>CAMRHE010000011.1:2655000-3347500 GCA_947044405.1 Leptodactylus fallax | reverse complement strand
ATAAAGATTTTCATTTCCTGTTTGTGAAATGTCCTGCTCAATGTTATTGTCTAATTCATTATGTCATAATCATGATCATAACACAGTATATAAAAATAATTGTAAGTAGTAACATAAATACTACAGTCTTTGAAACTTTATTTTCCTTTTTTCTGTTTAGTTTAATTTATATGTACAATTTCTTTTATTTTCAGGTCTGGTGGTGCTCATTTTCAATTGTGTCAGAGGCAGACATACAATATGTGCAAGCTGTGCAGCTGCACAGTGGCCCAGGAGGTAAGAGGGTCAATGCAAGACAAAAGCAGCTTTCTCTCCTCTCAGATTGCATGTAAGGTCTTAGCAAATTACATAGCTCACAATTACTGATAGATTGCTAGAGGGACATAAAGGAAAGTGCTGCAGGATGAACTATTGGAAAGCACAAAGCCCATACAATTGCAAAATGGCCCATACATATTCTTGAAAATGGCCCTTTGCTATGAGTGTCTGCCCTTGAAATGTGTACCTTGCCTATTTGCACTCTCAAAAGAAATGTATGTTACTGACTTTACTTGGAAAGTGTCACACTACTACCACTACTGCTATTTCTACTACTACTACTGCTGCTGCTGCTGCTGCATTGGATTAGTTTATCACAGACAAAGCTGTGGTGATCCCATGTTTGAGGACACATATACAGTGGGGAAAAAAAGTATTTAGTCAGCCACCAATTGTGCAAGTTTTCCCACTTAAAAAGATGAGAGAGGCCTGTAATTGACATCATAGGTAGACCTCAACTATGAGAGACAAAATGAGAAAACAAATCCAGAAAATCACATTGTCTGATTTTTAAAGAATTTATTTGAAAATTATGGTGGAAAATAAGTATTTGGTCAATAACAAAAGTTCATCTCAATACTTTGTTATATATTCTTTGCTGGCAATGACAGAGGTCAAACATTTTCTGTAAGTCTTCACAAGGTTGGCACACACTGTTGCTGGTATGTTGGCCCATTCCTCCATGCAGATCTCCTCTAGAAAAAATACGGGCTGGGCAACACGGACTTTCAACTCCCTCCAAAGGTTTTCTATGGGGTTAAGATCTGGAGACTGGGTAGGCCAGTCCAGGACCTTGAAATCCTTCTATGAAGCCACTCCTTCGTTGCCCTGGCGGTGTGATTGGGATCATTGTCACGCTGAAAGACCCAGCCACGTTTCATTTTCAATGCCCTTGCTGATGGAAGGATGTTTGCACTCAAAATCTCACGATACATGGCCCCATTCATTCTTTCATGTACACGGATCAGTCGCCTGGTCCCTTTGCAGAGAAACAGCCCCAAAGCATATGTTGCCACCCCCATGCTTCATAGTAGGTATGGTGTTCTTTGGATGCAATTCAGCATTCACTCTCCTTCAAACACGACGAGTTGTGTTTCTACCAAACAGTTCTACTTTGGTTTCATCTGACCATATGACATTCTCCCACTACTCTTCTGGAACATCCAAATGCTCTCTAGCAAACTTCAGACGGGCCCGGATATGTACTGGCTTAAGCAGGGGGACACGTCTGACACTACAGGATCTGAGTCCCTGGCGGCGTAGTGTTTTACTGACAGTAGCCTTTGTTACATTAGTCCCAGCTTTCTGCAGGTCATTCACTAGGTGCCCCCATGTGGTTCTGGGATTTTTGCTCACCGTTCTTGTGATCATTTTGACCCCACGGGGTGAGATCTTGCGTGGAGCCCCTGATCGAGGTAGATTATCAGTGGTCTTGTATGTCTTCCATTTTCTAATTATTGCTCCCACAGTTGATTTCTTCACACCAAGCTGCTTGCCTATTGCAGATTCAGTCTTCCCAGCCTGGTGCAGGTCTACAATTTTGTTTCTGGTGTCCTTCCACAGCTCTTTGGTCTTCACCATAGTGGAGTTTGGAGTGTGACTGTTTGAGGTTGTGGACAGGTGTCTTTTATACAGATAACAATTTCAAATAGGTGCCATTACTACAGATAATAAGTGGAGGACAGAGGAGTGTAGAAGTTACAGGTCTGTGAGATCCAGAAATCTTGCTTGTTTGTAGGTGACCAAATTCTTATTTTCCACCA
Source organism: Leptodactylus fallax (assembly GCA_947044405.1). Classification (NCBI taxonomy): domain Eukaryota; kingdom Metazoa; phylum Chordata; class Amphibia; order Anura; family Leptodactylidae; genus Leptodactylus; species Leptodactylus fallax. Next base: position 3,345,419 of record CAMRHE010000011.1, on the reverse strand, counting down.
TAATTTTCAAATAAATTCTTAAAAAATCAGAAATGTGATTTTCTAGATTTGTTTTCTAATTTCTCTCTCATAGTTGAGGTCTACCTATGATGTCAATTACAGGCCTCTCTCATCTTTTTAAGTGGGAGAACTTGCACATTTGGTGGCTGACTAAATACTTTTTTCCCCACTGTATATCAGACATTTATTAGATATTCTATGGATATGCTGTATATTTATGTGATAGCAATACCCCTTAAAACTCAGGTTAGGGCTCCATAGTAACACATACTTGTGAAATTACAGCTTAGACAATCATTGTAAGATTCCAGAGGCTCATATCTCAGGGGTAAAAAAACATATTGTTTGCACAGGATATTGAGAATCAATGCTGTCAAAATAATATTAGGATAAGGGGCCTACCTGAAAGAGTTGCACCACAATACCTGGACACCACTGCTCAATTGCTCTTTGCCGAGATATTGGATGAGCTCAACCCTCCACATGTTGAACTATAAAGGATCCATTATACTTTTGAACACAAACCCACTGACAACCAGTGTTCTAGGGATGTAGTGTGCAAGGTGTGCTTTTACAAGATAAAAGATCAAATAATGATGGTGGCCAAAACAAAATACGTGTCCAATGGTGCTCAAACTACAAAATAGAAGCAAAACAAATAGCACCAAAAAAAATAATATTTTTTTGCTTAAAATTTAACTTTTAATAATGATATTTAAACGGAATAAGCCACAAAAAAATAATTCAAATCCAAATTGAACCCAATCTATAGGTTCATCTAGATAATGTATCCAATCAAAAGGACAGTATAGGGCTAGCGTACTATGTCCCCAAGATTTATAAGAGGAAACTTGCCCATTAAATATAGGGTTAATAGAACCTAAGTCCATGCATATCAGTGTTTATGGTCCCACCCCAATCCAATGATTGGAAGGAGTGTGATTCCTCTTAGGGATAAATAGACAAAAATGCCCAACCTCTGAACCCTTATATAATTCACTTTTTGTATGAAAGAGTATCGGCTCAATATATATAAAAACCATAATGGATAAATAAAGTTTAGCGTTCCTGTAATTGGTGGCAAAGATGAAAGATAATGATATAACTGAACCTAACGCCAATAAGTGATCAAAATTCCGCGCAGTGTTAGTAACGCAGACTTCTATTAATGTGTCAGTAATAGTTATATGAAGTCTGCACACCATGGGTGCAAATAACAATGTGATCTAATGAAAATAAAAGATCACAACCTCAAGCAAAATGTTCACCGTTGTAATATAGAGTGCAATGTCCTGTATAGATATGTGAGGCTAGTTTTATGCCCAAACATTAGCTAATCACTATATAACCCACGGTAGAACTTTCCTAGGGTCACTATCTGATATGTGCTGATCACCTAGGGCAGAATGCGCTCACCGGTAGCGTTTATATATAATATAGACATATCAACGCCACCAATATTAGGAATTCAATCTCTATGCGTTTCCCCCAGAGTTTTATGGGTTCATCAGGAGAATAATTCAAATAGTAAGTCGATAGATATGAATAATGCAGTTAAAACTGCAGTTCCCGATGTCCTGAAGGTGGACACCGGTACTAGTATGAAGCCGAATGATGGTGGCCAGAGCCAAGGGACATATCTCTTATTTAGATACTATAGAATTTAGCCCAATGTACTCTGATGCTGTGGAGAGTCCTTGAAGAAGATTCCACATAACAACCCTTTTTAACCAATTGCCCACCACGAAAGGAAAATGGTGTATTTTCAGAACCTGGAAGACCCATGGAAGCCATCTCCGATTGAGCTACTCTATCGTAACTGCTTGACCGACTTGAATGAGTGTCATTTATTTGTATTGGTCACCAACCCATAATCCAGGATGATATCCTCACAAGGCATACATTGCCCAGGGAATTCGGAGTCCATGACTTTAAGCTATATCACAAGGTTGTTATTGGCATGTGTGTCTTAAATCTTTTCCATGTTCTATCCAAATTCTGGGTTTCTTTAGAATCAGCTTCTGTCTTCTGTCTCTCCAACAATCTTATGTAGGACAAATATTCATTATCATCTGAACCAGGATCATTAACCCCTTTCCTGGATAATCTTTACTTTGACTTGCCTTCAATGCAACTTACTTTTCATACAAGCCCCACCTATTCATCTCCCAAAATATGTGATGAAGTGAATTCACATGGCTTATAACATCTATCAAAGCACTCTACCACACCCAGCAGAGATTGGCTACATTATTTCCCAACTTAAAGAGGTGTTACAATTCCTGCAGAAACTTAAAATAAAATGTGCATGCTCACTTATCCGTTTAGCTGGGGATCCAGCAGAGAGTCTCCATTTGGGTTTCTGAGATTTGTCCTGTATTTGATCAATATAGCCAATTTGTGACTGAGCAGTGATGCTCTTTTCAAATGGAACATCAACATTCAGACACTGATTGTTTGCTGTGAACACGTGTGAGTCAACAAAGACCAGGGGCCCAAATGGAGAGTCTTTGCTGCATCTCGAGTCGGAAAGATGAGTATACAGTTTTTATTTTAGGTCTCTGCAGGGCTTAAAAAAGGAATTGGAGCACACCTCTGAGTATTGTGCGTTGTAGGTAACCTAGCTCCTTTATCTGCACTCACCAAATTAACAATGATATGTATACATCAATCCTTCCACACTCCACCGACATCATTTTATGTCTATGCACTGCTGAGAGATGGATGGGACACCACTGCATCTGAATCAGTTCCTCCATACCTAATTAAATGGGTGCATGTCCTAAATAGATCCTGATCCTAATAGACAAGCTTTTCATTCTCACTCATAAATCCGCCATCTCAGGGTGGTAACCGGAGAGGAATTATAAATTATTATCAAGATGGCATAAATGGTTGAACGTCCTTCATACCATAATGTTATGTATGTCTGTTGGTACTACCTCTCAAAAATGGGGACTTGCCTGCCTACCCGGGGAACATGACCCATTTTTCAACCACCTTGGAAGGAGGTCTTTGGCCTCATAATTGTGTAGGTGGCTGCTCATTTTTCACAACATTGCAAGTGACTGTTTTATCTTTATTCCCTGAATCTTTTCCCAGAGTGAAAAAGTGCCTTTACAGCATGTCATATGTGCAGAGAGGACTGTTATCCCTTCCCAGTGGCAAATCAACAACAGAACAATAGGTAATTTCAACTGATTTAGGAAATAACAGTCAACTATATCTAGAAACCCCAACTCATTTACGGACTCATTAAAACTTAACTTTTAATACCACTTACACATTAAAAGCTATATTTAGAATACATAATAAAGTGTTGACAGTAAGTCTACCCAAAGCACATACACATGATAGCTAGGGCTACTATTGTTTTGCCCACCACCAATGCTAAATAAAGAACAGTTTTACCATAATCAACTTAGTCACATTGGTATGGACATAGTGGGGCAATGATACATCGCATCATTTGGATTTTGAAAAAGAGATTATATATTCCTATTAAAAACTGTCTTGTACCCTAATCATCCCAGATATGACTCCCTCCATGACAATGGCAGGAGCAATGCAGCACCTTGGCACCTCCCCCATTAACCCTTCCTGCTCCATACTATTATGTGACGCTGTGCTCATGGTTAATGCTCACCACCGTAATAGTACAGCGCTGTAGTTCTGCAGACACAGAACTGTGCCTGCAGCATCACCTCCAACACTGGGCTGTGTTACACAGCCAAGGCCTGGAACTAGCCACGGATTAACCCTGTGGATGCCATGATCAATAGCGATCATGGCATCTAGGGGTTCCGTGGTAAGATTGCCCCACCTGCCACCCCTCAGATTCCTCGTTATAAGATTGCAGGGTCCAAGGTGTTACAATGGCAGACAGGAGGCCGAGCACTGGTCTCCTGTCTGCCGTTCCCTTTCATACATAGGGAACCTATGTGCGATGTACTGCAATACTATGTAAAAGCATTAAGACCCTAGAGCTTCAGTCTTTTCCCGACGGGGCATGAGCATTTTGGGCAGGATCACTGGTGCCCAGAATGAGATCCGGGGCTGGTGATCTATTACCATGACAGCCAGGAGCCTATTGAAGTCTCCCAGGCTTGTCTGGCATATACTTCTATTACAGGCTGCTTTATGCAGCCTGTAACAGAATAGCTGGTATTTTGCAATGCATTGCAATGCTTTATCTTTGCAATGCATTGCATTAGCGATCGACCTACTGGGGTTCAAGACCCCAATGGGATTTAATATATACAGTGCTGGCCAAAAGTATTGGCACCCCTGCAATTCTGTCAGATAATACTCTATTTCGTCCAGAAAATGATTGCAATCACAAATGCTTTGGTAATAATATCTTCATTTATTTTGCTTTCAATGAAAAAACACAAAAGAGAATGAAAAAAAAGTCAAATCATTGATCATTTTACACAAAACTCCAAAAATGGGCTGGACAAAAGTATTGGCACCCTCAGCCTAATACTTGGTAGCACAACCTTTAGACAAAATAACTGCAAACAACCACTTCCGGTAACCATCAATGAGTTTCTTACAATGCTCTGCTGGAATTTTAGACCATTCTTCTTTGGAAAATTTCTCCAGGTCCCTGAGATTTGAAGGGTGCCTTCTCCAAACTTCCATTTTGAGATCTCTCCACAGGTGTTCTATGGGATTCAGGTCTGGACTCATTGCTGGCCACTTTAGAAGTCTCCAGTGCTTTCTCTCAAACCATTTTCTAGTGCTTTTTGAAGTGTGTTTTGGATCATTGTCCTGCTGGAAGACCCATGACCTCTCAGGGAGACCCAGCTTTCTCACACTGGGCCCTACATTATGTTGCAAAATTTGTTGGTAGTCTTCAGACTTCATAATGCCATGCACACGGTCAAGCAGTCCAGTGCCAGAGGCAGCAAAGCAACTCCAAAACATCAGGGAACCTCCGCCATGTTTGACTGTAGGGACCGTGTTCTTTTCTTTGAAGGCCTCTTTTTTTTTTTTTTCCTATAAACTCTATGTTGATGCCTTTTCCCAAAAAGCTCTACTTTTGTCTCATCTGACCAGAGAACATTCTTCCAAAAAGTTTTTGGCTTTCTCAGGTAAGTTTTGGCAAACTCCAGCCTGGCTTTTTTATGTCTCTGGGTCAGAAGTGGGGTCTTCCTGGGTATCCTACCATAGAGTCCCTTTTCATTCAGACGCCGATGGATAGTACGGGTTGACACTGTTGTACCCTCGGACTGCAGGGCAGCTAGAACTTGTTTGGATGTTAGTCGAGGTTCTTTAGCCACCATCCGCACAATCTTTCGTTGAAATCTCTCGTCAATTTTTCTTTTCCGTCCACATCTAGGGAGGTTAGCCACAGTGCCATGGGCTTTAAACTTCTTGATGACACTGCGCACGGTAGACACAGGAACATTCAGGTCTTTGGAGATGGACTTGTAGCCTTGAGATTGCTCATGCTTTCTCACAATTTTGCTTCTCAAGTCCTCAGACAGTTCTTTGGTCTTCTTTCTTTTCTCCATGCTCAATGTGGTACACACAAGGACACAGGACAGAGGTTGAGTCAACTTTAATCCATTTCAACTGGCTGCAAGTGTGATTTAGTTATTGCCACCACCTGTTATGTGCCACAGGTAAGTAACAGGTGCTGTTAATTAAACAAATTAGAGAAGCATCACATGATTTTTCAAAGGGTGCCAATACTTTTGTCCACCCCCTTTTTTTATGTTTGGTGTGGAATTATATCCAATTTGGCTTTTTGACAATTCTTTTTGTGGTTTTCCATTGACGACAAATTAAATGAAGATATTATTACCAAAGCATTTGTGATTGCAATCATTTTCTGGAAGAAATTGAGTATTATCTGACAGAATTGCAGGGGTGCCAATACTTTTGACCAGCACTGTACAGTATAAAAGAAAAAAAAAAAGTAAAAACAATCTAAAGAATTAAAAATTAGAATCACCCCCCTTTCCCTAGAATACATATAAAAGTAAAAAATGACTGTGAAACACATAAACATAAGATATTCCTGTGTCTGAAGTCTACAAACTTATAAAAATATTTTTCCTGTATGGTGAATGCCATAGCGGAAAAAGAAAATCAAAAGCAGTGAACTGCCGTTTTTTCACTGTTTCACCTTTGATAAAATGTTAATAAAAAGTGATCAAAGCAATAGACATTCCTCAAAATGGTATAACTAAAAAGTACATCTGTTCCTGCAAAAAAACACCCTATGCATCTCCACACACAGAAATTTAAAAAAGTGTCAGAATGTGGCAACTCTAAGAAAAAAAAATTTTTTTTTTGCAAAGTTTTGGAATTTTAAGGGGTTAAAATGTAAATAAAACTATATAAATTAGGTATCCCCTGAATCTTATGAAACATAGAATACAGCTGACATTTCATTTTGGCTGCACAGTGAATGCCGAAAAAATGAAGCCAGTAAGAACGTCACACAAATGTATTCTTTCTCCAATTCCATCCCATTTTGAATTTTTTTCCATCTTTCCAGTACATTGTACAGAGTATTAAATACTAACACTATGAAGAACAATTTGTTCCCCAAACATTAAGCCCTCATATGGCTCTGTGAACAGAAAAATAAAAAGGTTATGGGGTTTGAAAGGCGGGGAGTCAAAAATCAAAAAAATGCCTATGGCGGGAAGGGGTTAAAGGGTTAATCACGCCACTTTTTCGTCACCTAGACTCATGAGGGGACTTTAAAAATCACCATGGAATCTGGAAAGAACAGTAAAAATAAACAACACTAAATCCCAATATATACACGTGGACAAAATTGTTGGTACCCTTCGTTTAATAAAAGAAAAATCCACAATGGTCACAGAAATAACTTGAATCTGACAAAAGTAATAATATATAAAAATTCTATGAAAATGAACAAATGAAAGTCAGACATTGCTTTTCAACCATGCTTCAACAGAATTTCTTTTTAAAAAGAAAACTCATGAAACAGGCCTGGACAGAAATGATGGTACCCCTGAAAATAATGTGACCAAAGGGACATGTTAAATCAAGGTGTGTCCAATAATTAGCATCACAGGTATCTACAATCTTGTAATCAGTCAGTGGGCCTGTATATAGGGCTACAGATACTCACTGTGCTGTTTGGTGACAAGGAGAGTACCACACTCAACATGGACCAGAGGAAGCGAAGGAAAGAGTTGTCTCAGGAGCTTACAAAGAATATTATAGACAAGCATGTTAAAGGTAAAGGTTATAAGACTATCTCCAAGCAGCTTGATGTTCCTGTGACTACAGCTGCACATATTATTCAGAAATTTAAGACCCATGGGACTGAAGCAAACCTCCCTAGACATGGCCGCAGGAGGAAAATTGATGACAAATCAAAGAGAAGCATAATACAAATGGTAACAAAAGATCCCAGAAAAACTTCTAAAGAGATTAAAGGCGAACTTCAAGCTCTAGGAACATCAATGTCAGATCGCACCATACTTTGTTGATTGAGACAAAGTGGACTTCATGGGAGACGACCAAGGAGGACACCATTGTTGAAAACAAATCATAAAAAAGCCAGACTGGAATTTGCCAAATTACATGTTGACAAGCCACAAAGCTTATGGGAGAATTTCCTATGGACAGATGAGACAAAAATCGAAATTTTTGGCAAGGCACATCAGCTCTATGTTCACAGACAGAAAAATGAAGCATATCTTCAAAAGAACACTGTCCCTACTGTGAAACATGGAGGAGGCTCTGTTATGTTCTGGTACTGCTTTGCTGCATCTGGCACAGGGTGTCTTGAATCTGTGCAGGGTACAATGAAATCTCAAGACTATCAAGAGATTCTAGAGAGAAATGTGCTGCCCAGTGTCAGAAAGCTTGGTCTCAGTCACAGGTCATGGGTCTTGCAACAGGATAATGACCCAAAACATTGGAAAGGTAAATACTGTATATGGAATCTATGGTTGCCCAAGGATCCACTGTACCAACCCGCGCTCTTAGGAAATAACCCCCGGTCACAGATGATAGAAGGAATTCACATTTATTAGGGTGATAAGCACAATGCATTTCGGAGCACCAAGCTTCTTTATCAAGTGCATAAAAACAATCTGATGTGATGTTCCCAGTAAAGATTTTTGAGCAAGACCCAAAACACACAGCTAAAAACACCCATGAATGGCTAAAAGGAAAATATTGGACTATTCTGAAGTGGCCTTCTATGAGCCCTGACCTAAATTCTATTGAGCATCTTTGGAAGGAGCTGAAACATGCCGTCTGGAAAAGGCACCCTTCAAAGCGTAGACAACTGGAGCAGTTTGCTCACGATGAGTGGGCCAAAATACCTGTTGAGAGGTGCAGAAGTCTCATTGACAGTTACAGGAATCATTTGATTGCAGTGATTGCCTCAAAAGGTTGTGCAACAAAATATTAAGGGTACCATCATTTCTGTCCAGGCCTGTTTCATGAGTTTTCTTTTTTTTAAAATTCTGTTGAAGCATGGTTGAAAAGCAATGCCTGACTTTCATTTGTTCATTTTCATAGAATTTTTATATATTATTACTTTTATCAGATTCAAGTTATTTCTGTGACCATTGTGGGTTTTTCTTTCATTAAACGAGGGGTACCAACACTTTTATCCATGTGTGTACATGTACAGTGGGGAAAAAAAGTATTTAGTTAGCCACCAATTGTGCATGTTCTCCCACTTAAAAAGATGAGGCCGGCCTGTAATTAACATTATAGGTAGACCTCAACTGTGAGAGACAAAATGAGAAAACATATCTAGAAAATAACATTGTCTGATTTTTAAAGAATTTATTTGCAAATTATGGTGGAAAATAAGTATTTGGTCAATAACAAAAGTTCATCTCAATACTTTGTTATATATCCTTTGTTGGCAATGACAGAGGTCAAACGTTTTCTGTAAGTCTTCACAAGGTTGGCACACACTGTTGCTGGTATGTTGGCCCATTCCTCCATGCAGATCTCCTCTAGAGCAGGGATGTTTTGGGGCTGTCGCTGGGCAACACGGACTTTCAAATCCCTCCAAAGGTTTTCTATGGGGTTGAGATTTGGAGAATGGCTAGGCCACTCCGGGACCTTGAAATGCTTCTTACGAAGCCACTCCTTCATTGCCCTGGCGGTGTGCTTGGGATCACTGTCATGCTGAAAGACCCAGCCACGTTTCATCTTCAATGCCCTTGCTGATGGAAGGAGGTTTGCACTCAAAATCTCACGATACATGGCCCCATTTCATTCTTTCATGCTTCACAGTAGGTATGGTGTTCTTTGGATGCAACTCAGCATCACTCCTGCTCCAAACACGACGAGTTGTGTTTCTACCAAACAGTTCTACTTTGGTTTCATCTGACCATATGACATTCTCCCAATACTCTTCTGGAACATCCAAATGTTTTCTAGCAAACTTCAGACGGGCCCGGATATGTACTGGCTTAAGCAGGGGGACACGTCTGGCACTGCAGTCCCTGGCAGAGTAGTGTGTTACTGATGTAGCCTTTGTTATGTTAGTCCCAGCTTTCTGCAGGTCATTCACTAGGTCCCCCCGTGTGGTTTTGGGATTTTTGCTCACCGTTCTTGTGATCATTTTGACCCCACGGGATGAGATCTTGCGTGAAGCCCCTGATCAAGGGAGATTATCAGTGGTCTTGTATGTCTTCCATTTTCTAATTATTGCTCCCACAGTTGATTTCTTCACACCAAGCTGCTTGCCTATTGCAGATTCAGTCTTCCCAGCGTGGTGCAGGTCTACAATTTTGATTCTGGTGTCCTTCCACAGCTCTTTGGTCTTCTCCATAGTGGAGTTTGGAGTATGACTGTTTGAGGTTGTGGACAGGTGTCTTTTATACTGATAATGTCAAACAGGTGCCATTACTACAGGTAATGAGTGGAGGACAGAGGAGCCTCTTAAAGAAGAAGTTACAGGTCTGTGATAGCCAGAAATCTTGCTTGTTTGTAGGTGATCAAATACTTATTTTCCACCATAATTTGCAAATAAATTCTTAAAAAATCAGACAATGTGATTTTGTAGATATGTTTTCTCCTTTTGTCTCTCATAGTTGAGGTCTACCTATGATGACAATTACAGGCCTCTCATCTTTTTAAGTGGGAGAACTTGCACAATTGGTGGCTGACTAAATACTTTTTTTCCCCACTGTAACACACCAAGTATCTAGTGTTAAAAACTGCATCCCTATACATCTGATGCATCTGTTACTTCACGGACATGCTAAAGTAATTTTCCAGAGTGGTGGATTAATGGCATTCATTACAGGCAGATTGCATTCTCACAGTGGTGAGAAACATGCTAGACTCCGTGTGGCCGGGTATCTGACATTCCACGTCTCTATAAGGCCTCTCAAACCCAGCCCATTATGACTCAATCATGCCACGCCCTCCTGAGAAGCTTTCCAATCAAATTATTCTGAAACAGTTACACTAAAAAAGAATCAGAAAAAAAATTAATAAGTAAAGGTTCAGAAGATGAAGAGGTCATTCAGGATTTCAAGCCAGGAAAATGTTCTGACACTGAATATACTGTATCTGTAACTTATCCTATTTTCAATAATGGTTATCTGGGTAACGTTAAAAATTCCTGCATTCACTACAACTGTTAGATTATAAAATACAATTATAATTCTGAAGTGCTCAGTATATTAGATCTAATTTCTGATCCTAAAGAAAGGTAGCATAGCTCTAAATTATAATATCTCTATTGAAATCATCTTGGTGAGAATTATCTAGCAGTCTAAATTGTAGCACTTGTCAAAATCAACTGTATAGCATCTGAAGAGCTCTTGTGAATCAACAAAACAGATGTATAGTGATGCAAGGTTGCATTGAGATGGAAATAAAAGTGAGATAGATGGCAGTCATTGCCCTTAATCTCTCGAACTTAGCACTTCATGTATTGAATGTCAGAGGTCTGTCGAATATTATTTATAAAAAAAGAAATAAGGCTGATTCTTAATAATGTGGAAGAAAACACTTTATAATGTGATTCTCCTTACAGCTTTAGCAATGCATAATAGAAGGTGGCAATCACAACACAGTAAATACAGAGTGTAAAAGTAAGGGATTACATTTTTCAGATCACTACTATATGTTGCAATTACTATACAAGTCCATACCAATAACTTTTAAAAAGTTCCTTGTCAGTTTCCCCATCGTACCCTCCATCCTTGCAGCTAAACTCTTTGAAACGACCACCCAAAATTTCTGAAAAAAAAAAAAAAGTTCTTTTAGAAGGGTGGTATCCTCAAATAAGAGGTTAGTACTGCCAGAATATAAGGAAGAATTAAAATCAGTCATGGAAAAATCTGATGTAGTTGAGGATCGATCAGCTCAAAGAGGTGGACTTTTGAAAAGATTTCATAGCATATTAAAAAGGATAGGCACATTAGGCACATTGTTCATATAAGCATGTATGTTTTTAATGGTAAGAATAATCTGGAGGTTAAACATTTTTCCACAGCTTAATTTTAGACTCTTTCCTGACTCAGACTGACAAAAAAAGCACCACAAACAGAACATACACTTCAAAAAATATGTGGAGCACCTTTAGGTACTTAGTCACAATACAATACAATACAATATATTAGTTGGCTTATTTTTAACCAAAATTTTCAGGCAGAATTTTGACACCGTTCTGGTACATATTGTTCCAACTTCCCAATTTTTTACTAACCATGTCCCTTTGCCATTAAACCACCTTTTTGAGCTAGTGATCAAATATGACATTATACAATGTACAACATATTGAACCAGAAATGTGCCAAAATGCACCAAGTTGAACTTTGCTTTTTCTGTAGGTAATATAATAGACTAGAATGGACATCTTGTAATATCATGAAATTATTTTATTTTTAAAACCAAGTCTACATCTTACACCACATCGAATGGGCCCACATCTGAAGGGTTTTCCAATTTCAGCATCTCCCTACAGGATGGGGGATAAGTTGCAGATTGGTGGGGGTCTGACTGCTTGGACCCCACTGATCACAAGAACAGGGGCATTTTTCTCCCCAGTTTGAATGCAGTGGTGGTCACAAAGGCACAACCCCACACCATTCATTTCAACGGGACCATAGGAGATTACTGAATGCTATCTCCAGCAATCCCATTTAAATTAATGGACTGGGGGCATGCCTTTCAACCACCTTGTCATTGAGAGAGGAGCAATATACCCCTTATCTTGTGATCAGTGGGGATGCCAGTAGTCAGATTTCCATGATCTGCAATTTATAAGTTATTGAGACAGGAAAAATCCTTCAACTGATCTCCAATTTGATTAAGGGCTCTAATTTGTGATTATGATAACTTGTCGCAAAACCATGTAGTGTTTGGAAAAGCTGCTTATCTTGTAGGAATGGATACACTTTGAGGCTGCAAAAAGAATTCCGTGAAACAGACTGGGGCAAAAACACAGTGCATTTTTTTCTGCAGTGTTTCACACAGAAAGTCTGCAGAGTTTTCCTCTGCGGACTTTCTGCCTCAATCATACCTATACAGAAAATGCAAGTCAATTTATGTAGGTAAAAGCAAGCATTTTTGAAATCGCAGCATTTCCGCTGCAGATTTTTTCTGCAATGTGTGTATGGAATTAGCCAGAATCCAATCCACTTTTCAGGTAATGTAAAACACTGCATTTTTGCAATGTGTGCCCCGGCCTTAGGCTAAAGCCCCACATTTTGGTAAAGCTGTTTTTTTTTGTTGCAGATTTTGCTGCGTTTTTTTTTAGCCAAAGCCAGAAGTGGATTTAGCAGAAGGGAGAAGTATAAGTACTTTCTTTATATTTTCCATTAAGTATATAAAATAAAGTATAATAAATAGATATAACTATGAATAAATAAAAAATATGATATATGAACTGTCTGATATATTTTCTGAAGCATTTACTGAATTTGAACACGCAGACCAAATTATCAGAGGTAACTACTAAAATCAAGGAAGTAGGCAGCACTCCAATGTAGTGAATAAAGCTAATGTGGGATTATTCCAATTGCAATTAGAATAAACCCACAGAAGCTTTTTTTCACTACATTGAAGTGCATCTTATTTGGGTTGTTTTTGTGGTCATGTGGGATCATATGCCGGATCCCTTGGAATTGCACCCAGCCTTTTAAAGCATATTCACATGGTGCTGCTCTAGACCTATCTGCATTTTACTAAAATCAAAGGATATTGTCTATCTTAATTTACTAATTGTAATTCATTGTTCTTGGATACAAAAGCAATTATTGTAGCTTTAATTAATCAAATAATGTACTTCTTTAAAAGAAATAGCAGGGATAGATGCAGCTTTGGGTTTAATGAATATTCAAGAATATTGTCTGAATCCTGCCAAAGACAAAGGGAGCCAGTGATATCCAAGACACAATTGCTGCTGAAAACCTCACCAATACACTAACAGTGATATAAAGTGGTATGGTTCTAGGATAATCTCACTAGATCATGTCTGTAGTATGGAGCAGACAACATTGGCACTATTCTTCAATTTTGATAAAAGCCTGCTATTCATTTTGATGTTTTAGGCTGGGGCCCCACGAGTCGTATATGCTGCAAAAACCGAAGTGTCTTACAGCCCCTGCAAAGTGGATGGGATTATAGTGAATCCCATCCACAAATTGTAGAAAAATACGTGCAGCGGATACACTGCGATTTCCACAACCTTTGTGATTTTGGAAATCACAGCATTTCAGTTATACCTACGGAAACGCTGCCGTTTTCACTGTAGGTATAATGGAAGCATAAAGTCCGCAGAGGTTTCTGTGAAAAGCGCTGCAGTTGCCGCCACGGTTTTAACCACAGCCCTTTTTTCTGCGGACTGGTACATGGGACCTTAGCATTAAGAAGGACTGGTCCACTTTGCATGTGTTATTTATGGCATAAGCAGTAACTTGTTAATCTAAAGTAACTTTCTGTGTTATTTCTTTTTATAAATCCCAGTGCCAAAATGCAGTGCCACTGAGCACTAGGGTTTATAAAACTTTGTACTAAGTCATAAAAGTAATAGTTGCAGTCAATATTATTAACTCTGCTCTACCTTTATGCTGCCGTATAAAATGCAAATACTGTATACATTAAAATACAGTAACCCAATGATTCTGGTAATATCATACAAACTGTGAAGTTTCCAAGAGTTATGGACTTGAATTAAACCCAAAACATTTGGGGTTTGTCACCCAGTGTTGGACTGGGATGTCCAGGGCCCACCAGTGGAATTGTTTCTAGGGGCCCACTGCCAGGACACCTGCAGATCAGCAGTACTGAGACAATTCAGCTACAGATAATAACACTACACTCTGTATGGCAAACGACTAGCATGACTCCTGGAACTGGTTAATATTACATGTAGCTGAACTGTCCTGGAAAAGCTGATCTGCAGAGGTCCTGGCTAGAGAGGGCATCAATATTAGAAAGATGAATAAACCCTCTAAAGAGGTTGTCCAGGAATTGGAGCAAACCATGTGGCAGGCGGGAGGTGTAAAAAAAATAAAATAAATAAAAGCATACTCAACTGTCCCCAGCGCTCCATTGTCCACCACCAATGTCCATTCACTCTTGCTCCGGGGCATTCTTGCTGGGAGTCCTGTGCCTCATGTGACCACTCAGACCAATTAGGTACAGGATTTCCAGAAATGAGGCACCGCCATGAGACCGAACAGATACTGGCAGGGGACAATAGGGTACTGGGTACAGATAAGTATGCTTTTTTTTTTCTAAAGTTTACACCTACCTGGTTGCCGCAGGGGTTGCTCCAATTTATGGACAACCTCTTTAAAGGGGTTGTCTAGGCCTAATTTTTTTGTGACCACTTCACTGGTTCCCCTCATACAGTGATCCCTTCTCTGGTCCCCCATACTCTATGGGGGCAGGAATGGTAGCTAACACCCTGTGGGGACTGACATTAAAGTGTGTGCGGTATTAGGGGGTTATTTTAAAGGGGTTGTCTGGGCTTAACTTTTTTATGGTCTATCCTCAGGATAGGCCATAAATACCTGATCAGTAGGGGCTGACACCCAGCCCCGTCAGCTATACGGACCCACTTCCAGCTCCTGTCCTGTACACAGTATGGGGCCGGAAGCAGAAAGCTCCATTCTGTATCTCTGCACCAGTCCACTGTTGTGACGTCTTGTGCACTGGGAGCAGGAAGCAAAGGAAGGGGCCAGAGAACAGACAGGTAAGTACAGGCACTCAGCTTGTAGGCCATAGGTTCAATGTGACCTGTGGCTTAGAAGTTGGGGAGTGGTAGACTATAATGGGGTCTGTGTGGTTTCCGCTCGGTCTCCACACGAAACATGTGGAAACATGCGGAGAGAAAAGTGCTGCAAGCAGCAGTTTCCTCTCTACATGTTTCCGCAGGAAACATGCAGAAACTGAGTGGAAACCACACGGACCCCATTATAGTCTATGGGGTCCGCAGGTTTCCTTATGTAAACTGCTTTTCTCTGCGTATAGGTTTCCGTTCGGGGGGGGTCCCCAAGCGGACTCCCCTGTACGGAAACCGAACGCAGATGTGAACCGGCCCTTAGACAGGTAGTCTGAAAATCCACTAGATCAGGGGTCGGCAACCCCCTGATCTAGTGGATTTCCTTATTTCCCTGGCACGGCAGCGGAGTCCTCACCCAGCAGTTTTGATCGGACCAAACACGGCCGAAATGAAACTGCTATTATTATACTGTGGGGTCTCTTCAGACCCCTGAGTATAATAAGCAGAGTCCCCGGGGAGGTGATCAAACATAAAAAACAATGTTAACACACCTTCCCTGGATCCGCAGCCACCTTGTGCTCTTTGGGCGCTTCTGCCTGACGTAAGAAACCGCTGACAGGGCCTCAGGGGTCGCGTCCGACGTCATTACGCATAATGACGCAACGTGACCCCTGAGACCCAATCAGCAGTCGCTGACGTCAGGGAGAAGCACCCGAAGAGTACACAGCGGCTGCGGATCCAGGGAAGGTGAGTTAACATTGTTTTTTTATGTTTGTCTCCTCTCTTGGCCCTCCGTTTATTATACTCTGGGGTCTGAAGAGACCCCACAGGATAATAATAGCTAGTAAGTGGTGACAATTGGAATATTATAAAAGTTAGAATATTATACCGTGTGTAGGGGCCACTATGGAGGATAATACTGTGAGCTGGGGCCACTATGGGACATAATACCGTGTGCAGAGGCCACTATAGAGCATAATACCGTGTGCAGGGGCCACTATGGGGAATAATACTGTGTGCAGGGGCCACTATGGAGGATAATACTGTGTGCAGGGGCCACTATAGAGGATAATATTGTGTGCAGGGGCCGCTATGGAGGATAATACTGTGTGCAGGGGTCACTATGGAGGATAATACTGTGTGCAGGGGCCGCTATGGAGGATAATACTGTGTGCAGGGGCAGCTATGGAGGATAATACTGTGTGCAGGGGCCGCTATGGAGGATAATACTGTGTGCAGGGGCAGCTATGGAGGATAATACTGTGTACAGGGGCCGCTATGGGACATAATACCATGTGCAGGGGCAGCTATGGGGCATAATACCATGTGCAGGGACCTCTATGGGGCATAATACCATGTGCAGGGGCCGCTATGTGACATAGTACCGTGTGCAGGGGCTGCTATGTGACATAATACCATGTGCAGGGGTCGTCAGACTTACAATTATTGACCGGCATTTCGAGTACCTCAACTTTGATTTTTTTAATCGAAATTGGCACACCGAACAAAAAAGGTTGTCTACCCCTGCACTAGATTTATGACAGTGACTGATGCATTATGATAAATCTGGTTTATCTTCAGACTGTCTAATGTGCGATTACACCACTTTAGTTGGCTTACTTTGTTCCAGAATTTTTCAACATTATTTTGGTGCATTTTTTGGGGCATCGTGGCACATTTAAGCTATGCCCCATGTCGAGCATTTTGGAAAATTGTAGCCCAAATTAGATGTGCCAAGATGCACCACACTGCACCAATGATGTGCCATGTTTACGCCTGTGTATAGTCGTAACCGCAATAGTATATCTAGGCCATAGTCTTTAGTGGCAGTGAATGGTCTGCATTTTGTTTTTTTTCCATGGACCAATGGTAGAAGAAAAAAACGGATGCCTGTAAACTCCCATTTACAATCAATAGGATCATGTGTTCTCTGTGGATGTCTGAATAAGGTCAAAAGCCTCACACTCAACAGTCAATTTATTTCTCAAAAAAAAAAAACCAGTTATTTTCTGGGCAATAAAAACATTTACTAAAACAGACAGGCCAGCAGTAATCAAATTTCCTTTTTAAAAAGAATTAGTCCACAAAGAAGTCATATTACAATATGTCAGCAATAATATGATATATACCATGGCAAATAACTAAATGGTTTACCTTTAGTAGCTGCATTGTCATTTCTAGGACTGTGATATGGCTGATACACAGAAAATGAAGTCATTCTACTTTATATATAATTGAAGTTTGTAGGTTTAGTGGCTAGATTTATACTGATTGATCATATGCACTCAAAGCATAATGCTTAAAAACTCCCTGCTGAAAGCTATTGTGCAGTTTGGAAGAGAAGAACCACTGCTAAGTACCAATTGAGATGATGCTGTATACTTGCCATTTTTAAAGGACATTTCATGCCACTTGATTATGTTAACTAGGAATGTTTGAAATTTGAACAGAATTGCACTGAAATGGCACAGTAGTTATGTGTTAAAGAGATGGAGTTCTTTTCTGCATCTAATGACAATCACTTCTTGAAGACCGTTTTATCTAAATCTGTCATAGAAATGTTGGTGAATTCAAATATGGGACTCAAGTGTCCTATTTACTGGGGATGCTAAAATCTATGAATTCATATTCAGTTATAGAGGAGGAGGTATCATCAATTCTATCTGGACATGCCATTATTACAAAATGCCAAGCTGATGTCAGAGCACATGAATAATTCCAGGCAAGATAGCAAGATTCTTTTCACCTAATCGCATAATTCATTGGGAAAATGTAAATTTATTAATTTTAGATGATAATCAATACATATTTTTTCCATGTACAGGATATAAAAGTAAAATATCGCTATATTGAGCATCATACATAATTTTATATATGCAGTGTATATATATATATGTATATATATATATATACATATATATATATATATATATATATATATATATATATTAGTATATATAACTGTAATAATCCATGAGGAAAAGTCCTGGATCATGTGCATGTGTCTGGAAAAGATATAAACCAGTAACAATAGATTACTGAGTTGTTTCTTCAACCAACTGGAATTTGGGTATCGTATTTAGGAGTGACTGAAGATCCTGGGTGGTTAGGTTGCTTCCATACTCCATCCAGGTGTTTCACCTGCCATTATTAAGAGTGAAATCAGCCAGAGCAGTGTGTATGGCTGTTGCATGTGAGAACTAGATGCTGTCTTTCAGGTTGGACAAGCTTTGTAGCTGAGTCTTCTGCTGTACCTCTACCATACCAGCTAGTGAGATCAGAGATAACATCAAAACTTGGCAAACCCAGGCAAGTGCTAGACTCCCTGCTCCTGGGGCCCACTTGGTTTCCGGGCACTTCATGCACTATACTGCCGACAGTTTTATTTATTGCGTAGGAATTAAAATGGAGATTACACTGGGATCCGCCTCTACTTGATATCATTAAGTGATGCATGGTGAATGAACAAATAGCTTAAGCCCCCTGTCCTGTTGGTCAAGTTGTGCACTTAGAATACCTGCTGGATAAAATCTGTCTGAATAAGGTTTCATATCACCTTCATATCCTGTGCAAAGGTCAAACTGCACAGGAATAAGAAACGCTCTGCAGGACAATCTGTGCTATGTCCTTCTACCTTCATATTCATGCCTGGGTAGTAGTTGCTTTGTGCTTCAGTGCAGACCACTCCCTCCTGTCCCTGGAAACGGGGAGGACAGGGGCATAGCTAAGAAAGGCTGGGCCCCATAGCAAACCTTTAGCTTTGACCCCCTCCACGACATAGCAAACCCTTTCCTGGCCCCCACACGGTATAATGCCCCATTTACACAAACTATAATGTCCCAAAGTGGCCTCCAGACAGTATAATATCCCATAGTGGCCGCTCCACACAGTATAATGTCCCATAGCAGCCCCTCCACACAGTATAATGTCCCATAGCAGCTCCTTCACACATTATAATGTCTCATAGTGGCCCCTCCTCACAGTATAATGTCCCATAGCAGCCCCTCCACACAGTATAATGTCCCATAGCAGCTCCTTCACACACTATAATGTCTCATAGCGGCCCCTCCACACAGTATAATGTCACATAGTGGCCCCTACACACAGTAAAATGTTATATAGTGGCCCCTGCACACAGTATAATGTCCCACAGTGGCCCCTGCACACAGTATAATGTCCCACAGTGGCCCCTGCACACAGTATAATGTCCCACAGTGGCCCCATCACACAGTATTATGTACCATATAGGTCGCTACGGTTTTTTTGTATTTTGGGGTTTTTAAGACCCCAGAGTATAATGATGGGAGGCTCAAGGGAGGTGATAAACATAAAAAACAGTGTTACTTACCTCTCCTAGGCTCTGGCACAGGAGAGGCTCAGGGCAGAAGGGTAAGCGGAGGCGGCTTTGAGCAGGAATGAGGATCGGTAAGTAAATAGGGTCTGTTTAAAAAAAAGCAGCAGAGGGCCCCTGGGCCCCCTAAGGTTGCGGACCCCGTAGCAGCCGCTATGGCTGCAATGGCAGTAGTTATGTCACTGGGGGAGGGGTTGTATGAGAGAATGTAATGGCATCTGCTATCTGACTGCCTGTTTGACAAATCCAGTGTATACAGTAAGTGTATGATTGAATGTGTGCAGAGCAAAGTGTTAGTGTGTGTGTATGTATGTGTGTGCAGCACATAGAGTGAGTATATGCATGAGTGTGTGAGGAAATGAGAGCTAGTGTATGTGTATTTATGAGTGTATTCAGCTCATAGGGTAAGTGTATGTATGTGAATGTGCTGCACAAAGGTTAAGCCTAGATTCACATGACCAAGTTTGATTATAGTATGTCACTGGGAGTTAACCCAAACTTCTTCAGTTGGTTTAACTATATTTACATATAGTCTTTGGGGTTATATGAGTGTGTAGAAGTGCATAAATGTGTAACTGGATATCTGTGTGTGATATCTCCAGGATGTATACAGATATAGCAGAGTTAACCCAAATGTTTTCTGAAATTGGTTAAACTGTTGCCGTATGGGTCACTCTCCCATATTGAGTATTTGTTAGTTTCACCCAATCTGATTAATATTGTTGGTGATTCAGATATTCACGATAGAGTTATCTCTGACCACCAATTCGTTTGTTGCTTAAGGACATGACAGGGGAAATGTATAAATATTATTTATGGACATTCCCAGTGCAACGTTCTAATTAGAGATGAGCAAATTTCTCAAAAGTTTGATTCTGCAGATCGATTCGAAGTTCCAAAAAAATATGCTTCGATCAGAATTAATTTGCGGCGAATATTGCTAAAAAAACACCTATTTCCTTGCTTCAGAGAACCTGTACAGTGGTGTAGAACACTGTGCCTTGCAGTAACATGCAGAGGGAGCCTACTGTGGTAGTGAAACAATACTGTGAGTCAGAATGACATGCACATGACCAACTAACTCAAGTGTGAACCCAGCCTTACAGGTCCATGTTAGTACCAGGTAGAAAGAACCGTGCAGAGGCCCAACATTCTACTGTAGCGTGAAAGAGCGCATTCCTTTTACACCTTTGTCTGCCGATACCACATAGATGTTTACAGAGTGGCAAGGCGATATAATGTGGAGTTGGCAGCAGCATGAGGAGGCCACAGAGTGGCAAGGTGATATAATGTGGAGTTGGCAGCAACATGAGGATGCCATACAGTGACCCAGTGGCAGTGGCATTATGAGGGCATACAGTGACCCAGTGGCTGCAGCATGAGGAGGGCATACAGTGACCCAGTAGCAGCGGCATGAGAAGTACACAGAGTTACCCTGTGGCAGCGGCATTATGAGGGCATAAAGTGACCCTGTGGCAGCAGCATGAGGAGGCCATACAGTGACCCAGTGGCTGCAGCATGAGGAGGGCATACAGTGACCCAGTGGCAGTGGCATGAGGAGTAAACAGAGTGACCCTGTGGCAGCGGCATGAGGAGGCCATACACTGACCCGGTGGCAGAGGCATGAGGAGGACACAGAGTTACCCAGTGGGAAGCAGCATGAGTAGGACATACAGTGACTCAGTTCCTCCCTTGTGTGACTTTGTTCGCCCAGGCAAATGAAGTGTAGAACAGCGTGACACCGCTGTGCCCTGCACATGTGGTATGCTGGAGAAGCATACACTTTATTTAAAAGTGTTTATTAGTGGGGAAACCCATAAGGAGGACCATATTCACCATTTTGTTCCTAGTATAAAGTTGCAGGCCATTTATCAATACAGTATTGTCAATAATTCAATAATTCGAAGCCACAAATCTCGGCCTTTATCACGCTTTTTTTATAGGTGTTCATTAGTGGGGAAAGAAATAAGGGGCATATTTGCCATTCTCTTCAAAGTAGAAAATAACAGGCCTTTTTGCCCTTTGCAATTACATTTTTTCATCGAGCAGTATGCCAAACAGAGAAGTGAGAGGCCATGCACAGGGAAGGGCCACAGACCTAAATGTTTCTGGCGCAGGCACAGGTCGCAGCAGAGTAAGGGGGCGTAGCACTAGGTGTCACTTACATAGGCCTGAGCTCCCAGTGTCAAGTAGCGGTCATGTCTTGACCAGTAACCCAACGGTTGTAGACTGGTTGACTCGGTCATCCAATTCATCCCAAGTCACATCAGACACCCCTAGCCAAGAGTCGGTGGGTTTGTCAGACACAACCCTTAGTTGGCATGGCCCGGCAACAGGCCCTGTGCCCTCACCTGTCCTCAACCTGCCTCTGTCCTTTTCTGTTCCCTCAGCTAGAGAACTACTCTATGCTGTGGGCTCAGATCCACTGTACAGTGAGGAGGAGGTATTATTATTATTATTTATTATTATTGTTTATTTATATAGCACCATTAATTCCATGGTTCTTTACATTTCAGGGTTAACATACGGTATACAAGATATACAAAACAGATAATACTAACAGTGACAAACTGGCACAGTGGGATACAGGATCCTGCCCGCAAGGGCTTACAATCTATGAGGGAAGAGGGATAGAGACAGAAGGTGGGGGTAGAGGCTGTTCAAGTGGTGGTATGAAGACAGCAGTGTTATTGGAGGTTGTAGGCCTTCCTGAATAGGTGAGTCTTCAGGGCCTTCTTGAAGCTTGTGACTATGGGGGTCAGTCTTATGTGTTTTGGTAATGAGTATGGGGGATGCACGGGAGAAGTCTTGGAGACGGTTGTGTGAAGAGTGGATAAGAGCAGAGCGGAGTAGGAGGTCTTTGGAGGATTGGAGGTTACGTGCGGGAAGGTAGCGGGAGATTAGGTCGGAGATATATGGAGGGGACAGGTTGTGGATGGTTTTGTATGTCAGCATTAGTAATTTAAACTCTATTCTCTAGGCAACAGGTAGCCAGGGAAGGCATTGGCAGAGGGGAGCGACCGATGAAGAACGGGGGGAGGGGGTGTATTAAGCGAGCAGTGCAATTTAAGGTGGACTGGAGGGAGGCGAGAGTATTTGTTGGGAGGCCATGGAGAAGGTTGTTACAGTAGTCTAGGCGGGGAGACTAGCATGGGCATGGACTAGCATCTTTGTAGTTTCTGGGGTGAGGAAGGAGCAGATTCGATGGATGTTCTTGAGTTGGAGGTGGCAGGAGGTGTTGAGGGTTTGGATGTGTGGCTTGAAAGATAGGTCAGAGTCTAAGGTTACCCCAAGGCAGCGGACCCATGGGCCTGGGATAAGTGTAGAGGACAGTCAGAAGCTACTGCTCAGCCAAGATCTTGAAGACATCCGCCGCTTCCTCCGGTAGGCAGGCAAGTAGTGATGAGGAGAGTGGTGTGGGAGCTGGTGTTGAGGAGGACATCAGTGAACTGCAGACTGTAGTGGATGTAGCCGATCGTAATTGGGAGGGGCTTCATCGTCATCAGGAAAAGAGGGTTGCAGCTTGCGCATGAGGCAGTAGGGGAGTCAGCAGGGTAGCAGCAGTGTGAGGTCGGGAGCTAAATGTGCCCGGGGTAGACCACCCGCTTCACAGGAGCCTACCTGCCCGGAAAGCAGTGGTGCAGGGGTTCACGGAGGCAGTGGTGGTAGCAGTCAGTTACCACAGAGTGTTGGAGGTAAAATCACCTACTCGGCGGTGTGACAGTTTTTTGTAAAGCCGCCGGGGGGAGGTCAACATGGCCATATATTCAATCTGTGGGCAGAAGGTGAAGTGTGGCCAGGGTGCCAATGTTGGCACCACAGCCCTGCGTCAACATATGCAGCGTCACCATAAAGTGGCCTGGGAGAGCTGTGGCTACAATGTGGTGGTCCAGCCTGCTGCAGCAACTGTTGCAGCACCCAGTGGCATACACCCCATTTCAGGCTATCAAGGCTCCACCACCTCAGCCAAAGAAAGCTGTGTGTCCTTCCCATCATCTGCTGGTCATGATGCTCCTGCTCCTCCTCGTAATCATTCATTGCGTCAGCAATCCATCACAGAAGCGATTTTGAAGAGACAACAGTATGCGTGCACTCATCCAACAGTGCAGAAGCTGAACGTGCTCCTGTCCAAGTTGCTGGTGCTGCAGTCCCTCCCTTTCCAAGTGGTGGACTCTGCACCTTTCAGAGAACTGATGGCTTGTTCCGAGCCAAGGTGGAAAGTCCCAAGCCGTCATTTCTTTGCCAAAAAGGCAGTATCAGCCCTGCACAAATATGTAGAAGAGAAAGTGGGCCAGTCCTTGAGCCTGTCGGTGTCTGCCAAAGTGCACGGCAGTGCCGACGTGTAGAGCTGTAACTACAGTCAAGGACAATATATGTAATTTACGGCCCACTGGGTTAATGTGGTGCATGCCCAGACACACCAGCAACTTGGACAGGTGACGCAGCTTCAGCCTCCACATTCTCACACCGTTGGTCCTGCAACAATGTCAGCCTCATCCCCCACTTTATCTTCAGCCTTCAATGCAGGGACAATTCACAGTGCTCCTCCAGCATACCACATGTGCAGGGCACATTGGTGTCACGCTGTTCTACACCTCGTTTGCCTGGGCGAATGTAGTCACACAGGAGAGGAACTGCTCCGTGTCCTTCCTCAAGAAATCGAATCCTGGCTTTCTCCGAGACAACTCAAAATAGGAACCATGGTGACCGACAACAGGAAGAACACGGTGTTGATGCTTCGTCAAGGTGGGCTGAGCCATGCGCCCTGCATGGGCCACATGTTCAATCTGGTTGTCAAGTGTTTCCTCAAGTGTTCCACCCATCTGCAAGACATCCTAAAAATGTCAAGGAAACTTTGCATGCACTTCAGCCACTCGTACACCGCCAAGCACACCCTTCTTGAGCTGCAAGCGGCAGAACGGCCTCCCACAATATAGGCAGATATGCGATGTTTCCACCCGTTGGAATTCCACCCTCCATATGTTGGATCAACTATATGAACAGAGAAAAGCCATAAACGATTTCTTTATGATCCAAGCGGACAGAGGTACTCCCCTGTGTACAGTTGTGCTAAAAAGTTTACATACCCCGGCAGATTTTTTTGTTTTTTGGACTTTTTTCAGAGAATATGAATGATAACACAAAAACTTTTTCTCCACTCATGGTTAGTGGTTGGTTGAAGCCATTTATTGTCAAACTTCTGTGTTTTCTCTTTTTAAATTATAATGACAACCAAAAACATCAAAATGACCATGTTCAAAAGTTCACATACCCCAGTTCTTAATACCATGTATTGCCCCCTCTAACATCAATGACAGCTTCAAGTCTTTTGTGGTAGTTGTGGATGAGGCTCTTTATTTTCTCAGATGGTAAAACTGCCCATTCTTCTTGGCAAAAAGTCTCCAGTTCCTGTAAATTCCTGGGCTGTATTGCATGTACTGCACGCTTGAGATCTCCCCAGAGTGGCTCAATGACATTGAGGTCAGGAGACTGAGATGGCCACTCTAGAACCTTCACTTTCTTCTGCTGTAGCCAATGACAGGTCGACTTGGCCTTGTGTTTTGGATCGTTGTCATGTTGGAATGTCCAAGTACATCCCATGGGCAGCTTCCTGGCTGATGAGTGCAAATTTGCCTTCAGTATTTGCTGATAACGTGCTGCATTCATCTTTCCTTTAGCTTTGACCAAGTTTCCTGTGCCTTTAGCACAACTGTAATTTTAACGTTAGCCAGTGGCAGCTCATGCGCGACACCTGCCGTTTGCTCGTTCCCTTTGAGGAGGCCACTTTGTTAGTCAGTCGCCAGGACTGACTCACAACCTGGAAAAGATGCTTTTCAAGCTGAATGGTCAGGGGACTGGAGATGTGGCGTCTACATCTCACGGCCACATGAACCCTGTGGAGGCTGTACTGGAGGAGGAGCATGAGGAGGACATTAGAGCACAAACAATGTGTAGCCAAATGGGTGGAGAGAAGGAGCAGGAGCAACCAGAACAGACAGAGGGAGATGAGGCAGATGACCTAGACACACCATGGAAGTATGCAGTGGAGATGGAAGCAGGGAGTCCCTCGTAGTCACTTGCGCAAATGGCCCGAAGCATGCTGACTTCCTTGCGCAGTGACAGCCGAATTGTCACCATACGGCAGAGGGATGACTACTGGTTCTCCACCAAGTTAGACCCTCGCTACCGGGGAAAAATGGGGGCCTTTTTTACACCCGCTGAGAGAGAAGACAAACTGAACTACTATAGAGATATCCTATGTAGTAAGTTCTATAGAGATATAGAGATATCCTATCTGCGCCATCGTCCATCCTCTCGCAGGTCTGACCAGGGGGGCCCTGAGAGCTCAACTTGCACAGGCATGGCAGCTGTGGGAGGGGGAGGGGGTGGCAGGAGCAGTATCAGCTCCATCAGCACAATGGGAACAAAATGGCGAATATGGTCCTCCTTATGGGTTTAGACACTAATATACACCTTTAAATAAGTGATAATAACCACTAAGAATTATTGAATTATTATTGACAATACTGTTTTTGAAAATGGCCTACAACTTTATACTGGTAACAAAGTGGCGAATATATTCCTCCTTATGTGTTTAGGCACTAATAAACACCTTTAAATAAGTGATAATAACCGCTAAGAATTATTGAATTATTTATGACAATACTGTTTTTAAAAATGGCCTGCAACTTTATACTGGTAACAAAATGGAGAATATGGTCCTTTTTATGGGTTTAGACACTAATGAACACCTTTAAATAAGTGATAACCGCTAAGAATTATTGAATTATTATTGACAATTCTGTTTTTAAAAATGGCCTGCAACTTTACACTGGTAAGAAAATGGCGAATATGGTCGTTATGTCTTTTCCCATGTTAAAGGCTTTTTTTTACAGGTACGTGCAGATATTATTGGATGATAATTCAGTTTTCTTTGGCACAATAGTATTGACAAATGTAATGTTATGCTGTGGAAGAACAATGAATAAGCCCCTTATAATAAATGCCTTTAACCCCTTAAAGACCGGGCCATTTTTCGTTTTTGCATTTTTGTTTTTCCCTCCCCACATTCCAAGAACCATAAGTTTTTCATTTTTCAGTTCACAGACTCACATGATGGCTTATTACTTGCGAAACAAATTGTACATTGTAATGGCACCATTCAATATGCTGTGCAATATACTGGGAAGCTATAAAAAAATTCAGAATGAGGTGCAATTGGAGAAAAAATGCATTTGCGACAACTTCATATGGGTTTAATTTTTACGGCATTCACTGTGTGGTACAAATAACATGGTACCTGTATTCTCTGGGTCAGTACGAACACGGCGATACCAAATTTATATAGTATTTGTAATGTTTTGATACCTTTTAAGAAATGAAAAACTGTGCAAAATAAGAAAACATTTTGTGTCGCCATATTGTGACACCTGTAACTTTTTCATATTTACATGTATGGAGCTGGGTAAGGCGTCTTTTTATACGAAACAAGATGACGTTTTTACTGATATCATTTGGGGAAAGATCTGATGGTTTGATCACTTTTTATTCAATTTTTTATAGGAGGCAAAGTATTGAAAAAACGCTGTTTGGCTATTTTGATTTTTTTTCGCCGCTACACCGTTCACTGTATAGCATAAATATTTAAATATTTTAATAGTTCGGGCATTTTAGAACGCGGGGATACCTAATGTGTTTATGTTTACTTTTGTTTATTTACTTTTATATCTGATCTAGGGAAAGGGGGGTGATTTGAATTTTTGTGTTTTTTTTATTTTTTTATACTTTTAAAAACTTTTTTTTTTCTTCTTTTACTTTTATGATCAGACTCCTTAGGGACCTTGAAACCTAGGGGGTCTGATCGCTCATACTATTCTAGCAGTGAATAGCAATATGCCTCTGGCAGAGTGCAATAGATCTAACGCAATGACAAGCCTGGGAGCCTTCAATAGGCTCCCGGCTGTCATGGCAACCGATCGCCACCCTCTGATGACATTCAGGAGGATGGCGATTGTTGAAAAATGGCGGCGCCAGTGGCGCCTTCGCAGTTTAGACGCCGCGGTCCTGTTTGATCGCGGCGTCTAAAGAGTTAACAGCACCGATCGGTGAAGGCGCCAATCGCTGCTGTTAGCGGCGGGTCCTGGCTGTATTATACAGCCGGCATACGTCCTGTATGGAGAGAGCTCAGCTCCTGAGCCCTCTCCATACATCCCCATGTCACCAATGACGTACAGATACGTCATTGGTCATTAAGGTGTTAAAAAGGTTTTTTTACAGATACATGCAAATATTATTGGATGATAATTCAGTTTTCTTTGGTACAATAGTACTGACTAATATTATGCTTTGGAAGAACAGTGAATAAGCCCCTTATAATAAACGCCTTTAAAAAGGCTTTTTTTACAGATACGTGCAGATGTTATTGGATGATAATTCAGTTTTCTTTGGCACAATAGTACTGACTAATGTTATGCTTTGGAAGAACAGTGAATAAGCCCCTTATAATAAACGCTATTAAAAATGCATTTTTCACAGATACGTGAAGATATTAGTGTATGATAATTTACTGTTTTTTGCTGTACTGCACTGCAAAAGACTTGCTGTGTTCCACCTTGAAGACACAGATATGAGTAATGAGCAGCAATGAGTGCTGCAATGTGAATTATGCTGCAAATTCTTGCTGTAAATGACTCTGCAACCACCCCAAATTCTTCTCTCAATTCCTCCCTATGCTTTCCTTACAGTTCTAAGGCTCAGCTTCTTTCCCTGAACTTCTATAGGTTTTCTAAGTCTTTCCCTAGCTCCTGCTGATGTCTGTCCCTACAGTAAGCTGCTGCTGCTGATTAGCTGCACGCTTGGCATTGTGGGTGATCCTGCGCTCCCAGAGTCCCTTCCTCCTTGTCCTAACATGCGTGGCGGCCATTTTATAAAAAAAAATGCGATGGATCGAAGCGTGAGGGAATCTGGAATCGTGGCGAATCGAAAATTTTCCTGAAATTCGGATCGAATTTCACTTCTGCAGCTTCGATTCGCTCATCTCTAGTTCTAATTATGCATTATCTATAGAGTCTACACAAATGGTTGGGTCAATATGTACTAGATAATAAAGAAACTCGCAACAACCCGGTATTATTTTGGGAAACTGCTAAGGTTGTTTTGAGGGGCCAGAGAGGGGATTGAGAAAAAAGATTAATGAAAAATATTGGCAGATGAGTGCGAGATATAGAACAGCCTATAATCAATATATATTAGATCAATCAGTAAAGAATATGGAAAAAAATGTTGAAAGCAGAGGAACTTAATAATATTTGTCTCAAGAAGAGAAAAGAAGACAAATTCTGGTCAAAGAGAAGCTAAATTGTTCAAATTTGGAAATAAATCAGGGAAAATATTGGCAAATTTAACCAGAAACAGGGGGTATTTGTAAAGATTTAAAAAATATTAATAGAATATTTTTGGAATATTATTCTGCTTTATATAAACAGGAAAATAACAAAATGGATACAAATGACACATAGCTTGAGAACATTACTGTCCCAAAGTTGACAAGTGAAAAATGTGAAGCATTGAATAAACCGATCCAGTTAGAGGAATTTGTTAGGGTTATAGATCAGTAAGGTAAAAATAAAGCCTCAGGCCCATGTCAACTTATGTCAATGAGTTTTTTTTTAATTCTTCAAGATCAGTTGGCTCCAGATCTGGCTAATTTGTAAAATGGTATTATGGATGGGAAATGGCACTAAAGTTCTCCTAAAATGAGATAAAGATCCACTGTTGCCAGAATGTTATAACCCAATATCTTTGATAAATCAAGATATTAAATATATAAGTAAAATACTGGCCAATAGATTGGCCAAAGTGATGCCTTTTTTGATTTCTAATGGATTCACACAGGGCAGAACTTTGGTCAAGAGTGTGAGGAAAGTTTTGAAGGCAATAGATTGGGCCAATATGAACTGCGATTAAATAGGGGATCTGGCGGTTCTTATGGGTTGATGCAGAGAAAGCTTTTTACCATGTCCAATGGCCATAGTTATTTGCAGTTATAAAAAAGATGCGATTTGCCAGCTGATTTATTAGCTTCTTGAAAATGTTATATAGACAGCCGAAGGCACAAGTGGCAATAGAAGGACAGGTCTCAGAGGTCATTAGTCTAGGTAGGGGAACTAGACCAGGATGTTCCTTGCCTCCCCTTTAATATATCTACAGAACCTCTTGCCTTCCTAATAGCGAGCCTCCAGCAAATAAGATGTATTCGGCTAAGGTCCCATATTGTGGAAATACATCTTTTTTTGTTGCAGATTTTGCTGTGTTTTTTTTTAGCCAAAACCAGAAGGGGATTGAGCATAAGGTAGCATTGAGCATTGGCTTTGGCTCAATAAACCACAACAATATCTGCAACAAAAAAAAGCTGGGGGGCCTTAGCCTTAAGGTAAGTTCTCAGGAGGTAAAGATAAGTTTGTTTGCCAATAATCTCTTAGTATTTATGTCTGAAACAGAGCACTTTTGGATATTTTGTTGGAGATATTAGAGTAGTTTGGATTATATTTAGGATATAGAATAAATAGATCAAAACGTGAATTTTTTTTTAACTTAGAAAAGGGATGTACAGTGGCTTTCAAAAGTATTCATACCCCTTGAACTTTTCACATTTTGCCACCTTACAACCAAAAACTTAGGGTGGGTTCACACTTTTGCCCGGAGTCTGTCCGCCGCGAATCCGACCTAAATGTCGGAAAAAAAGGATAGGGAAAGGTATGAGACACATTGCTTAAAGACCCATTCAATTCTATGGGTTTTTAAAGCAATGCGCGGGTGTCCGATTGCACCCTCTGCACCGCAAAGCCGTTTTTTTTTTCGTCGGAAACAAAGTCGGACATGCAGTGGCTTGCAAAAGTATTCTTGAACTTTTTTATTCTTTTATTTTATTATTTTATTTTATTTTTTATTCTTGAACCCTTGAACTTTTCACATTTTGTCACCTTACAACCACAAACTTAAATGTATTTTATTGAGATTTTAAGTGATAGATAGACCAACACAAAGTAGCAGATAATTGTGAAGTGGAACAAAAATGATACATGGTTTTCAAATTTTTAGTCAAATAAAAATTTGAAAAGTGTGACGTGCAAAAGTATTCAGCCCCCTGTACTCTGATACCCCTAAATAAAATCCAGTGCAATCAATTGCCTTCAGAAGTCACTTAATTAGCTGTGTGTATTTTAGTCTTAGTATAAATACACCTGTTCTGTGAAGGCCTCAGTGGTTTGTTAGAGAATACTAGTGAACAAACAACATCATGAAGACCAAGGAACTCACCAGACTGGTCAGAGATAAAGTTTTGGAAAAGTTTAAAGCAGGGTTAGGTTATAAAGACATTTCCCAAGCTATGAGCATCCCAAAGAGCACGGTTCAATCCATTAACCAAAAATGGAAAAAGTATTTTACAACTGCAAACCTACCAAGACATGGCCATCCACCTAAACTGATTGAACAAGCAAGAGCACTAGTTAGAGAAGCAGCTAAGAGGCCCATGGTCACTGTGAAGGAGCTGCAGAAATCCACAGCTAAGGTGGCAGAATCTGTCCACAGGACAAGTATAAGTCGTGCGCTCCACAAATCTGGCCTTTATGGAAGAGTGGCAAGAAGAAAACCATTGTTGAAAGAAAGACATAAGAAGTGCCATTTGCAGTTTTCCACAAGCCATATAGGTGACACAGCAAAAATGTGGAAGAAGGTGCTCTGGTCAGATGAGACCAAAGTTGAACTTTTTGGCCTCAATGCAAAGCGCTATGTGTGGCAGAAAAGTAACACTGCTCATCACCCTGAACACACCATCCCCACTGTGAAACATGGTGGTGGCAGCATCATGCTGTGGGGAGGCTTTTCTTCAGCAGGGACAAGGAAGCTGGTCACACTTGATGGAAAGATGGATGGATCTAAATACAGGGAAATCATGGAAGAAAACCTGTTGGAGGCTGCAAAAGACTTCAGACTGGGATGGAGATTCACCTTCTAGTGAGACAATGATTCTAAACATACAGCCAGAGCTACAGTGGAATGGTTTAGATCAAAGAATATTCATGTGTTAGAATAGCCCAGTCAAAGTCCAGACCCAAATCCCATTGAGCATCTATGACAAGACATGAAAATTGCTGTTCACAGATGCTCTTCATCCAATCTGGCTGAGCTTGAGCTATTTTGCAAAGAAGAATGGGCAAAAATCTCAGTCTCTAGATGCGCAAAGCTGGTACAGACATACCCCAAAAGACTTGCAGCTGTAATTGCAGTGAAAGGTGGCTCTACAAAGTATTGATATAGGGGGGTTGAATACTTTTGCACGTCACACTTTTCAGATTTTTATTTGATTTAAATTTTGTATCATTTTCGTTTCACTTCACAATTATCTGCTACTTTGTGTTGGTCTATCACTTAATATCTCAATAAAATACATTTAAGTTTATGGTTGTATGCTGACAAAATGTGAAAAAGTTCAAGGGGTATGAATACTTTTGCAAGGCACTGTAGATGGACGAACTTGGAATTAAAACTACAGATTATAAATTTCTAAATATTACAAATATTTCTATGTTTGGTAGGATTCAGCTTATTAAAATGGTTAATGGTTATAATAAGTTTTATTTGTCTATTATTTTCGCTGCAGACCTTCCTTTGTTGGTGAAAATTAAAGATGCTAAAGATGTTATTTAACAAATTTATTTGGAGTGGTAAGAGAGCGCATATGGCTCTAAAAAGGTTTATGATGAGCAGAGAGAGAGGAGGGCTAGGATTTCTCGATACTTACTGGATTGGATACAGGGCCATGATATCTTTGCCTGCCACCCACATATTTATGAGTCCAGACACGGTGGTACTTTAGTTGCAGAGGGTGTATGTAGTACAGTCATGGCCAAAAGTTTTGAGAATGATACAAATATTAATTTTTACAAAGTCTACTGCTTCAGTTTTTCTAATGGCAATTTGCATATACTCCAGAATGTTATAAAGAGTGATCAGCTTAACAGCAATTACTTGCAAAGTCAATATTTGCCTAGAAAATGAACTTTATCCCCCAAAACACATTTCAACATCATTGCAGCCCTGCCTTAAAAGGACCACCTAACATCGTTTCAGTGATTGCTCCATTAACACAGGTGTGGGTGTTGATGAGGACAGGGCTGGAGATCAATCTGTCATGATTAAGTAAGAATGACACCACTGGACACTTTAAAAGGAGGCTGGTGCTTGCCATCATTGTTTCTCTTCTGTTAACCATGGTTATCTCTAAAGAAACACGTGCAGTCATCATTGCACTGCACAAAAATGGCCTAACTGGGAAGAGTATTGCAGCTAGAAAGATTGCACCTCAGTCAACAATCTATCGCATCATCAAGAACTTCAAGGAGAGAGGTTCCATTGGTGCCAAAAAGGCTCCAGGGCGCCCAAGAAAGACCAGCAAGCGGCAGGACCGTCTCTTAAAAGTGTTTCAGCTGCGGGATCGGGCTACCAGCAGTGCAGAGCTTGCTGAGGAATGGAAGCAGGCAGGTGTGAGTGCATCTGCACGCACTGTGAGGCGGAGACTCTTGGAGCAAGGCCTGGTCTCAAGGAGGGCAGCAAAGAAGCCACTTCTCTCCAGAAAAAACATCAGGGACAGACTGATATTCTGCAAAAGGTACAGGAAGTGGACTGCTGAGGACTGGGGTAAAGTCATTTTCTCTGATGAATCCCCTTTTCGATTGTTTGGAACATCTGGAAAACAGCTTATTCGGAGAAGAAGAGGTGAGCGCTACCACCAGTCTTGTCTCATGCCAACTGTAAAGCATCCTGAAACCATTCATGTGTGGGGTTGCTTCTCAGCCAAGGGAATCGGCTCTCTCACAGTCTTGCCTAAAAACCCAGCCATGAATAAAGAATGGTACCAGAATGTCCTCCAAGAGCAACTTCTCCCAACCGTCCAAGAGCAGTTTGGCGCTCAACAATGCCTTTTCCAGCATGATGGAGCACCTTGCCATAAAGCAAAGGTGATAACTAAATGGCTCAGGGAACAAAACATAGAGATTTTGGGTCCATGGCCTGGAAACTCCCCAGATCTTAATCCCATTGAGAACTTGTGGTCAATCATCAAGAGACGGGTGGACAAACAAAAACCAACAAATTCAGACAAAATTAAAGCATTGATTCTGCAAGAATGGACTGCTATCAGTCAGGATTTGGTCCAGAAGTTGATTGAGAGCATGCCAGGGAGAATTGCAGAGGTCCTGAAGAAGAAGGGTCAACACTGCAAATATTGACTTGCTGCATTAACTCATTCTAACTGTCAATATAAGCTTCTGTTACTCATAATATGAATGCAATTATATTTCTGTATGTGATAAAAACATCTGACAAACACACATAAAAACCAGAGGGCAGCAGATCATGTGAAAATATAATATTTGTGTCATTCTCAAAACTTTTGGCCATGACTGTACAAGAATCTCATCTTTAAAATGATACCAAGATCATCGTGATAGCCCTTACAGATCTGGAGCGATTCACTGGTGAAAACGCTGTTTGGCATTGAGATACTAATCCTAACAGCAAATTGCTCCGAATCTGTAAGGATTATTATGATTTTGATATAATTTTAAAGATGAGATTCTCCATCCAAGGTCATATTCATATGGGGCTCTAAAGTGTCCTCCCCCTCCAGCCTCAGGCAGCATCTCAAAGCAGCATGAAGGAGGAGGAGCAGAGCAGAAGACTGCAGAGACAATAATAAATCATCATTGTCTGTGCATAACCTGTATGTGTCTCCAGGGGGTGGGGGGTAGCAGGGACTTCTGTCCATGTTAACCCCTCTCCTATTAATCAGAGAGCATACTATTCTTTTTCTCTCTGTCACATAGAGGAATAATGTAATACCCCTCTGACCATAAGCAGGATGTATATCGGTGCTGTGACCCAGACGTTTACCATCGTCCTGGTCGCAATGCCAAAAGAGTTACACCAAACACTTGCACAACACATAAACAAGGTCATCGATAAAGTTTACATTTGACACTGTCCCTATCCTGTCCATACCTGATCTTTATAGAGTAAAATATTCTGACCGCCTCTCTAGTGATAGCCGTTACATGATAAAATAATAGCAATAACGATTATCACTAGAGAAGAACATATAAAACATTTCTGACAGACAGGGCCAGCGTTGGGGGGGGGGGCAAACCGGGACAATTGCCTAGGGTCCCCAGTCCAATGGGGCCCCCTGCTAGTGGAATATTACCCCAATGAAGACAATCTGCTATAGGGCCCTTAGATTGGGAAAAGGGGGCAACAGTGTCAGCCTGCATAGCAGCTAATATCTGTTTGGAAAGTACCTGCACTCAGCTACTGAAGCTGCTGGTGCCATCTTAATAAAACTGCTTGTGCTGCCTTAAACCCCTCCCCTTCCTCCTCGTCTCCATGGGGATGAAGATTGAGAGAGAAGTCTGCAGAATAGTAAGGATGTGAGTCCTCCTGCCAGCCTCCAGCTACTGAATTCTCACAAATGGCTTGCCCTGCAGCTAGCAAACCTGCAAAAAAGTATGTGTACTTATATGTAAATTTGTATATGTAATGTGTACAATGTGTGTACTGTGTGAGTGATGCATACAATATACAGTGCATGTTTATACACAGATAGAATATATATAGGATAGATAGATATTATACCTGTATATAAACTTATGATATACACATTAAATATTATACTGTATACTATATAACTATTATACTATGTTTTATACCAGTGTATATGTATCTACATGTTATTATGTATACATAATGTATTATAATATGATGTTTTATAGTATACTATAAAACACTGCACTTTTTCTGCTGGAGAACTGCGTGTGGTTTATATTGTATATGTTTATATTGTATATGTGCTTATATTTCACCTGTATGGTAAGGGCCATTACATGGGAATCTTCTAGTGTATTGGTCTTTATCATACAGATTACATGTATAGTACTATGGGCTACCTATAACTGCACTTAAACACAGCATGCAGTTCTTCAGCAAAAAAGTGCAGAGTAAATCCCCATGAAGCGAAACACAGCTAAAAAACATAGTAAAAAAATGCTGCTTTTTTCCCACAGTTTTTTTCTGCAGTTTTCTCTGAGGGTTTTCCCCCCTATTAAATATAAAGGAAAAATACTCACAATTCCGCAGCTACATACTTCAGCTACAGCTGAACATACAGTTTTTTTAACAAATGTGTTTTTGAAAAAGCAGATTTTCTGCAGATTTTCTTTATTGCAATGTGTGAATCAGATCAAATAAATTTCATTCACTTTGCTGTTGCTATAAACTGCAGCATTTCCAAAACATCGGGGCTTAACCTCAAGGGGTTGTACCATACTCAAAATATATCACCTGTCCACAGGGTAGGTGATAAGTGTCTGACCATGAGAAAAAACGGGATCCCGTGTCCTCCCATTTAAGTGGTTCAGTGGTCAAGCCTGTGCTCTTGCACTCTTTTCAAAGTATATAGGTCCGACAAAGATAGCCAAGTTCATTGCTATAGCAGTCCCATGAATGGGGTAGTGGTGTGCATGCTTGACAACCCATCCCTTGACACAAAAGAATATAAGATCCCTGTTCTTGTGATTGATAGTGGTCCAATCTCCAACTATTACTTATTCTGTGGACAGGTCAGAAACTTTGATTATGGGAAAACCTTTTGAGGCTGAAGCCCCAGGTTGCAAAAATGCTTTTACATTACCAGCAAAGTGAATGCGATTCAGGCTAATCCCATCCACACATTACAGAAAAAAAAACGCTGCAGAAAAGCTGTGTTTTAAAAAACCCACGCGTTTTTGAAAAACGCAGCATGTCAATTATGCCTGCGGAAATGCTATATGTTTAATAAGGGAAGAAAATCCGCAGAGCAAAAACCAAAATGAAAAACACTGTTTTTTTCCACAGCATTTTTTAGCTGCTTTCCACAACGTGGGGCCTTAGACTAAGGCTGAGGCCCAACAATGCAGAAATTCTGCTTTTTTTTGTTGCAGATTTTGCTGCGTTTTTTTTTTTTTTTGCGAAGAATGGCTTCAGTAGGAATGGGAAATATATAGGAATCTCTCATACTTCTCCCTCCTGCTAAATTCACTCCAGACTTTGGCTCAAAAAACCGCAGATGTTAGCAGAGGGTGATGGCTGTATTATACATCCCCATGCAACCAATGATGTACAGGTATGTCATTGGTTGTTAAAGGGTTAACCACATTGTGAAGCATGCTAGCAAGCATGCCATCTCTGGACTGTAATAATACCATGGTCACTGCACAGTACTCTTATGGAATGGCTTAACTATATCCTGTGATCAGTCGCTAAAGACAGCTAGGCAGCATGATCGTCACTGCTGTGACTAGTGATGTCATGACTCAGCTAGCCAACAAGAGGGAGCTTTGTAACTTTTCTGACCCACCCATTTGGAGCCACAGCTCCATCTGTTTCTCCCTGCTCTAATCTCCAGGATTGATTCCTAGGCAGTCCAGAGCATAAGATGTAAGCACACCACAGGCACTTTCTAGGTACAGCATTTGGGGCCCAATTTTTAATTGTGCCCAAGGCCACACTTTTTATAAAACTGGCCCTGCTGACAGGTGGAAAAGTTCCATCAGTCAGATAACACATTTTCACTCATATAAAATCCCAGTTTTTTGCAGCTTACGGATGGGTATATGGTGTTTTTTTTTTTTTTTCCATCCACAGTACAAATGAAACACCTGGACTTCTAGTAGGTCTTCAGATCTAGAATTATGGCTTTCTAATACCAGTAATGATGAACTGCCAATGATTAATTCCTTTAATTAATGATTAATTGCCTTTACCTGTGTGAGATAAATATTAATCTTATTCCATGGCTTATTACAGATGTGATACCAATTGTGTGCAGTTCTTTTTTCATTTGGGTTTATTTATTCTTTCAATAATGAAAAGTTGATTTTTTAACATTTTCCACTTTTTTTTTTTTTTCCAAGATGGCACCGCTGGAGTGGCAGCCTGTCACAGCAGCTCTGAGACTCTCTCTCTTATTTTTCTTTCTTTGTGTTGTTTTTTATCTCTCTACTTAAAGGACTTTGCACTATGAAGAAACACACAAAGACTTGGAATTGGACCTTTGTGATACTTTTTTTGTTTTTATCTGTCTTTTTGTTTTGCTTGAAATGGGAACTTTTGTGTCTGCAGAAAATTCCTTTGTCTACTCAAGAGAGAAACTTTTGCAGATTAGAGACACAGCAGGGCTGCATACCATCTGTCCACACATCCCCCGAGAGCTTTGGAGAAAGAAAAAGCGGGGGGAGGGGCTGCAGAGCTGGAAATCTTCAGAAGATTAAAAGGAGGCGTTACTGACCAGCTCTTCCCTCCATCATTATGGGCAATGTGAGATCTCTTGCAAACAAGATGGATGAACTAACAGTGCTCACCAGGCATCATCAGGAGTTTCGGGTGTGTGGCATGATGCTACTTACAGAGACCTGGCTCACTGAAGTTACTCCTGACCCTCTGGTCTCCTTGGATGGTTTTAAACAAGGGAGAGCGGTAAGAGGAAAGGTGGAGGGCTGGCAATGTTTGTGAATAATAGATGGTGTAATCCTAGGCACATTGTGATTAAGGAGCAAACTTGCTGTAAGGACATTGAACTATTAGCTGTGAGCATGAGACCTTTCTACCTACCAAGGGAACTATCGCATGTCATCGTGATAGCTGCATATGTCCCCCCCTCTGCGAAAGCTGACGCTGCCTGCGAGGTCCTACAAGCCACGCTGAGCCATTTACAGTTGAAACATTCCCAGGCTCTCTTTCTTGTGTCGGGTGATTTCAACCATGCCTCCCCATCATCCACACTGTCCAGTTTCACACAATATGTAACCTGCCACAAAAGAGACAACAAAACACTGGACTTGTTCTTTGCCAACGCGAGGGAGGCATATAACTCATCAGCCCTACCGCCCCTGGGAAGATCGGATCACAACCTAGTGCATCTCCGACCTGTGTACAAGCCACTTGTACGTAGAGAACCAACTGCCACCCGCACAGTGAGGATATGGTCCGAGGAGAGTGATGAGGCTCTGAAGGATTGTTTTGACACAACCGCATGGGAAGTTCTGCAGGATTCTTATGGAGAAGACATAGAAGGACTCACACACTGCATAACGGACTACATTAATTTTTGTGTGGACAACACAGTACCCACAAAAGTGGTGAGGTGCTTCTCCAACAACAAACCATGGATTAACTCTGATATAAAAACATTACTTAAGGAGAAAAAGATGGCATTTAGGACAAGAGATAAGGAGGGGTTGAGGGAAGTACAAAAGGAGCTGAGGCATCAAATCAGGCAGGGAAAAGGCAGTTATAAGGAAAAAATGGAAAAGCAAATGGAAAGAAAAGACATAAGGGGGGTCTGGGAGGGGCTTAAGTCAATTTCGGGTCATAAACAGTCTGTCTGCCAGATTGAGGCAGATGTTAATTGGCTTAATGAACTAAACCTATTCTTCAACAGATTTGATCACACACCAGCTCCTCCCACCCCAGTATGTCCTTCAGCTCCCCCCACCACAATGACTTCACCCCATGTGGCTACTTCCCAACACACCAGTAAATCCAGAAATCCATCTTTATCTGACCACAGTCTGACCTTCACACGGGCCCAGGTGAGGAAGGAGATGATAAAGATCAAGGCGAGGAAAGCCGCAGGGCCAGATGACATCAGTCAGTGGTGAACCTAGCCTCTTTGCTGCCTGAGGCGGACTATAGAAAGACGCCCCCCCCCCCCAAAAAAAAAAACAAAAAAAAACTGAGTTTCCATGCTACTAGTTTAACACACTGTTATCGTCGCACAATATACACAATACACAAAGTTATAAAACAGTTTTTAAGAATTCTTCTTCCTGTATTACTTCAGTATCAGATCAACAACACGGCATTAACAATGAAAGTAACTTCACACATTTTCTGCTTGGTGGATGGACGAGCCCACGTGGCCCCCATTCTCTATAATAGGAGCCCCGCAGATAGCTGAGTACTGGACTTCGGGTATCTTTGGCGCTCCCATCGAAGTGAATGAGAGCCACGCGGGTTCGTCCATCCACCAAGTGACACACCTATATATATGGCTGCGGTCAGGCTGAATTCCCACCTAGTGGGGGGAAAAACCCAATTCTCAGGCTCAGTGGGGGTCTCAGCAGACAGACCCCCATCAATCAGGTATTTATCCTCTATCATTTAGGTGTATACAGGGCAGTAACACTTTGTGACTTACAGGTGACGTCTCTGACTAATCCTTCACATTTCCCTTCTCTTCCCTCTGGACCGCCATGACCACTTCTTCCAGCTGTGACTTGTCTCTGTAAAGGTTGCAACACAGACATCTTTGGCTCCTCACTTTTCCAGGCATCCAACCCGCATTGTCCTCACGTACACACCCATCCTGCTGCTACCCCAATTATATAATATATGATATAACCCCCCATAATGAATAATACCCCCAAGTGCATCTTTATATTAATAATGTCCGTGTGTACCCTGTATAAATAGTGCCCCTTATTAATAATACCCCAGGTGTTAACTAATTAAAAGGTTTTCCAGGTCATTAATAAACTAATCAGTGGGGTTCAAAAACCCAGGACCCCCACTGATCAGCTGTTTCTCTGTTTACATAGTGTAATTCATCTCATCGTGGCCATGTCATGTAACTACAGCCTCGTCCTGTACATGTCTACAGTATGTGACAAGGCTACAATTACATCACACGGTCACTATAAACAGACAGCGTATAATATAAACAGGTGCCATAGCCCATGTTTATAGCGCGCCATTTACACACACTATAAAGTTCCACAGCAGCCCCTGCACACAGTATTACTCCGGGGTCTGAATAGACCCCGGAGTATAATAATAGTAGTATTTGCGGCCTAACTTACCGATGCCCGCGGCCGCTCACAGCGGCATCCGCTTCCCTTTCTGCTGCCCATAGCAGAAGGGGAAGCGGGGGCGGCCACGAGCAGACGCGGGGTAGGTAAATAAATAGGCCCTGACCTCCCGGGGATACTCCAACAGGTTACGGCCTATTTATATAGATTAAAAAAAAGCTATACTCACCTGCGATGCCTTGATGCAGCCGCAGCCTCCTCCTCTTGTCCGCGACGTCTGTGTCTCAGCGTAGGTGGCGTGATGACGTCATTGTGTCGCCGCCTGCGCTGAGATGCGACGTCTTGTAAACCAGCCCAGGGCAGGCCGCGCTCAGCTCTGTTTTTTTTTTTTTTTTTTAAAGCGGCCTGTCCTGGGCTGGTTTACATTAAATAGTAAAATGCCGCCCCCCGGACAGTGCCGCCCGAGGCGGCCGCCTCACCTCGCCTCATTAGCGGTGCGCCCCTGACATCAGTGCAAGGCTAATTAAGACC
Source organism: Leptodactylus fallax (assembly GCA_947044405.1). NCBI lineage: Eukaryota > Metazoa > Chordata > Amphibia > Anura > Leptodactylidae > Leptodactylus > Leptodactylus fallax. The sequence goes on along the minus strand of CAMRHE010000011.1, from coordinate 3,304,423 downwards.
TGTGGGGACCAGCTGTGTGGTATAATTACATATATGTATAATATGAGCCTGAGGCAGGAAATAGTCCCTAAATTATTGAAATCTTCTTGTGTGGTACCAGTTCCAAAGAAACCTCACCCTATGGACCTCAACGACTACAGACCTGTAGCACTGACATCCCACCTGATGAAGATCTTGGAGAGATTGGTTCTCACACATCTCCGCCCTCTAGTGAGCCCCGCTATGGACCCCCCTCCAGTTTGCTTATCGGCCAGGCATTGGGGTAGATGATGCCATCATCCATCTTCTGCACAGGGCTCTGTCTCACCTGGAGAAACCAGGGAACACGGTGAGAATAATGTTCTTTGATTTCTCCAGTGCTTTTAACACCATACAGCCCAGGTTATTGAGGGACAAGCTGGGCCTTGCTGCAGTGGACCACCACCTCTCCAACTGGATCCTAGACTACCTCACAAATCGACCTCAATACGTGAGAGCCCAAGACTGTGTGTCAGGTACCGTGATCTGTAATACGGGGGCACCTCAGGGTACGGTTCTCGCCCCTTTCCTCTTCACACTGTACACTGCAGATTTTAGGTGCAACTCATCTAGTTGCTACCTACAGAAGTATTCTGACGACTCTGCAATAGTAGGCCTCATCACAGATGACGATGACAGGGAGTACAGAGAACTGAACCTGGATTTTGTGGACTGGTGCCACCGGAACCACCTGAAGATTAACGCGGGGAAGACCAAGGAGATGGTGGTGGACTTCCGTAAAGGCAGATGCCCTCCTAAACCAGTGGACATCCTGGGGATGGGCATCGAGATTGTGAACACCTATAAGTATCTGGGTTTGCTCCTTAATAATAAGCTGGACTGGGCAGATCATATGGAGGCCCTGTACAGGAAGGGCCACAGCAGGCTCTACCTGCTTAGGAAGCTGAGAGCCTTTGGAATCCGGGGGGCACTTCTTAGAACTTTCTTCAACTCGGTAGTGGCATCAGCCATCTTCTTTGGAGTGGCCTGCTGGGGGAGCAGTATATCAACCAGGGACAGAAATAAACTTGACAAGCTGATTAGAAGGGCCAGCTCTGTCCTGGGGAGCCCACTGGACCCAGTGCAGGTGGTGGGTGACAAAAGGATATTGTCCGTGGTGAGCTCCATGCAGAAGAATTAGTCCCATCCCATGCATGAGACTGTGATCGCGCTGGGCAGTACTGCCAGTGACCGACTGCTCCACCCTAGGTGTGAGAAGGAGCGCTATCGGAAGTCTTTCCTCCCCACCGCGGTTAGGCTGTACAACCAACACCGACCTAAGCGGAGATCATTACACACAGAGAACTGAAATATCTCTCTGCCTGCAAAATCCCCCCCCCCCCGCTAATTCCTATCTGCCTGTCTACTATCAATGTAATGCCTCTTACCTTGGAACATTCCTGTACATGTTGTATTTGTATCTGCTTATCTTTGCTGCTGTAACACACTGAATTTCCCCATTGTGGGACTATTAAAGGACTATTATTATTATTATTATTATTATTATTAAAAAAAATATTTATAAACACTTTTTTGATTATGAAATGATTAGATGCTGTGGTCAGCATTAACCACTGCATCTGAGGATTTAATAGTCATTCTAACCTTGTAAACTAGTTAGGCCTCATGCACATAACCGTAGTTTTTATCCGCAATTGCGGATAAAAGTACGACCCCATTTATTTTTATGGGCCCAGACACACAACCGCAATTTTTGTGGCCGTGTGTCTGTCGTATTGAAGGACCGCAAATTTTGAAGTGTCCTATTTTTGGTCGCATTTGTGGCACATACAAGTGTAGGGAATCATACAGGATCAGTCATTGCAGATTCAATGCAGACATGTTTTTCTGCGGATTATGCAGGGCCGATAATACTTGACATTTGTTGCAGGACAGGCAAAGGTGAAGATGGGAGGCACAACAGATAAAGATAAACTCTGCTTATAATGAAAGTTGAGATGACTGCAGCACTTCAGTTTTGGGCAAAATATTCTTGAGAAATACTTTGACCAAGCTTTAATTTACTTTATTATACTTCCTATTAGGCACTAAGGCCCCTTGGAGACGACCGTGGTGTGGGTCAGTGTGCTATCCATGTATTCCAAAGACAGCACACTGACCCATTCTTTTCTATGGGCCCATACACACGACCGTGAATTTCACGGTCCCGTGTGCGGGCCGATAGTCTGGGCCGCATCACATAGGACAAGTCCTATTCCTGTCGTATTTTGCGGCCCGTGCTTCCGTGGCTCTTATTCATTTAATGAAAGGAGCCGTGAAAGCACGGCGCATGCATGGGTGGCACATGGGGACATCCTCGTATCCCCCATGTGCAGCCCGTGCTTTTAATTCACGGCAGGCCGGTTGCACCACGGTCCACTGCAAACAGCCTAAGTAATAGGAGAAGTTATAAGGAGAGGAAGCTACTACTCATTAGCTGTTCTCCCTGCACTTATGCTAAAGCAGGCCATACACATTACATTTTAGATTGCTGAACTGGCTGTTGTTGATTGGTGGTACATAAACCTATGATAGTCTGTCCCATACTGCCAACAATGAACTAAAACTGGTTAGAGCCTAAATCTGTTGTATTGGATTTTTTTCTGCCATCTGTCTACCGTGATCTTTTGTGTATGGGCTAGACTGACACATCTGTGGGTATTTTTTGCATTGAGGGCATGTATTTGTACTACTAGCACACACCCACAAAGTGACCTTCATTTCTTGCTTTCACCACTACTTTAGCATTGAGCGAATTTCATTTGTTAATTTTTAATGTTTTGGGTAGTCGGATACTCGTTGCAAAAACAGTGTCAAAAAAAGGTGTCACATTTTTTCCGCCTCCCATTGATTTCAGTGGGTTTTTCAAGACGGAATCCGCCTGAAGATAGGTCATGTCACCTTTTTTTTCCCTCTAGCTGAAAAAATCAGCTAGAGGAAAAAAACTGCTACTGACTCCCATTGAAATGTGTGAACATACCCTAATGCTTGGGAACTCCACCCAAACACCTGACTATGCTGACAAATCACAAGCTGTCCCCAACATCTTGAGTAGTTTTTCAAGGAGTAATGATTGGTTGGTGGCATGGGCACGCCTCCTATGTGGGCAGGGCCTTTTCTATTTAACTGCATTGATGAGGCCAGCATGTGCTTTTGCACATTGCTATGCTGCTGGCCTGTATGGCTGTTAGTATACTAGTGTACAATGCAACATGCACAATATTTTATGTAGCATGCCTTTGGTCCCCTGATGAATCAAACACAGAGGAAATATGCAGGGTCAGAATCAATAGGCAGGAGGAGTGCTTGCATATGAATTAAGGTGTTTTCCAATCTAACTCTATCTCATAGAATGTAAGCTCTTGCGAGCAGGACCCTCACTCCTATTGTTTATGTTTATTTCTTTGTCACATTGTAATGTCTCATGTTGTCTGTTCTTGTGTCCTCTGATTTGTAAAGTGCTGCGGACCATGTTGGCGCTATATAAATAGTTATTATTATTATATTCTCTAGTATTGTCAGATATTATTATTACTAGCTGGGAGTTCAGGGATAGAATCAGTAGGCAGGGAAAGTGGAATTTCTCACAGCAGAATGTTGCTGTGATGATTATAATACTCTAATGAACTTTGCATTAGCAGTACTTATATAGTGGACTCTTGCAGAGTATACAGTTTGCTATTTGGGATGCACTGAAGGGACAGTACATATCAGCATTTCATCCCTTGTGGGGGCTCACATTTTCCTGTCTCAAGTGTACTGACAACATATCTGACTACAGCCCTTTATCGGAACTGATTTCAATGATATGAATAGAATATACATTTTAGGAATCTTTTTGTTTTCAGTGATAGTCTAATGCAGTGGTAGGCAACCTTTTTTGTTCGGCGTGCCGATTTTAATTAAAAAATCAAAGATGAGGTACACGGAGTGCTGGTCAATAATTTTAAGTCTGACGACCCCTAAACTAAAGTCATATACCACAAAACATAACACAGACGTGCTGCCACCAGATGCTTTAGGACACCTGCGCTTACTGCTATTTCCTGGGACGCTCCTGTACTTTCCGATTAGAAGCAATGAAAGTACATGTACAGCCCACAATTAGTGATAAATGTATGTGTCCAGGAGCACCATATGGCGGCATCCTTATGGTGAATACACACTATGCATCTGGATGCAGCTAGTCTTAGGCCACTGCAACTTTTACTTAAATTTAAACTGCGTTCACATGGTGCATTTTAGCACAAAAAAATGCCTGTGTTTTCTGTGCAAAAACACATCCTTTATGCAGAAAACACACCGTTATACGGAATAATGTCCCATTACGACCCCTGCAAAAGGTATTATATCCCATAACAGCCCCTGCACACGGTATTATGTCATATAGTGGCCCCAACACATGGTATTATGTCATATAGTGGCCCCAGCACACGGTATTATGTCACATAGTGACCCCTGCACACCGTATTATGTCACATAATGGCCTCTGCACACCGTATCATGTCACATAGTGACCCCAGCACACGGTATTAAGTCCCATAGCGGTCCCTGCACACGGTATTAGGTCCCATAGCGGTCTCTGCACATGGTATTAGGTCCCATAGCGGTCCCTGAACACGGTATAAGGTCCCATAGCGGCCCCTACACACTGTATTATGTCCCATAGCCATAGCTCCCAACCGTCCCACATCTGGCGTGACAGTCCCGATTTTACATTGTGGTCCCGCATAGCTTACAATTTGTCCCACTATGCCCCTGAAGTGTTTTGCTATTAACAAACTTTATTAGGGTACGGTAAAGGCTAAATGGTAGATGCTAAATCCTAGTGGCTAAAGGACCTTTGATTACGTCATGACCATGTGATCAGACTCTTGTGTGGGCGGAGCTATTCTGGATACTGCTGGACAGTATGATGCTACACATGAGGAAGCTGCTGGGAACGAGAGTAATCGAAGATGAGGATAGAAGAGACAGCATGTGTGACCAAGAGGGGGGAACTGGGGGCAGATGTAGGTGGCAGTTAAACTGAAGGCAGATGAATGGGCAATTAAACTGAAGGCACTTGAAGGGGGCAATTAAACTGGTGGCAGATAAAGGGAGACATTAAATTGGTGGTAGATGGAGGGGCAATTAAACTGGTGGCAGATGAACGGTCAGTTAAACTGAAGGCAGGTGAAGGGGGGCATTATGCTGGTGGCAGATAAATGGGGACATTAAATTGGTGGTAGATGGAGGGGACAAATAAACTGGTGGCAGATGAAGGGGGGCATTAAGCTCGTGACAGATGAAGGGGGGACATTAAATTGGTGGCAGATAAAAGGGGACATTAAACTGGGGCAGATGAAGGGGGCATTAAGCTGGTGACAGATGAAGCGGGGACATTAAATTGGTGGCAGATAAAGGGAGGACATTAAGATGGTGGCAGATAAAGGGGGACATTAAACTGGGGGCAGATGGAGGGTGACATTAAACTGGGGGCAACTGAAGGAGGACATTAAACCATGGGGGGTAGCTGGAACTACTACCTCCAACTACCCCCACTGTTTAATGTCACCCTCCAGCTGCCCCATAGTTTAATGTCACCCTCCAACTACCCCCATAGTTTAATGTCACCCTCCAGCTGCCCCATAGTTTAATGTCCACCTCCAACTACCCCCATAGTTAAATGTCACCCTCCAGCTGCCCCATAGTTTAATGTCCCCCTCCAACTACCCCCACTGCTTAATGTCACCCTTCAGCTGCCCCATAGTTTAATGTCACCCTCCAACTACCCCCATAGTTTAATGTCACCCTCCAGCTGCCCCATAGATTAATGTCACCCTCCAACTACCCCCATAGTTTAATGTCACCCTCCAGCTGCCCCAGTTTAATGTCCCCCTCTAGTTTCCGCCAGTTTAAACTGGGGCACAAGGAGAGGGACTTAATACCTTGGGGCAATTGGAGGGGAACATTATAATGTGGGGGCATATAATGTTAGGGTGACTGTAGGAGCATTATACTGTGTGGGGGCACATGGAAAAATAGATGAGAATGGGCGGAGTCAATGTAGAAGTAGGTGGAGCTAAATTTGCCGTGGCACACATAGCGCGCCACATATTTTGTCCCTCTTTCTCTCCTTTGAAAGTTGGGAGGTATGCCATAGTGGTCCCTGCACACTGTATTATGTCCCATAGCAGTCCCTGCACATGGTATTATGTTCCATAGCTCTCTTCAGACCCCCGAGTATAATAAGTGCAGGACCAAGAGAGGTGACAAACATAAAAAAACAATGCTACTCACCTTTTTCTGTGCCTGTAGTCGGCAACCGCTGATTGGGTTGCGTCATTACGCATAATGACGCAACGTGACCCCTGTGGCCCTGTCAGCTGTCAGAAGCACCTGCAGATCGCACAGCCGCCGCGTAGCGCAGGGAGCAAGGTGAGTATCATTGTTTTTTATGTTTCATCACTTCTCCTAAGTCCCCGCTTATTATACTCGGGGGTCTGAAGAGACCCCACAGTATAATAATAGCAGTTTCATTTCGGCCATGTTTGGTCTGATCGAAGCTGCTGGGTGAGGACTCCGCTGCTGTGCCAGGGAAATAAGCCTCGCGTGCCACTCTTGGCACGCGTGCCGGGGGTTCCCGACCCCTGGTCTAATGTGTATGGCCAGCATTGTGGAAAAGCTGCTTTTATGTTGCAAATTTTGTTGCAGTTTGAGCCAAACCCAGGAGTGGCTACAATAGGAATGGGAAATATAAAGGAAGTGCCTCTTCATCTCCCTTCTGCAATCCACTCCTGGCTATTGATAAAAAAAAACTGCAACAAAAAAGCTGCTTTTCCAAAGCATGGGTCTTTAGCTTTAAACTACTGTCCAAACTGTGCTTGGGTTAAACTGTGAAGAGCTTTTCTCCAAGCCTGAGCACATTGAGGCACAGGAGCCTATAGCTTTCTGCCCACCCTCTCACCATCCCACAGGCCACATTAATTCTGTAGCCTGTGGCACAGATAGCACAAATGGTACAATGACATTATCGAACCGGATTCTACCAGAATATTCCCAAATGTTTGTTTTTTAACAAGGCCAAACAATTAGAGATTTGTCTTGCATGACGTCACAGAAGGGTGCCGTACACCGTGAAGAGGCACTAAAGAGGTAAATGGAGATTCAGATTGAACCATACCAGGGGATTGCCTCGTCCGAACACAGATATTATAAATCATCTAATGTTGGCCCATCTTTATCCACAATCCTCTTGCTACAAGGAACCCTGAACTTCCTGTGACTCCACCACAGGTGGCAGCACAGATGTCAGTGCACTATTTGTGCCATCTGCACCACTGATCATCAATCTCTCAGTAGTGAAGAAGGGACCAACAAAAGTTTGTATTTTTTAATACTTTTCTGTGGTGGCACTGAAGGGGGCAAGGGAACACTCTAGATAACTAGGAGGTACTGTATTGAACAAGAGGGCATTGCAGGTGACAAGGAGGCACTATGGGGAAAAATGGGCACTGTGGGTGAGGAGTAGTACTAAAACCTAGGAGAGAACACCATTACATATTAAGTAGCATATTTTTATGTTTGTAAACCGGGCATTTTTGGACACAGGGATACCTAATGTGTATGTGTTTTCTTTTTTTTAACTTTTATATGTATTCTAGTGAAAGGGAGTGATTAGAATTTTTACTTTTACTTTTTATATAGTATTTATTAGAACCCCTAGGGGTCTTAAACACTAATGCAATCTGTCTGTCATACAAATCTTAGCCAGACAAGCCTGGGAGCCTTCAGTAGGGAAAATGGGCACTGATCGCGGGCATTAGCACCGGCTCTCTGCTGTATAATACAACAGAGACCTGGCGGCTATGGCAGCCACTCAGCTCCTGAGCTGTCTATTTAAATATCTGACATCTGCCGTACTATTACGGCGGATGTGGGGAAGGGGTTAAATTGGCCTTTTGTTCAGTAGCAGTATGATAGTAATATTTAATCACTGTATAATAATTTCTTGTCCAGGTATAATTTTATAGTTGCAAGCATATATACATAACTTTTCTGCGTAAATGCGGGACATATACTTTAGAGACTTGTACGGCCATCAAATTAAGCAAGAGTAGAAACTATTTCTGTGTCCTTTTAACTTTCATACCCGACCCTGATTATATTTGGCGTAGTTGGCAGGAACAGACCTGGGACAGAAATATGGAAGCCCAAACCAGTAATATACCTTCTACTCATAATACCTATTTAATTCTTATAGGGAAAGCAATGGCCAGTGTTCACAAGTTTGATGGTAAAAATTGACTGCACTAATAATCTACATCTACAAAGTGTGGCCCAACTGTGTCAGGTCCCAGAGGTCTATAAGGCAGACCTGGCCTTATATTCCCTAGAAGGCAATGCTCGCCAAGCAGTTATTGTGATGTCTGCAAAACAACGGTCATCCCTAGAAGCTATCATACAGAGATGAGATGTCTTGTATGGGGACTTTTCCACTGCAACAGAGCTGCACAAAAAGTTTTATAGTAGAACTGAAAATGAGGGAGAGTATTCAACAATTCCTAATTGACTTACAGAGTGTGTGGAAGAGATTGGCGCAGAAAGATCCAGAGGGTTGTGCTGCAGTACCACAGCTGGATAGGTTGCTTCGGGATCATTTAGTAGCTGGACTTCATAATCAGTCCATCAAAAAAGGCACTTATAGACTTCATAAGGGTAGCACCATCATCAACACTAACAGACATTGTACAGGAAGCATTGAAGATAAAAAGAAAAGAAGAAAATAACATTTATGTGGCACTGTTATGTACAGTCAAAATGTATGTATTGAATGATACTTTAAATGAAAAATTTTTATGCTTTGGGTAACATTGCAATCTGACAGTTAAATGCCTATTATCTATTGCAGAAGTACATAACCCTATCGATTAACACTAATCTAAAGTACAGATTTCCACTATGAATCCACTGTCACTCTATCTTACCTATAAATGACAACTTAACCACTTCAGTACCAGGCCAATTTCTGGTCCAGGAACAGACACATTTTCGGGTTTTTTTGTATGTGCGGTTTTGAGGGCTGTAACATTTTATCATATGCGTTATTCAACTAATTTCTGTGTCTTTTTTTCGGTGATACATAGGGCTTTTTTATGTTGTTTTTATTTTTCCATGTGTTTTCATTTTTTTTTATATCTGGGAAAATATAAACAAAAGAGCAGGAAAAAGGTGTCCGTTTCTCAAGTTTCATTTTATTTTTTTATTTATTTATTTTTTTAAATAACACAAAGTGCTACTAAAAAACTTTATAAAATAGTTTTTCCTCTTCATTACAGTAAATTTTATTTTGTATAGTGTCGTCGGGGGTGGGGCTATAATCTTTAAAAACTGCGTTTTATTGGCGTATAATTTTATTAACTTTTTTTTTTACTTTTCTATTAATTTTATTTTTTTTTTTTACATTGTGTCCCCATAAGGTCATAATAGACTTTTTTTTTTTTTTTTTTTTTGGGGGAGGCTGATTTCCCCTGTAACTGGGGCAGGAGGAATACAGCCTCCTGCCCAGGGGCGTAACTACCAGGGTAGCAGTGGTAGCGACTGCCACAGGGCCCGGAACATTACGGGGCCCGGAGCCCTGTGGCAGTCGCTACCGCGAACCCCACAATCACTGCTATCATTATACTCTGGGGTCTTTTGAGACCCCGGAGTATAACGATCGGGGTCCCAGGGGAGGTGAGCGAACATAAAAAACACTGTAACTCACCTATCCGCCGCTCCGCAGACTTCGGGCCTGTTTGGTGACGTCCCAGACGTCAGCTGACGTCATTATGCCTAGCGACGCCGGCCTGGATCGTGCGAGATCCGGTCCAACATTGAAGATGGCCTTAGTAGCGCACGGGAGTGCACCGGAGCGAGGAAGAGGTAAGTTGCAGTGTTTTCTATGTTTCTCTCCTCCCCTGGGTCTCTGATCATTATACTCTGGGGTCTGAAAAGACCCCAGAGTATAATAATCGTTCATGGGTGGTCCACTATGGGGCATAATACTGTGTGCAGGGGCCACTATGGGGCAAACTACTGTGTGCAGGGGCCACTATGGGGCAAACTACTGTGTGCAGGGGCCACTATGGGGCAAACTACTGTGTGCAGGGGCCACTATGGGGCAAACTACTGTGTGCAGGGGCTACTATGGGGCAAACTACTGTGTGCAGGGGCTACTATGGGGCAAACTACTGTGTGCAGGGGCTACTATGGGGCAAACTACTGCGTGCAGGCGCCACTATGGGGCAAACTACTGCATGCAGGGGCCACTATGGGGCAAACTACTGTGTGCAGGGGCTACTATGGGGCAAACTACTGTGTGTCGGGGCCACTATGGGGCAAACTACTGTGTGCTGGGGCCACTATGGGGCAAACTACTGTGTGCAGGGGCCACTATGGGGCATAATATTGTGTTCAGGGGCCACTATGCTGCATAATACCGTGTCCAGGGGCCACTATGGGGCATAATACCGTGTGCAGGGGCCACTATGGGACATAATACCGTGTGCAGGGGCCACTATGGGGCATAATAGTGTGCGCAGGAATGCGGTTTGTGTGGGGGGGGGGTTGGGGGCGGCGGCTTGGGGGGGTTGGGGGCGGCGGCTTTGGGGGGGCCCCATGTCAAATGTTCGCCTTGGGGCCCAGCCATTCCTAGTTACGCCACTGCTCCTGCCCGTTACTATAGAGCTGATCTGGTTCCTGTAGGACCCAGATGCTCTAATAGACACTGATCCCGGCGGATCACATGATCACATACTTATCCTGCCAACTATACATAGGAAATGAATGCATATTTTTCAATCAAAATAATTGGGAAAAGTAGGATTATCTAGGATTTGGTCAGGGTGAAATGTCTGCAGGGACAGTAATGCTATGAAGCAAGTTCTCAGTCACACAGTTAGTATCATTGTTATTAAATGAATTTCCATACACTGATGATGATGCTAAATAATGTTGTGACAGAGGCTTAGAGGCTTCTATTAGTCTAACCAGAATAACCAACTCATTTGGCCATAGAAGCACAGCATTGATGCCCTTACTACCAATTAGAAAAACGGACAGCCCAATCGACAGCTAGTAAAAGCTACTGACATCGAATGAGTATGAACAAAGCCTAATGCTTACATACTGATGTACTATAGTAAGTCCAATCTGCTACAGTGTTTGAGTAGCATGCCATGGCCATATTTGCACATTATGAAGTTTTAATAAACTTATCATTAGAATAACATGATATGCAAATGGAAGCCCACTATCTGTACACACAGTGCTTGCTACTGTATACAATATCTTTATACTGTTATAGATAAACAGCTAGAAACAAACTAAGAAGCTATAGTGTTCAATGTACACACTAATTATTGCACTATAAATATACATAGTAATTCAAATATTTCACAATTATATACAAAAAAAATTCAAAAAGCACATCCCAATGTGAGCAGGTGCAAGCTAATGTGGCAATATTACAAATGCAAAAAATCAGTATCAGGACATATAAAAACAAAACTGCATTACTGCTATTGTTGGATATCTACACATATAAATAAGCTAATATGAATTATAAATTACTACAGAAGAGCGAATTTTTCAAAAATTCGATTCGGCAGCTTTGCCGAATTTTCTGATACGATTTGATTCGATCCGAATTAATTCACGACGAATAGCATTAAAAAACAGCTATTTCCTGGCTGCAGAGAGCCTGTATAGTGGTTTAGAACACTTACAGTGCTGGCCAAAAGTATTGGCACCCCTGCAATTCTGTCAGATAATACTCAATTTCTTCCAGAAAATGATTGCAATCACAAATGCTTTGGTAATAATATCTTCATTTATTTTGCTTGCAATGAAAAAACACAAAAGAGAATGAAAAAAAAAAGTCAAATCATTGATCATTTTACACAAAACTCCAAAAATGGGCTGGACAAAAGTATTGGCACCCTCAGCCTAATACTTGGTAGCACAACCTTTAGACAAAATAACTGCGAACAACCGCTTCCGGTAACCATCAATGAGTTTCTTACAATGCTCTGCTGGAATTTTAGACCATTCTTCTTTGGCAAATTTCTCCAGGTCCCTGAGATTTGAAGGGTGCCTTCTCCAAACTGCCATTTTGAGATCTCTCCACAGGTGTTCTATGGGATTCAGGTCTGGACTCATTGCTGGCCACTTTAGAAGTCTCCAGTGCTTTCTCTCAAACCATTTTCTAGTGCTTTTTGAAGTGTGTTTTGGGTCATTGTCCTGCTGGAAGACCCATGACCTCTGAGGGAGACCCAGCTTTCTCACACTGGGCCCAACATTATGCTGCAAAATTTGTTGGTAGTCTTCAGACTTCATAATGCCATGCACACGGTCAAGCAGTCCAGTGCCAGAGGCAGCAAAGCAACCCCAAAACATCAGGGAACCTCCGCCATGTTTGACTGTAGGGACCGTGTTCTTTTCTTTGATGGCCTCTTTTTTTTTCCTGTAAACTCTATGTTGATGCCTTTTCCCAAAAAGCTCTACTTTTGTCTCATCTGACCAGAGAACATTCTTCCAAAAAGTTTTTGGCTTTCTCAGGTAAGTTTTGGCAAACTCCAGCCTGGCTTTTTTATGTCTCTGGGTCAGAAGTGGGGTCTTTCTGGGTATCTTACCATAGAGTCCCTTTTCATTCAGACGCCGATGGATAGTACGGGTTGACACTGTTGTACCCTCGGACTGCAGGGCAGCTAGAATTTGTTTGGATGTTAGTCGAGGTTCTTTAGCCACCATCCGCACAATCTTTCGTTGAAATCTCTCGTCAATTTTTCTTTTCCGTCCACATCTAGGGAGGTTAGCCACAGTGCCATGGGCTTTAAACTTCTTGATGACACTGCGCACGGTAGACACAGGAACATTCAGGTCTTTGGAGATGGACTTGTAGCCTTGAGATTGCTCATGCATCCTCACAATTTTGCTTCTCAAGTCCTCAGACAGTTCTTTGGTCTTCTTTCTTTTCTCCATGCTCAATGTGGTACACACAAGGACACAGGACAGAGGTTGAGTCAACTTTAATCCATTTCAACTGGCTGCAAGTGTGATTTAGTTATTGCCACCACCTGTTATGTGCCACAGGTAAGTAACAGGTGCTGTTAATTACACAAATTAGAGAAGCATCACATGATTTTTCAAATGGTGCCAATACTTTTGTCCACCCCCTTTTTTATGTTTGGTGTGGAATTATATCCAATTTGGCTTTTTTGACAATTCTTTTTGTAGTTTTCCATTGAAGACAAATTAAATGAAGATATTATTACCAAAGTATTTCTGATTGCAATCATTTTCTGGAAGAAATTGAGTATTATCTGACAGAATTGCAGGGGTGCCAATACTTTTGGCCAGCACTGTAGCCTTGCAGTAGTTTTTAGTGATGTCCCACTAGGGGACCTGCACCAGTGATGCACTGATCGCAGGTTCAATACTATAGACTGCAATACATGTGTATTGCAATTTATAGAGGAAGTCAGCCTATGCAGACACAGGCTGACTTCCTCACTTCTGGGCAGGATCAACCAGGTACTGGGGGCTACTAGCAGCCCACTGGCCAGTCCCCGGGCTGCAGAAGATGCATATCTTGCCGCGGGGGGTGCCGAGGGGGACATGTAGCATGGCAGAACCCCTTGGATGCCACAGTCATGTTTGACCACGGCATCCAAGGAATTAAAACCTGCAATCGAAGCTGTGCTCCGACCAGGAGTTATGGAAAAGGGTGTTAGCTGTCAGTTACAGCTAACACCCGCTCCCGATGCCGTGGGCGGTCGCTAAGGGGTTAAAGGGCTGTGAGATCACAGGGCTGGCTGACTGCTGATTGGCTGCATGCATGGCATTGTGGGTGTTCCCGTGTTCCCAGAGTTCCTTGCCCCATGTCCTAATGTGCAGCAGCCATTTTATGAAAAAATGCGATTCGGTACCACAAAGCGTGAGGAAATCCGGATTCGATGCGAATCGAATATTTCCTGAAATTGAGATCGAATTCCACTTCATCAGCTTCAATTCGCTCATCTCTATAAACTACACATAAAAATTAGTGGTTCTTTGCTATATATATTAAAATTCCCACCCGCCATGACAAGACAACCTCATTCAGATGGGACCCTACACTAAACATACCTCATTCTACAAATGTGAATACAGGGCAAGTATGATCCAGAGTCATACTCTATTTAAAATAGTCTAAGGCTAGTTCCAGACTTGCGTCTGCTCTCAGTCGTTCTTACCTGGTGTGGGACATGAACGATGGAGAGCCTGTCCGCTAAAACAGCGGTTACCCGCGGACACCCGCAGACCCCATAGACTGTAATGGGTTCCGGCGAGTTTCCCATGGTTTTAGACTGAAACAGGCGGAGAGAAAAGCCCCCCCTCCTCATTTTTTCCATTCAGCACAGTCCTCCATGAACTCTTTATCCTGTCACACACACTGAATAATAACCCAGCAGTGATGCAATAAATTCATATAAAACAACTTTTAATAAATAGCTAAAATAAGTCTATGTCAGACCCAATTTATATACCAGTATAGAAACAATACAGTCCCCTTAAAGGTTATAATGGGCAGATAGATAAACACCAGGAGTGTATATGCAAAAAATAGGGTAAATGGTATAATCTTACCTATCTGTATAGATTCACGTCAAGGAGTCAGAGACAGGGGCAAAGATCAATTCAGGTTGTTGCATATTCCCTGCAATGCCAGTAAACAAGTTAACCCTGACCCCCACCAGACCTACCCTTAAAAGGGCAGTTCCACAGAACTATCCCTCAAATTGTGCTGTTCCTTGTGGGTAAATTCTTCCTTGTTTCCCAGAAGGAAGAAAAATTTTAATATTCTCAAGATAGGCTGTATACCCAGCTTACCACAGCATTTAGGGAGAGCACTGCAATAGGCTGTCCATCTCACTCAGCCAGCATTTCACCTTCTCTACCATTGCCAAAAGCGTCAGGAGGAGTAAAAGCAGTGGCAGCCACACCCGGTACAGCAGGGGTCGGCAACCTATGGCACGCATGCCACTCTTGGCACGCGAGGCTTATTTCCCTGGCACGGCAGCGGACTCCTCACCCAGCAGTTTCGATCGGACCAAACACGGCCGAAACAAAACTGCTATTATCATACTGTGGGGTCTCTTCAGACCCCCGAGTATAATAAGCGGACCCCCCGGGGAGATGATCAAACATAAAAAATAATGTTACTCACCATTCCACACTCTGCAGCCGCTCTGTACTCTTCAGGCGCTTCTGCCTGAAGTCAGCTGACAGGGCCTCAGGGGTCGCGTCTGCGTCTGACGTCATTACGCATAATGACGCGACGTGACCCCTGAGACTCAATGAGCGGTCGCTGACTACAGGAAGAAGCGCCCGAAGATACAGAGCGGCTGCGGAGCATGGAATGGTGAGTAACATTGTTTTTTATGTTTCATCACCTCTCTTTGCCCTCCACTTATTATACTCGGGGGTCTGAAGAGACCCCACAGTATAATAATAGCTGGTGAGTGTGCAGGGGCCACTATAGAGCATAATACCATGTGCAGGGACCACTATGGGACATATATCGTGTGCAGGGGCCACTATGGAGCATAACACCATGTGCAGGGGCCGCTATGGGACATAATACCGTGTGCAGGGGCTACTATGGGACATATACCGTGTGTAGGGGCCGTTATGGGACATATTGCTGTGTGCAGGGGCCGCTATGGGACAAATACTGTGTGCAGAGGCCGCTATGGGACAAATACTGTGTGCAGGGACTGCTATGGGACAAATACTGTGTGCAGAGGCCGCTATGGGACAAATATCGTGTGCAGAGGCAGCTATGGGACAAATACTGTGTGCAGAGGCCGTTATGGGACAAATACCGTGTGCAGAGGCCGCTATGGGACATAATACCATGTGCAGGGGCCGTTATAGGACATAATACCGTGTGCAGGGACCGCTATGGGACATAATACCGTGTGCAGGGACCGCTATGGGACAAATACCGTGTGCAGAGGCAACAATGGGACAAATACTGTGTGCAGAGTCCGCTATGGGACAAATACTGTGTGCAGAGGCCGCTATGGGACAAATACTGTGTGTAGAGGCCGCTATGGGACAAATACTGTGTGCAGAGGCAGCTATGGGACAAATACTGTATGCAGAGGCCGCTATGGGACAAATACTGTGTTCAGAGGCAGCTATGGGACATAATACCGTGTGCAGGGACCGCTATGGGACATAATACCGTGTGCAGGGACCACTATGGGACATTATTCTGTATAACGGTGTGTTTTCTATATTAAGGATGTGTTTTTGCACAGAAAACTCAGGCTTTGTTTTTTTTTGTGCAAAAATGCACCAGTTTTACAGCGAATGAAAAAGTTCCAAATATATCTGCATCCAGATACATAGTGTGTATTCACCATAAGGTGCTGCCATACGGTACTCCTGGACACATTTACCACTAATTGGGAGCTGCACATGTACTTTCATTGCTTCTAATCGGAAAGTACAGGAGCGTCCCAGGAAATAGCAGTAAGCGCATGCATCCTGAAGCATCTGGTGGCAGCACTTCTGTGTTATGGTTTGTGGTATATGACTTTAGTTTAGGGGTCGTCAGAATTACAATTATTGACCGCCACTCCGAGTACCTCATCTTTGATTTTTTTATTAAAATCGGTACGCCGAACAAAAAAGGTTGCCTACCCCTGCGGTACAGTATCTGGAAGTTGAACCAAAAATTTTTCAGCTCGCAGAGCCAACTGGCGCCACAACTGGCAACTGACACTCACTGGCTGCACCAGCAGGTACAGTCGTACCTACAGTACACCTATGGTCCAGCAGATAACTCTGACCCCATGGAATTATGTGCCAGTAGGTTAGAGCAGTGGAAGGAGCTGGCCCAGTTTGCCATTGGAGTTTTATCTTGTCCAGTCTCTGGTGTCATGGCCAAGAGGGTGCTCAGTACTGCTGGTGACAAAACTGTCCACAGGTAGCATGGAAAAATTTACTTTTTTCAAAATGAATCAGGCATGGATCTATGAGGCTTTTCAAACACCTCCTGCTGATACCTCCGAATAGCAGTGTCGCCATCTCCATTTATCATCATCTTCCATTTACTGTACTGCTACTGATGCTGGCTGCTGCTACTCCTAAATAGCTATCCCAATGTTAAATAAAAAATCCAGCACGGCTCCAAAAATAAAATTAACTTTTATTCCTCAGTTAAAATCCATCTTAAGGTTATGGTATAAAGAAGCCTATGTGTTTCGAAGCAGAATGCTCCTTAGTCATAGCATATTTATTACAAACTCCATTTTGTCTTTTAAAACCATAAACCAGACTCTGAAGAAAATCATATGAATTGCACTCACATGTGTATGACATAAACTTAATATGTTACCATCATATAGAAAAACAAATATCAATTAAAAACACTATATACAAAATAATCAGACCAGAATAGCTAGACCACAAAAAAAGAAATAACATCAAATCTGCTTAATATATCAAATAAAAATAAAAACATTAATGAAAAAACAAATGTTAAATATATCCATATTCAGCAACAGCTAATGCAAACATATTAAATTTGTATTTATATTAGAGCTCCCCATAGTATGTGGGTTGAATTAATCACTAAATTCATCAAAAAAATTCATCGATAGATAAATAAATAGTTAATCCAAACTCATGACCAAATTATATAATACAGTGAATATATATTCAAAAGCCAAACACACAGATAACAAGAGAACAGGTTGATATAATATTAGTAAATACACCATCCCTTCTTTTTATGTTGATATTAAAATATATATACATAGGACTTACCATGTTCCATGTCCGCCTGGTGTATTCCTAGCTGATCGTGATCTATAGAATAGCTTCCTGCAGTTAGCAGGAAGCATACCCAAAGTCATGTGAGAACCATTCAGACATAGCGTCAGATTCAAATATCAAAACTGCTTCAGCTACTATCAGTATCGCCCTGTCTAGTGTCTATCATATCACTGAAAACACTGCAATCCATGTGGCACAGCCTTATTGTAGCCAAATGATAAGGTAGGAAGGCAAGATTATTCCATTATTACCCACAATATCAATATGAAAGAACACTTACAGCTAAATGAACTATACCTTGTCAAAAATTATAAAAAAAACCTGAGTAGTATTATATCCTGGTGAAATTCCATCAGAAAGTAATTACAAAATGACATGTTTATAAAATGTTCTCTGCTCAGAAATATGCCTGAAACATTCAGAAAAATGGAAGAACTCCTAAATATAGTGGGGAAAAAAAGTATTTAGTCAGCCACCAATTGTGCAAGTTCTCCCACTTAAAAAGATGAGAGAGGCCTGTAATTGACATCATAGGTAGACCTCAACAATGAGAGACCAAATGAGAAAACATATCTAGAAAATCACGTTGATTTTTTAAGAATTTATTTGGAATTATGTTGGAAAATAAGTATTTGGTCACCTACAAACAAGCAAGATTTCTGGCTCTCACAGACCTGTAACTTCTTCTTTAAGAGGCTCCTCTGTCCTCCACTCATTACCTGTAGTAATGGCACCTGTTTGAAATTATCAGTATAAAATACACCTGTCCACAACCTCAAACATTCACACTCCAAACTGCACTATGGGGAAGACCAAAGAGCTGTGGAAGGACACCAGAAACAAAATTGTAGACCTGCACCAGGCTGGGAAGACTGAATCTGCAATAGGCAAGCAGCTTGGTGTGAAGAAATCAACTGTGGGAGAAATAATTAGAAAATGGAAGACATACAAGACCACTGATAATCTCCCTCGATGAGGGGCTCCACGCAAGATCTCACCCCGTGGGGTCAAAATGATCACAAGAACGGTGAGCAAAAATCCCATATCCGCACGGGGGGGACCTAGTGAATGACCTGCAGAAAGCTGGGACTATCGTAACAAAGGCTACAGTCAGTAACACACTACGCCGCCAGGGACTCAGATCCTGCAGTGCCAGACGTGTCCCCCTGCTTAAACCAGTACATATCCGGGCCCGTCTGAAGTTTGCTAGAGAGCATTTGGATGTTCCAGAAGAGTATTGGGAGAATGTCATATGGTCAGATGAAACCAAAGTAGAACTGTTTGGTAGAAACACAACTCGTCGTGTTTGGAGGAGAGTGAATGCTGAGTTGCATCCAAAGAACACCATACCTACTGTGAAGAATGGGGGTGGCAACATCATGCTTTGGGGCTGTTTCTCTGCAAAGGGACCAGGACGACTCATCCGTGTACATAAAAGAATGAATGGGGCCATGTATTGTGAGATTTTGAGTGCAAACCTCCTTCCATCAGCAAGGACATTAAAGATGAAACGTGGCTGGGTCTTTCAACATGACAGTGATCCCAAGCACACCACCAGGGCAACGAAGGAGTGGCTTCGTAAGAAGCATTTCAAGATCCTGAAGTGGCCTAGCCAGTCTCCAGATCTAAACCCCATAGAAAACCTTTGGAGGGAGTTGAAAGTCTGTGTTGCCCAGCGACAGCTCCAAAACATCACTGCTCTAGAGGAGATCTGCATGGAGGAATGGGCCAACATACCAGCAACAGTGTAACGTCTCTGCCATTTCGGGTCTTGGCGCCGCCCTCCGCTCGCACGCTGTGGCGAAGGAGGCGTCTTCAATTTGGTTCTTTGTGTAAGTTTCTTGATGCTCAGTCTGAACATGGTCCTAGTCAGTGTAATGGATTTCTAACCACACCCGTGTTCTAAGCATTTCTCTTTGGACGGTATAGAGTTAATCTCTTCCTGGCTTGTGTGATTGACAGCCTGTGTGCCTATCAGGTGTGGGGCTGGGCCCAGACTTTCTATATACAGGATGTCACTTCTCTGCAAGTCGCCGGTTATTCCACTTGTGTTTTGCCTGCTCTATTTATTATTTCCCTTGCTACCTTGTTACCTGATTTTCTGACCACTTCTGTGTTATCACTTATCATAAGGAGGGACTGTCGACGAGTTGCTGGCTGTCACCTAGGACAGATCGGGCAAGTTAGCCAGGGACAGTGGGGGGATTCAGCTTAGGGTCCACTGTCTCGTTGTGCCCCTCCCCCCTAAGTTCTCCAGCAGCTTCTGGGGAATCGCTCCTCTAGTGATTCCCTTACAAACAGTGTATGCCAACCTTGTAAAGACTTACAGAAAACGTTTGACCTCTGTCATTGTCAACAAAGGATATATAACAAAGTATTGAGATGACCAAATACTTATTTTCCACCATAATTTGCAAATAAATTCTTAAAAAATCAGACAATGTGATTTTCTGGATATGTTTTTTTTTTTTTTCATTTTGTCTCTCATAGTTGAGGTCTACCTATGATGTTAATTACAGGCCTCTCTCATCTTTTTAAGTGGGAGAACTTGCACAATTGGTGGCTGACTAAATACTTTTTTTTCCCCCACTGTACCAAAACTGTCACCACTCATTCAGACATGTCCTGCAGCCTGGTCCATCATATTACACCCTGCCGCACTGCCACACGTTACCACAGCTACCACCACTGACATCACTCAGTCAGACATGTCCTGTGGCCTGGTCCAAAATATTATGCCCTGCTACACTGCCACACATGTTGCCACAGCTGCCTACTGCCTACCCCCAATGCCACCAGTCATGCAGACATGTCCTGCTGCCTGGTCCTTTCTACAAAACCATTGCTTTTTGCAATATAACTGACGTGTGTCTAAAAAGACATGGGCACACACATTTCTCTAATAAATTGGTAATCTTTGGAGCATTTCAAATGTTAAATGTGTAAAAGTGAGTGTCAGCACAGTGTATGGTTAAAGTTGGAGTTTGTATCCACTGCTTACCATTCATTTTTCCATAGACATACATGTCACATTCACTTAGACATAACTTCAGCTGTGTTTGCCTCAGAGAGCTAGAAATAGGATAGATACATTCCTAGGAGCCCTAAGAGTATTCTACACTATGTTTTAAGTCAATTTGAAATGTGGTTTGTACCTATCTTGTTTGTCCTGAAAGGAACAGGGGACCCTGATAATAAATGTATACAACATTCACATGTTTTTCTCTCTACTCAGTCTATGGAGGCAGAATATTCAGCATAGTATCTTCTGCTCTATGTCTAGCTACTCTGCTTCACCAAGCAATAGTTCAGGGTCTGCAGATATTGATTGGGGAGAGAATAACACCAAACACTGCCTCTGCATCATTTGCTATTGCTATAGTTATATTTCATAACTCTATCTTCAGCATCTAGAGAAGCCATCATAAAAGAGAAGTGAAACCTGTAAATGTTTTTTTTGTTTTTTTTTTCACAGTGCTCCTGTGAACATACTGTATACTCGGGGCTGAAAGTGGGATGCTGCGAAGTACAGGAAAGTTTGCTCTCTTTAAACCCACTGTATGCTGAGTGGCCTGTCATTGTATACACAGGTATCATTCACATGTACCAGGGGATCCAATGTGTAACAAGAAAGGTTTTCACTAAACACCATGACTCCACCTCCCCAGCTTGAATTTTTGACACCTAGCAGGTTCCTTGATTTCTGCACCTTGCTCCAAATTCTGTCCCTCTCTTCAACATGGTGCAGTAGAAGTTTGCATTCAACTGACCAATGTTTTTTCACTGTACTGTGACTAAATTTGTGGATAATTTTACACACTTTTTACACACGCCTTTGTGTTCCCTTTAGACAACAATGGCACTCAAACTGGTTGTCTGCTGTTGTAGCCCATCCGTTCTTAGGAATAACAGGTTGTGCATTTGGACATATTAGTTGTAGGACCAGCAGATTGGAAGCTTTCGAAATTCTAGCGAATCCCATCCACACAGCGGAAAAATACGCATAGCCGACACACTGCAATTTCCACATCTGTTGTGGTTTTGGAAATCGCAGCATGTCAATTATATCTACGGAAGCTCCGACAGTTTCCCTATAGGTATAATGGAAGCAGAAAGTCTGCAGAGGAAAGCTCTGTGGACTTTCTGTGAAAAGCGCTATAGGAAAAATGTGTTGCTGCTGCGGTTTTTCCCGCAGCACTTTTTTGCTGCAACCCGCCACGTGGGGACTTAGCCTGACACCAAAGACTGTGAATCATTTGAAGCTTCTCAGATTGCTCAATTTTTCCATTTTGATGTGGAGTAATGAAGCTGAAACTAATCCACAGAAAACTTGATCACTTGAGTTTTTGCTGCCCTGTGGGGTCACTTGTATAATTGTGAAGAGCAGGTGTCTGAATTAAAGTGACCATTCAGTTTATCTTTGAATATATTAGCAAATTTCAGATATGGAATATCATGAAAAGTCAATTACTAGAGCTGGAGCCTTCAAATCCTAGCACTTTTGTCTAGGTTATCCCTTTTGAATCTGGGTCACTTATTTTAAACAATAAAATGGGGATCCTAGACACAGTTTACTCATCACCTTACTGATAAAGTACATTTTTTCAGAACTTGATAGAAGCATCTTCCTCTTTTCGGGGAGGTAGTATCATCCATACTCTTCCTCTAGAAACATGCAGGCATAATATACTTAAACTGAGTTTTCACACACTATATTTGATGGGGTAAACTCCCACACACAGCTCTCTCCAAGTTGATGGACTGCCAAGCTGAATGTGGCACAGTAAAGGATGCTAGAGAGATGCGTATTTGACATCAGGTTTGAGGTCATGTAGTTGGATAATCATGTACATGTACATAAACATTGAGCAGTCAATGGGGATAAAATCTGCATTACCTCACGATAGACAATTCCTCAGCATTAGCACAATGAATACATTAAAAGTATGCACCGGCAATTTAATCCTCTAAGTAGAAATCCTGCAAGCTCTGCAGATGATGTCAAAACCTGCTGATATCTAACCGAGTCAGCTCCAAGTTTGTATATCCCGGTCCACTCTACCTTTCCATCAGCCAGTGCATGTGGAAATAGAAAACTAGCTCTCTAATTAATCAAAGTCAGATCTGCCTGAACGCCTGGAGTTGCTGCTGATCCTCGTACCAGCTTCTCTCATGTTCTCTCTCTATGTTTTTACCTTGAAAACTTCTGCTCTGAGCTGGGAATGCCTGAAGGGCTTGCACGGTAAGTCAATGTGAAATTATCTCAGCAGGAAGAAGTTGCTTTTCAGCTTAAATGATTTAAGGCAGCAATTTTTCACACTCTCAAACTCTGACAAACGCACAGATTGCCTCTCATGTTTGACTTCAAAATATTCAAAGAAAAGCTATTTTTATTAAAAACACTCTAGAGAAAATTGTATGTCACTTGTTCTCTGATATAACTTTATTTCTCCTGACAGTGACAATTTGCACCTCAATAAATTCTTTTATTTTTTTCTCCAAAGCTAATTCAGCTTAATATTAGTATTTATACATAATCATATCAACTTGTCTCCATGAAATGTTTAAGGGTGTCAGGTATATGTTCCTCATTGTCACTCTGTATGGAGTGCATATTCGTTGGGATAAGTTGATAAGAAACATAGTTGGTCACTTGCAAGCGCTTTCGTGCAAGTTGGGAAAAAAAAATGTGTTGCTGCTGCCTTGCTCAGTGCATGATGTATACAAAAATTATTATATTTGTGTAACATTCTCAGTTTCTGTTTCTAGTGTTAAAAGATAGAGATATTAAACATAATTTTAACCCTTTAAGGGTTCTGCCTAGTTTGGGCTAGAGTAACTGTCATTTATTTTTTTTTTTTTTTGTAAATGTTCAGATGAATAAATTTGCCCTCTCCTGCCTGCTAAACTACTTAATTCACTGCTCAGACAGTGAAGATGGGTTGTAATTCATAGAAATCTTTGGAGAGGGGAGGGGGAAGAAGAAGAACAGCTGAGCTAGTGAGAAACAGAGAGTCACAGACACTGACATCCTACTGCAGATACAAAAAGATATCTATCTATCTATATATCTATCTCACGTAGTTTTATTCACATCTATAAAGATCCCATCTATACTGCTTAGTATTGCTGAAATCTGCTGGAAACCTGCTAAACACTTACTGTTATCTGCGGCAGCACATCCCTATGTCTAGTTCCCACTTACTGGACTACTCTTCCTCCACTCTCCATAGACTTTTATGTAACCTGATCTATGTGTGAACTCTAACACTCCTCAAAGAAAACTGGTCTGAGAAGTAAACTGATCAGTTTAACAAGTTGGAGGGAGCATTTTTTTATAGAATAAGGCTGAGGCCCCACATTGCGGAAATGTAGAGTTTTTTTGTTGCAGATTTTGCTGTGTTTTTTTGAGCCAAAGTCAGGAGTGGAATGAAAAGGAATGGAAAATATAAAGAAAGCTTTTTGATGTTTTCCCTTTTGTTAAATCCACTCCAATCTACCGCATCAAGATCTGCAACAAAAAACGCTGCGTTTCTGCAACGTGGGGCATTAGCCTAATGTGAGTTTTCTCATGTTGTAATCACTAGTCGTTGATGAACTCCTTAAGTTTTTGGCAATATTTTTTGTGACTATACTTAAGTAAAAAAAAAAAAATTTCTTATTGCCCACTAGATCAGTCACAATGGGCAAAAGCTTTCTGTTTTCTGAAGTTTATTTGTTAAAGTATAGCTAAATTTTCAGACAACTTTTGATTTTCTGTCAGTATTTGTGTCATTAATAAATTGTGTAATATAATTTATTAACAAATTTTGGATCATTTCCATGAAATCCTGCATTTTTTCACTCTTTCCCTTGCTTCTGTATTGAGAGCTGTTCCTGCCTCTCACTAAATATTACTGTGTATGGGAGTACGGGGCTGTTTAATATATAGAGAATGAGGGTGGGCGAGGGTAATTTCAAACAGTTATATCTCAGACATTCTAAAACGTACAAACTTACTTTTTGTGTCATATGAAAGGAGATTCTCGTAGAAAAATGTATAAAAAGCAAGATTGTACGTTTTATAATGTCCAAGGTATAACTGTTTAAATTGACCCTCCCCCTCTCATTTTCCCTACTACACAACCCTGTATTCCCCTACACAGTAACATTCAGTGAGAGGCAGGAAAAGCCCTCAATACAGAAGCAAGGGAAAGAGTGAAAAATGCAGGCTTTCACAGAAATCATCAAAATAAAGCAAAGTATATTACAAACTTTATTAATGACACAAATACTGCCAAAAATCAAAAGTTGTTGGAAAGTTTAGATACGCTTTAACTTTTCTTTGTAGACTGGGAAATAGTCAGAATTTGACAGCTCTATTGTACTCTTGGAGACCTAGATAAGGCAGGACAGCAACACTAAACAGATTAGGCTCTGTATGTATGTGTACTCAGTGTCGGACTGTGGTGCCTAGGATCCACCAGTAAAGTTCATTCTATTGGCACACTGTACAACTATTGTACATGCTAATATTAAACCTGAAAGTTCCTAAAAGTACATTGACACTGACTTTGTTTCCCTAGTACTTGCTTCAGACTGTTTCTGCTACATAAGACCTCTTAGTAGCTCGATAACTGGCTGTTGCTTTGAGCTATTGAACAGAACTCTTATTTCTGTGAACCAGAAAAATCTGCAGCAGTAGTACTGTAGGGTGATTAGTGTTTGGGACCCCTGCTAACAAGGTGGGACTGGGGAGGAAAGATACTGGTCTGCCAGCTTTTGTACCTAGATGTTATCTCAGTGTCTATATAATAATAGATTTGGTAATCTGTTAAATTATCTACCCAGTAAATTAAAAGGATACATGCTGATTATCTGTATGAGTACAGTGAGTCATACACCACTCTTGCAGGGCATGACAGAACTGAGGTCCTACCCCTCTGGCTCAGGGGCCTAACAGTATATTCACCTTTTCCCTGGTAGACCAGTCAGAGCCTTCCTGTACTATCACTCCCTGATTTCTGGGGTATAGGGCTATGATCCATAACTTCCTCTTAATCTATGGGCTGTAATAATCTATAACATTTTCTGTAAAATAAATTTAACTCAAACAAGCAATATATAAAGGCGGAGTATAGCTCCAATATGACTTGAACAGTAATTCAAATTAAATACTTTTCATGGGACATTCCATTTAATCCTTTAATAGTATTGTATTGTATTATACTATAAAAGCTTTCTCAATACAATGTTCTTGGCTAGTATACAATTTGCTTAGTATTATCCACACAGATCTGAGCATGTACATTTAAACATTTAATTGTAATAAATAAACAGTACATTCTGTATACCAATTGTAGTTAACATTTTTTAGATGCGCATATGTTTGCATACTTTGTGTTTTGGTTTAGTTTAGATGTTTTTCACTTTTTACTGTAAAGGACAGGGTTTATATTGAATATAGACTAATTAACAAAATATTGACCCAAGGGAAACATTCTAAGATATTTAATATTAAAAGTATGCCTTGGGAAAAGAAAAATAATTGGATTATATATTACCTGCTACTGCCCAGTGATCATGTGTTCTTCATTTCAAATATCAAGACCATCCAATACATATTAAGGAGGCAAATATTTGTTATCCAAACACTTTATATAATTTCCGAATCATGATTACTTTAAGATTGCTTATCAAAAATCAAAATAGATTAAATTCATGGTTCATGTATTTTATCAGTATGTAAAAGAAATGTGAAATTCATTGTCCTAAACATTTCTAAATGTATTTTTGTAAAATGATATGAGAAGAAAAAAGAAAACCCTATTTTCACTTTATCTACCTTCAAAATCAGTGTAAATATAATCTGGAACTGAAGATCTGTGTAACTCCTATAGACTAATTACTATGAAAATGACACCAGACAATCCCAGGTAAAGAGTTGTGGTTGTTATGTGGCATCTTTGGCAACCAGTCTGTTTAAATGACACAGCTGTTTAGCCTTAAAGGGCACCCAAGTTCTCATCAAAACTTTAAATATTTCTAAGGGTCTTGCTGGGCAATCTGTTCTCTGGCTGTACGTGCCTTCATGCTGCTAATAGCCCCATTATTATGCTACTGGTTTCTTTACATGTACTTCTCCAGAAATAACTGTAATATAGCAAACATATAGCTGCGAAAATCCCAAATGAACATAATATAGGAAATCTGGGGACACTGGCCTTGCAAATCCAGGTTACGATTCAGCTTAACCCCTTCCCTCCTTAGGCATTTTTTAATTTTTGTTTTAGACTCCTTGCCTTCCAAACTCTCTAATTTTTTTTTATTTTTCCGTTCATAGAGCCGTATGAGCACTTAATGTTTGTGGGGAAAATTGTACTTTGTAGTGCTACCATATAATATTTTGTACAATGTACTGGAAAGCTGTTAAAAAAAAAAAAAAAATCAAGATGGGGTGGAATTGGAGAAAAATTGTGTTTGTGTCTTCCTTACAGGTTTTGTTTTTACAGCGCTCACTGTGCAGTCAAAATAACATGTGACCTGTATTCTATGGGTCAGTACGATTAAGGCAATATCAAATTCATATTTTTTTTTTTTTTTTTTTTTTAAACCCTTATAATCCAAACCTTTGCAAAAAATAAAAATAAAAAAATTCTTGGTATCGCCATATTCTGACACCCATATCATTTTTATATTTCTGCGTATGCATGCATAAGGTGTCTGTTTTTGTGGGCCCATATGTAGTTTTTAGTTAACAGTGGTTTGGCTTTTTTGATTTATTTTTTTCTCTGCTACAGCATTCACGGGACGGGAATAATGATCATTTCACAGCATTGGTCCCATGATTCGTAAATTAGTGTGAAGACTTATTTTAGAGAATAGCAATATATAGAAACTAGCATTGAGGAAAGGGACAAGAGAAGGCCTTTCAAGGCTATAACCCTTTCCCGGCCGGAGGCATTTTTCAATTTTCGTTTTTTGACTCCCCACCTTCCAAACCCCATAACTTTTTTCCTTTCACAGAGCCATGTGCAGGCTTAATGCCAGCATGCAAATTGTAATTCATAATGGTACCATTTATTATTCTGCACAATGTACTGGGAAGCTGGAAAAAAATTCAGAATGGGGTGAAATTTGAGAAAAAGTGCATTTGTGCAACTTTTTTATGGGCTATGCTTTTATGATGTTCACTGTGCAGCCAAAATGACATGTCACCTATATTCTATGTCTCTGTATGATTCTGGGGATACCAAATTTATATAGTTTTATTTACATTTTAACCCCTTAACAAAAATCCAAAACGTTGCAAAAAAAAAAAATTTCTTAGAGTACCCATATTTTGACACCCGTATCTTTTTTATATTTCCATATACTGGAATGCATAAGGTGTATTTTTATGCGGGGTCAGGTGTACTTTTTAGTTATATAATTTTGTGGCATATCTATTGATTTGATCACTATTTATTAAAAATTTTTTAGCAGAAGTGAAACAGCAAAAAAATGGCAGTTCGGCACTTTTGAATTTTTTATTTTTTTTTTTTACCGCTACAGTGTTCACCGTGCATAGCTTTGACCAAGGCGCCATGGGCACTGATCGCAGGCATTAGTGGTGGATCTCTGCAGTATAATAAAACAGAGATCCGATGGCTATAGTGGCCGCTCAGCTGCTGAGCAGCCACCATATTTAAATACCTGACATCCGCCATACTATTACAGTGGATGTTGGGAAGGGGTTAATAGAGATGTACAAGGTACAGAGGAGTGCATGGAGCCCTTTATGGGTGAGAAAAATCCTCCAGATGAAGCTAAAAGTTGCAGAACTAAAGCTAAAGAATCATGTTGTTAACCAGAGCCAGCTGTAATAGAGACCACAGGCGAAGTCCCAGACCTCGTCTCTGAATCTAAAAATGGTTCACCACCTCTTGTGCTCCTCTAAAGGAGAATGGTAGGAACTGTTTTTTATAGAAGTTATGGCTCTGATGCTGTGAGAGAAATCTAGGTAAATTCTTCCATGGGATCATAGTCAAAGTGGTTGCCTGGGAGTTTGGGTTAGCACTGTTGCCTTTCAGCACTGGAATTCTAGTTTTGAATCCAACCAAGGACAATACCTGCAAGGAGTTTGTATGTTCTCTCAGTGTTCACATGGATTGCCTCCCACACTCCATAGACATACTGATAGGAAATTTAGATTGTGAGCCCTATATGGGACAGTGACTGACAACGTCTGTAAAGTGCTGCGGAATATGATGGCGCTATATAAGTAAGTAAAATGAATACCATTTGTAAGCTTGGTAAAAATTCAGCTAGAATAGAGATTTACTGCTTGGGAAACTCATACTTTCATAGTTTCGTAAAATTGAGCTACTTATAACATGTCAGGGTCATATAACATGTCAGGGTCATTTTTTTTTTTTTTTTTATTCTTTCCACCAAATACATTGAAATCTCTTTGAGTTGACCACTCAAATTTGCACAGAAAAATGATTTTGTGTAGGGGTGATCCTCTCAAAGAAAAATGTATACAGAATACTGATTTAAGTGTCTAATGGAGTCAGCAAGCATGTACAGTCCCTAAATAATGATGAGACAAAAATCATGTATTTTATTGTTCAGCACATTACACAGAACCAGGTACCACATAAGCATATTACACAGCACTAGGCCTAGACCTGGAATAATAGAAAAGCCATGGTACTGTACACAAGTTACTCCAACCCACACAAATAACCATATAAGATACCAACTCTTTCTTACTCCCCTGGTGACCTGAGCATTTCCTGGTTCAACATGGCCCCATCGTTCTTGGTCCCCAGCATGACAATCTTTATAAATCTTGGTCTCCAGCATGGCTTTCCTCTCTTTACTAGTTGTCAACATGGTATTGTGGTCTTTAGCATGGTTCTCCTCTCATTCATAGCCCTCAAAATGGTATACCTTTAAATCTTGGTCTTCAGCATGGTCCCCTTCTGGAACCCAGCATAGATTTCCTTCTCTTTCCTGATTCCTAGCCTGGCTCCTCATTCATTCTTAGACCCCATCATGGCTCCCCTTTACATTTCCTCCCTTTCACTGCTATCCTTGATCATATTTGCTGACATCTCATAGAACTGAATCTAAACTTTAAAGTCCACCTGGGAAGACCCTGTTGCTTGCTGCCAGTCATTGATGTGGTGCAGAGCTGCATCCATATTTTTGTCACAGTCAGTGGCATAACTAGGAATGGCTGGGCCCCAAGGCAAACATTTGACATGCCCACCCCCCACACAAACCACATTCCCCGCATTCCTGCACACAATATTATGCACCATGGTGGCCCCTGCACACAATATTATGCGCCAAGGTGGCCCCTGCATACACTATCATGCCCCATAGTGGCCCCTGCACACACAATTATGCACCATAGTGGCCCCTGCACACCGTATTACGCGCCATAGTGGCCCCTGCACACATTATTATGCCCCATTGTGGCCCCTGCACACACTATTATGCCCCATTGTGGACCACCCATGAACAATTATTATACACTGGGGTCTTTTCAGACCCCAGAGTATAATGATCGGAGACCCAGGGAAGGATACAAACATAAAAAACAATGTTACTTACCTCTCACTGGCTGCGGTGCATTCCCTGCTACTTTCGGCCCTCTTCAATGTTAGACCAGCCGTCACGTGAGCTAGGCCGGCGTCGCGACGCATAATGACGTCAACCTAGCCCACGTGATGTCCCCCCCCCGAGGAAGTAACATTGTTTTTTATGTTCCCTCACATCCCCTGGGCCTGCGATCATTATACTGTGGGGTCTGAAAAGACATATCCTCAGCTGTGCAAAAACAACAGATGTAAGGATCACAACTGAACACGCCTCTTGCGCTGTAACATATGACCGAAGGATGGCGCAGAGGCCTGAACGGGCAAAGATGTTACACCCAGATTACGACATCTCACACTGAGTGATCTTGTCACTCAGGGACAAACGATAAGCCATTAATGCCTGCAACAGTTGGCTCCATGAATACTCATCAACTTTCTTCATTATGCCCACTTCTATAGACTTGTCTCTGAGATGCTCAAGGTTGGAATTCCCTCCAGACCACTTACACACTACGAGAAAAACTTATCCAAAAGCTCTATCTCTAGGAAAATCTCTACCTGCAAGTCTCTGCTGGCCAAGCCAACAAAACTGTCATATCCAATGTTTTTGCTTTCATGGGAGAAATAACTATTATTATTTAACAGACGAAGAAGCAGTCTTTATTCTCAGACACTCCCATGGCTTCTCTACCTGTGTAAGGTTACAGGAGTCACATTATAAACTACTCACAAGGTGGTTTAAATCTCCAGAATGGCTCCATAACCACAAATTAGCGGACTCAAACTTGTGCTGCCGATATCAGAAGTGGGAACTGGGAACTATGCTGCACATTTGGTGGTCCTGCAAGGTTATACAACACTTTTGGACTAAAATCTCGGACCAACTAGCACAAATTAGGGGCCAAATTATTACTCTCACCCCAGACACAATTGACTTCTCCATCGCTACAGCTCTAGAGGGAAAAGGTTCAACAGATATGAAATATGAGTAGTTAATCAGCTGGAAGGAGAGAAAGCATGATCAGTACCTGAGAGTGTGGTACCCCTGGTGGTAATACTGTATTTAATCCCAATACACAATTACCCCATCCCCCCTTCTCACATTTCATCTTTTTCCTCTCCTCCCTTAACCCCACTGGTTCTTATTGGCTTATTCAAGCCTAGGTATCACTCTGCTATCTAATGCCATAGAAAGAGTTGGATGGATACCACAGGCAACTCTTAAACTTTATTGATTACCTCCTCCTACTGTATATCTTACATCTGGAAATTGGTCTATTAATGCTCAGATTGTTTCATGTTTCTCATGTTTGTACTTAGAAACTTAATTCTTCAATAGAAATACTGAGATGGGTAAATAATCAATTAAGGTACCTTTCCATCGTACTCTTTTTTTTTGTACTTGTTCGCTTAATACTTTTGTGAACTAACTTTTATTGTAAATCTTTATAAAAACTAAATAAAATCAGAATTTTTTTTTAAAAAAGGTGTAACCTGTGTCGATCAGTTATCTATGGCATGTCCTATGGATATTGCCATAAATACTGAAATAGTGACAGGAAAGTTTCAAGTTCCAAGTTATACGGAATCTTCCTGCAAAGCTACATATTAATATGCTCACCTCTATATAGTTTGTCACTGGTAGATTAGACTACATGTTCATTATTATTGCAGACACCGATCGCTGCTGTTAGCGGCGGATCCTGGCTGTATTATACAGCCGGCACCCGCAGCATATGGAGAGCGCTCAGCTCCTGAGCGCTCTCCATACATCGTCATGCGACTCAGGACGTACTATTACGCCCTGGGTCGTTAAGGGGTTAAAGGGATTTTCCGGACCCAAACTGAAATTTCATACTGATGACCTATCCATGGACATCCTGCTCTGTTACCCCTACATTCACTCCAGTAAAATTAATTTTATGTTTGGGCCCTAGTCGCCCCAGTCCAACACTAGGGCTCTTAGTAACACCAGTATTATGTCTGGAGTGAATGCAGGTAGAAATAGAGCAAGATGTTCATGAGTTGCAGCTTCAGACAATAGCTGAAAACTACTGTATGATTTCAAAATATTGTGTACCTGTTTGGCAGATGTCTTCACATCTTTATAGATACATCTGTTGCTATCTATTGCACCTTTGTTTATAAGAAATCATAAAAGAAATGTTAAACAAATGGGAATTACTGAATTATTAATGCATTATAATGCCAAGCCAAATCTTTATAGACCACCTGATAAGAAGAGAAATAGAATGGAAGCCTACACTTTCACCTCGCAAAACCTAAAACCCTTAAGATTTTTGGCTACTAGTAAATATGAAATATGTAAAAAAAAATGGAAGCAATTTACTAAAAGTTAAATAACCTGTAAACAACCATTACAACTAAAATGATTTATAGTACTGTGGCAATGTGAATGCTGGAGTGGTATTTTTTTGCCACTAAAGGTACAAAAAAGTGTGTATTTCACCCTGATAAAGCAGTGTGGAAGAGACAAGTCTCTGGAAAGTTGGGTGTTTAATTTGATTTGCAGAAAAGTAAGTTGTTAACAGTATCAGACTAAAGGGCCTAGTATCCACTAGAGGAACTTTTTCTCCTATTCCTCCTCTTCCACATTGTCAGTGCCTCATAAGGAAGTGAGTGTCCAGGAAACAGCAGTTTGCGACCAGTCACTCGGCAGTTCTGCAACATAGCTCGCACCTGACCAAGTTCCTGGTGGAACAGTCACTGCCATACCACTTAGTGGATTCCACTGCGTTTTGCCAACTGATGGGTTTCTCTTAACCTCGATGGAAGATACCTAGTCACAATTATTTCTCTACGAAATCCGTCCCTGCTTTATATCGCCATGTGTAGGAGAATGTGGACCTTTTCTTGGAAATGTTAGTCTAAGGAAAGGTACATGCCACCGTTGAACGTGGAGAAGCAATTATGGACAAATATAATATATACAGTGCCTTGCGAATGTATTCGGCCCCCTTGAACTTTTCAACCTTTTGCCACATTTCAGGCCTCAAACATAAGGATATAAAATTTAAATTTTTTGGTGAAGAATCAACAACAAGTGGGACACAATCGTGAAGTGGAACGAAATTTATTGGTTATTTTAAACTTTTGTAAAAAAATAAAAAACTGAAAAGTGGGGTGTGCCAAATTATTCGGCCCCCTTAAGTTAATACTTTGTAGCGCCACCTTTTGCTGCGATTACAGCTGCAAGTCTCTTGGGGTATGTCTCTATCAGTTTTGCACATCGAGAGACTGAAATTCTTGCCCATTCTTCCTTGGAAAACAGCTGGAGCTCAGTGAGGTTGGATGGAGAGCGTTTGTGAACAGCAGTTTTCAGCTCTTTCCACAGATTCTCGATTGGATTCAGGTCTGGACTTTGACTTGGCCATTCTAACTCCTGGATGCGTTTATTTGTGAAGCATTCCATTGTAGATTTTGCTTTATGTTTGGGATCATTGTCTTGTTGGAAGATAAATCTCCGTCCCAGTCTCAGGTCTTTTGCAGACTCCAACAGGTTTTCTTCCAGAATGGTCCTGTATTTGGCTCCATCCATCTTCCCATCAATTTTAACCATCTTCCCTGTCCCTGCTGAAGAAAAGCAGGCCCAAACCATGATGCTGCCACCACCATGTTTGACAGTGGAGATGGTGTGTTCAGGGTGATGAGCTGTGTTGCTTTAACGCCAAACATATCGTTTTGCATTGTGGCCAAAAAGTTCGATTTTGGTTTCATCTGACCAGAGCACCTTCTTCGACATGTTTGGTGTGTCTCCCAGGTGGCTTGTGGCAAACTTAAAACAAGACTTGTTATGGATATCTTAGAGAAATGGCTTTCTTCTTGCCACTCTTCCATAAAGGCCAGCTTTGTGCAGTGTACGACTGATTGTTGTCCTATGGACAGACTCTCCCACCTTAGCTGTAGATCTCTGCAGTTCATCCAGAGTGATCATGGGTCTCTTGGCTACATCTCTGATCAGTCTTCTCCTTGTTTGAGATGAAAGTTTAGAGGGACGGCCGGATCTTGGTAGATTTGCAGTGGTCTGATACTCCTTCCATTTCAATATGATCGCTTGCACAGTGCTCCTTGGGATGTTTAAAGTTTGGGAAATCTTTTTGTATCCAAATCTGGCTTTAAACTTCTCCACAAGAGTATCACGGACCTGCCTGGTGTGTTCCTTGGTCTTCATGATGCTCTCTGCACTGTAAACAGAACCCTGAGACTATCACAGAGCAGGTGCATTTATACGGAGACTTGATTACACACAGGTGGATTATATTTATCATCATCAGTCATTTAGGACAACATTGGATCATTCAGAGATCCTCACTGAACTTCTGGAGTGAGTTTGCTGCACTGAAAGTAAAGGGGCCGAATAATATTGCACACCCCACTTTTCAGTTTTTTATTTTTTACAAAAGTTTAAAATAACCAATAAATTTCGTTCCACTTTACAATTGTGTCCCACTTGTTGTTGATTCTTCACCAAAAAATTTTAAATTTTATATCCTTATGTTTGAAGCCTGAAATGTGGCAAAAGGTTGAAAAGTTCAAGGGGGCCGAATACTTTCGCAAGGCACTGTAGCTTTCAAGGCTCACTGGATCAATGTTTTGAGCATGAGCGGCCACAGTTCAGAAACGCAACAAAGCCAGGGACTAGTTCCACCTTGTTTGTGCAGGCCCAGTTCCAACACCATGCATTGCCTATCTGCCTTCTCTGGATCCTCCTCACTGGACTGTTTCCTACCCTCATTTTCATTAAAGCAAGGCTTTGCTTCCACTGATCCTCCCTTGTTTCATGGTTGTAAGATGTTAGTTCTGCATCCTGCCGCTAGTATCCCACGAGTTGCTAGAGACAATGGCACAAATATTGTTGCTGCGCTGTACTTGGCTCAAATAACATATTATATTTATATGACTCATAAGCTGAATGAGCAAACATGACAGGCTGTATGCTCTGCCAACACAAGCATATTATTAACAAGCATATTATTCACAGAGAGATGAGTACTGGATTGCAGTGTTTGTGGACCCTCGCTATAAAGCCAAAATGGGGGAATTCTTCCATGCCTCCCCAAGGGAAGAAAAATTAGAATATTATCAGGATAGGCTGTATATCCAGCTTGTCGCAGCTTTTAGATAGTCACACGTGTGTTCAGGTGGGCTATGCCCACCTTCAATGCACCTACTCTTCCAGTGTCACACCTACAAGTAGCAGGAGTGAAAGCAGCAGCATCAGCAGCCCATACAGTATCTGTAACATGATGAACCAGAAATTTTTCCCCTCGAAGTGCCAACCAGACCCACAACAGGCAACTAAAACCCAATGGCTGCACCAGCAGTTACTGTCGTACCTAGAGTGTGCCTATATTCCAGCGGATAACTATGACCTCAATTGGTTAGAGCAGTGGATAGGCCAATTGGTTAGAGCAGTGGAAGGAGCTGAGCTAGTTTGCCATGGGAGTATTATCTTGTCCAGCCTCAAGCATAAGGACTGAGATTGTGTTCAGTGCTGTGTTGGTGTTATAACACCTAGAAGGACTAAATTGTCCACTAGCGTGGAAAAAATGACTTTTGTCAAAATGAATCAGGCATGGATCTGTGAAGATTTTCACACACCTCAAGCTGATGCCTCTGAATAGAGCTGCCACTGTCTCCTTCTATCATGTTCCATTCATTGTATTGCTGATTCTTCGTGCTACTCCTAAACAGCTGGACATCATCTTGTGATGGACCGGCCGCAAATTATTCCATGCTGTACTGCCACCCATACTGCCACAGCTACCACCACTGCCAACACTCAGCCAGACATCTCCTGCAGCCTGGTCTTTCATAGTAATCCATACAGTACTGCCTGCCACTCTTGCTGCCACAGCTACCACTGCCACCACTCAGCCAGATATGTCCTGCGGCCTGGTCTATCACATTCCACTTTACCACACTGTTGCTGCCACAGTGTTGGCATAAAAAAGCTATTTTGAAAAAGGTCCCAACGTCAAAAAAACCCATGTTATTGCATATTTCAACACCTGAAACAAAACAAATCATGCGGTTTACCCATCCCTATTTACTGTACATTACACGTATTATACACATTTGCATATTGCTATTTACTGTGCGTTACATTCTTTATATACACGCATATATTACACACACATGCATATATCTATTTACTGCACATACATATTCACACACATCTATTTACTGTGCGTTATGCATATTACACACATTATTACATATTGTACACACACATACTGTACATTTATGATTACATGTTTTGCAAGCCACATAGTTAGTATAGATGAAAAAAGACATATGTCCATCAAATTCAACCAGGAAATGGGAAAGGGAATGATATTCTATGCATTTCCATCAATGCTATTTTTCTCTAAAAAGGCATCTAAGTTTCTGGGGTAGGCTATTCCACAGATTCACAGTCCTTACAGTGAAGAAGCCTTGTCAGCTCTTGAGATTAAACCTTTTTTATTTTAGACGGAGGGAGTGTCTTCTTGTCTTTTGAGGGGATTTTACATGGAACAGCTTTTCCCCATATTTCTTGTATGGGCCATTTATATATTTATACAGTTTATCATGTCTCCTCTTAAACGCCTCTTCTCCAGAGTAAACAAATTTAACTCCTTTAATCTCTCCTCAAAACTCCTTATCAGTTTTGTGGCTCTCTGTTGAACATTTTCCATCTCCAGGTCATTCATTCTATGAACTGGTGCCCAGAACTGAACTTCATACGGTATTCCAGGTGAGGCCCCACTAATGATTTATAATGTAATATTACATCCCTGTCCCGTGAGTCCATACCCCTTAATACATGATAATATCCTGCAGGCCTTAGAAGCAGCTGATTGACATTGATGTAATTTAATCTATGATATACAAGTTCACCCAGGTCCTTCTCCACCAGTAACTCTCACAGCTTTACTCCCCTAGGACATATGTTACATGCAGATTGTTTTTACCCAGATGCATAACTGTACATTTATCCACATTGAACCTCATTTGCCCGGAGTATAATAATCGGAGGCCATGGGGAGGTGAGGGAACTAAAAACCAAGGCTACTCACCCTGCCTGCGATCTGATGTTACTCCGAGCAGGCTTGGGGCCTCTGGTGACGTCATCAGGTTGCATCGCCGGCCTGATCACATGACGTGTGTGCGTAATTAAACAGGGCCGAAAGTTGCAAGGAGTGCACCGGTGTCCAGGATAGGTAAGTAACACTGGTTTTTATGTTTGTCACCTCCCCTGGGTCTCCAGTCATTACACTATAATAATAGTTCATGGGTGGTCCACTATGGGGCATAATACCGTGTGCAGGGTCCACTGTGGAGCATAATACCGAGTGAAGGGGCCACTGTGGATCATAATACAAGTGCAGGGGCCACTATGGAGCATAATACCCTGTGCAGGGGTCACTATGGAGCATAATACCAGTGCAGGGGCCACTATTGAGCATAATACTGTGTGCAGGGGCCAATATGGAGCATAATACCGTGTGCAGGGGCCAATATGGGGCATAATACCGTGTGCAGGGGCCACTAGGGAGCATAAAACTGTGTGCAGGGGTTGCTGTGGAACATAATACCGTGTCCAGGGGCCGCTGCGAGGCATAATACAGTGTGCAGGGGCCACTATGGAGCATAATACCATGTGCAGGGGCCACTGCGAGACATAATACAGTGCGCAGGGGCTGCTGTGGAACATTATAGTGTGTGTAAATGGGGCGCTATAAACAGGGGCTATGGCGCCTGTTTATATTATACGCTGTCTGTTTATAGTGGCCGTGTGATGTAATTCCAGCCTTGTCACAAACTGTAGACATGTACAGGATGAGGCTGTAGTTACAATACATGGCTGCTATGACATGAATGACACTATGTAAACAGAGAAGCGGTTATGGCGCTTACACAGGTACCATTCAAACAGCTGATCAGTGAGGGTCCTGGGTTTTTGAGCCCCACTGATTAGTTTATTAATGACCTGGAAAACCTTTTAATTAGTTAACACCTGGGGCATTATTAATAAGGGGCACTATTTATACAGGGTACACACAGACATTATTAATATAAAGATGCACTTGGGAGTATTATTCATTATGGGGGGGGTTATATCATATATTTTATAATTGGGGGTAGCAGCAGGATGGGTGTGTAGGTGAGGACAATGTGGGTTGGATGCCTGGAAAAGTGAGGAGCCAAAGATGTCTGTGTTGTAAACTTTACAGAGACAAGTCACAGCTGGAAGAAGTGGTCATGGCGGTCCAAAGGGAAGAGAAGGGAAATGTGAAGGATTAGTCAGAGACGTCACCTGTAAGTCACAAAATGTTACTGCCCTGTATTCACCTAAATGATAGAGGATAAATACCTGATTGATGGGGGTCTGTCTGCTGAGACCCCCACAGAGCCTGAGAATTGGGTTTTTTCCCCCACTGGGTGGGAATTCAGCCTGACCGCAGCCATATATATAGGTGTGTCACTTGGTGGATGGACGAACCCTCGTGGCTCTCATTCACTTCAATGGGAGTGCCAAAGATAGCCGAAGTCCAGTACTCAGCTATCTGCGGCGCTCCTATTATAGAGAATGGGGGCCACGTGGGCTCGTCCATCCACCAAGCAGAAGATGTATGAAGTTATTGTCATTGTTAATACCATGTTGTTGATCTGATACTGAAGTAATACAGGAAGAAGAATTCTTAAAAACTGTTTTATAACTTTGTATATTGTGCAACGATAACAGTGTATTAAACTAGTAGCATGGAAACTCAGTTTTTTTGGGGGGCGGGGGGGCATCTTTCTATAGTCTGCCTCAGGCAGCAAAGAGGCTAGGTTCACCACTGGCTGCATGAGGGATAATTATAATGACAAAAGTCCAGAAGTGGGTTATAACCTTGGCAAGACATGCCATGGCTGTGCATAATGGAAACCCACTATGTTTTAAATTTAGTGGGATTCAAACTGTTACACCTCTGAGGAGGGGAGTAGATTAGGATAAATTGATCCTGCAAAAAGAATGTAGATGGATCCATAAATTTAAATCTATCCAACCAATAGGTTTAAATAACAATTTGACCTTCGGTTGTTTATTATAAACATTAAATCGTTCCCCCACATTTGTATTAATTAAACTGCATGTGCTGATTGGAAACTATATTGGACTTGATAAATATATGTTATGGACCGGGTAGACTTGTAGATACTCCTTTGTCCCTATGAATGGGCTACATCAATTGAATATATGAACTGTCCCTCCACTTTGGTTAAGTCAGCATGAATTTGCTTCTTTTTTTATATACTGATCTTCATAAGAGAGGTCATTATGAAAATCTTTTTGTAACTGTAGGAATACTATTTCTGCGATTATTGGTAATACAAAATCTGTATTCATATAAGAGGAAGCTGTTGGTCCGCATAATCTGTTAATCACCCTGCGATGACTGACATCAATAAAGGGTTAACCTGACTGCTGGGCTTTTCAGCTGCCCATATTTAGAACTGAAATATTGATGGATCTTTATGAGCAAAAGATTCTTTTTGCCATAAAATTGATAACCACTGTGTTGGATTTGCTTGGTACCCTACCCCCAATATAATAAAACTTACCATAAGCAGGATCCAGGTAATGTATCTAACTGATTCTGCAGAAGGGATCCCTATGGTTACAGTTAGCCCTACCCCTTCCTCTCGTCCCCATTGTGCTGATGATGGATGCACTGCTCTGGACTAAAAGGAGGTGTGGCTTGGGCTTTATATATCCGGGCATTCCGGAGACACGGCACCACTGCCATTAGACTACGTTATGAAATGTTATGTCCCCTGATGACCCAGATAATACTGGGGAAACGTGTAAGGATGCTTTGCAGCTCTAACTGGGGATGAGGTGAGGAAAAAGGGGGGAGAATTCTTCAGTACCATCAGAGTCTTCGGTATCTCTAAACTTTTAACTGTGGAGTATGCGTTTTTCAGAGTGCACCCTCATTAGGGTGAATTAAAACTTCAAAAGTGCATTTTCTATGCATGCATCTGAATGGCACCTTGCGGATGTAAGAGTTTTAAAGGGCATAGTTATAGATGTTATTCTGATTCTAACAGTGTTTTATCATACATCCCCTTGGGGCTATGTACATTCAGTAGCGGAATTTAACATCTTTGTTTTTCTGAAACCCATATATGTATTTTGAGTTAGTCATGGGGTGAGCCATATATTTATACCAGATTTTTTTGTAGTTATAATGGACACCATGGACTAAAATGGTATCCAACAGATCTCATATATCTGGGATATGTACAGGTAGTAGTAGCTCACTGTCTATATATGTGGATTGAGATTCTTGGTACATATCTACTGTATCTGTCTCTCTCTCTCTCTCTCTATATATATATATATATGTAAAATGGGGGTTCTTCTCTCCTCTTCCTCACCTATAGCTAATCAAGGGAGCTATTTACCTCTTTCCTTTGGAGGGGTTATATTTAAATTGTTTATATATATTTTTTGTACATATTTTTAATTTCTGTCAAGTTGTGGTCAACATTATTGACATCCTTTATTTATTCATTATAAAAATAATCATATCTTCAGAAATAAGTGGACATATACAGTACAGACCAAAAGTTTGGACACACCTTCTCATTCCAAGAGTTTTCTGTATTTTCATGACTATAAAAATTGTAGATTCACACTGAAGGCATCAAAACTATGAATTAACACATGTGGAATTATATACTTAACAAAAAAGTGTGACACAACTGAAAATATGTCTTATATTCTAGGTTCTTCAAAGTAGCCACCTTTTGCTTTGATTACTGCTTTGCACACTCTTGGCATTCTCTTGATGAGCTTCAAGAGGTAGTCACCTGAAATGGTCTTCCAACAGTCTTGAAGGAGTTCCCAGAGATGCTTAGCACTTGTTGGCCCTTTTGCCTTCACTCTGCGGTCCAGCTGACCCCAAACCATCTCGATTGGGTTCAGGTCTGGAGACTGTGGAGGCCAGGTCATCTGGCGTAGCACCCCATCACTCTCCTCCTTGGTCAAATAGCCCTTACACAGTCTGGAGGTGTGTTTGGGGTCATTGTCCTGTTGAAAAATAAATGATGGTCCAACTAAGGGCAAACCGGATGGAATAGCATGCCGCTGCAAGATGCTGTGGTAACCATGCTGGTTCAGTATTCCTTCAATTTTGAATAAATCCCCAACAGCGTCACCAGCAAAGCACCCTCACACCTCCTCCTCCATGCTTCATGGTGGGAACCAGGCATGTAGAGTCCATTCATTCACCTTTTCTGCGTCGCACAAAGACACGGTGGTTGGAACCAAAGATCTCAAATTTGGACTCATCAGACCAAAGCACAGATTTCCACAGGTCTAATGTCCATTCCTTGTGTTCTTTAGCCCAAACAAGTCTCTTCTGCTTGTTGCCTGTCCGTAGCAGTGGTTTCCTAGCAGCTATTTTACCATGAAGGCCTGCTGCACACAGTCTCCTCTTAACAGTTGTTGTAGAGATGTGTTTGCTGCTAGAACTCTGTGTGGCATTGACCTGGTCTCTAATCTGAGCTGCTGTTAACCTGCGATTTCTGAGGCTGGTGACTCGGATGAACTTATCCTCCGCAGCAGAGAAGATTCTTGGTCTTCCTTTCCTGGGGCGGTTCTCATGTGAGCTAGTTTCTTTGTAGCGCTTGATGGTTTTGGCCACTGCACTTGGGGACACTTTCAAAGTTTTCCCAATTTTTCGGACTGACTGACCTTCATTTAATAAAGTAATGATGGCCACTCGTTTTTCTTTACTTAGCTGCTTTTTTCTTGCCATAATACAAATTCTAACACTCCATTCAGTAGGACTATCAGCTGTGTATCCACCTGACTTCTGAACAACACAACTGATGTTCCCAACCCCATTTATAAGGCAAGAAATCCCACTTATTAAACCTGACAGGGCACACCTGTGAAGTGAAAACCATTTCAGGTGACTACCTCTTGAAGCTCATCAAGAGAATGCCAAGAGTGTGCAAAGCAGTAATCAAAGCAAAAGGTGGCTACTTTGAAGAACCTAGAATATAAGACATATTTTCAGTTATTTCACACTTTTTTGTTAAGTATATAATTCCACATGTGTTAATTCATAGTTTTGATGCCTTCAGTGTGAATCTACAATTTTTATAGTCATGAAAATACAGAAAACTCTTGGAATGAGAAGGTGTGTCCAAACTTTTGGTCTATACTGTAGGAACTTCATATCATTAAAATATTTTGATAGTAATACATTAAATAAATAAATTCAACAAAAAAAAAAGTTGACCTGTCAACATACATGTAGTCATTTCAAAAAAGAAACAAACAGCATGACGTGAACAGGATTAATGCACCCTTCCCTTTTGGTTTTAGCCATCAACAGTAATGGCAGTCTCCAAACTTTTTTGTAGCTATTTATAAGATTTTTGCACCTGTTTTGTGGTACATTATTTCTCTTTTCCACTACAATTGTCAAGCCCTTAAATGTTTGTAGGGTTCCTTTTCCCAATAGCAGATTTCATCGGCCTCCAAATATTTTCAAATGGTTTGAGATCAAGAACAACTTCTGGCCAGTTTAAGATGGTCCATTTTTGGTTTCTTAAGACTGAGGCCACATGTTGCAGAATATCTGTGTTTTTTTGTTTCACTTTTTTTTTTCTTTTTTTTAGCCATAGACAGGAGTGGATTGAGCAGAAAAGATAAATATAAGTGCTTCCTTTATATTTCCCATTTCTTTTGAAAATATTCTAGGATTTGTCTCAAACAACAGCAATATGTGGCTTCAGCCTAAATGAAGTTTTTTAGGATCTCTGTAAATGCCAGGAGGGTCCAGGGTAGATGTAAAATAAAAAATAAAGTGATACTCACCTACCCCATGTCCTCCATTCAGGTGTCTCATCCCCTGCTCCATCTGATGCTGGCCCTGGCTAGGCCAAAATGCAGAGGCTTAGGTGACTGTTGCGGGCCAATCAGTGATAACATATCAGCAGTGATGTCACAGGAACCCATCATATGACCA
Organism: Leptodactylus fallax; assembly: GCA_947044405.1. Taxonomy (NCBI): domain Eukaryota; kingdom Metazoa; phylum Chordata; class Amphibia; order Anura; family Leptodactylidae; genus Leptodactylus; species Leptodactylus fallax. The sequence continues at coordinate 3,260,940 of CAMRHE010000011.1, read as the reverse complement.
CTATTGTTCATCTCAAACTGGTTTCTCTTTACTTGTGAGCATATTTTAAAATGTTCTGATAATCTGCTGGTTTCATTATTTCAGTAACACATTGAAGGCCTCCAATGCCATAGATAGCAATGCAGACCAAAAACATTATGGTCAAATTCACCACAATGTTTCACTGTAGGTAGGGTGCATTTATATTTATACTGTATGCTTCATTTTCTGAACTATAGGCATAATGCCTTCTCAAACAGTTCTAGTTTGGTTTCACTGTCCATTGGACCACGAAGGATCGTGGTTTGTCTATGTAACATTTAGCAAAGTTCAGTTACTTTTTTATGCTTTTCTTTAAGTAGTGGGGTCCTCCTTTGCCTTTGCCCATAGAGACCAGTTTTACTCAATGTGTAGGATATGGTCATATGATAAAACATGACAATGTTTCCAGCTCAGTTTGAAATTCTTTGTAGGTTGTACTTGGTTTCATTGCCACATTTCAATCCAACTTTCATTGGGTTCTGTCATCAATATTACTCTTTCCACAATGTCCTGGAAAGTTCTTGACTGTTATAGTAACAAAATATTTGATAGCATTTGAAACTGTTGAAGCTGGGATGCCAAGGTCTTTGGAGATAGTCTTTCACCCTTCAGACTGTGCGTGGTGATAACAGCATTTCTCTTCTGCTTAGACAGAATTCTTGTCATTGCCACTGTGAACAAGGAATAGGGAATAAAACTTTTCATGTCCTCATAGATGTGCGGTATTATATACTGCTAGAAAGTTGACATTGCGCTGAATTCATTGCACTGTCAGCTTTCCCGGTATGCACCCCAGTACTAGAGATATTGGTGCCGTTAGTTTCGGCACCAATATCTCCCCACCGTGAGAAAGGCGGGCCTTACTGCTCAGCGTCATCGCTGGATAATGTGGAATGCCCCCTCTGACAGTACAAGTCTATGGAAAAGTACTGATGGGGAAGAGGGGGGCATTCCTCACAGCCCAGCAATGACGCTGATCTGTAAGGCACGCCTTTCTGACAGTGGAGAGATATCAGGTGCGGAAATTAATGTCTCTGATATCTCCAGCACTGGGGCATATACTGGGAAAGCCGACAGTGCACTGAATTCAGTGCACTGGCGGCTTTCTAGCAGTATATAATACCACACATCTATGAGGACGTGAAAGGTTCTTTTCAAAGTCATGTGAACACTGACAATGAGGAGCTTAATTTCTAATAAATCACAAGTTTATCTGATTTTGTGTTTTATTTCAAAGTGAGCAGCAGGTGACATTATTCATGCCTTGGCATGGTTCTCAATTTGCTTTTTTCCTTCAGATTTTTTATTTTGACATTTTTGTGTTTTGTGCTTTTCGGTATCAAACGTGTTTATTCACCAGGCAGTTTCACTAAACACTTTATTTTAGGAGACATTTTACATACTTAATGTTAATGTTTGGAAATAATGGTGACCACAACTGTAGTGTAAGTACATTATACAGTACATAACAGTGTAGGGATGGAAGGCATTGTTTATGGAGGTCTTCTTTAAGATAATGCTCTCTAGGTATGAAGTATTTCTTAGAGAAAGCATCTATTGTACAGCCGTGTACCCATTTCATATGGAAGCATGCAGACCATAGTTCTGTTAGATTCAGTAAAAATTCAACATAGTGGTATGCTCCATCAGAATCTATACAGTATGTATGTAGGTCAATTGAGTATCTGCAACTTCTGTCCACAGTCATACATGCTCTGTGCCCTGGACTCTAACATGTGCATGAGCCCAATATATGACAAACTTTGCTTTTGACAAAATAATTATCATCATTTTAAAATGATGTTGCAAGATAAAATATTATAACCAATATGATCAATTATTTTGTACCTTTTAAAGTACTGTTACATTTTAAATGACTAGATGTGCATTCATAATATCATTTTTTCGATCTAAAGATGAACTACTCTTTGTTCCAAAATGCTAATTATATTTCAAAGAATCTCCATGAACAAGATATTTCATAAACCCACCTACAGTGGATCCATTTGCATTGCAAGGCTAGCACCATGTAAAGCTGTATGAAACCTTAAAATACATTTTCATTGAAAACGGATCACTTTGCATTATGCTAGTTTTGTTACCCGCTGATAACGTGAGAAATGACTAGGACAAAAAAATAACAGTTTTCACATAACATATGTGACCTTGAACCAGTGTATGAGCCAAAGAGACAGTACAAACACAGCTCCACCAGACAAGGGACTTTGATGCTGGGTAGCTAGGGGGTCAAGCGCAGAAAGGGGAAATAAGTGGTAAAATCACTGTCTCTAGACTCCTCAGATAAAATAGAAACAAGCACTTGGCATTTTCAGTGCTGACAACCTGGCTTGTTTGTTCACTCTAATGAGCACTCTGGCTCCATTAATGAGCAGACTGAATCCATTATCATCATCATTTCAAAAGGTAGCGTGCCACTAAATAGCTTCCCATATTAGCAGGCATTGCCCTTGTTGTTCCATTTGATCAGCTGTGGCAGCAGGGAGCTGCTGTACTCTCACTTTTTCTGCTGGGAAATTAGCAAGTGAAAATTAGTTTAAAAAAATAAGATAATGTATGTATATAAAATATATATGTATGACCCTTAAAATATCTGTAATAAAATACTAATACAAGGTTATGTGTCCAAGGTTGAAAAAGGTGAAGAGCCAGTAAAGAAATAATATCAATTTAAGCATATTTTTTAAGCTGTCTTATTTTTCCTTTGGACAAACAATCGAGACCTATTCATCTTTCATGCTAACACCTTTCTTGATAAATCAAAGCACCAATTAACTTTGTCAAAAAAATCTGGTGGCGTGTTTACGCTAAGAGGCTGTTGAGGGCAGCAAAAGCTCACTGTGCAACCTTTTGGTTTGCTAGCTAAAGTAAATGCATTTTCTTCATTCCCTTCTTCCTTTATATCCTTTTCATCTTGTAACTGGAGCTCTTCAATGGATACCATTCTTTACAGTGTTAAGGGATTTTAATTAGGCCTTGACTGCAGCACTATATGTACCTTGTGACAAGTGAATGAAACTAAATTGTAGATATCCATATAAAAGTATTAGGGAAAATAAGAAACAAAGCAAGCATTGAAATATAATGTAAAGTTCAAATGGTTTTCAAATTAGTACTGTTTTGTATTGAAAAATGTAAAACATTTTCTTAATTTACATCCCAAAATACACTAGGAAGCACCACAAAGTTTCTCTGATATTTTTAACAAGAAAATATAATATTTAATAACTATAACACCTTTAAGTTTGGGCCACACAGGCAGAGATAACTGCATGTTAGCCACTGTGAACTTACCACACTCAGAACGTTGCAATCTACAGTAAGGCTACATTCAGACCAACGAGGTGCAAAACGGCCATAAAAAATGTCCATTTTTCATGGCCGTCTTGCCATGAGGGGCACCTATTAGGGGGTCCCCCATACATTTGAGTGAATGGTGTTATCCTTGAAAATGGACAAAAAATAAGACATGACCTATATTTTTAAGGTCCAACGGACCATCAAAATAGTGGTCATGTACAGTTGAAACCAGAAGTTTACATACACTATATAAAAAGACACACATGCATGTTTTTCTCAGTATCTGACATGAAATCAGAATAAACCTTTCCCATTTTAAGTCAATTAGGATTACCAAATTATTTATATTTGCCAAATGCCAGAATAATGAGAGAGAGAGAGAATTTTTAAGGCATTTTTATTACTTTCTGCAAAGTCAAAAGTTTACATACATTTCATTAGTATTTGGTACCATTGCTCTTAAACTGTATGACTTGGGTCAAACATTTTGGATATCCTTCCACAAGCTTCTCACAATAGTTGGTAGGAATTTGGGCCCATTCCTCCTGACAGAAGTGGTGTAACTGAGCCATGTTTGTAGGCCGCCTTGCTCGCACCTGCCTTTTCAGCTTTGCCCATAAATTTTCAGTAGGATTGAGATCGGGGCTTTGTGATGGCCACTCCAAAACATTGACTTTGTTATCCTTACGCCACTTTGTAACCAGTTTGGCAGTATGCTTTGGGTCATTGTCCATTTTGGAAGACCCATTTGCGCCCAAGCTGTAACTTCCTGGCTGATGTCTTGAGCTGTTGCTTCAGTATTGCCACATAATGTTCTTTCCTTCATGATGCCATCTATTTTATGAAGTGCACCAGTCCCTCCTGCAGCAAAACAACCCCACAACATGATGCTGCCACTCCCATGTTTCACAGTTGGGATGGTGTTCTCAGGCTTGGCCATAATGACCATTGTTACATTTGGAGGAAAAAGGGAGAAGCTTTCAAGCCTAAGAACACCATCCCAACTGTGAAACATGGGAGTGGCAGCATCATGTTGTGGGGTTGTTTTGCTGCAGTATGTAATAAAAATGCCTTTAAAAAATTCTCTATCTCTGATTATTCTGGCATTTGGCAAATATAAATAATTTTGGTAATCCTAATTGACCTAAAATGGGAAAGGTTTATTCTGGTTTCATGTCAGATAGTGAGAAAAACATGCATATGTGTCTTTTTATATAGCGTATGTAAATTTCTGGTTTCAACTGTAAGTAGCCCCCATTGACTGACATTGAATTTAATGCTGCCGTTTGACATCCGATGAAAAAATGGACATCACCCGGCCATTTTTCACTGTCATGTGAATGTAGCATGTGGATAAGATTTAATAAATCTGCAGCATGTTTTCTGTATGTAGCCCCTGCCTTAAGGTAAGCTCCAACGTGGCAAATCTGATTTGGATTTGTAGGAGGAAAAGCCACAGCCTATTACAATAGCAGCAAATAACAAATGTCATACACACACACAAAAAAATCTGCATAAAATTTGCACAGCAAAAGTACGCTGGAGAAAAGACAGCGGCGGAAACACATCGCAGTTTTTTTCTGCAGCATTTTTCACAGAAAGTCTGCAGAGGAACACTGCCGCTTTTATACCTATATGGAAAACGACAGCATTTCCGCAGGTATAATAGACATGCTGCGATTTTCAAAAACGCAAGCATTTTTGAAAACACAGCTTTTCCACTACAAATTTTTTTCTGCAATGTGTGAATGGGATTAGCCAGTACTTTGCTGGTACTGTAAAATACAGAGTTTTTTGCCGTGGCATTTCCACCACAGCCAAAACACAGTTTTTTGTGACGTGGGACCCCGGCCTAAAGGGGTTTCCAAAGAAAAAAGCATAACAAGGCAAATTGTACAAACAGTTCCTTAGTACAAGGGTACTGTGCACCAACTCATCAGAAAAATCTTGAATAGACAAACCAGCACGGATATAAAGAATAGATAAAACTTAACGTTTAATAGACACATTAAAATGAATCAAGCCCCTAAAAAGGTAGAAAGATTCATATACACACACAGTAGAGCAAAGGCTAATCAAAGGCAAGAAAAATGATGGATATTACCCCATTAGTTACAGTGGGGAAAAAAAAGGCCTGTAATTAACATCATAGGTAGACCTCAACTATGAGAGACAAAATGAGAACAAATCCAGAAAATCACATTGTCTGATTTTTTTTAAGAATTTATTTGCAAATTATGGTGGAAAATAAGTATTTGGTCAGTAACAAAAGTTCATCTCAATACTTTGTTATATATTCTTTGTTGACAATGACAGAGGTCAAACGTTTTCTGTAAGTCTTCACAAGGTTGGCACACACTGTTGCTGGTATGTTGGCCCATTTCTCCATTCAGATCTCCTCTAGAGCAGTGATGTTTTGGGGCTTTCACTGGGTAACACGGACTTTCAACTCCCTCCAAAGGTTTTCTATGGGGTTGAGATCTGGAGACTGGCTAGGCCACTCCAAGACCTTGAAATACTTCTTACGAAGCCACTCCTTTGTTGCCCTGGCGGTGTGCTTGGGATCATTGTCATGCTGAAAGACCCAGCCATGTTTCATCTTCAATACCCCTGCTGATGGAAGGAGATTTGCACTCAAAATCTCACGATACATGGCCCCATTCATTCTTTCATGTACACGGATCTGTCGTCCTGGTCCCTTTGCAGAGAAACAGCCCCAAAGTATGATGTTGCCACTCCCATGCTTCACAGTAGGTATGGTGGTCTTTGGATGCAACTCAGCATTCACTCTCCTCCAAACACGACAAGTTGTGTTTGTACCAAACAGATCTACTTTGGTTTCATCTGACTATATGACATTCTCCCAATACTCTTCTGGAACATCCAAATGCTCTCTAGCAAACTTCAGACGGGCCCGGATATGTACTGGCTTAAGCAGGGGGACACGTCTGGCACTGCAGGATCTGAGTCCCTGGTGGAGTAGTGTGTTACTGACAGTAGCCTTTGTTACATTAGTCCCAGCTTTCTGCAGGTCATTCACTAGGTCCCCCCGTGTGGTTCTGGGATTTTTGCTCACCGTTCTTGTGATCATTTTGACCCCACAGGGTGAGATCTTGCGTGGAGCCCCTGATCGAGGGAGATTATCAGTGGTCTTGTATGTCTTCCATTTTGCTCCCACAGTTGATTTCTTCACACCAAGCTGCTTGCCTATTGCAGATTCAGTCTTCCCAGCCTGGTGCAGGTCTACAATTTTGTTTCTGGTGTCCTTCTACAGGTCTTTGGACTTCACCATAGTGGAGTTTGGAGTGTGACTGTTTGAGGTTGTGGAAAGGTGTCTTTTATACTGATAACAATTTCAAACAGGAGCCATTACTACAGGTAATGAGTGGAAGACAGAGGAGCCTCTTAAAGAAGAAGTTACAGGTCTGTGAGAGCAAAAAATCTTGCTTGTTTGTAGGTGACCAAATACTTATTTTCCACCATAATTTGCAAATAAATTCTTAAAAAAATCAATGTGATTTTCTAGATATGTTTTCTCATTATGTCTCTCATAGTTGAGGTCTACCTATGATGTCAATTACAGTCCTCTCTCATCTTTTTAAGTAGGAGAACTTGCACAATTGGTGGCTGACTAAATACTTTTTTTGCCTACTGTAATTGGGAGTCAGTGTAGCGGAAAAAGATATTGTGCAGACACGACCGGCAACAGTCCCTATGCTGCCCCTCAAGTGCTGTGCCTCTAACCCACATAATAGAGCTAGTTTTGTGACCCTTTTCCCTTGTTTTATTTTTGGTAGGGATGTTATTTTCACCCACCATTAGTGTTTTTTGTATGTAACCTTTCCACTACTGTGGTGGTGTTGACCCATCACTATGGGCAGCATCTTTTTGCTCTAGTTTACTGTACTTTAGTTAGGTCCCCTGATGACTGGTGCAGAGGTACAAAGAAACTTGTAGGGACTGTGAGGGATTACTTTGTTAGGGTACAGTTTGGCACTGCCCTTGTAAGGGCAGGAGTCAATTGTGTGGGCTAGAGGGCCAGTGCTTGAGGGGCAGCATAAGGACTGTTGCCTGGCATGTCTGCACAATATCCTTTGCCCTTACACTGATTCCCAATCAACTAATGAGGTAAGATCCATCCATTTTCTTGGCTATGATTAGCATTTACTCTACTTTGTGTACAATAGTGCATATGAACCTTTTTAACTTTTTTTTAGGGGTTTGATTAATTTTAATGTGTCTATTAAAAATTAAGTTTTATGTATTCTTTATATCTGTGCTGGTTTGTCTAATTAAAGGGGTTTCCCATCTCCCTTGCTCACCAGTCTGCCTGCTCTCTTCTTCTTACTTCCTGTATTCTTTAGAAAGTTGGCGGGTTTTATGGACAGGACACTATGAAGTACTTGAATAGATATAGACATTGCCAATAGACATTGCCAATAGATATAGACATTGCCATGAAGGATGATTTATTATGATTACTAGAAATCAAATATAAATGCAGATGAAATAATATGCACAGTAAATTTATACTGCATTACACAGGCTTGGAGAGAAAAAAAACTTACATGCTACCAGAACCCAGGATAGAGAGTGGGATTGCATTAATCTCAACACTTCTCTGTGAGATAACAGACACTAAGCAAGTTTCCGAGCCATTATCAGCAAAGTGAAATTAGCTGATTTGAGACTGGGACCTAAGAACAGGAGATAAAAGCTCTGAGACCAAGCATGATCCAAGAGAACTCAGCCCCCCTTCCCTCCTGAGAGCAGTGAGTCATGTCGCCAGGCCTGAGATCAGATAACAGACTGGGGACCAAGGAAACATGTAAATAATGGGAGTAATAATTTCACAAAGCATTTTTAAAGCTATTTATTTAATAAAACTCTTGAATTTACATAAGCTAGCTAGGATCCTTGAGATGGGAATACCTCTTTAAACGCACAGCATGTCAATTTTTGTTGTGGATTAGCTTTGTAAAGGTCTTCCTTTGTACTGGATAGGGTGAAATCTGTAGCAAATCTGATACAAAATTCACATGTAAAGCATGCATCTCTTTCATGTTTTGGACAAACTATTGGCTTTGATTTTCAAATAAAGCCCAAAATACTTTCAAAGCTAAAAGACCTAACAAGTATTTTGACTTCTCTGACAAACTATTTTTTGATGCTATGTTATATCTTCTGTTATTGTGTAATTCATTTCTGTATTTCCATTGTATGTACAAAACAATCTGTATCCATTGTGATTTACATAGGTTCAGATTTACTAATCCTGTCCAAATTTCAGATAACTCAAACTACACAGTCTTAAAAATCACCAGATTTACCAAAGTGAATAAAGCTGGATAATAAATATAATACATCTTTAGACTGCCTATAATAAGTTTATACCACCTACAGTATTTGTAGGCTTAATTTGCAAAAGAAATTTGTATTGGAATTTTGGTGATTTCTGGTACACATTGTTGCATCTTAAAGAGGACCTTTCATGTCCTCAGGCACATGTGGTTTTATATACCGCTAGAAATTCAGCGCACTGTCGGCTTTCCCGTTATGTGCCCTGGGGCTGGAGATATCGGTGCCGTTAGTTTTGGCACCAATCTCTGCCCATCATCAGATGGGCATTCCTGACAGTCTAGCTGGGCTGTGAGGAACGCCCCCCCCCCCCGACTGTACTCATCCATAGACTTGTACTGGGGGGGGGGCGTTCCTCACAGCTCAGTGTCATCTCTGGGTGGAAAGGAACGCCCCCTCTCACAGTGAAGGGCTATGGACGAGTACAGTCAGGGAGGGTGTTCCTCACAGCCCGGCTAGACTAGTCAGGAACACCCTTCTGATGATGGGCAGAAAACTAACGACACCAATATCTCCAGCCCTGGGGCACATAATGGAAATTCAGCGCACTGTTGGCTTTCTAGTGGTATATAAAACCGCATGTGCCTGAGGACATGAAAGGTCCTCTTTAAGTCCTATCTCCTTTTAAAAAGTCAGAGAAGATGAAAACATGTAAAAAAAAAAAATACATAAATGTCATGCACAGTATGTACGAAGGTGTCTACATTTAAATGGCGTCCAGTTAGGTGAATGATTCCCATTTATATTACAACTAAGGATAGTTAGCATAGAATTTTGTGATTTTTGCCATGAGACTATGCTGAGTTTAGAAAAGTTGCTTAATGTGTGATACACATATCTGGATAATCTGAATATATCCTGTCAAGAGAACAAATTTGTAGGCCAGTATTTAGTACAAATTTAGGCAGAAATCGGGTGCATTTAGCATTGGCTAAGTTCAGATTTCTATGTAGAAAGTCTGTTGCTCTCATCTATCATGGGGCCTGATGCAGAAGGAGATCCCTCTGTCTGCATTCACTACAGTGTAAAAAATGAATAGAAGCTTTCTTCCATCATGTTTGTTTACTTTTCAGACAAAACAACAATGTTTGGGGAAGAGATTTCTCTTGGTCTAGTGGGGATTGTCATGTATGTAATGTAAATTTTGCCATTAATTATAAATAGTTGTTTTAGCTTATATATTGATTTAAATTATTGTTATGATCATATTGAACCAGTGTAAACAAACCTTTAGTTCACATGTCCAAAACACAGACTAGGTAAATCACTTTTTGTTTTGTTATTGCATACTTTAACCCCTTAATGACCGGGCCATTTTTTGTTTTTACATTTTGGTTTTTCCCTCCCCATATTCCAAGAGCCATAACTTTTTCATTTTTCAATTCCCAGTCACATGATGGCTTATTGTTTGCGAAACAAATTGTACTTTGCAATGTCACTATTCAATATGCTGTGCAATGTACTGGGAAGGTGGAAAAAAATTCAGAATGAGGTGCAATTGGAGAAAAACTGCATTTGCGCCAAATTCATATGGGTTTAATTTTTACAGCATTCACTGTGCGGTAAAAATGACGTGTTACCTGTATTCTGCGGGTCAGTACGAACACGGCAATACCAAATTTATATAGTATTTGTAATGTTTTGATACCTTTTAAAAAATTTAAAACTTTGCTAAATAGAAAAAAAATTTTGCGTCGCCATATTGTGACACCTGTAACTTTTTCATATTTACACGTATGGAGCTGGGTAAGGGTCTTTTTATGCGGGACAACATGACGTTTTTATTGATACCATTTGGGGAAAGATCAGATGGTCTGATCACTTCTTATTCAATTTTTTATAGGAGGCAAAGTGTTGAAAAAAATGCTATTTGACCATTTTGATTTTTTTTCCCCGCTACGCCGTTCACCGTATGGGATAAATATTTTAATATTTTAATAGTTCGGGCATTTTGGAGCATGGGGATACCTAAAGTGTTTATGCTTACTTTTGTTTATTTACTTTTATATCTGATCTAGGGAAAGGGGGGGTGATTTGAACTTTTGTGTTTTTTTAAATTTTTTCATACTTTTAAAAACTTTTTTTTTCTACTTTTACTTGTATGATCAGACTCCCTAGGGACCTTGAAACCTAGGGAGTCTGATCGATCATACTATTCACTGCGATACTACTGTATCGCAGTGAATAGCAAAATGCCGTTACTGCTATTAGACGATGCTTCTGGCATCGTGTAATAGCTATACTGTAATGACAGGCCCGGGAGCCTTCAATAGGCTCCCGGCTGTCATGGCAACCAAGCGCCGCCCTCCGATGACGTTCTGGAGGGCGGCGATGGGGGAAAATGGCCACGGGCTGCGCTATTTAGACGCCGCGGTTCAGTTTGACCGCGACATCTAAAGGGTTAACAGCCGCAATCGGTGCAGGCACCGATCGCTGCTGTTAGAGGCAGGTCCTGGCTGTATTATACAGCCGGCACCCGCGGTGTATGGAGAGCGCTCAGCTCCTGAGTGCTCTCCATACATCGTCATGCGACTCAGGACGTACTATTACGCCCTGGGTCGTTAAGGGGTTAACTCCTTCCCACCGCAGCCATTTTTTTTTTTTTTTTACTTCCCTTCTTCCAAAAGCCCTACAATAAATTACAATATATTTTTTTTTTTTTTTTCCATTCAAAGAGGCATATGAGGGCTTAATTTTTGTGGGACAAATTGTACTTGATAATGGCACCATCTAATATCCTGTAAGATGTACTGGGAAGCCGTAAAAAAAAATTCAGAATGGGGTGGAATTAGAAAAAAACTGCATTTGCATGGTTTTCATATAGAATTTGTTTTTATGGTCTTCACTGTGCAGCCAAAATGACGTTACCTGTATTCTATGGGTCAGAACAATTATGGAGATACTAAATTTATTTACTTTTTTTTACATTGTAACCCATTTAAAAAATCCAAAACTTTAAAAAAAAAAATTCTTTGAGTCGCCATATTCTGACACCTGTAGCTTTTTTATATTTCTGTTTATAGAGCTGCATAAGGAGTCTTATTATGCTGGGAAAATGTACTTTTTATGCATGCTATTATGGGGAATGTTTGATGTTTTGATCACTTTTTATTCAATTTTTATAAGAGGTAGAACAGCAGCAAAACAGCTGTTCAGCTTTTTTGATTCAATTCACACCCCTCTAACTCCTACAGAGTGACCACACATAGATACAAATAGGAACGATAGCGTATCTTTTTTTATCTTATCAGGAGATCCTGTTGCTTTGAGAACAGGTGCTCAACTTTTGCCACACATACCTCTACCAGTCCAGCAAAGACAACAGGTAAGATACATATGTAGTTTTACTGTAATGCAGTTCCTGGCTCCTACAAGCAAAATATTCCACCACCACTGCCAGGACAGTGTCTTCCCTCCTCCTCACTATTGGCAATGATGTCACCTGTATTCCCCAGTTGTGTGAGCAAGGCAAAGGTAGTTACTTTGGAGAAAGGGACAGGCCTTTCCTTTCTCCAAAGTAACCTTGCTGAGTCCTTGTTAAAATTTCTACAGTTAGTAAGAAGTAAGCAATGGCAGGTGAGTTCCTTTTTCCAACTTCGTGGCTGGCTCCCTGATAAATGTACCAGTTGAAATGCCCACATTGAAACCCAGGAAATAATAATTCAAGTGAATTTTATGTTGTTTTCATACTCCAGTAAATAGACAAATGACAATCATGTGCTTGAAGCACAGACAGGGGCGTAACTATCGGGGCAGCAGCGGTAGCGGCTGCCACAGGGCCCGGGACCTTAGGGGCCCCGGAGCCCTGTGGCAGCCGCTACCGCGAACCCCACAAACCAGTAACGAACGGACCCGGCAGGGTACGGAACCCGCGGCCAGCTGGAGACCACTATGATAGAGGTCGGGGAAAGCCTGGTTCCCCGACCACTATACATACTGTTATTGGAAAGGGGCCCTGGCATATTGTAGGCCCCTTTCCAATAGATGGCAGGGGAGGTGACTGAAAATAATAAATACATATTCTCACCTCTCCTGGGCGCAGCGTTCTCTCCGACGCTCCTCCATCATGACTGAGGCCTGTGATTAGGCCCCAGCGGTCACATGGGGCGCAGCCGCGTAATGACGACAGTGCGCCCCCATGTGACCGCTGAGGCCCAATCACAGGCCTCGGCATCGATGTCGGAAGAGGGCCTGAAGACGCTGAAGACGGCAGGATGGAGCGAGGATGCCAAGGAAAGGTAAGGTAAGGTGAGTATGAATGTTTGTTATTTTTAATCACTTCCCTGGGCCTCCAATTATTATACTCTGAGGTCTGAGGAGACCCCAGAGTATAATAATAGCACCAAAGCGGAGGGGGCTGTTGGGAGTTTATAATATCGTGTGGGGGCCACTGTGGGCATATAATACTGGGTGGGGGCCACTGTAGAGCATATACTACTGGGTGGGGGCCACTGTGGACATATAATACTGGGTGGGGGCCACTGTAGAGCATATACTACTGGATGGGGGCCACTGTAGAGCATATAATACTGGGTGGGGGCCACAGTAGAGCATATAATACTGGGTGGGGGCCACTGTAGGGAGCATATAATACTGGGTGGGGCCCACTATGGGGGGCATATAATACTGGGTGGGGCCCACTGTGGGAAGCATATAATACTGGGTGGGGGCCGCTGTAGAGCATATAATCCTGGATAGGGACCACCACTGTGGGGAGCATATAATACTGTGTGGGGGCCACTGTAGGGAGCATATAATACTGGGTGGGGCCCACTATGGGGGGCATATAATACTGGGTGGGTACCACTGTGGGAAGCATATAATACTGGGTGGGGATCACTGTGGAGCATATTATACTATGTGGGGCCACTGTGGGTAGCATATTATACTGTGTGTGGGGGGAGCAATGTAGAGCATATAATGCTGTATGGGGGCCACTGTGGAGCATATAATGCTGTGTGGGGGCCACTGTTGAGCATATAATACTATCTGGGGCCACTGTTGAGCATATTTTACTGTTTGGGGACCCGTAATCGGTTTGGGGGGGTCCCATGTCAAATGTTCGCCTTGGGGCCCAGCCATTCCTAGTTACGCCACTGAGCACAGACATATATTTATTACATTTATTGTTGCATATGTATGTATAGCAAGCATGTATACTGTATTGTACATATAGTAATAACAAACATGGCCATGGTAATAAATATTTAAAATGTTTTGTATTTACTTATAGATTTCCCTATCTATCTATCTATCTATCTATCTATCTATCTATCTCTCTATCTTAGTTTTCTGAAACACAGTTACATTTGTAGAACCTAATACATACATCCTTAACAAGAAAATATTTTTTTTTTTTCTTCAACATCTGCATGTTAGATATATGTATACTGTATAAATAAAAAAAAAATGCTAACCCATCATTGCATATATAGGGTTAAGAGTGGTTATCAAAGCTGTAAAGATTTTTAATTTGGCTACATGTTGTCTAGTGTCTAGGGTGGTTTGCTTCTGCAGTTCCTGTGTGTTCCTCTTCGCCTTTGGTGACACCCTCTGATTTGAACTTGGAATAACAAGAAAGCCATTCTAACACTGTCACTGTGTTGCCAGGAGATTATTTCTTTTGTTAATATTTTACCATTATATTTGACAGGATTTCACATTTTCTGTAGTCCGCCTTTAGTACATTGAACTGCCAGACAGAGAAATTAATACCCTGAGTGACTGTATTTTAATTAAGCAATTTCATGCAAATTACAAATTTTAGATTGCCAAATAATATATTACACAAAAATTGTAGGCTGGCTGATCTGATATGCATGGAGTATTACTCTTCCAGGCACTGTGCATACATGGGAAAATGAACAAAAATGCTAATTTCCAATCTACTATGCAAACGGTAAAAGATGCCTATTTAGATACATATGCTTTTCCTGGAATGGGTAAACATTTCTTGAATTTAATAAAGCTGAGATCTGAAGGTGTATGTGGGTGCATAGGTGTGTATATAATATACAAGTGGCTTGAATACTTAAAATTCACTCTTTTATGGCAAATTGTGTTGTCATTGTTAAACATGTCACTGTTGTAAAATACCGTAAAAGCCTTGTTCAATTAAATTTTTTTTTGTTTTTGGTGTTTTTTTGCAAAAATAAAAATACTGCAGGCTTTCCAAATGTATATACATTGTGTGCAATATTTATCATTATTATTATTATTAGTAAATATTCAACTTTTTTTTTTTTAATTACACTGGTCTACAGCCAAATTGGTTCAGACATAAAAACTGTTGATCTTAACTAATTTTGGGGTGCTGAGATCGAAAATGATGCTCAAATTTTGAAATTGGCTCTAAATTTCATGATACAGAGGTGCTTTTGATATTTCTCAAAGTCTTTAATACAATACTGGGAAAAGTTTGCATCATCAGTATTGTATCATCTACTAGAATTGCATCATCTCAGAATCACCAATAGAAAGATGCCAATAAAGGCCAAGTGATGCAATCCTAATTAAACTTGCATCACACAGCTTTATATATTCTCCCTTGATGAGCCATCCAGCACTTGTTACAATTCGGCTTACATCGTTCAGTCTATATACGTTCAGCGATGCCTCGGACTTGCATTAATAAAGCAGATAATTTCTGCTATATATGTGGCGAAGTGACTTTTGCATCACAAAAGCGAAGTTTGACTCCCATGGTTAGGAAAGCCTACCACCTGTATTTTGGCTGCAAAATAGGAGATCAGGACAAAAGTTGGGCTCCACACACATGCTGTAATAGATGTCCATCAAACCTCACACAGTGGTTGAACGGGAAAAGACAATCTATGCCTTTTGCAGTGCCAATGGTCTGAAGAGAGCCAACTGACCATACTGCCAATTGCTACTTCTGCATGGTGCCTCCAATTGGGAAAGGAATTTTGATATAAAAAGAAGTGGACTTTACAGTATCCAAATATTCCATCTGTGATACGCCCAGTAGCTCATTCAGAAGAATTGCCAGTTCCAAAAGCACCAGAAACAATCTCACTTGATTCCACTGAGGAAGAAAAAGAAGCAGCATATGGTCATGAACCATCTACCTTGCATGATCAAGATTTTCTTCATCAATCTCCACCAAACCACACCTTATATCACAAAGTGAACTGAATGATCTTGTTAGAGATCTACTGTAGATCTACCCAAGAGTAACACTTGAAAAAGGGCTTGTCCTGAAACGCGTCCTGTGTTTTATTCAATTGGATTAAAGACTACATTTATTCTGGACCAGCGCTCATCTGCCTCCTCTTTTCTACCTGCATCTGGATTCTTCCACACGTGCTTCATACCACGCTTCCGAGGCTAGCAGCTGCTTCACAAGGTCCCAATGAAGATAATCTGATTCTACTGTACATGCCTACTAAGTTGTTGTGAGCTGATCACAACCCACCAAGGTGAGCAATTTGTATCAGTGTTCTGATATCTATCATCCTTTGGTTTTACACTATTAGCGCTCTGCGCTGTTTTTTCTTTTTATTTCTTTCTACACAAGAGTAAGGCAGAGCTCTTAGGTTCCAGACTTCAACAGTGGAATCTGCTAACAGATGATGTTTGGATTTCTTTGTTCCGGAACCGTCAAAAGCATCGTGTCCAATATTTCTTCAAGGAGGGTGATCTTGTTGCATGCAATAACCTCTGCAGTTTAATGGAAGCTCTCAACATCAGCTATAACCCAGATGAGTGGAGGCTATTTATTGATTCATCCAAGCTGAGTCTTAAAGCTGTTTTACTGCACAATGGCAATGCACTACCATCTATACAATTTACATAACAGTAAAATGAGAATTCTTCGATATCATAGAAACTAGAGACAATTGACAGTTTTCCTTGTGATATTTGAATGCAGCGCATGAAAATCATTAAGAAATGGCTCATTTTATTTCTGAACCAAACAACTTTTGAAAATTTGTAGACTTGTGTCTGCATGTAGTTTTGCAGACCTTCAGTATAAAACTCTTGGTTGTATTAAAAAAATATAGAGCAAAGCCTGCTAAAAAAACAAAATCATCACCCAGGCCATAAAAAATGTCACTGACCCCCATAAAAGCACGAAACCCCCACAAACATGCAGACTAATAACAAACATAGCCCCTGTTTTGGGGATTTAAAGAAAAGAAAGAAAAACAAAAATGCACATACAAAAAGAGGACATCATATGTTTGGAATTATGGCTAATAAAGCTTGTAATGTGGAAACTATATAAAGATAGTTAATCATATATGGTCAGTGCAAAGAATAAGCACATTAACTAACTACCCTTTGAAAACACGTACAATGGACTACACATATAGATAAGTTGATGAAGAACAAAACTTCCATTATAAATATACAAAGAGATTCTTCGCAGTAAGATTGTTGAAACTTAATGCTAAAACATAATTCTCTAGCACAGGAGGCAAAAAGTAGTTAGGTAGTGGACAATTACAGTATATTATAATTTATAGCATTGATATATATATAAATATGATCATTTGTGTTAGTTTCATTAGAAATTGCTTTGATAACTAAACTGGAGATCAATTAAGTTTGTATCCATCTGTCAATAATATTATACAGTATTAGTTATCCAATGCAATTTGTCATGAAACCTGATTCAACACAATATCACAACTTACTGACAAAAGCCATGAAAGGCTGTAATTCACATCTCCTCCACCCACATAGTTACCACACATAGACACAAATAGTATAGTTAGCATACCCCATTGTATTAATTTATCAGAAGGTCATGTTGTTTTCAGAAAAGGTGCTTATTGAGGTTATTGCAAATTGCAAATTGAGGTAATTGGGAACTATAGAAACAGCAGGAAGTATTTCTGCTGTAATACATAGAGAGTACTACTCTTTGTTAGATCATTCAACCTGCATTTTGATCCACATGCAGGAAAAAGCAGTTGAAATAAAGCAGCAAACTATTAGTATTCACAGTATAACAGTAGATGTGGAATGTATAAATGTAAAATGCAAACGGTCTTTCTAGTGCCGCCTGTAAGTACAGTGGCTAAATCAATGTTCAGTCCATTATGGAACAATGAAACATGACAAGGGGTCAGAGCTGTAGCTAGGCTTTCGGTCACCCTGGGCAAAGCTCCATTTCACTGTCCTTACTCTATATTTAACCTGGTTACCCCCATCCTCAGCCACGCCCCAGCTAGTAATATCAGCCATACCTGAGATATTTACAGTATATGTAGACGGCAGTGTATAAGATTTCATTTGTTACTCATCAATAGAGTGGGGTTCTTGTCTTCTTTTTGAGATGCCCTGTAAGAAGCCTCAGAAGCCACTGGCAATATAAAAAAAAAGTATGCAAATTAGATTTCCTCCTAGAGTAAATTTAGGAAATATGTGAAGCACAGATTCTATTAATAAATAGCTGCAAAGCGATAAATGGGCATTATAATGGCAACTTCTATACAAAGCACAGTATGCACATTGAAAACTGGAAACTGAGGGACCAGAATTAAAGAATTAATAGCCCCTGAATAGGAAGTGTAAATCATTGCTGTTCATAGGAAGCACTATATGCAAGGAATATTGCCATCAGTATCGTCAGTTCTTACATTTATTATCAGTATTCGTACTAATAAGAAAAGCCATGCATTGTACTGTTTTTATTGTTATTTATTACATCTTATAAAATTACTATTTTTCAAATTTAGCAAGGATTTCTATGCATAATACAAAATATGAGGCCATTATAAACACAATTTCACAATTTTGTACTGCTGTAAATGTCCAATATTGTTTAAATTAATTGTTCATTTTTTATTTTTATTATTCCTCTTAAGTGTATAGATGTGAATTTATTCTCACTCCTCAGACACGCATAATAAAAATGAATGCATCTGAGTGACAGGTTAATGTAATATACAGCATAATTTGATAATAATAATACAAAACTTGTGAAAATTGAATACTTCAAAATTAGTTGGGATTTTTTGTAAGGGCCATTGAATGCTTTACTTGAATAGACCTATTACTAATAATTCATTGTAGCAATTGGCCTACTGCAATGCCTTGTCAGAATTCGCTCTGAAATCTGTATTGTGTTATAAATGCTGACATGAGAAAGTTCCTTCTTTTAATATTGAAATAGCATATTTTTCTTTCTCAATCTTTCTCCTTTTTTTGTGTTTGATGAAAGCTCATCATTTAACCTTATAAAGCATAACAGTTGGCTGAATTATCCCAAACATGTTTTCAGGTGATACAGTATCCATTTTTTATGATTATAAAGTAATTTATAAAATGTATGAGCTGCTTGCTTGTTTTAAAGTGAAACTGTTATGCTGTACATTTAATTATATTTGAAGCTTATTATAGAACACAAGGAGATGAGCAGATTGATATACAGTTCTGTGGGAAAAGAGTCAGAAGAACTTGTCACTTATGTCTCTGCTTATTGACAGTCTTCTCTATATGAATATGCATACAAAGATAGCTGTCAGTCACTGATTAAAGAAGGGCGAACCGCTTAATCATGAACCGGATCCAAATTTTCCAAATGATCCTGTTTTCAATGAAACTGAACAAATGGCAATTCGCCTCGGACAAGGTAAAATGGCTGCCACCACATGTATAAGCAGTAAATACAGAAGAGGTGTGTGTGTGTGTGTGTGTGTGTGTGTGTGACTCTGAGGTGCTGTCAATAGACAGTGATAGGTGGACACCTTACAGTGCTGATGTTATATACAGAAGCTAATTGCAGTAATAGTGGAGATAGTATAGGGTCTGTGATTTGTCTCACTGTATCATATAGAGCACAGTTCTGAAAGCATGCAAACAATGGGAATATGGTTAGATTCAAGCAATTACACAGGCAGATTAGTGATAGAAATCAATAGATAGGAGTGAGGGCATAGCTGCTGTTGTTTGAGCTTCAGACTGCTGCATTCCTGCTCTAATACAGAATTACAGAGAGACAGACAGGACAGTTAACCCTGTCATTGCCAATAATCTAATTTTATGTCTGTTGTGCAATGGAGCAGTTACATCTGTATGCACAGTCTTTATACATACTTTTTACTGAGAAAATAATTCTGTTAGTGAAAATATTCAAATCTGCTAATCTAAAAAAGAACCTGTTATTTAAGCATTTTTTATGTTCACCCAATATATAATCTAGACTGCTCTAATCTAAAAAAACAAAACTGTTATTTAAAGCTGACTTTTCTTTAAATACTTGTTTGTAAAAACAATAACAACAAAGAGACATATACAGACATACACAGTGTCAGAATTGTTGGCTATTACTATAATTAAGCAGTGCATGCAGTAAAAAAAAATGACTGGAAAAACAGGGCAGGGGACAGACAAGTACTAGCAATAAGAATGTGGATGATAACAGGCTCAGCAATACTACTTCTGGTCTTGACAGGCTTGCCAGTAGTTGCAGTGTTGTCGTACTTAATGAGAATAAAGACATTTTTGAAAGCAGTGAACCACAAATATTGAGTGAGGGTTGTGTGTGTTTCTCAACAACATGTAATTTGCCATTCTCTATTTCTGTACTGTCAAACATATCTTTATCTTCACTGGCACAGATTCTATTCTCTAGTAGTCAAGTGACATCTGCTGAGAGAGAGAGTTCTCATAACCCAAGACTTCCTCTTTTTTCTCTTTTTGATGAGTTGGATGAGAACTGCCATTGTTATACTGTAAGTGGGGTCTGCTAGCGTTTAGCTTGAGGAATTATAGAGCATGTCTTGAGAGTATTGTCCCTCACTGCCCTCAATGGGATAAATTCTACTTGATCCGGGTGGATCAGGGAACCCATGTGGCCACCCAGTCTATTTGCCAACAATTTCTCAAACAGTTTTGCGTCAGTATTAATTAAGAAAATGGGTCTATAGCTTGGGCATAGTTGAGGGTCTTTGCCGCCTTTGGGGAGACCTATGATATGGGCGCTCAGGAAGGAGGGGGCAAAGACGTTTCCTGAGGAGTCATCATTAAAGGCAGAGAGGAGGAGATGGGAGACTTCTGTGCACAGAGTTTTATAGAAACAGGTCGTGAAGCCATCCGGTCCCGGACTCGTGGCAGAGAGCAGAGCACTAATGGCCTGATCTAATTCTTCTGCCATGAAGGGTTCCAGTTGAGAAATGTTGTCCCAGGACAATGTTGGGAGGGCGGTATCTTTTATATATTGTGTAAGGGAACTGTGATGGGTCGGATCGGGATTTATGGCGTGTGGGGGTGGGAGGTTGTAGAGTAGTGCATAGTAGTCACAAAAGGCTTTAGCTATTTCATTAGTCAGATGTGTCACAGTCCCATTTGAACGCTTAACGGATGCCAGTTTGCACTTTGCGTTCACGCAGGGCCCAGGCTAAATAGAGGCCTGATTTTTTACCCAATTCATAGAATGTTCTAGCACCAATGTGTCATACAGTGGGGAAAAAAAGTATTTAGTCAGCCACCAATTGTGACATCATCGGTAGACCTCAACTATGAGAGACAAAATGAGAAAACATATCTAGAAAATCACATTTGTCTGATTTTTTAAGAATTTATTTGCAAATTATAGTGGAAAATAAGTATTTGGTCACCTACAAACAAGCAAGATTTCTGGCTCTCACAGATCTGTAACTTCTTCTTTAAGAGGCTCCTCTGTCCTCCACTAATTACCTGTAGTAATGGCACCTGTTTAAAATTGTTATCAGTATAAAAGACACCTGTCCACAACCTCAAACAGTCACACTCCAAACTCCACTATGGTGAAGACCAAAGAGCTTTGGAAGGACACCAGAAACAAAATTGTAGACCTGCACCAGGCTGGGAAGACTGAATCTGCAATAGGCAAGCAGCTTGGTGTGAAGAAATCAACTGTGGGAGCAATAATTAGAAAATGGAAGACATACAAGACCACTGATAATCTCCTTCAATCAGGGGCTCCACGCAAGATCTCACACCATAGGGTCAAAAGAATGGTGAGCAAAAATCCCAGAACCACTTGGGGGGACCTAGTGAATGACCTGCAGAAAGCTTGCACTAATGTAACAAAGGCTACCATCAGTAACACACTATGCCTCCAGGGACTCAGATCCTGCAGTTCCAGATGTGTCCCCCTGCTTAAGCCAGTACATATCCAGGCCTGTCTGAAGTTTGCTAGAGAGCATTTGGATGTTCCAGAAGAGTATTGGGAGAATGTCATATGGTCAGATGAAACCAAAGTAGAACTGTTTGGTAGAAACACAACTCGTCGTGTTTGGAGGAGAGTGGATGCTGAGTTGCATCCAAAGAACACCATACCTATTGTGAAGCATGGGGGTGGCAACATCATGCTTTGGGGCTATTTCTCTGCAAAGGGACCAGGACGACTGATCTGTGTACAAGAAGGAATGAATGGGGCCATGTATCGTGAGATTTTGAGTGTAAACCTCCTTCCATCAGCAAGGGCATTGAATATGAAACGTGGACGGAGTTGAAAGTACGTGTTGCCCAGGAATAGCCCCAAAACATCCCTGCTCTAGAGGAGATCTGCATGGAGGAATGGGCCAACATACCAGCAACAGTGTGTGCCAACCTTGTGAAGACTTACAGAAAATGTTTGACCTCTGTCATTGCCAACAAAGGATATATAACAAAGTATTGAGATTAACTTTTGTTATTGACCAAATACTTATTTTCCACCATAATTTGCAAATAAATTCTTTGAAAATCAGACAATGTGATTTTCTGGATTTGTTTTCTCATTTTGTCTCTCATAGTTGAGGTCTACCTATGATGTCAATTACAGGCCTCTCTCATCTTTTTAAGTGGGAAAACTTGCACAATTGGTGGCTGACTAAATACTTTTTTCCCCACTGTAGTTGTTGTTCTAATAGGGTTCAGATTTTGTTCCAAACGGTTGTGAGTTCAGATAGGGTAGATAGTTTTAGAGTATCTGTCTTGCAATTCGAGTGAGTCAAGTTTGGAAAGGAGTTCTTTTAGCTTAGCACTGGCTTCCGTTTTCTTCCAGGAGCCATGTTTGATCAGGATCCCTCTTAGAACGCATTTCAGGGTTTCCCATTGGTTGGATGGGTAGGTTGTATCATGAATATGGTCCTGTTGGAAGTAAGTTAAGCTCTGTTTGAGTTCAGTCATGAACTGCACATCCAACAGAAAAGAAGGGAGCATGGGTTGAGTTTGAAGTGAACAGGACATGGTGCGTGATCAGATAAGTAAATATTGCCTATGCCGCAAGATACCACCTGTGGCAGTAAGATGTGATGTATGAGTAAGTAGTCTATTCTGATTGTCGTGCGTGAGAGAAAAAGAATAGTCTCTAAGGTCTGGGTATAAGATGCGCCAGGTATCACAGAGCTCTATGGTATGTAGCAGTTTGTGGACTTTGTTTAGTTTTTTATAGGCCACATTAAATCATCCAGTTGAAGAGTCAATGGCAGGGTTTATGGTGAGGTTGAAATCACCACAGAGGATGAGGTTTCCCTGAGCGAAGTCTTCTAATCTATTAAGTGTGTAAATTAAGAAGAAAGCTTGGCCTGCGTTGGGAGAGTAGATGTTTGCTATGGTGTAAATGGAGCCTTGAATTTCGCATTTTAGGAATAGAAATCTAGCATCGAAATCTATGACAGAGTCTATGAGTTTGTAGGGGAGGTTTTTATGGAAGAAGACTGCTACTCTCTTGGTCTTCCCTTCTGGATTACAACACTTGGCTCAGGAGGAATTTTTAAGGGATAAGAGTGGCATGAAAATGTGTTTCCTGTAGGCATAGAATTTGAGTTCGCAATTTATGTGATGTGTAGAAGACTTGGGAGTGTTTCTCCGTGATGTTGAGTCCCTTCACATTAAAGGAGGTAATTTTTAAGTCAGTCATGTCTTTGAGGTAGTAGGAAGAGGGTTGTGAGTAGGTGTGTTCAGATGCGACTAGCAGGTGGGGTAAAGGTGTTGAGGGTAAGAGGTGGAGGGTATAGGAGACGAAAAGTTAGAAAGGCAGTCATAGATGCCAAAACTGGTCTAAAAGAAGAAAAAGGGAGGTGAGCTTGTGTCTCAAAGGTCGCCTGTGGAGAAACTCCACGTGGAGTGCTATTGGGGGGTCATGGAAGACGCACCAATAGGGCAGGCAATAATACAATAGTATAACAATACATAGTTAGGGCTACAGTAGGGCAAGGTAAAGGATAATGAGAAGGTAGAGAGGTACAATAGAGGTGTAAAAGTAGTTACAAACGTATGAACGCATATGAGGGAACAGATAACTAGCAACATATTGGAAACAGAACCTTATAGGTAAAATATAGAGGGTGAGGTACTTGCTGACTAGTGGACTATCAGCTCAGGTGATTCTGGAGAACCTTAGAGTGTTCCTAGGGTGACAATGTGGTTGAGGAGAGCTGGAGCAGACTCGCCAGGAGGAGGGCGTTAATCCAGGGTGGTGGAGCTACTGAAGATGGTGTCCCAGTCAGGCAGTTGTAGTGGGGGCAAGTCCAGTAACTGAAGGAAAGTGGGGATTTCCTCAGGAGCTGAGAGAACGATGTGAGGTTGTTTCCGGAACGGACCTGGAGGGAGAAAGGAAAATATGAGTGAGCTCTGCCAGGAAGAGCTAATGGGGCACAGTACTTCCAAGGGGGGCCAGAAGCAGGGGCAGAGTTATGCAGGGGAGGGGGGGAGTCTCCCTGGTGGTAGAGTAAAGTCTTGGCACTCACCTTCCTGAGCTAGAAGTCTTAAGAAGCTCACTATCAGGAGGAGCAATTAGAGGGAAGTGCTCTGGAGTTCATCTGCAGTCCTCTGGTAGGCAGTGGAGAGAGTGTGGAGGACAGGGAAATAGGCAAGAGCCTGGATAGTAGCAGCAGGCAGTATGGGGAGTCAGTACTCAGAGGTCCTCTGGAGGAATTTGGGCGGTTATGGACAGCTGGTAACAGAGCTGCACGTTAGGGGAGGAGAGAGCTGTCGGGCAGCCTCAGGGTGTACTGCTCACCTCACTGCCAAGTTTGTGTTGCAGCCGTGGCGCAGTGATGGAAGATGGAGACCTAGGACATGGGCTGCAAGATGGCGGTTCCAGATTCCCGGCCCCGAGCACAGGAGGATGCGACAGATGCAGGATCCCTCTTTCAGTGATCCAGTGCGCAGGCAGAGGGGGGCGCGCTTGGAGGTGGAGAAGGTAGGTGAGTTGTGGGACTCCGAGGACTGTGGAGGTCTCCAAGGGCTGATGTTGAGATACGGACCCTTACTCAGGGGATCCAGGGACTCCAGCAGTGGAAGATAACAGGAGGTTGCAGGCTGCTCTGTGCCCCTCGCCGAGTTGTGTCTGGATGTTGGCTGTGGCTATTTGAAGCCAATATGTGGATAGGCCATCATGCCTTCTTGGCTGAGTGAGTTGTGAGTTACAGGATGGATTGAGGAGGGAAGATGGTGGACCTCAGGCCCAGGTGTGGTAGGCCACAAACTGTAGGAGATGACAGTAACGCTCAGGGCGCAGGACAGCCTCCCCAAAAAGCACGTCCTCTCTCAGCGCCGGCTAGCCGCGCCCACCAAAAAGCTGCTTTTTTTGTTGCAGATTTTGCTGTGGTTTTTGTTTTTTGGATTTTTTTTAGCCAAAGCCAGGTGTGGATTGAGCAGAAGAGAGAGGTTCCTCTTGTTTTTCCCATTCCTTTTGTAGCCACTCCTGGACTTGGCTCAAAAAAGCTCAGCAAAATCTGCAACAAAAAAAGCAGCTTCTCTGCAACATGGGGCCTTAGCCTAAAGTATGGTTCTTAACCCCCAAACCCATCTTCTGCATCCTCCTGTCACTGATGTAGGGATGTATAATAAATCTTTACCATAAATCTACATATCAATCTGCTCACCTCCTCCTGCTCTATAATGTGCTGCAGAGTAGCCTCAATGGTGTTTTGTAGCCACATAGGGCTTACAGACCCTGTTCATGTAGTTCGTGACTACTCATCCCCATGCTAGATAAGTGACATACTTTTGCCTCTAGGAGGTGGGTGGGCCTTTGCAGACTGACAAGCTTAACATTCTTTATGCCAGCTCTAAACTGGCATATAATTTTAATTCTGTTTCACAGACTAGCGGAGATGTGCCAAATGTATTGCACATCTTACAACAGCAAGGTTGAAAAATAAGATGACCGCACTGCATACCAGTCCGAATAAATTGATCCCACAATCTTAAACAACTCCTTAAGACATATAATGAAATTATGGATGCAGAATCCACACTAAAATACCACAGCCAATGCAGTACAATAGGTGAACAGGGTTTTAAAAAATCCCATTAACATAAAGGGGTTTTACGAGAGTTAATTATTGATGACTTATCCATAGGATTGATCACCAATATCTGATCAATGGGAGTTCAGAAGCTAAGATCCCCACAGATCAGCTGTTTGAAGAGACATTCGGGGGTGCGCTGCAGCCTCTTCACTGAATACCAAGCACAATACCAAACATAGGGGTTGTGCTAGGTATTGCAGTTCTGACCCATTGTAAGACAATGCATTAAATATGTGACTAAATACACACTGAAATATATATGTAACCATATGTATTTTTTTGTTTTTGAAAATTTTAGTGCAGAAGCGAAGTTCCCCAAATTTATTTTGGGTTCGATTTAATAGAAGTGGCCCCCATATTTATTTGTTCCAAATATATTTTGTCCAAATCCAAAGTGCCCTGATTACCCAGAAAAGTTATATATGAGGTCTCCTAGGACTTTAGCTAACATCTTTCAAGTTCTTTTTTGGTGCTTACATAGGATAGCTCATCAATATTTGATGGGTAGGCGCTCTGAGTGCTGTTTGAAGAGGCAATCTTCTCTGTGCTGATGACATCGCACTCATTGGTCAATTGATACATCTGAGTTCAGTCCCCATTCAAATGAATGTGGCCGAGCTGCATAACCAATAATAGCCCCTATGCATGTATGGTGCTATGCTTGGCATTTAGTAAAGCGGCCTCTTCAATCAGCTGTTATGTGGGGGTCCCCCAACAATCAAAAATTAAAGAGGTTGTCCATCAAAACAAGTATTTTTAAAGTAGGCCAGAGTAGGTGGAAAAAAATAAAAACATACTCACTTGTCCATGGTACTCCGGTGTCCTCCCAGTGCAGTCCGGGCCTGCTGCTCCTGTGTCTTATCAAAGTGAAATTGCTCGCTGACTGAGACGTCCTGGATCTCTTCTGCTGAATCCACTGATTGGCCTCAGCGGTCACGTGACCGCTGAGGCCATTCAGCGGCCTCAGGAAGAGACCCCGGGACGTCACAGATAGTGCTGTCACGTGCCCTTCTCTGAGGCCGCTGATTGGCCTCAGCAGTCATGTGCGGCATGGACTGCGCAGGAAGACAACAATGGATCGGGAGGACAGGACTGCGCTGGGAGGCACCAGAGCACTGAGGAAGGGTGAGTGTGATTTTTTATTTTTTATTTTTTTCCCCCTGGAAAACCCATTTAATAACATATGCTAAGGATAGGTTGTCAATATATAACCCCAAGACAGCAGAAGTCTTTTCAAAGTGACAGCAACATATATGGCTAAAGGTAAATGGATGGTAGTGGTGGTAACAAATAGCCTGTTTAAAAATATAATGCATGTCAGATTTTTTATGCACTTTAAAATGAAAAAAGGTCCAAAACTTATACATTTTTAGGGGCAGCAAGTGTTTAGCCATGGCTGTTTATCAAACAGTACAAAAACAATCTCTTTAGGTGGCAGACACTTCCAGGTGTTTATACCAACACAATGGAGCCAGAGGAAGAAATGGCTTTTAAACAAGCTGTCAAGAAATAACCCTGTTCTGAGAGGAGTTTCAAGTTTGCATATCTACCCTATGCAGGATAAGCTAAGTTTCTAGTAACAGCCATAGCAAAATATAATGTATAGGGCAGGAGCTGTGCAGCAGTGTAGGGAAGCAGTAGTCGCAACAGGAGTGCAATATGGAACATGAAGGTCAAGGCAGGAGATGGAGGGTGTTGCTGTGGCATTATTGAGCTGGTGATAAATAGCCAGTCAGCAATGGCAGATCTACTCATTAGCGTAAGACAAATGTGTGTTTAAAATTCTCATGGATCCATACCTTTTCATACTCGTAGAGGAAAATTTTGTCCACTTTTGTGTGACAATGCCACCTGCTTTGCTGACAATACACTGATGGCAAACTGAATATCCACCTAAGCACCTGAGGTGCTGTCTCTTAGGAGAAAAGAAGACTCCACATTTCAGGTAAGTGAAGGCAAAGCTGACAGAATAGAAATGCTTATATTGGGCTTCAAATTAACTGTAAAGGAGAAGGAGTATTAATTTGCTGAATACCAACTCAAAGTCATGGTGTCACTGTCAATAATCTGTTGTGGTGGCTAAGATGATTAATAAGAAGAAGCCATACACTTCAGTCAACTATGGCCTGCTACTGCTGGCTGAACGACTGGTGCTGACAGTGCTGTAGCTACATGCACTACAGCCATCCCAAATCTTACTGATGGATGGCATGGCATGGGGATTTCTTCCGCTTACATTAACATATCCATTGCCATTTTATTTTTAAAAGAAACACCACTGAGCGTGCACTGGTTATTATGGTCACAAAGAACTGTCACTTTGACACAGACTGAACTGAAGCATGAGTATGATCTTGTATATGAACTTGAAATAGAAAAATATGCCAATTTTTCATAGCACTATTGTTATGTTTGTCTCCAAACAGAATAGTAACAAACAAACATGTGAAATAAACTGGTTTATTTAAGAAATGCAAAGTAAACAAAGGCAGACAAAATAAATGGAAATCAAAGCAAAATAGGTAGGTGGACAATAGCAGGGGAATTATCCCTAACATTTCACCCTGGCTACACCTGCCTAGCGCCAGAGTTTTCCTCTGATAAGAGGACACCTCACAGGAACCTAAAGAGAGACCATAGATTTAGCCCTAAAAGGACATACACTAGTTAACCCTTACCACCCGTCTAACAGCTATAAACACAAAAAAGTGATGTGCATCATAAAATTGTCACGAAAATGCAAACTTGATTTTTTTCTAGTGGTATATGGAAAAAATGAGTGACGTGCATCATAAAATTTTCACTTGGACACAAATTGAAGTATAATGGTGTTGCATATATTAGAGCTTGACACAGAAAAACACCAACGTGTAGTGGCACTAGCACTGTATGTGCATCACAAAATTGTGACTTGGACGCAGACTAAACTGAAATTCAATTGTATTGTAAAATGCAAATTTGCTGCTACATACAGCAAAAACTTTGCTAACTGCAGGGGTGATTTGTGATACCTCCTACACATTTTTTGCAACATCACCAAGAATAGAGGTCTCATTCATAAGTTTCATAGTGTAGTTTATGGCTGCAGGCTAATTTTTTTTTGTTAATGAACAGTCCACTTTTTTTATATGGCTCCTGATTTTTCTTTCAGATTTTCTTTTTCTTCACTTTTTTTTTTTATGAATTCCTGTGTAATGAACTTTGTAATAATTAATAATAATAATACATTTTATTTATATAGCGCCAACATATTCCGCAGCACTGTACAATTTGTAGGGTTCAAGTACAGACAAAAAAAATACATTACAAAGAAATAGTCAATTCACACAATGGGACTGAGGGCCCTGCTCGCAAGAGCTTACAATCTATGAGGCAGAGGGGGTGACACAAGAGGTAGCAGGGGCGGCATCGGAGATAGCATTGCTTATACAATGGTCAGACAATTTTGTAATAGAAGTCATTACACATATAAAGCTGTATGAGCCGTCACCAGTCGTGTCCTTTAATGTGCAGATGGTGCCTGGACATACAGTGGGGAAAAAAAATTATTTAGTCAGCCACCAATTGTGCAAGTTCTACCACTTAAAAAGATGAGAGAGACCTGTAATTGACATCATAGGTAGACCTCAACTGTGAGAGACAAAATGAGAAAACATATCTAGAAAATCACATTGTCTGATTTTTTAAGAATTTATTTGCAAATTATGGTGGAAAATAAGTATTTGGTCACCTACAAACAAGCAAGATTTCTGGCTCTCACAGACCTGTAACTTCTTCTGAAGTTACAGACTGAATCTGAAATAGGCAAGCAGCTTGGTGTGAAGAAATCAACTGTGGGAGCAATAATTAGAAAATGGAAGACATACAAGACCACGGATAATCTCCCTTGATCAGGGGCTCTACGCAAGATCTCACCCCGTGGGGTCAAAATGATCACAAGAACGGTGAGCAAAAATCCCAGAACCACACGGGGGTACCTAGTGAATGACCTGCAGAAAGCTGGAACTAACGTAACAAAGGCTACCATCAGTAACACACTACGCCGCAAGGGACTCAGATCCTGCAGTGCCAGACGTGTCCCCCTGCTTAAGCCAGTACATATCCGGGCCCATCTGAAGTTTGCTAGAAAGCATTTGGATGTTCCAGAAGAGTATTGGGAGAATGTCATATGTTCAAATGAAACCAAAGTAGAACTGTTTGGTAGAAACACAACTCGTCGTGTTTGGAGGAGAGTGAATGCTGAGTTGCAGCCAAAGAACACCATACCTACTGTGAAGCATGGGGGTGGCAACATCATGCTTTGGGGCTGTTTCTCTGCAAAGGGACCAGGACGACTTATCAGTGTACATGAAAGAATGAATGGGGCCATGCATCGTGAGATTTTGAGTGTAAACCTCCTTCCATCAGCAAGGGCATTGAAGATGAAACGTGGCTGGGTCTTTCAGCATGACAATGATCCCAAGTACACCACCAGGGCAATGAAGGAGTGGCTTCGTAAGAAGCATTTCAAGGTCCTGGAGTGGCCTAGCCAGTCTCCAGATCTCAACCCCATAGAAAACCTTTGGACGGAGTTGAAAGTACGTGTTGCCCAGCAACAGCCCCAAAACATCACTGCTCTAGAGGAGATTTGCATGGAGGAATGGGCCAACATACCAGCAACAGCGTGTGCCAACCTTGTGAAGACTTACAAAAAACGTTTGACCTCTGTCATTGTCAACAAAGGATATATAACAAAGTATTGAGATGAACTTTTGTTTTCTCATTTTGTCTCTCATAGTTGAGGTCTACCTAGGATGTTAATTACAGGCCTCTCTCATCTTTTTAAGTGGGAGAACTTGCACAATTGGTGACTGACTAAATACTTTTTTTTCCCCACTGTATAAAGTTAGCCTGAAATGGCACCATATCCTGTGAGGTAATGCGGGAGCGTGAACAGAGGAGGGTACGTTTTAGGGATTCTAACTATGGAAGGGATTACATTAGGAGTTGTGATAGGCCTGTCTGAAAAGATATGTCTTTAGTTTGCGCTTCAAGCTGTAGAAATTGGGGTTAATCTGATAGTTCGGGATAGAGCATTCCAGAGAAGTGGTGGAACTCGAGAGAAGTCTTGGATACGAGCGTGGGAGGTTCTGATAATAGAGGATGTTAGTCTTAGGTCTTTGAGTGAATGGAGAGCAAGGGTTGGGCGATACACAGAGATGAGGGAGGAAATATAGGGAGGTGCAGCATTATGGAGAGCCTTGTGGATGAGGGTGATATGTTTATATTGTATTCTGTATTGAATAGGCAGCCAATGTAGTCACTGGCACAGACTGGAGGCATCACTGTAGCGTCTAGACTATTAGATGAGCCTGGTCACCGCATTCAGAATAGATTGTAGAGGGGAGAGTTTAGTAATGGGAAGACCGATGAGTAAGGAGTTACAGTAGTCAAGGTGAGCATGAAACAGGGCAACAATAAGTGTCTTTAGTGTATCTCTGGTGAGGAAAGGGTGTATTCTGGATATGTTTTTGAGGTGGAGATGACATGAGCGTGTGAAGGAAAGGTCTGAGTCAAACATAACCCCGAGGCAGCAGGCATGCTGCCTAGGAGTTATTGTAAGGCCAGAGACTGCAATGGAGATATCAGGGACAGATCTATTAGATAGTGGAAACAGCAGTAGTTCAGTCTTTGAGAGATTCAGTTTCCGATAGACCGAAGACATGATATTTGAGATAGTAGAGAGACAGTCACTAGTGTTCTGTATTACTGCAGGGGTGATGTCACGGGATGATGTATATAATTGGGTGTCATCAGCATAACGATTGTATTCGAAGCCAAATTAGGTGATGGTTTGTCCAATGGGGGCTGTGTAGAGAGAGAAGAGCACGGGGCCTAGGACTGAGCCCTGAGGAACCAAAATGGCAAGGGGAAGAGGGGAAGAAACAGAGCCCGCAAATGATACACATAAAGTGTGGTCTGAGAGATAAGAGGAGAACCAGGAGAGTGCGGTGTCCGTGAGGCCGACAGAGCGGAACATGGTGAGGAGGAGTTGATGGTCAACAGTGTCAAATGCTGCTGAGAAATCCAGAAGAATAAGAAGAGAGAAGTCACATTTGGATTTAGCCATCAGAAGATCATTGGAAACTTTTGTGAGGACCTTTTCAGTAGAGTGCAGAGTGTGGAAGCCAGATTATAAGGGGTCAAGAAGAGAGTTAGCAGAAAGATAGCAGCTTAAACGAGAATAGACCAAGCGTTCCAAGATTTTGGAGATGAAGGGGAGGTTAGAGACAGGTCTATGAATGGCACCTGCACCTTGGGAGTGAGTAAGGAGTGAAAAGTTTCAAAGAGCCTTTTAGGGTTACAGGAGAGAAAAGAGATGAGAGCGGTGAAATAGGCTTGTTTGGCGAGGTGAAGGGCAGAGCTATGTGTTTTGAGCATAAATTTGAAGTGGAGAAAGTCTGCAGTTGTACGTAATTTTCTCCACATACAGTACGTTCAGCACACCTAGAGCACCGCTGCAGAAAATGCGTCTGTGGCGGGGGGAAGCCGCTTCATCCAATGCACTCTTAAGGGTTTCATTATAGTGACTGGTGGCCAGATTGGGGCAGGAGAGTGAAGAGATGGGGGACAGAGAGGACTGTAGAGTATCTGATAGGTGCTGGGTGTTAATAGTACGTAAATTCCTATATGTATGATGAGTAGGCGTGTCCTGTGAAGGAGAGAAAGCACTGATGGTGAGAGACAGAAGGTTATGGTCAGAGAGTGGCAGAGAAGAGTTAGTAAATTTAGAAACTGTGAGGAGTTGATGGAAGACCAGATCAATGGTTTTGCCATCTACATGTGTGGCGGAAAAGGAAAGTTGTGAAAGACCAAAAGAAGTGGTTATTGAGAGAAACTGTGAGGCAGCTGGGGAGACAGGGATGTCAGTGGGGATGTTAAAGTCACCCATGAGGAGGGTAGGAATTTCACTGGATAAAAAGAGGGGAAGCCAAGAAGCAAAGTGATCCAGAAATTGGTAAGGTGAACCAGGTGGACAGTAGATCACAGCTACACGTAAGGAGAGTGGGCGGAAAAGTCTGATAGCATGGACTTCAAATGAGGGGAATGTGAGTGAGGGAACCGGTGGGATGACCTGAAAATTGCATTGTGTGATAGAAGAATCCCTACCCCTCCACCCTTCCTGTTGTTCAGGCCTAGAAGTGTGTGAGAATTGTAGGCCACCATGAGACAGAGCAGCAGGGGAGGCCGTATCAGACTGCTGGATCCAGGTTTCAGTAAGGGCAAGCATGTTGAGAGATTTACTGAGGAATAAGTAATTAATGTATTTTAGTTTGTTACACACTGAGCAGGCGTTAGAGGAAAAATTAGGGAAAGAAGGAGGGCCAGGGTTTGGAGAGATGTCCCCAGCAGCTAGGAGGTGCAAAATGAACAGAGACAGAAGGTGGTTCAGTGATTTATGTGGATGTTTATGTTTGGTTTCACTGTTAAAAGAAGTAGAGGGATTGGAGTGGTTAAAGAGAGTGAGAAGTGTGTGAGAGCTGTACATGAGAAAAGGAAGAAGAGAAGGACTGATGTGGATAGTGTGCACTCGTGGTAGAGATGGAGGGGAGTTCTGCAGGAAGACAATTGCTAAGGTAATAAGTGACAGTGCAGCTCTATAATACCATGTGTTAAAGCTTGTTGTTTTGGGTATAAGTTTACCTGGTGTTCTTCCATGGTTTGCCTGTCTTGTTCCCTGTCTAAGTGCCATGTATAAGTGCACTTTGTTTAATATGCACTTAGTTGAATATGTATACTGCATTAGGAAATGTAATTGAAAATACATCCTTCATTGTCTATTTGTTATTGGATATTTTTATATGTACAGTCTGTCTATGATGAACAAATAATAAAGATCTTTCTATGTAAGGGTCTTGCCAACCATAGCAACCCTGACACTACTGCAGGGTCTGGGAGGAAGCACAGAGACAAGTGAACCCTAATCTCACCCCAGCCACTGTCCCTTCCTATTGCCTCAGTTACCCTAAACGGTAAAAGGACAACTCGAAGACAAGCCCTATACTGGGTAAGTGACACAGAGAACAGGACAAGATAAAAACAACACAGAAGCAGAGTGAGCAAGCCAAGGGGTCAGTAACAAATGAGCAATGCAGTACAAAATAGCAAGGGATATAATAAGGAGAGCAGGCAAAGACAGAGCAATAACCGGCGACTATGTGAGGGCTGACAACCTGATTATAGAAAGTCTGGGACCAGCCCCCAGACCTGATAGGTACACAGGCTGTCAATCACACAGGCCAGGAAGAGATTAACTCTATACCGTCCAGAGAGAAATGTTCAGAACACGGGTGGGGCTGGAAATCCATTACACTGATTAGGACCATGTTCAGACTGAGCAGCAAGAAACTTACACAAAGAACCAAACTGAACACGCCTCCTTCGCCACAGCGTGCGAGCGGAGGGCGGCGCCGAGACCCGAAATGGCAGAGACGTTACAGTACCCCCCCTTTATGAGGGGCCACCGGACCCTCACCAGATAAACCAGTTTTAGTAGGAACCAGTATTTTCTCTGCCTTCAATTCAGGGTCTTTTTGCGCAACCACAGACACTGGTGGGCCAGGCAAACATTTTTTATTCACCTGGTGTTTCCCACCTTTAACAGCCGAGACAGTCTCCTCAGTAACACAATTTAAAGTGTGCAAAACAATACAGTGGGATGAGCACTGATCTCCCCATTTTACCAACTCCCTTTTACCCCAATCAAAAATAGGGTTATGGAGGTTCAACCAGGGGAGCCCCAAAATAATATCGGAAGACAGATGCTCCATAACAAAAAAGCTCATGACCTCTGAATGAGCTGAACCCACCCACTTGCAACGTTATTAAGGGGGTCTTGAATCGGACCTTACCCCTGGCCAGTGGGGCAAAATCCGCTCCAGTAACCGCCAGAGGAGTGTCAAGTGGCAAAAGCTCAATGCCTAAAGCTGAGACAAACGAGAATGTGACAAAGTTTGCCGCAGACCCAGAGTCAACTAAGGCCTGGCCAGAAACAGATCTGTCCCCAGAGGACAGAGACACAGATAACAACATTTTATTGTTACTACTGGCAAATACCTGGTTGCCTGAGTGGTTCTTCCGACTACCACTCAGGCACTGAAGCTTTTCCCCTGGTGTGCGGGGTCTGATGGAGCAGTCTCGTATGATATGCCCTGAAGTACCACAGTACAGGCAGAGGTTATTCTGGAGACGATGCTCTCGTCGAGTCTTGGCGTCCATAGCTCCCAGTTGCATGGGTTCCTCACCAGGAGTCATGGGAGAAATAACAGGTTTTTCAGGAGAGAGAGAGGGAGAGACAGAAAACTTGGAAGAAGCAGACCCTAATCTCTCTTTAACATTTTCCCGGATCCTGCAGTCAATACGGACAGCCAAAGTCATGGCCTGCTCAAGAGTGGAAGGATCTGGGTGACCAACCCAGAGCTCCTTAACACGGTCACACAGGCCTTGTTTAAAGTGGGCCTTTAGAGCTGACTCACACCAACCTGCAGCCACGCTGCACTTGCGGAATTCTGCGCAATATTCCTCAGCAGAGCGTTTGCCCTTCCGCATGGTGAGGAGTTGCGATTCCGCAAGCACAATGTGGTCTGGCTCAGCATATATAGACCCCAAAGACAAAAAAATTTTTTCAAAGTTAATCCACTCCTCAGCCCCTGGAGGGAGTTTAAGGGCCCAAGCTTGTGGATCCCCCTGTAGGAGGGATATAACTACTCCCACCATTTGGGCCTGGGATGCATGTGGATTAATCCGGAAATACAAGCGACAAGACTCCCGGAAAGTCTCAAATTTTTCACGATCCCCTGAAAAACGGTCGGGGAGTAGCATCTTAACCCTAAAAGGGGCAGAAACAACTGGGGATGCCGCAGCAGCATCAGTAAGGATCTGCACCTGTTTAGCAAGCTCAGCTACCAGACCTACCAAACCTTCCAACTTGGCTGCAAGGCCCTGAATAGGATCCATGCTGATCCTATAGGAAGCAATGGCAGAATGTATGGGCAGGTTATTCTGTAAGGGTCTTGCCAACCGTAGCAACCCTGACACTACTGCACGGTCTGGGAGGAAGCACAGAGACAAGTGAGCCCTAATCTCACCCCAGCCACTGTCCCTTCCTATTGCCTCAGTTACCCTAAACAGTAAAAGGACAACTCGAAGACAAGCCCTATACTGGGTAAGTGACACAGAGAACAGGACAAGACAAAAACAACACAGAAGCAGAGTGAGCAAGCCAAGGGGTCAGCAACAGACGAGCAATGCAGTACAAAATAGCAAGGGATATAATAAGAAGAGCAGGCAAAGACAGAGCAATAACCGGCGACTATGTGAGGGCTGACAACCTGTTTATAGAAAGTCTGGGACCAGCCCCCAGACCTGATAGGTACACAGGCTGTCAATCACACAGGCCAGGAAGAGATTAACTCTATACCTTCCAGAGAGAAATGTTCAGAACACGGGTGGGGCTGGAAATCCATTACACTGATTAGGACCATGTTCAGACTGAGCAGCAAGAAACTTACACAAAGAACCAAACTGAACACGCCTCCTTCGCCACAGCGTGCGATCGGAGGGCGGCACCGAGATCCGAAATGGCAGAGACGTTACATTCTATCTATTTATTGTAAATCTATCTATTATCTTCTCCTTGCCAAGAAGCACACTAATCGATTATCTCACTGTATTTTGTGTTTTACAGAGTTTTACTATTGGAAGTGTGAAATCAGGCGATACCTTTTAGAGGCTAACTGAGTATATTTAGAAGTAAGCTTTCAGGAGTACTCGCTCCCTTCATCAGACATGGTGTGATACAAGAACTGAAAATTAACAGATTTTTATACACATGGTTTTCAAAGCATTTTAGAGTCCTTAAAAAAAATTGCAATCTAAGTAGAGAAGTTATTTACAACAGGTCAAAAAAACAGTCTGGAAACTTGTGGTGCATGACGGAGGGATCAGTAATTCTTGCTGTTATCTGTTTGCTATCAGGAGGTGATTTGTGTCCCTCACAGTTCATACATAGTGTGATTTGAAGCTGGCATGAATATTGAGTTCAGTTCATGGTTCAAACATAGTGTGACATGAAGCTGGCATGAATATTAAGTCCAAATTGCAGAGTTTGAAATTTTTGCATAAATTTGTACTCCATTTCTTTCCTTTTCTCCTGTGTCTTAAAATGTCCCATTAAAACCACAACCCGCAAATCTTCAATAGAGTGGTTTTCTCCGGAGAAATGTGCGGCCACTGGGAGATCTGTTCTGCTGTTATTAATGGTGGATCTGTGTGAGTTTTACTATCTCAGACTTTAAATCAGTCTGAGGTCCTCTCTCCTATCTGTACCCACAAAATGGCAGTGCTTTTTGGTTGGGCTGTTTATATTGACTATGCAAGGCATAGTCATAGTCATTCTTCTGATCTGTAAAATGCTGCCATTTTGAGTCATTTGCCTAAAATCCAAAACTTTGGGGAAATTTGTAACAAATTTGGTTTATGTTGAATACATTTGCTCATCTTAATCAATACTGTTTTGTTTATGGCTGGTTCAATAATGTATTGTTTATGCTGTGTGTGAACCTAGTCTTATATTGAAAAGTGACTGTGCTTTTGAAGGGTTAAATACTAAGTTATGGTATTCAGTACCATGGTTTTAAGTAGTGTTGGGCAAACCTTGCAATATTCATCTTATGAATATTCATTAGGTTTACCCAGCAGTTTAATAACCAGAACTGCAGTTATACTCTTCAGACTCCAGAATATTATAAGTTGGAGGCCCAGGAAAAGTATGGAAACATAATAAACAGTCTTACTCGCCTCTCCTGGGCTCCTTTGCTGTATACGGTGGTCCCTTGGAATACTCTTCAGGTCTCTTCTGGCATCCTGAAGTCAGAAGCCCCACAGGATGAATAAGGTCTTGAAATGGACCCCAGCAGTCACATAGAGCACACCACTTAGATTCAAGTATCATGACATCAGCCCTCCCCACATAAATGAAGCTCAAACACAGGGTTTAGCAGTCCACCAAAAGGAAACTTAGGGATTGCTGGATGCTGCAATGGAGCCCAGGAGAGATGAGTTAGAATGTTATGTTTCCATACCACCCCTGGGCCTCCTCTTATTCTACTCTGGGCTCTGGGTATAACAGTGGTTTGTGAGTGGCTCCAAACCATGAACCTAACTTGTTACGAACCAGTTTGCTCATCCCATACTTTAATGTAATCACATGAAATTAGCTACTGCTACGTCTACAACCACTACTGCCACTAATCATAATAAAAAAAGTATTGTAATACAAATGACCTCTAGTATTCTGCATTGAACCTCAAAACAAGCTCCACAATGTGGTATTAAAGCACAGTTGTTGAGTTGATATCTCTTTAGAAATGAACATACTATTCAAAGGTATGAGCTATAATAAAAAAATATGTTAATATTAGATGCCATATTAAACTGTAAAAATATGCTTTCACTAACCATTTTTATTATAAGCAAAATTCTGCTTATGCAATAACTTAATGTCTAAATAATATGTTCATATGTTTTAAAAATGTGAAAGGCATTTGAAGTAAATGTAAAACCCAGGTGCAGACATTTTTTTGGTGAAAAATGTTTGCAATTAAATAGTAACACAAGAGACTCATTTTGCTTTTTGAATAAATGAAAATATGAAATTTAACACCTAGAATTTTTTAAGTCTGGAAAGTGTTATTAAGGACATCATTTTGTCATTAAAGCACTCCATTAAAGCATGCATATATCAATATCAGCTAGTAAGGAATATTTCAAATGGAGAACAAATGATAAAATATAGTAGAAACTTAATTTTAAAATGTATAATTCATGATTCCAAGCTGATTAATTAATATGTTTAAATGTTCTGGTTCAGAATATAACATTTATATTTAAATTTTGAGCAAGGCCATATTACTTATTTATACTTGAAAAATGACTGTTGAAATGTTATTATGCCATTTGTTTTTAGACTATAAGAATAGAGAGTGAGCATTGGAATGTAGAAGACATATGCAACATCATTCAACCCACATTTTAACACTAAAATAATAAGACAATGAATCTGACTGATGCATTTCTCTTCTCGCTATTTAATATTTTATTGATGTTGCCTGTTCATTGGTTCATATGTTAAAGTTTTTCACATACTTACATATACTCTATGTTAAATAATTATGTTACAGAGCTACAAATACCCAGCTTCCGTTTATACAGCCAGAGCTATAGTGGATGACAAAATTATGAAACTATCAATATATAGAGGCTTATTGAAGATTATAGTTCATTTTGAACACAATGATAAATTAATTTAAGTAACCTCCTAAACTCCCCTAGTGGTAGCTGCATGAAGAATTACATAATTTACAGTAGTTATTCTGTAACAAACATTTATAAATGCATGATCAATGTGGTACAACCACTGGGACCCCAACTGATCTCTAGATTTGGGATCACAAGTTCCCGTTCCTGAGGATCTGAATTGGTCAATGGCCACACATCCATCCTGTTGCCCTGTTTAAAGTCATTGCTGCATCACTAAGTGTGCTAAAGCTGAGTTCAAAGAACTCTATAGGCAAAACATTTTCCAATTAAAGGAGTTATGGTATGTTCACATTTGCACTTTGTGAGCGCTTGGGGATTATGTTCCCCATTCCGCTTTAAAAATGCTGGACTTTTCTTTTCGCATTTTTCGGGCAGAAACCCGGCAGACCCCATTATAGTCTATGGGTCCGTGGGTTTCCGTGAGTAACCGCTTTTTAAGCGGATTTGGTTTTCGTTACTCGGGTTCACAAGCAGACCCGAGGACCAGAAAACCGAACGCTAGATGTGAACCTAGTGTTAAAGGTACTTAATTTATCCAATTCAACAAATCTGGATACTTTTCATAATCTGAACTAAAGAAAATATTATTTTATTGCAAAATTCAGATTAAATATTACATTCATTGTAATTATACTGATCTCCACAGAGATGTCCTTGTTGGCTTTGTTAAAAATTATATTCAGCGTTTGCAGGATTTATCACCCAGCCTTTCCTAAACCTCTTAGTGCAAATATGTAATCAATATGTAATCTTTGCATACCCAGACAGATTTGTTATTACTTTCTACATACAAAAAATGCACAATGAAGCAAAAAGAAACAGTTGTAACTAAATTGACCATATAGAACAGCAATTCACAACAAGGGTGCAGCAGCACCATGTGGTCAATTGTAAACCTGCCAGAAGGCCATAACACTCTGGTTGGGAAGTTGACCGCATACCTTCATGCAACATTATCAGCATCCTTAAATGGGTTGTCTAGCAATTTTGGCAAATCACAGTGGAGGCCAGAGAAGGTGTAAAAATAAAAAAAAAAACCTACATCATACTCACTTGTCCCTGGTGCTCCAGTGTCTGCTGGCTGTGTCCATTCATCTCACTTGACCACTGAGGTGAATAAGTGGTTTTCAAAATGTTAATCAAATAAAAATCTGAAAAGTGTGACGTGCAAAAGTATTCAACCCCATATATCAATACTTTGTAGAGCTACATTTCACTGCACTTACAACTGCAAGTCTTTTGGGGTAAATCTCTACCAGCTTTACGCATCTAGAGACTGAGATTTTTGCCCATTCTTCTTTGAAAAATAGCTCAAGCTCAGCCAGATTGGATGGAGAGCTTCTGTCTGTTGCAGCCTCCAACAGGTTTTCTTCCAGGATTGCTCTGTATTTAGCTCCATCCATCTTCCCATCAACTCTGACCAGCTTCCCTGTCTCTGCTGAAGAAAAGCCTCCCCACAGCATGATGCTGCCACCACTATGTTTTACAGTGGGGATGGTGTGTTCAGGGTGATGAGCAGTGTTACTTTTCTACCACACATAGCGCTTTTCCAAAAAGTTCAACTTTGGTCTCATTTGACCAGACCTTCTTCCACATGTTTGCTGTGTCTTCTATATGGCTTGTGGCAAACTGCAAACAACATTTCTTATTTCTTTCTTTCAACAATGGTTTTCTTCTTGCCACTCTCCCATAAAGGCCAGATTTGTGGGGTGCAAAATTTATAGTTGTCCTGTGGACAGATTCTCCCACCTGAGCTGAGGATTTCTGCAGCTCCTCCAGAGTGATCATGGGCCTCTTGGCTGCTTCTCTGACAAGTGCTCTCCTTGCTTGATCTGTCAGTTTAGGTTGACGGCCGTGTCTTGGTAGGTTTGCAGTTGTAGAATACTTTTTCCATTTTTGGATGATGGATTGAACAGTGTTTCTGGGGAAGCTCAAAGTTTGGGATATGTTTTTACAACCTAACCCTGCTTTACATTTCTCCACAACTTTATCTCTGACCAGTCTGGTGAGTTCCTTGGTCTTCATGATACTGTTTGTTCACTAGTGTTCTCTAACAAACCACTGAGGCCTTCACAGAACAGGTGAATTTATACTAAGACTAAATTACACACAGCTGGACTCTATTAACTAATTAAGTGACTTCTGAAGGCTATTAATTGCACTGGATTTTATTTGGGGGTATCAGTATACAGGGGGCTGAATACTTTTGTACGTCACACTTTTCAGATTTTTATTTGATTAAAATTTTGAAAACCATGTATCATTTTCCATCCACTTCACAATTATCTGCTACTTTGTGTTGGTCTTTCACTTAAAATCTCAATAAAATACATTTAAGTTTGTGGTTGTAAGGTGACAAAATGTGAAAAGTTTAACGGGTATGAATACTTTTCAAGCCACTGTATATTGGGTAAGAAAAAGTCCTCAAATTATTGGCTGAGAGAAAAAAAATTGTTAAATAACAGGTTTTTTTTTTTAGATTACAAAAGGCTGCAAACAAAAAAAAACGCTTAAGAAGCAAATATTTTTCCAATTAACACTTCGCATTGGTGAGTAGAGCAGGAAAAAAAACAATTAAATAAGTAGAGGGTCTACAGGCTGTTAGACTGTATATTGGGTGAACAAAAAAAAACTTCTTAAATAACAGATATTTACTGTTAGAACAGCAGTTTGTGTGCATTTAATGAACAAAATTTAAACTTTTGCCGAAAAAGATTTTTCACTAGCATGACTGACTGTAAAAAGTATATTTATATTTAAACACTCTTTATATAGAAGCATATATATACTCTCTCCCTCCTATTTATGATTTATATCACTAATCTGCCTGTAATTGCTTAAATCTGGCTAAAATCTTCTATTCATAACTATCGCTTGAAATTGTAAGCTTTTCAAAACTGAGTGCTTAGTATGATGCAATGCGATGAATCACAGAACGTTCCCTATCTCTCCACCATTGCTGTAATGCCAAGACGAATTGGCATTTCTTCAGTATTTCATGCTCAATACATGGTGTGGCGGCCATTTATGTTCCTCAGAGACAAATTGACATTTCTTCAGTTTCGTTAAAAACCAAACAATTTGGAATATTTGGGTAACCAGTTTGTGACAAATTAGTTCACCCATCACTGCTTTCATTCAATTTTTAAAGAGGGAAGGTGACCAAAAAACTGTGTGTTTCTCAGCTATTTATTGTAGAGGTCATTATAGATGTAGCTATGCCTTTTTTTTTTTTTTTTACAAAATAAACGTTTTATTTTATTAATTTAACATTTTTTATTTCATGATGGAACTAGCCCTAGACTGTGCAATCTTCTGATAGAATACACTGCAAGTAATGTATTGCAGTCTATTCTGGCTGTTTGCATAAACACTAACACCAGGGGCGTAACTACTGGGGTAGCAGCGGTAGTAGCTGCCACAGAGCCCGGGACATTACAGGGCCCTGCGGGCCCCCAATGTTTTTTGTTTTTTTTTAAATAGGCCGTTACCTTCTGGAGTAACCCCAGCAGGTAATGGGCCCTATATACTTACCATTCCCCGGGGTCCTGCTCACGGCCGCCTGCGCTTCCGATTCTGTGGAGGCGGCTGTGCACAGTAGTGGGGATAGGTAGGTAAGGCCGCGGGCCGAACACCACACTGACTGCTATCATTATACTCCGGGGTCTTTTCAGACTCCGTGGTATAATAATCGGAGGCCCAGGGGAGGTGAGGGAACATAAAAAACAATGTACTTACCTCTCCTACGCTTCTCCAGGCTTTGAGCCTGTTTGGTGACGTCCCAGACGTCAGCCGACGTCATTTTGCATCGCGACGCCGGCCCACATCACGTGACGCCAGCCTGGTCCAACATTGAAGAAGGCCGAAGTAGCAGGGAGTGGACCGGAGAGAGGAACAGGTAAGTAGCATTTTTTTTTTATGTTTCTATCCTCCCCTGGGTCTCCAATCATTATACTCGGGGGTCTGAAAAGACTTCAGAGTATAATAATTGTTCATGGGTGGGCCACAATGGGGCATAATACTGTGTTCAGGGGCCACTATGGGGCATAATACTGTGTGCAGGGGCCACTATGGCGCATAATAGTGTGTGCAGGGGGCGGTTGGGGGCAGCTGTCAAATGTCAAATGTTCGCCTTGGGGACCAGCCATTCCTAGTTACGCCACTGACTGACACCTTGAGTATTAGTGCACCATTCTCACAGTGGCACTGCTTCCCATCTTTTAAATGCTCTTGTCATCTGTTTTCCAGCTAACTACTCCAGCAATCCAATATTTGATGATGGTCCAAAAAACCACAATGTAACTTGATAGTTTTTAGATTGCCAGTAAACTGAAGTTTTGTCTTGTATACTATTATGGCACCTCCTGCAGGACCTAATAGATGGTTAATATTGGTAGCCTCAGAAGCTTTAATCACGTCCCTCCAGACCGTGGTGCTTGGAGCCAATGAAGAAAAACATCTAGGGAACCCCATAGATGTTATATCACTATTGATCAGGGCAACTATGGGGTTAAGCACCCAAGATCAGTATTATCTATGATTTACTACAGCAGGGTGTCATCGGTACGCTATAGTGGAAATCCATTGTTGACCGTGCCAGCTTAGCATCTGAGCTGATGTTCTGTACCATAAATATATGGCATTATAGCAAAAAAATTACCTTAATTTGGTGAGGGTAGTTATCAACATAAAGAAAACAGAGGCCCTATTGGGACCAAAAATACCCTATTATTATTCTAATTAGCTTCCTACCTCATTAAAACATAACTGTTATTGCTCCACCACTGGCAAAATTCTAAACCAATGCTGTAACTTCACCTAATCATGTATTCTTTCAAATTCCACCGATCTGTCTGCAGATCACTGCACCAAAAAGGAAGGAAAGGGGTTAATTCCTCATAGTGAGGATTGGAATATATGGCAAAGACCTCTAATAACATCTATAATATTTGCTGCCCCCCCCAGGTAGTAAGTTAATTAGAATAATAAATATGTGATGGCGGGAGTTACCTACCTACTTGATGTGTCCTACATATATGGGTCACCAATCATTAGAGATTAGGATTAGAACGGTTGTTTACTGAAACTTTTTCAGGTCTTTAGCCATCTCGCTGATGGAGGGAATCTCACTTTTGGTGATACATGAGGCAACCCCTTCAGTGATGCTTTTATTAGCTGTACCCCACTGATCACTAACTGGTCTCCAATACACTGCTCCAGACTCTCCATGCCTATGGCTTCACTTCAAGTTCTTTGCAACCTCTTCTCAGTTAGCTGCTTTACCTGCATGGACACTCCATGAGTCTTAATACTGTGCATGTCAGCTTCATTGAGAATATCGATTTCTGAGTTGTACTTCTTGGGCACTTCACCTTCTTCGGACTCCCATTATCACCATGTCGTCCACGTCGTCCACATTGGTAAGTCTAGGGGGACAAAATGCCAGTTCTTGAATTT
Organism: Leptodactylus fallax; assembly: GCA_947044405.1. Classification (NCBI taxonomy): domain Eukaryota; kingdom Metazoa; phylum Chordata; class Amphibia; order Anura; family Leptodactylidae; genus Leptodactylus; species Leptodactylus fallax. Next base: position 3,216,169 of record CAMRHE010000011.1, on the reverse strand, counting down.
AGTTTTTGCATTCAGTGCATGCATCCACTTGACAGTGCTTCCTACTTCGTCCATAGGCAGCAACACTTGCCATGTGGGGACTAACTTCGTTGTTAGCTGTACTTTCAGACAGAACACCTGTCTGAAAGTATACAATTCTCCCATTATTGCTGCAACAAGATTCCTAATTTCCTCATTGTTGCCAAGGCAATCAGTCCATAACTCTGGCAACCAGCAGGTCTGACAACAAACATACCATCCACTGCTCACCCACCTCAGTTACAGGTGTACACTCCCTGGGATCATCATCCCAGATTTGAGCCTCTATCAATTCTGCCATGTGACATCTGTGATGAGTGTAGCTTAATACTATTATGATCAGTGTTTGTCTATGTTATAATTGAGATATTGCTGAATTAAGAATAAATTTTAGCCCCTTCTGCAAGCATTTTTTGATTTTTTTAAATTTTCGTTTTTGACTCCACTGTCTTCCAAACCCCATAACTTTTAATTGGCTGTTAATTGGCTGCACACATGGCATTGTGGGTGATCCCGCGTTCCCAGAGTTCATTGCCCTAACATGTGCAGCAGCCATTTTAGGAAAAAATTTGATTCGTTACCACAAAGCCTGAGGAAATCCGGATTCGATGCGAATCGAATATTTCCTGAAATTTGGATCGAATTCCACTTCATCAGCTTCGATTCGCTCATCTCTATTCGTAATGGTACCATTCATTATTCCGTATGATATACTTGGAAACTGGATATGATTCTGAAGATACCAAATTTATATGGTTTTATTTACATTTTAACCCCTTAAAAAAATTCAAAACTTTGCAAAAAATTTTTTTCTTGGGGTCGCCATATTCTGAAACCCATAACTTTTTTATATTCCTGTGTACAGGGATGCATAAGGTATCTATTTTACAGGGCCAGATGTACTTTTTAGTTGCACTATTTTGGGGAATGTATATTGCTTTGATCACCTTTTTATTAAAATTTTTATGAGAAGCAAAATGTTGATAAAACAGTGGTTAGGCTCTTTTGGACACAAGGATATCTACTGTGTTTTACAGTATTCTTTTATTTTTATATCTGTTCTGTGGAAAGGGGGGTGATTTGAATTTTTAATTTCCTGTATTTTTTTTTAGATTTTAATTCTTTTTTTTTTTTTTTTTTGGGACTTTATTTATTAGAGCCTCTAGGGCTGCAATGCAATATATAGAGCAGCCTGAAATACAGTGCTGGCACTGATCAAACCCCCCGGGGGGTCATCAGCATCAGGTCTCTGCTGTATAATACAGGATCCCTGAGCAGGCCCACTATATTTTGAGAATACTGGACATCCTCCATAATAGTAATCTGGTAGATGTCTGCAAGGAGTTAAAAAAAAATAGAATAAAATAAAATAGATTAGAATATAATACTTTATTAATACCAAAGGGAAATTAATTGATATTCTAGAGCCCAAATTAAAATAAAACATGAACATGGCTGTTGCAAACACCCAATATTGCACTAAAAATGTTGTTTGGGGTCCCACTTTTTCTTGCTGTTGGCGCCTGACAGTGCGGGCCCGCGGTCGCGGGTGGTTGCCAGGGCCCCGCTGTTAATACAGAGCCCCCAGCCCCACTATATTTTAATACTGGACATCCTCCTGTGGTGTGTCTGCATGGAGTGGGGGCCCCGCCCCGCACATAAAACATATACACCACGATACTGTAATACATACAATAAACCAACTTATACTAAAACTCTTCTTGGACATTTACAGAGTTGATTTCCAGTTAAATAGCTGATGAAATAAATGAGCTTTTAAACCTTTCCCTACAGCATGTTTAACTGGATAAACCTGTCACTGAAAGAACTTTGCTGCTGCAATGCAACATGGTGAAGAGGATGCAGTGGATTTCTAATAATAGACCTTTGTACTTTCTTACAGTCCTCTACTGCAAAATAATCCCCCTATCTAACTATCTTGATAATGCCCTACCACAGAACAAGCCATCCTAATTAATTCATCCATCTTTCTAACATCCATCAGACTAGCATTACCTCCCAAAGCAGTTACCGCATAAAACAAAGCCCTAGCAATCACTGATTGAAAAAAAAAAATTCCAAAATCTTACCATAAACATCAAAAAGCGACAGTTACCTGCTATGGTTGAGTTCCAAAAGCAACTTCCAGCAAAACACAGGGGCTGGCTTATAACAGCGAGTAGAAAAAAAACAAGCTATTTAAACCCAGTACAGGGCTTCGAGCCAGAGTCAGACCCCCAAACGCATTGACCAGAACTGATTGCAAGATCAGTTGGGCTTTGCTGAATCTGGGAGTCTGAATTGTCACAACCAGTAACTGTACAGAAAATAATTGCTCTACTAACTGAAAGCAAACCAGAAACTACTATTTACTCATAGTTTAACTGGACCAGGAGGACGATGTGAAGGGTAGGCTCCAGGTATTAACCTGTCAGGAGAGATGTCTGAGCCAGGAGAAAGTGGAATTCAATAACCAGCCAATTGTTGTATTCCAGGAGATCACGTCAGGACAAAATCAGAAGACAAGCTGTATCCAGAAACAGAAGCCAGGTAGCTGGTATACCAGGAGGACGTATCAAGACAGAATCAGAAAACAAGCCGGAGTTGATAACCAAAGCCAAGAGGTCAAAATTCCAGGAGATCAATCTGAACACAGGTAAATGGAGAAACAGGTCTCAAAGCCACAAGGAAATAATTGCAGGCAGGTGTGTCAGGAGCCAGTAAACCTAAGCAGGCCTCCTTAGATGGTATTTGGACAAGACCAGAGAATCTCTGACATACAGAGGTTTCTCAGGTCGGCACGGAAACCTTAAAGTCACAGCACCTGACGTTACCATGCATTGCAAAAAAATACAATGAAAATGCTGCAATTTCCAAAACAGTTGTAGTTTTGGAGATCATAGCAAGTCAATTATATTTACGGAAACCTCGCCAGACTTTCTGCGAAAATCTCTGAGGGAAAAACTGTGATGCATTTCTGCCAAGGTTTTTCCCACAGCGCTTTCTTGCTGCTGCCTGGTACGTGGAGCCTCAGCCTAAAACACTTGATAAATGTGGCGCACAACATGTTAGAGATGTTATTCGGATGTATTTTTGCAGCACAGTGTTGTAGGACGAGCCCCTTTACTATGAGTCCACACCCCTTTTTGTACAAGTGATAAAAGTATTTAAAAATCTTTTATGAATGTGGCGCAGTCAGGTATCAGACAACTTTTTATCATAGCTCATGGAGCTCTCAGCAGCAGCCTTATACAATACTCCTGAGTGTGAGCAGTGAGTTCACTCAGAGGTCAGTCATCCTGGCCAATCACAGTGTAACATTGTATGTGCTTCATAGCTGACTGCTGAGTTGTGACTCAATCAGATATGAAAGTCAGAAGTCATCTAAGTTTTACAACCAGCCCAGAAACTGCATATAGTCAGGTGTCAGGTATAATAAGTCAGATGTCAGAGTCAGGTATCAAAGTCAGTTGTCAGAATCAAAGTCAGGTATCAAAGTCAGGTGTCAGAATCAAAGTCAGGTATCAAAGTCAGGTGTCAGAAGCCAGCTTCCTTCACTTCTGGGTGCAATGTGTCATCATCAGCCATGCACAGTACAGTTAGTGGGCAGAGCTAAGCATCAGTTAGAAGCAGCAGATAGTGAAGCCCATTGATGGAAAGCAACACACCTAAAGCCCTTTTCTGCTCATTTGCAAATGGATAAAAGGATGATTTTTACAAGAATGGAGCAGCGGTCCTGAATTAGAAATACATCATTGTAAACTGTGCTGACATCTTTACAAGGTACTGTGATTAGTTTATATCTCAATTTTGTGCTGGCAGATCCCCTTTCATTCATGGGAGACCAAGGCCCTAAGACAGTTGAGTAATTTTAGAGTGGTGACCCACCTAATAGTGGTCACCATGTCGTGGCAGGTGGGCTTACAATTACAGTTTGATAAAAATGTAAAGTAACAAGAACCTCATTTTCTTGTATCCTTATACACAGTAGATATTTGCATGCTCTAGGTGGTAGCAGAGTGCTGTTGCAACTTTTTGTTTTTGTAATTGTATTGAAGCCACAGCAAAGTGCACCTGCATTTCTTGTTCACATTGTTTGGTAGTGCTGACCATTTTTTCTGTATTTGCCTCAGTGCAAACCAACTGAATCTCAGCGCAAGCCCTTCTGAAATCAATTATCATCTGCTTTGTTTTTCCCACATTTAAGATCATTCTCACCACACCATGCTGAGAACTGCCTCACCACTTTCCTATATTTGTTAACATCACAATCAGTTATGCAACCTACCACCTCCAAATAATCGGAGAACTTCTTCAAAAACAAGAGCTCTGAATCATATTGAAAATCAGTCATATACACAGTACAGAGGAGCAAACCCAACACTGTACCCTGTGGCACTCTGATACCACTCACCAACTGATCAAGTTGTAGTCTGTAAAGTAATCTCTTATCCAATTCCCTGACACTGCAGCAACTGACATCTGCTATAATTTCTGTACTAACAACCCGGTGGAATAGTGTTAAACGAAAAATTAAAATAAAAAAAGATGATCCAAAACTTTCACCCACGACTCTCCAAATGTGAGTATACTCTGTGTATAATACTTTGAATAAGGTCATCCTCCAACCCCACTTCAGCAACATGCAAAACTGCACATGGTCTTAAAAAAGAGCAACACACACCATCAAGTAAGACAACACAAGGCACTGAGAAACTTCCGTAACCTATGAGATCAAAGTAGTAGGACAGTAAGAGCTCATATCACATTTCCCCTTTTTCTCAGGCACAGGGATCAACCAGGAAATCTTACTTAACATAGGGATGTGCTGTCTAAGTATACTCAGGTTAAACAAATGCAGTTGGACAATGCAACACTTCAAAACACTGGGCACTATGTGATCTGGTCCAGACAATTTACCAAGTTTCACCTTAGTGTGTTTTGTCAGTGTGCTAGCGAGTGTTTCACAAGAAGCACACTGACCCATTATATTTTAATGGCCCTACACACATAGCCATATATGATCATGGGTCCATGGATGGGGCCATTAGCCAAGGGAAAAAACTCAGGACAGATCCAGTACCTGTCCTTTTTAAGGCCCGGCCTCACTGAAGGGAACGTGATGTCAGCCAGGGGTAAGATAATGTCTGAAGAGGATGCCAGGGAAAAGCCAAACACTGCAAATATACTCAGGAGAGGTGAGGCAAGGTGAGTATAATAGCTTGTTATTTTTATTTACCTCCCCTGGGCCTCCACTTATTATACTTTAGGGTATGAGGAGAGCCCAGAGTATAATGATACCACTTTTGGTTCATGCCGCACAAGTTCCATAGGGCTGAACAAGTCAAACCAGAGGGCTAAACCTCACAAATATTCATTGTAACAAATCTTGTGAGGTTCAGCCCATCTCTAATCATTATAGGCTTTACTAATCAATTGCTAATAATATTGGTTTATTTATGTATATTAATTACCGCCTTTGTTACTTTGTTCTTTTCAGGAATGTTCACTTATTTAAATAAAAAGTGTATAGGCTGTGTGTGTTTTCTAAGTCCCTGAATCTAAAGTCACTTAATCTTAAGTCACACGTAAAACAAATCCACACTTACAATCAAAACACACTCGCAAGTTCACACGCGTGGTATATAATTTAGCTTTTAAAGCTGTTCTCAGATTCACAGAAAGCTGCAACTGATTCTTCTGGTTGCAAAGTAGAGATATTGAAATGCAGAAATTGTATTTAATAATGCAAGTTGGCTAAAGGTGTCCATAGATGTGATGCTAATTCTGCACATCCAACTTATATTATTTGATGTACAGGTGAATCTCAATAAATTAGAATATTTTTGAAACGTTCATTCATTTCAGTGATTCAGTAATTCAATTCATAATCAGCAGTCTTCCATGATTGTGTGTCCTACTGAACCAGACTGAGGGATCATTTAAAGGCTTAGGAAACCTTGGCAGGTGACACACTGAATTTACAATACTGAACTTTTTTACAATATTCAAATTTTCTTAGATTTGGGTTTTCATTACCTGTAATCCATTATCAACATTTACAGAAATAAAACACTTGAAATAGAACACTCTGTGTGTAAAGAATCTAGAAAATATAGGAGGTCACTTTTTTAATTTAATTACTGAAAGAAATAAACATATCAAAGATATTCTAATTTATTGAGATGCACCTGTATATTTGGACTTTACAAAGGTTTTTGTTAAAAGGTTGGTATGCAAAATGAAAATGTTGGGACTGGGGGAAAACATATGCATTTGTGTTCACAGCTGGCTCAGTGAAAGGAAACAGAAGGTACTTGTTAATTGTAAATACTCAGACTTGGTCAAAGTCAACAGTGGAGTTCCACAGGGGTCCTCTCCTGTTTAATATGTTTATTAATGACCTAGTACAAGGTTTACAGAGCAGGTTGTCCATATTTACAGATCATACTAAACTCTGTAAGGTAATCATGTATGAGGAGGATAGTAGACTATTACAGGTGGATCTAGGGAAGCTGGAAGCATGTGCGGAGACTTGGCAAATTAAGTTTAATGTAGACAAATGTAAGGTCAAAGAAATAAAATGTATGATTATGTATTTAATAATAAATTACTGGGTAAAACTGCCACTGAAAAGATTTGGGGATTTGGGTGGACAGTTATTATTATTATTTATTTATTATGCGTACTTATATAGCACCATCATATTCAACAGTACTTTACAAAAGTTGTCAATCACTGTCCCATGTAGGGCTCACAATCTACATTCCCTATCAGTATGTCTTTGGAGTGTGGGAGGAAACCAGAGTACCCGGAGGAAACCCACACAAACACAGGGAGAACATACAGATTCCTTGCAGATGATGTCTTTGGTTGGATTTGAACCTAGGACCTTAGGATGCATCAAAAGAGGTATAGATTCTCATGACAAGAACATATTTATGCCTCTATATAAATCACTGGTACGGCCATACATAGACTATTGCGCACAATTTTGAGCCCCAGTATACAGTACAAGACATAACTGAATTAGAGAGAGTGCAGAGAAGGGTAACCAATATTATTAGGGGAATGGGTGAATTGGAGTACAATGATAGATTAATAATAGAGATGAGCAAATCAAAGCTGACGAAGTGGAATTCGATCCAAATTTAAGGAAATCTTCGATTCGCATCAAATCCGGATTTCCTTACTCTTCGATGTATCGAATCGCATTTTTTTCTAAAATGGCTACTGCACATTAACGCGAGATCACCCACAATGTCATGCGTGCAGCCAATCAGCAGACAGCCAGCCCTGTGATGTCGCAGCCCTATAAATACCCTCTGCCATTTTAGACTGGGGTGTTTGCGGCCCGGGTAATAGGAACAATCCTTGCTGCACTGACTGCCATTATCCTGCTGCTCATTGCAGGTTTCCAATAGATCATACCTGTGTGTTCAAGGGAGAAAATTACATGCCTTTTTGCATTAGTGGCCAAAAAAAAAGGATTGTTATCCATTAATCTCCACAGTAATCTGTAATAACGCCTTTTCTGGGGGTTTATTAGTGGGAAAAAAATAAGGGTCTTATTCGCCATTGTCGTGAAGGTAGAAAATTAGAGGCCTTTTTGCCGTGCTGTAATGGCAAAAAAAAGAAATTCTTACCCATTAATCTCCGCAGTAATCTGTAATAATGCCTTTTCTGGGGGTTTATTAGTGGGGAAAAAATAAGGGGCTTATTCGCCGTTGTCTTGAAGGTAGAAAATTACAGGCCTTTTTGACCTGTATTATTTTCCTTTTCATTTAATTATTTGATGTAATAGTATGTCAGACAGAGAAGCGATAGGCCCTGCACAGGGGAGGGGCACAGGCCTAAATGTTTCTGGTGCAGTCACAGGTCGCAGAGTAAGTGGGCATGGCAGCAGGAGTCACTTCCAGAGGCTTGAGCTCCCAGTGTCAGCTAGCAGTCGTGTCTTGACCAGCAACCCAACAATTGTAGAATGGTTGACTCGGTCATCCACTTCATCCCAAGTCACATCAGAAACCCCCCAGCCAAGAGTCAGTGAGTTTGTCAGACACAACCCTTAGTTGGCATGGTCCGGGAGCAGGCCCAGTGCCCTCACGTGTCCTCAACCTGCCTCTGTCCTTTTCTGTTCCCTCAGCCAGAGAAGTACTCTATGCTGTGGGCTCAGATCCACTATACAGTGAGGATGAGCTACTACAGGACAGTCAGCAGCTACTGCCCAGCCAAGATCTGGAGGAGACATCCGCCGCTTCCTCCGGTAGGCGGGCAAGTAGTGATGAGGAGTAGTGGCATGGGAGCTGGTGTTGCGAGCAGTCAGGCTTCTGGCTCAGAGACTGCTGAGGAGGACATGAGTAACATGCAGACAATACTCGATGATGATGTAGCCGATTGCAATTGGAAGCCGGGTGACAAAGGGGCTTCATCATCATCGGGAGAAGAGAGTGGCAGCTTGTGCTTGAGGCAGTGGAGGAGCCAGCAAGTCGGTAGCGTGGCTGGGAGTAAGCAGGGTGGCAGCAGTGGAAGTCGGAAGCCAAACGTGCCCGGGGTAGACCACCCGCTTCGCAGGAGCCTACCTGCCCGGAAAGAAGTGGTGCAGGGCTTCACAAAGGCAGTGGCGGTAGCAGTCAGTTAGTGCAGTGTTGGGGGTAAAATCACCTACTCAGCAGTGTGGCAGTTTTTTGTTAAGCCGCCGGGGGTGTTGAACATGGCCATATGTCGAATCTATAGGCAGAAGCTGAAGCGTGGCCAGGGTGCCAATGTTGGCATCACAGCTCTGCGTCAACATATGCAGCGTCATAAAGTGGCCTGGGAGAGCTGTGGCTCCAATGTGGTGATCCAGCCTGCTGCAGCAACCGCTGCATCACCCAGTGGCACACACCCCATTTCGGCCAGTCAGGGCTCCAACACCTCAGCCGAAGGAAGCTGTGTGTTCTTCCCATCATCTGCTGGTCCTGATGGTCCTGCTGCTCCTCCTCCTAGTCAGTCATTGTGTCAGCAATCAATCACCGAAGCGATTTCGAAGAGACAACAGTATGCATGCACTCATCCAATGGTGCAGAAGCTGAACATGCTCCTGTCCAAGTTGCTGGTGCTGCAGGCCCTCCCTTTCCAAGTGGTGGACTCTGCACCTTTCAGAGAACTGATGGCTTGTGCCAAGCCAAGGTGGAGATTCCCAAGCTGTCATTTATTTGCCAAAAAGGCAGTACCAGCCCTGCACAATTATGTAGAACAGAAGGTGCGCCAGTCCTTGAGCCTGTTGGTGTCTGCCAAAGTGCACGACAGCACCGACATGTGGAGCTGTAACTACGGTCAAGGACAATATATGTCCTTTACAGCCCACTGGGTGAATGTGGTTCCTGCCCAGACACACCAGCAATTTGTTCAGGTGACACCGCTTCCACCTCCATGTTTTCACGCCGTTGGTCCTGCAACAAGATCTGCCTCATCCTCCACTGTGTCCTCAGCCTCCCCTACAGGGACAATTCACAGTGCTGCTCCGGCATACCATATGTGCAGGGCATGATGGTGTCACGCTGTTCTACACCTCGTTTGCCTGGGCAAACAGAGTCACACAGGGAAGGAACTGCTCCGTGTTCTTCATCAAGAAATCAAATCCTGGCTTTCTCCACGACAACTCAAAATCAGAACCATGGTGACCGACAACAGGAAGAACATGGTGTTGGCGCTGCATCAAGAAGGGCTGAGCCATGCGCCCTGCATGGCACACGTGTTCAATCTGGTTGTCAAGTGTTTCCTTAAGTCTTCCACCCATCTGCAAGACATCCTAAAAATGGCCAGGAAAATTTGCATGCACTTCAGCCACTTGTACACCGCCAAGCACATCCTCCTTGAGCTGCATCGGCAGAACGGCATCCCCCAACATAGGCTGATATGCGACGTTTCCACCCATTAGAATTCAACCCTCCATATGTTGGATCGACTATATGAACAGAGAAAAGCCATAAATGATTTCTTGATGATCCAAGCGGACAGAGGTACTCCCCTGCGTAACTTCAACGTTAGCCAGTGGCAGCTCATGCGTGACACCTACCGTTTTGCTCGTGCCCTTTGAGGAGGCCACTTTATTTGTCAGTCACCAAGACTATGGGATGAACAACATCATTCCACTGATTCATATCCTGGAAAAGATGCTGGTAAATCTGGCTGGTCATGGGACTGGAGACATGGTGCCTACATTTCACAGCCACATGAGCCCTGTGGGGGCTGAACTGGAGGAGGAGGAGGACATTGGAGCACAAGCAATGTGTATCAAAATGGATGATTTTTCTACACAGGTGACAGGAGAGGAGGAGCAGGAGCAGCCGGAAGAGCAAGGGGGAGATGAGGAAGACGAGACAAATGACCCAGAGACACTGTGGCAGTATGCAGTGGAGATGGATGCAGGGAGTCCCTTGGAGTCACTTGTGCAAATGGCCCGATGCATGCTCACTTGCTTGTGTAGTGACAGGCGAATTGTCACCATTTGGCAGAGGGATGACTACTGGCTCTCCACCATGTTAGACCCTCGTTACAGGTCAAAAATGGGGTCCTGAGAGGGAGGATAAACTGAACTACTAAAGAGACATCCTATGTAGTCAGTTAGCCGCTGCCTATCTGCGCCATCATCCATCCTCTCGCAGGTCTGATCGGGGAGGACCCTGGGTGCTCACCTTGCACTGCCATGGCTGCTTTGGGGGGGGTGGTTCCATCAGCAGCAGCCTGAGTCTAGAGTCACTGATGAGCAGCTTTCTTCACCCGCATAGTGATGAAACTAATCACCAGCAGCTAGACTCAGAGCAGAACCTGAACCAGCAGGTGTGGCATACTTGGAGTGCACTCTGCCACCTGTCATTGAAGATCTGCTGGACTACTGGGCAGCCAAACTTCCCTGAAAAAGCTATCCTGCCTGGCCAGTAGTGTGGTATCAGAGCGGGTGTTTAGTGCAGCGGGGGCCATAGTTATCCCAAGGAGAAGTCGCCTGCCCGCCCAAAATGTGGAGAGACTGACCTTTGTCAAGATAAATCAGGCGTGGATCAGCCAGGATTTCCACCCACCAATGCCTGATGCATCAGATTAAATCATCCGTGCTGCCTCACCCAAACCTTGACAAAAGAGACCGGTTTCTTCTGGTTACCTGCCTAAGCTACTATTCTGATGCTGCCACCCACCTGATGCCACACATCTGATGCCAAGTGCTCCTTCTTAAAGCCACCATCGTCTGTGGGTACTGTTTGTGCCACCCACCTCCCCACTCTGTCACTGGGTCACTCTATGGCCTCCTCATGCTGCTGCTACTGGGTCACTCTATGGCCTCCTCATGCTGCTGCCACCTCCACATTTTGTCACCTTGCCATTCTGTGGCCTCCTCATGCTGCTGCCACCGGGTCACTGTATGGCCTCCTCATGCTGCTGCCACCTCCACATTATGTCGCATTGCCACTCTGTGGCCTCCTCATGTTCCTGACACCGGATCACTCTATGGCCTTCTCATGCTGCTGCCACCGGGTCACTATATGGCCTCCTCATGCTGCTACCACCTCCACATTATGTCACCTTGCCACTTTGTGGCCTACTCATGCTGCTTTCACCGGGTGACTCTATGGCCTCCTCATGCTGCTGCCACCGGGTCACTGTATGGCCTCCTCATGCTGCTGCCACCTCCACATAATGTCGGGTTTTTATTATTATTATTATTATTATTGTTTATTTATATAGCACCATTAATTCCATGGTGCTTTACATTTGAGGGTTTACATACGGTACACAAAATATACATAACACATATAATAATAACAATGACCAATTGGCACAGTAGGATACAGAGCCCTGCCCGCAAGGGCTTACAATCTATGAGGGAAGAGGAATAGAGACAGAAGGTGAGGGGAGAGGCTGTACAGATGGTGGTGTGGTGACAATAGCGTTATTGGAGGTTGCAGGCCTTCCTAAATAGGTGAGTCTTCAGGGCCTTCTTGAAGCTTGTGATTGTGGGGGTCAGTCTTATGTGTCTTGGTAATGAGTTCTAGAGTATGGGGGATGCACGGGAGAAGTCTTGGAGACGGTTGTGTGAAGAGCGGATAAGAGCAGAGTGGAGTAGGAATGCTTTGGAGAATCGGAGTTTACGTGTGGGCAGGTAGCAGGAGATTAGGTCGGAGATATATGGAGGGGACAGGTTGTGGATGGCTTTGTGTGTCAGCGTTAGTAATTTGAACTCTATTCACTGGGCAATAGGTAGCCAGTGAAGGGATTGGCAGAGGGGAGCAGCCGATGAAGAACGGGGGGAGAGGTGTATTAAGCGAGCAGCACAGTTTAAGGTGGACTGGAGGGGGGCGAGAGTGTTAGCTGGGAGGCCATGGAGAAGGGTGTTACAGTAGTCTAGGTGGGAGATTATGAGGGCGTGGACTAGCATCTTTGTGATTTCTAGGGTGAGGAAGGAGCGGATTCGATGGATGTTCTTGAGTTGGAGGTGGCAGGGGCCTTGCCATTCTGTGGCCTACTCATGCTGCTGCCACCTCCACATTATGTCACCTTGCCACTCTGTTGACATCTATGTGGAATCAACAGATAACAGTGTAAAAGGAGTGTCCTCTTTCACGCTACAGTAGGATCTTCGACCTCTGCACGTTTTTTTATACCTGGCACTAAGATCAACCTGTAAGGCTGAGTTCACACTTGAGTTAGTTGGTCAGTTTTGGCCCCGTAGCTGACCAAATAAGTGAAATGTGCAGTGGTTCTAAGAGCGATGCCAGTCATATGCGTGTCATTCTGACTCACAGTATTGTTTCACTACCACAGCAGACTTCCTATGCATGTTACTGCAAGACACAGTGTTCTACACCACTATACAGGCTCTCTGTACCCAGGAAATAGCTGTTTTTTAATGCTATTCGCCGCAAATTAATTCGGATCGAATTGAATTGTTTTGGAAATTTCGGAGAATCGGTCGAATCGAATTTTTGAAAAAATTCGCTCATCTCTAGTTAATAAGCTTGGGGTTATTCAGTTTAGAAAAAGGCGTCTACGGGGAGACCTAATAACAATGTTCAAATACTTGACGGGACAGCACAAAGAACTTTCTAATGATCTTTTTACTCCTGTGACAGTAGCAAGGGGACATCCTCTGCATCTGCAGGAGAGAAAGTTTCACCAGCAACATAGATGAGGATTCTTTACTGTAAGAAAAGCGAGGCTCTGGAGCTAACTGCACCAGGAAGTGGTAATTTTGATTCATTGAGCAAGTTCAAAGTGGGCCTGGATGTCTTTCTGGAACTGAAAAATATTACGGGTTATGGGTTCTAGATTTTAAGGACAAGTTGATCCAGGGTTTTACACTGATTGCCAGATTGGAGTTGGGAAGGAATTTTTTCCCCTGACATAGGGCAATTGACATAAGCCACATGGGGTTTTTTACCTTCCTCTGGATCAACACTGTAGGGTTATAGGTTGGACTTGATGGACCTCTGTCTTCATCCAACCTCATCTACTATGTAACTATGTAATGTGTATGTTCATATAATTTCCATGCATCTCACTGAATCTCATAATTTTAAAAGGTAATACAAATATCACAGCGTGATCTTTATATAATTTTACTCTATACCTAGCAATAAGGCTATTTTTTTATCCAGTAGCAAGGAAAAATACATGTATTACAGTACTTTTTTCTTTAACTTTACAATTAGGCTAATATCTTAAATACTATTGCTACAACTAAAATTTAGCTAGGTAAAATTATTACGACTTTCAAAATTAATAAAAATTGTGTCTAAAACAGTATTACAAAGATATGAAGCTCATTCATTAAGGGATCCTGTGATAATATATCACTGAAAATGTTGCATGAAGGACAGACTTTGATAGGATTATGAACAGTGTAATGGCAAGACATTGAAATTAAAATTTACATAGACGATATGTCTTGAGAACTGAAGGGTATGAAGATAATGATACTAGCATTAATAATAATAAATAACAAGTATAAAATAATTTACATAAATAGAATTTACTTACTGCTTGTATTACAATTGGAAAATTTCAAGTAAGCAACTATAATAAATATATAATTTTTATTGACAATATTTCCTTAGTAATTGGAATACACAAGTTTAAATATTATGACTATGTTTTATAATACAAATGTTGAGATTGTGAAAAAAAAAATACATACATGCACACAGGCAGTACATACATTGCATCAACATAATTTACTTTAACCCCTTAATGACACAGTCTATTTTGGATTTCAGGACAAGGCATACTTTATCCTTTTTTTTTTTTTTTATCTCTGTCATATGGGAGCCATAATGTTTTAATTTTCCCATTGACATAGCCATATGGCAGCTTAGTTTTGCCAAGACAAGTTGTATTTTAATTGGAATCATTTTGGAGTACAAATTATGTGTGAAAAAAACTTGTATTATTTATTGGGGGAAGATAGCACAAGAAATAGCATTTTTTATTTTTTTTACATTGTTCACCATACAGTATAAATGATATATTAACTGTATTTTGTGCATCAGTACAATTACAGTGATACCCAATTTATAAAGTACATTTTAAATGTTACTTCTATGGCGCTATAAAAGCGCTTTTTAAAAATATTCTGTTTTTGCATTGCCATATTCTAAGTCTTATTCTCTGGGGCAAGGAGAACATAATCAGGGGCACTGTTGACACCTTATGACCATTTGTATTTTTTAACTGACATTTTACAACTATTAATAATGAGTTAACAAACAGAGACCTTCAAAAACGGGCTGTTATGGTCACAGCAGACACCATTGCAACCAGGCGTGTAGGTTACTTTATTATCATTTAAGAAGGGCCCAATGGCAGATTTATTGGGATAAAAGCTAATGATCACTCATTTACAACATGCAGCTAACATGTACCCTTTATAATGGTAGAAGCCCAAAAAATATGCTACTCTAAAATAGTGAAAGCAATTCTGTAGCATCATAGTCACATTACAGTGAGTGCACTACACAGTCACTACAGTAGAAATTATAAGCCTGAAGAGAAGGAGGCAGAAGAAGCAAACAAGTAGGTTTGGTTCACATATTATTCATGTATATCACTTATTAACTCCCATTGTGTAAAAATGATATACCGCATGGTATAGTGGAGTTATTTTGAGACCTTTTTTTATAGAAAGCATAGTTGATAGTTTTTAAAAAAAGAATTCCTACACATGCTTATACTCTCTTGCCTGTTCCTTGTTTGGTATATGCCTGGTACAGATAAGCCTTTGGGTACATTAAACCAATACCTCAAACACATGCATCAAATGCTGCATGTGGGTATGATATTTGTGTGAGATGTGAGGTGAGAGTGCTTTCTGGGTAAATAGTAGGTTTGTATTTCTTTTTTAACTATTGGGTGTATGTTACAAAAATGTTGTCAAGTGTTTATGTTAATTTGTCAAACACCTAAAGTTTATGGGCCGTAGAAAAGATTCCCTGCTTAATTAGATAAATTTCTAATGAAATTAACCTGAAATATCAACATGAATAAATTTAAAGGGGAATTAATTTTCATTTCAAGACTAAGGCCCCACGTAGAGAAACGCAACGTAAATTCAATGAGTTATTCTGAGCGAATTTTCTTCCAATTTTATACCTATAGGGAAAACGCAAGCATTTCTGCAGGTATAATTGACATGCTGCAATTTTCAAAAACGTGGGTGTTTCTGAAAACGCAGATTTTCTACGGGTGATTTTTTTTTCTGCAATGTGTGGATGGGATTAGCCAGAATCTCATTCACTTTGCAGGTACAGTGAAACGCAGCCTTTTTTGCTGCACCATTTCCATAGCGGCAAAGACACTGCATTTTCACAACAAGGGGCTTTAGCCTAAATGAACTTTCCTATCTCAGGCAGTCACGGCAGAAATTGGAGTATGCTGCTATATGCCCTGACAACCAGGCTGGGAGTTATTGACAAATTTAAGTGGACTGTGCTGTGATGCTTGAATAACTCCCATGGAGATGAATATGAGCTATCTACCCAATGTAACACAACGAGCTATGTTGTTTCCATAACTCCAGAAACAGCATAATTCACTTTGTTTGCTAATTTTTCAATCAGCATTCCAATCTATTGGATGCTATACAGTATATCCTAATGCTAATGCATATACATAGATGAAAAGGTGCCAAAGATGGCCATTATTGACATAGGTGAGGGTCCCAGTGGTGGGGACCACATTAATCAAGCTTGTACAGCATATTCTGTGAACATGTCTTAAAAGTCAAGATGAAATACTACTTTAATTTCCAATCTATAGAACCCATTAAGATGGACACTATTATACATTTCTTATATGAGTAAATTCAAATTTGGAAGCCAGATTGCTAACTAATGACTATGGCTAAGGTGACATTACCACTGCCCAATGTCAATTAGCCCTCTTTTAAGGTTGTTAGTCCTCCTACAGGTTTGTTTCATGGCAGTGCATCCTTTTTTCACACAGGGCAATGTGCTTCCAAGAATTGATCACCTTTATTCTGTATTAAAGATGCAATTAACAAGCAATTGGTTGTTACTGATAACTGTCCCAATAATCAAACCATGTAATATTTCCTTTAGAAGTCAGCTGTCTTTGTTCGCACTAAGCAGGCTTCATGGAGCTTCGTAATCACTTGATCACATTGGTCAGTCTTGCATTCTTGTATAGAAAAATGAAGGGATCACTGCTAGCCAAATGTGCCAGTGTCTGTGTTAACTTTTGATTATAATTATTCATTTTTATTTTTTGTAAAAAAAAAAATTTAATGTAGCCAAAAATATTTGATACCTCCATATAATGTTAGAAGTTCAACAATAAGGTGTGGCACAATTTTAGAATTATTGCCTACCACGCCTTCACACAACTGCGTTTCATCTGTGAAACTCAGTCCATATTTTGGCCCAGATTTACTGGCCTGAACAGCATGACAGGAGAGGGACTCCTAACGTTATAGTTATCTATGATGCTAGAAGTCCCTCTACCTGCCTGATGTTCAGGCCTGTAAATCCAACGAACAGACCAAGTTTCATTATGTGAATGAGGGGTCACATTTCTCATTTTGTTGTGTTCATTTTTATTGTGGACAATTGTTGAAAAACCGCATGTCCAGGTATGAATCTATATAACCTGTCCATTTCTTCTATACAAAAATATCAGATCCTACTCTGCATTTGTTTTGTTCCAAAAATCTCTTAACAAAACTTACATCAGGAACTTATCTTTTGTGTTTCACACTGACAGATTTTATAAATAATAACTAAAGATTCTGAACTGATTTCACAACAATGCCAACCTCCTTCATCAAATATAACTTAAAGTAATACTAATGGTTATCTTTCGGATATATACATGAAGTTAGCTTATTGTAGAAATATTTGTTGGAGAAAAACTCTGTTCTTCAGTATATTTCCTTGTCCTATGTAGGGGGAGCTCTAATACTAGACATCTCTTGCACTGCATCTATAAATCAGAACACTGAGAACTTGTCATAGGCTCCATAATAAGGGTCATTTTTCAGGCAGAATGTCAAAACTAGTATCAAAGGACCTTCCAAGAGTCACAATAATTTGGTTTCTTGTTAAATAAGCAATGTCTAGTATACAAAAATGGCAAACAGATAACAGGTCAATTTTATACAGTATAAGGGCACTGAGACCTCTGGAGTAATTTACCCTTTGGGATTTTTTTGACAGCTTATAAGATAAATTATCTATAGCTCGTGAAATGATTAATGAAAATAAAATCTGTACAATATTTGTAAAATTATCCATTTGAACAGAGAGCAAACATGTTCTAAAAATAGATATCTTTTTATTATTTTGTATCTGGAAACAAGAAAACATCCCTCGTGTTACAGTAGTTTTGAATACTGTATGCAAATCAATTTATTTAGGCCAGGACAATTTATATCACATGCATTTAAATGTAAGGGCATTTTATACCTCTGTTTTTATGTTAGCTCCCCAGCCACAGGAAAACAAAAGAGATATGGTAACTTTAGTGATAGGTTTATATAACAATGGAAGCAAATATAGTGGTCCCTTATATTACAGTGATCTCAAGTTACAATATTTTCAACCTTTAAAGGGCCTTTCATTAGGGTAAACCACAATCAACTTGCCTATATACAATGTCAAAGGTGATGTTTATTTGTAGATCATGACATTGACTGGTAAATATAATGTCATCTGTGCAGCAGAGGGTCTTGCTCATGCACATTGTGCCAATGAAGCTGAGGACAGTGAACCACTTTTTACTGCACATGGATTTAATATACTCACTCAGGTTTGGAGAGCTAAACCCAATGTGCTTGAGGCCAGGGGGGTTGTGGCCAAAGACGTGATAGGTTCTCTTGAAGCAGATCTTACGCTAGGTTCACACCTGCGCTCGGGTTTCTCCAAGTGGATTCCCCAAATGGAAACCTTAAAAAAGAGGTTACCTGTGGAAACCCACGGACCCCATAGACTATAATGGGGTTCTGCCAGGTTTCTGCCCAGCTTCCGCCCGAAAGGGCAAAAAATGAGGAGAGAAAAGAGTTGCTTGCATCGCTTTTTTCTCCGCATTTTTCAAGTGGAATGGAGAAGAGAATCCCCTAGCAGAATGCAGGCGCAGGTGTGAACCTGGCCTTACTGACTTCTACATGAAAGGATTTAATCCTGAATTTGGAATCATTTACCAGTTTTCCATAATGGTATGGTCTCAAATTACTTTGATTGTTTTACAACTAATTAAGATTGTATCTTGAAGGGTCACTGTAGAAGTATTTGATTACTTTTTAGTAAAAAGCAATGGAGTGTTTTTCTGATGTGTCAGTTAGACTGAGCAATACAAACATTACGGCCTTTGCAGGCAGCCACCCAGTGGACAGTTTACAAAATGATACACGTGCTTAATATAGTAGTTGGTGGGAGTTACAGTATTTCCTGCATCCAATGTGGCACATGCTTGTGCTGCTTACCCATTATATTACAATGGACACATTTTAGGAAATGCTGAAATCCATGGCTATAGCATCAAGCTGATTTTTATAGCTCATGCCCAGAATTACACTTTAAGAATATATTTACTTAGCTATTTTGCATTCATGGGGGGATCCATGACAAATGGCCAGAAATAGGACAGAGCACAGAAATAGAACATGTCCTACTTTTTGATGGTCCATTAAAACGGATCATGAAAAAAATGGATATGAGAATAGCCCCAATTAATTCAATTTACAAAAACGGGTGTCAAATGGCCAATTCTGACATTTGTGAGCATAAGAAGCCAATACTGTCCATCTGAGTTGGGTACAGTTGTTAGGTGGTAGTGTTTATGGAAAGGAAAATAGCTGAATACAAGGCAAACCTTCTGTGTGTGTGTGTTTCTGTGTATGTGCATGCTAATGGGCATGCTCAAGTATAGGTGGGGAGGATGGCGGTGTTGAGTTCTTTCTCATTTAACTAGCATCCTATGTGACATATTGTTAAACACATTTCGCTATTATTTAAGCATTATATACTGTAATTAAAATATGCATAATAATCGTTCCTGTAGAGCATGCACTATTGAAGCTACAGTATTCATTCACATATCTAATTAGATGAATTGTACACCTGCTAAGAAAGGTTATGCTGCCATAAGATGGAAGTTGTGAAATTACATTGGAAATATTTTCACAACATCTGCAAAGGGTCAGTGGTTTGGTCACTATCAAGAAAAAGAAAATGTTCTTTATTCTTAATCTAAAAGTAAAATATTCTAACTTGATGACCTGGGTCAGGCCTAGTTGATAAGCTGTGATTGCAATTATTGAAATAAACTTAAATACATTGTTATACTTAAGAAGAGTAGGAAGACAGCAAGTGTCTGGTACAGATTCTGAGACTTATGACACTAACAGCATGGGTCTGATTAATGTCTATCATATGGGAAACTAAAAAGCATTGTTATCACCGTAAATTTTAAAACAGTGTAATTGAATATTCAGCTTGCCTGATAGTAATTATCTAGAAAACAAAACATATAATTGCATAAAGTATTTATGAATTCTTTGAACTGAGTCAATGATGAAACCGGTCATTAAAATGTTTTGTTATTAAGCATTGCAAACTTAGGGTACACTAATGGTATTAAATTTTTATCTTCAAAAAGTTTTATATTTTAAAGTTCAATTGCACTTACCAAAAGTGTGTATTAGGCTGGGGCCCCATGTAGCGCAAACGCCATGATTTGGCCATTGCGGAAACGCTGTGCAAAAGCCACAGCGCTTTATGGTACCTGCAAAGTGGATAGGATTCTAGCTAATTCCATCCACGCATTGCAGAAAAATATCCGCAACAGACATGCTGCCATTCCAAAATCCGTTGTGTTTTTGTAAATCGCAGTATTTCAAGTATACCTACGGAAACCGTGGCATTTTCCGTATAGGAATAATTGAAGCAGAAAGTCTGCAGAGGAAAACTCTACGGAATTTCCGTAAAAAGCTCTGTGGGAAAAATCGCGATGCGTTTCCACCACGCGGTTATTCCCGCAGCGTTTTTGGCTGCAGCTCACTATGTGGGGCCTTAGCCTTATGGTGTATTTACATAATTGTCAGAGATTTAAATAGGAGCTTCCATTACAGATTCTGTGAGAAATCACAGAACGTAAAGTCTTGCATGCAAAACTTTTATATTTGGCCAAATGACATCATAACTGATATAGTACCTGATGGGCCCCTTTAAGGCTAAGGCCACGTGACGCCCCTGCCTAAAGTCACTGGGGAAAATCCAGATTTGTTTATGTCCATCCTATGATGGATCTATCTACATTTGAGTTTCTACTTTCCTTTTCCTATAACAGAACAGAAAAATTTAAATCCCAGTGGAAATGAAAACATAGCCTTATGGTATAAGTAATAACTTACCCTTCTAAGACTTATTCACATGATAATGATTAGTCTGTGAAGTAAGGTCTGTGCACCACCCATACAGTGTTTTCTGGACTGACCTCGGAATGGAGCTCACTGTAAATATTATAAAATTGAATTTAGTACAAAAAAACTACAGTATATAAACAAGTATGCTGGCTGTGTCTTTTTCTATGGATAATATGTTTTTTGTAATGCTCCTACTTGTATCAATAGATTGACATTCCTTGAAGTTTATGAAAGGCTCGTAGATTGGCAGGATGGCTGATTGTGCTTATGAGGAGCAAGCTTTGTAATTGTCTGTACATCTTTACTCCACATCTTGCCTAGCAGGCATAGAGTAGTACAATCTCTGTCCATTTACAAATTTTTACAGCTCTGGGGAACTATAACATACTGCATTATTTAATTGTGGACTTTATGGCTATAGCCAGTTAGCAACAATTGAACTTTGGAATGTGGACTGGACTATGGTAAGATGGAGCCACGTGTCAAAATTAGTAGCTAGCATCAGGAGAACTACAGATTCTAAGCAAGAAGTCCAAAGAGTGAAATGAAGCAGGAGTATAATTAGGAGTAAGTTCAGTTCCATGTTCTCATCCCAGCTCACCTTGATCCCCGCCAGCTCCACCCACTGTGTTAAAAAATGATGAAAGGGGTAGAAAAGCAAAGTGGCATACGTTTGCTGCAAATTAGGGTCGTGACTCGTGAGTAAAAGATACATGGCTGCTACAGCAGTTTTCTGGCATATATTTTATAGTACAGTAAATGTGTGTTCATAAAGATGAGTTAGTAGAATATATGTTAATTTGTTTTAAAAGAGACATTTCCAGGCTATTTTGGATGCCATCATGGGCATAGGGTGAGCAGGCCTATTTTCTATTATCTGTAATTGAAAGGTAGTGTCATGTACATACTGTCTTAGCATGTGAAATGGATGCAACGCTAAGGGGTTAATTCACTCAACTCACTCAGTCTTGCAATCACCCTTCATTCAAGCTGCAAATTCAGCATTAATCACAGTCCACACACCCCAGATACATATTGCCATCACTTATTACATTCAGGACCAATAGGAACCCCACACATATGTGCTCACTGCTCTCCACCAGTCAGATAGCAAAGCACACTTTAAAAGGTAATGGATCCATAGAGCATACAGGGACTACAATTAAAGTAAAGGCTTTAATACAAAAAAGGTTTAGTGTCTACAAAAAGAGACAAAACCAAAATTACATACAACGAGCAAACAGTTATAAAATTAAAAGGGAGAAAACCGAAAAAATGTAAAACTCATAGCTACAATTTTTTGTTGGTCAAGGGTAAGGCATGTTGTGTTTTTTTTTTTTTGTTTTTTTTTTAAACAGAGCTGATCACACCAGAAATCCCTCCACATATCTAAAGAAGCATGGATTCGCTTTAACTATAAACCATACTCTTTATGTGACAACCCCATTAAATTTTATCTCCACATGAGCTGTATGACAATTTTCTAGTTATCCCCAAATTTAAGGCCTTTTCTCGGTAGGTAGGTCTATTCTCTTTATTCTATTTTTATTATTTTTCTATATTTGTTCCTTTCTTTAATCTGGTGATTTATTGTTTTGGGGGGGTGAATGGTTCTGAAATTTTACTTGAATTTGAATCATGCTTCTTTACGGTTTTTTAATGTAAAATGATAAAATTAAATAAGAAAACAAATTAACATAAACACAATCCATATCAACAGGTACTAAAGAAATGTATTTTTATGACCATTGAATGATGTATTAAAGCGATAAGCCTCACTACTAATGATCAGTCAAATATTTTGAAATTCCAAACTTTATATACTTTATAAAACTAGAAAAATAAAATATAGTGCATTATTTTATGTATGCATAAGATTAGCATGAAGCAATGTCCCAAAAATAATTTACATATCAAACATTACTGGAATGACAACACTACTGAGCCAACCGAATTAACTTGGTTAGCTTTCTTGGCCTCACAATATTTTATCCCCAAGCAAGTACCCAAAGGCAATTTTTGTCTAAATGATAATTTTACCCTTTGCTTACTCCAATGCTATAATATAGTACATGCTACCCATGGTTTCTAGGGATTTGTCAATTAGTGTAAATATTGCAATTAAAGCAATCAAATCCAGACCATAATGTGTGACATCTGTTTTCCTCTTTCCTTTTTACTCTGTTAACAAAATAGCCTGGTGCATAAATCCTTTGCAGTACCAGAAGCAATTTTGCTAAGACATGAAGTGAACATATGTTGTCTACAAGCCTTCAGGCTTTTGCTGAAAAAAAGGAAATATAGCACTTCAAGGCAAATATTGTCCCAACAGAAAATGTGCCAAAACCAATATGTCGGTATAATGTCAAGTCTATTTTGTTATAAATCACATAGTGATTTGTACATATTTAAGGGTGGTGCAATTTTGTATCTTCTTTAATAGGAAGAGACCATAAAAGGAAATTATCTTGTTTATGCTATAGGCACAATAATGTTGAAAACTGAAATACGTTTACACATTTTAATGTAAAAAAATGTCATATTTAACGTAATAATTTACACTTAGAGTAAGAGTGACAGTTCAGTCTGCTTTTAATGTGCTGCTAATGCTCTAAGCTGCAGTAGCAGCACCGGATATCACTTTTTATTGTATCATGCATCCTTTTTTTTTTTCATTTAAAGGCTGGGGACAGTCAGTGCAAACACGCTGCATAATTTCAGTCAGTGAAATTTTGTAGCTTGTTCCTCTGTAAACTGCAGTGTCAACCTGAAGTCAGACGGCTTTTGCTGTTGTTCAACTACAAGAATCAATGTGGACCCCCAGCAGCTTTTAACCTTTGTTTAATATTTCTCACAATGCTGCTACTACAGATCATAGAAAGTTAGCAGAGAGCTAACCCACACAGGACATTGCTGATTTCTCATATCAGGAAAGTAGCCATAGATTCTTCTGAAGTCTACATTGGAAAAAAATGCTTCAAATGATATCGGTTTTTCTGTGGAATTATATGTATAAACTCTGAGGGTATGCAGTGAGGAATGCAGAATCTTACCCACAGCATAAATCGACATGATGATGCTTGAAAACCTACAGGTCCTGTGAAAAAGATAAACCACTTCCAGAAGTATCTGTGACAAGTTTATTCTTCTCTCCCTATTCAATTGAACATGTGCTCTCAGTCATTCCATGTCTTAGTGGTTGTCACCAGAATGGCTTAACAACAGGACAATTGGTTCTGCATTCCTCCAGTGATATATTACTGCATTTTGTTAAGCACAGAATGAAAAGCCTTATTTATGTGATCATTCCGTTTTTAACTCATCTAACTCCCTTGAACAATGGATGTACATGTCTGTTTTTGTTGGCCGTTGTGTATCCGTTCCATTACATTTTTCTGTTTGTGATCATTGAGTGTTTTATATACATTTTTAGTGGGCCATTTAAAAAAAGGATGATTTTCATTGGTCTTTCCTTTTTTGACCCAACCCACTGATTCAGTTTTTAACCGACCATTTTTTCTGTCCATTAAATAAATGGATATGTAAATACACTTATTCACTTTTGTGTCTGCCCCCCTTGAGGGACAAATATTACCATTTTCAGTTCTGGTTACATGGCTTGAGGGAGGGGAGCTCGGGTGGGCAGGCTGGTGAGCATGGATTGAATTATCAGAGATCTCAGACCAATGTTTCCCTAACTTTTCAGACCTCTACCAATAATAGCAGTTTGTCAGTCTGTACCATCAGTAGCTGTAGTCCTTCCACTCAGTATAATTCTCCCCAGTGGCCCTCACAAAGTATAATGTTCCTCAGTGGCCTGCACACAGTATAACTGTCCTTAGTGGCCTGCAGTATAATGATCCACGATGACACCACCACGCCCACCACTGTTCATATATACAAATGCTAGTCTCCTCAGACTGTCACAAAATTTGCTATAGGCAATTTTCCTCTATTCTTCCTATATCAATGGTAAGTCTCTTCCTTTCATTCCCAGCTATTATTGGGTCTGGGTGGCCATAAAATTACTCCTAATTTATTATATCATTTAAACAGCTATATATCTATTTTGGTTCTGAACTTGTGCTATAACCTAGCATTTATTTCACGATACTTTATTATTTACTTATTTCACTAGTAATAATACACCTATTATATATTTACTAGTAATACTATACCTATACATGAGCGTGTATCACTGATCTACAATTTATATGGATATTTTTGTATATTTGACCATATACCCTGATGACATCTGTAACTTTTATTTTCTATTTTTGCATGTGATACATATATGCCTATACTTTTTTGTGATGTGCTTTTATATGTTTCTTGTAGCAACTCTGATTAAGGCTTTGGATGAGCCGAAGTGCCTCATATTGTCGCTTTATTCATTTTGCCATCCAACATATCTATATTAGACTTGTATAATAAGCCTTAATAATTATTCTCTCGAAGAGAGATGACTGTTTCATTGAGTTTACCCTCATGCACCTCATTTTATACTATAGTCTTGAGCGCGATTCCAAATATATTTATTATAGTCTCCTGAATAGTTACCATTTGGTTGCCCAATGCAGCAGTGAATACAGGACAAGAACAAGACCAGACATGGGGCATGGGATAGGAACATGGACACAGGATTAGATTGTGATCATAAAAGGTGGTGCGAAATACACACCTTAACTACTTGGTTGTTCTCTCCTTAGCCTGCACAATAGACAAGTAGCTAGGGAGAAGAGGAGAGACTCAGCTGCTATTTACACTGTGCATGTGGTTTCACTGAGGTGTAACCATGGCGTGGTGTGACTTGGCATGACATATTGTAACCATTGTTATTTAGGTTGTATTACATACTGAATTGTGTTGACATATGATTTTCACTGTACAGTATGTTAATTGGTACGTGTAACTTGGATTGGGGCAGGTCATCGTGCAGTCATTTCTTTGGGAAGTTTCTGGAGATTGGATCATGCAATGGCTCTTTCTATGAGGAATGTAGTTATGCCTAAGAGTTGCACAGTTGGAAAAGTTGTTTTGCTCTCCCATGATGCCACCCACTTAATTCAGGAAGTACTCAAGAAACCCATCATGGGAAGGGGTATGTCATTTAACCCCTTCCCGACATCCGCCGTAATAGTACGTCGGAAGTTGGGTATTTAAATATGGTGGCCACTCAAGAGCTAAGAAGCCACCATAGCTGCCTGGTCTCTGCTGTATAATACGCATCGCTAATGCCCACGATCAGTGCCCGAACTGATTGCAGACATTAAGGTTCCTGGTTCCTCAGTCAAAGGGGCGCTACTATTTTGTTGAGGATTGCCAGGACCCGGAGCGAGATCTGGGGCCGGCTTTCCATTGCCATGACAGCTGGGAGCCTGTTGAAGGCACTCAGTCTTGTCTGGCTATGATTTGTATAACAGCCTGCTTTATGCAACTGGCGACATTTTGTATTGCATTGCAATGCATTAGCGTTGTAATACATTGCATTGGTGATCAGACCACCTGGGGTTCAAGACCCCTAGGGGGTCTAATAAATGCAATATAAAAAAAAAGTAAAAAAATATATATATAAAATAATAAAACTAAGTAAACATTTAAATCACCTCCCTTTCCCTATAATACATATAAAAGTGAAAAAATACTGTGAAAAACATACACATTAGGTATCCCTGTGTCTGAAAATGCCCGGTCTACAAACTTATAAAAATATTTTTTCCGTACGGTGAACACCGTAGTGGGAAAAAAAAAATCAAAAGTGCCAAACCGCCGTTTTTTCGATGTATTGCCTCTGATAAAAAATTTTTTTTTATAAAAAGTGATCAAAGCAATAGACATTCTCCAAAATGGTATAACTAAAAACTACACCCAGCTCCACAAAAAAAGATACCCTATGCATCCCCATGCATGGAAATATAAAAAAGTCACAGGTGTCAGAATATGATGTCTTTTAGAAAAAAAATTTTTTTGCAACGTTTTGGATTTATGTTAAGGGGTTAAAATGGAAATAAAACTATACCAAAACATAGAATACAGGTGACATGTCATTTTGGTTTAACAGTGAACGCCGTAAAAACGAAGCCCGTAAGAAAGTCGCACAAATGCACTTTTTCTCCAATTCCAGAATAATAAATGGTACCAACATAAAGAGCAATTTGTCCCACAAACATTAAGCTCTCTTATGGCTCTGTGAACAGCAGCTTGAAGAGGAGAGGCACTTTGCAAACCCCTGAGCGAGTAGACAGTTTACTAAACCCGAGTACTAGCCCATAGTGGTGGTATGGGTTTTAGGAGGCAGGTATCATATTTCCCATGCCATCAGAAGTACAGTATCTGTTCCAAGGGTCCAGAGGAACAATTGTCACTTCTATCCACAAGTGTGGCCGTGCAGTGTGCATCAGTTACAAGCACAACACTGGAACATGATCAGAGCATAGGAATGTGGTTAGAAATTGAGTCCATGGCATGAAAATGTCATACTATTACGATGCCGAGTGTTAACTATGTCCTCAGTTAGATGTTATAGTGCTGCGTGGATTGGGAAGGGGTTAAGGACACATGGTAGTTTGGGCATTAAGGCACAGTACCTTTTTTTTTCCTTTTTTCCATCTCCTATTTTAGATGATTTTATTAATGTATTTGGATATTCTGCATAAAAAAAACATAGATTCTGCCTGTTTATTTTTATGATGTTCACTCTGCATTAAAAATTACATGGAAACGCTTTTCTGGAGGATCTTTACAAATATGGTGATGCAATGTTTTACTGCTTTTTGTAAATAATTTTTTTTTTTGCTAGGGATCACCGTATTCAGATTTTCTTAATTTTTTGTTGATGGAGCTAGGTGATCACTTTTATTGCTTTTGGTGGGAGGTGAGGTAACCAAAACACATTAACTTTCTCATTGGTTATATTTTTTTTTACAGCATTCAGCGTACAGAATAAATGCCACTATTTTTAGATAGTGCAGACTTTGCAATATGTTTGCTTATTTTTTGATTTACAGTATTTATTTTTGAGATTTTTTTTTTACTTTTTTATAATTTTATATTTTTTTTATACTTTTCAAAAACTTTTTACACATTACTTTTTTATTTTTTTACTGTCCCACGATGGGACTTAAAAATAATATCTCCTGATCCCCTGTACAATATACTACTGTATTATAGTACATAGGCTTCCCATGTGTAATAGGACAAGGTCAGTGAATAGTCTCTTAGCTTACACGACAACCCCACAGAACCCAGCAAATTCACTTGAGGGACTGGAGGTGATGGGGATCACTATGGATCAGAATCAGAGCATTTTCTGCAGTTTTCCCCAGGTCCCGGCTATATTATGCAGCCAGAACCTGGAAGCCATGTAGCAGACACAGCTCCTGTGCCTGTTACAGAATTGTGCCATACTATAACGGTGTTGAGCATTAACTATACACTATACACAATAGTACATTGCAGATTGGGAAGAGGTAAAGCACTGCAACTTTGTTCTGCAAAAAACAAGCTCCCATATAGTTACATTGATGGGAAAATTAAACAGTTATGGATCTTAGTATGCAAAGACCGAAAACCACAAAAATATTCATTGTTGTAGTTAAGACTGGTTTTAGAATGAGTATTTCTTCTGTATATAGTATGTTAATTCAATTCACAATATACATTCCCTGGATGCAGGTAACTATTTACAGTGCTGGCCAAAAGTATTGGCACCCCTGCAATTCTGTCAGATAATACTCAATTTCTTTCAGAAAATGATTGCAATCACAAATGCTTTGGTAATAATATCTTCATTTAATTTGTCGTCAATGGAAAACCACAAAAAGAATTGTCAAAAAGCCAAATTGGATATAATTCCACACCAAACATAAAAAAGGGGGTGGACAAAAGTATTGGCACCCTTTGAAAAATCATGTGATGCTTCTCTAATTTGTGTAATTAACAGCACCTGTTACTTACCTGTGGCACATAACAGGTGGTGGTAATAACTAAATCACACTTGCAGCCAGTTGAAATGGATTAAAGTTGACTCAACCTCTGTCCTGTGTGCTTGTGTGTACCACATTGAGCATGGAGAAAAGAAAGAAGACCAAAGAACTGTCTGAGGACTTGAGAAGCAAAATTGTGAGGAAGCATGAGCAATCTCAAGGCTACAAGTCCATCTCCAAAGACCTGAATGTTCCTGTGTCTGCCGTGCGCAGTGTCATCAAGAAGTTTAAAGCCCATGGCACTGTGGCTAATCTCCCTAGATGTGGATGGAAAAGAAAAATTGACGAGAGATTTCACCGAAAGATTGTGCGGATGGTGGCTAAAGAACCTCGACTAACAGCCAAACAAGTTCTAGCTGCCCTGCAGTCCGAGGGTACAACAGTGTCAACCCGTACTATCCGTCGGCGTCTGAATGAAAAGGGACTCTATGGTAGGATACCCAGGAAGACCCCACTTCTGACCCAGAGACATAAAAAAGCCAGGCTGGAGTTTGCCAAAACTTACCTGAGAAAGCCAAAAACTTTTTGGAAGAATGTTCTCTGGTCAGATGAGACAAAAGTAGAGCTTTTTGGGAAAAGGCATCAACATAGAGTTTACAGGGAAAAAAAAGAAGCCTTCAAAGAAAAGAACACGGTCCCTACAGTCAAACATGGCGGAGGTTCCCTGATGTTTTGGGGTTGCTTTGCTGCCTCTGGCACTGGACTGCTTGACCGTGTGCATGGCATTATGAAGTCTGAAGACTACCAACAAATTTTGCAGCATAATGTTGGGCCCAGTGTGAGAAAGCTGGGTCTCCCTCAGAGGTCATGGGTCTTCCAGCAGGACAATGACCCAAAACACACTTCAAAAAGCACTAGAAAATGGTTTGAGAGAAAGCACTGGAGACTTCTAAAGTGGCCAGCAATGAGTCCAGACCTGAATCCCATAGAACACCTGTGGAGAGATCTCAAAATGGCAGTTTGGAGAAGGCACCCTTCAAATCTCAGGGACCTGGAGAAATTTGCCAAAGAAGAATGGTCTAAAATTCCAGCAGAGCATTGTAAGAAACTCATTAATGGTTAACGGAAGCGGTTGTTCGCAGTTATTTTGTCTAAAGGTTGTGCTACCAAGTATTAGGCTGAGGGTGCCAATACTTTTGTCCGGCCCATTTTTGGAGTTTTGTGTAAAATGATCAATGATTTGACTTTTTTTTTCATTCTGTTTTGTGTTTTTTCATTGCAAGCAAAATAAATGAAGATATTATTACCAAAGCATTTGTGATTGCAATCATTTTCTGGAAGAAATTGAGTATTATCTGACAGAATTGCATGGGTGCCAATACTGTTGGCCAGCACTGTATGTCCAGGATATTTATTCAATTGTAGATAAGCAAGCTCATTTACAAGTGAATGTCAAGGACCCAAATGCCCTTGTGTGGGTTTTCAGACAAGACAACATGACTGGAAAGTTGGAGTTTGGAGTCCTGTACGGCAATACTCTATGTATGGAACAAAGAAAAATGTACATTCAAAAGGCGCATATGTCATAATTTATGTTTTAGAACCATCTGTGTGCAAGATATGATCAGGGAACACAGACATTTCTCTGACCTCAAGCACCTGAATTGTTAACCAAACCACCCTAAATTACGTATCTGCTGAAGGGATTATGGTTTCATCTTCATATTTTGTATGCCTGGACAGGTAAAAACATTCTCCATCACTTGCTGGTGATATCATTCCAATATGACGTATCCACCCAGAGTTATGGCATATTCCAAAAAATAAGTCATATCCCTGTTGACTGTGTGCAGGTAGTTAGAAAGCCACTGTCACAGTTTGGAAGTTGACAGAAGGGGACTGAGTTAGGGTTTCAACAAAAATTGATCATGAATAGGATATTTTTGTCAAATACCTCAAGATGCAACCAAGTTTGTCCAAATTTGTTTCACTGATCTCCACAGATGGATCCCTTAAATAATCCAGTTAGTAACAGGTCTGTTTCTTTATCTTATTATCTTTTATTTTGTATACTGTTTTGCTTGTGTGTATGCCTTTTTATTACATCTTTCCACTTACCGCTTTCCAAGACCATAAAATTTCTTATTTTTCTGTAAATGGTACTGTGTGAGGGATATTTTTTTTTAGGAAGACCTGATGTTTTATTGGTGGCCTTTTGGAGAACAGAAGGCTACATTCAGAAGACAAAACAAAATAGCTTTGAAAAATATTCATTTTCACGACGGTCTTGCACACATTTTCACAGATTCCCCATACATTTAAGTGCATGGAGGGATCCGTTAAAAAGGCCAAAAATAGGACATGACCTATATTTTGATGGTTCTTGAGAATAGACCGTCAAAATAATGGTCATGTGAATAGCCCCCATTCATTGACATTGAATTTAATGCTGCCATGTGATGTCCGTTAAAAAAAGTGGATGTCACATGGTCATTAATCAGTCGTGTGAATGTAGCTTAAGACTTTCTGATCACTTCTTATAACTTTTGGTGATGGACAGATTAAAAACAGCAATTCAGGCATTGGATTTTCAGATTTTTTTAAGCCATTCAATGTGTGGGATAAATAATGTGCTTAGATCTTTATGCACGCAACAATAAAAAATATTTTTTAATTCTTTTAAACGACAAAATATTTTGAGATGGAGAATTTAGTGTTTTGTTTTTTTAAACATGCTCTTTTAGTATTAAACTCAGGGACTTGAACTTGCAATTTTTTGATCATTTACATAACACATTGCACTACTTGTGTATCAAACTGACAGGCACTGTATTAGGTTGCGCTTCTAGCACAGTCTAATGCCAAACACTGTAGGCAGACTGGGGGCATTACCGAACCATTTAAATATAACAGCAGCCATTCACCACAGCATCTAAAAGGTTAAATGCTCAGGATCAGAGTTTTTCTGATTCTGGGTGTTAGGGGCAGCAGCACCCGTGAAACATGGCCTGTGTGTTAGCCAGATTTACCGGCTTGAACCTCGTGCTGGGAGCGGGACTCCTAGCATCCTAGATATCTATGATGCTAAGAATCCCTGCCTCCCAGTGACATACTGTCCCGTACTGTAATTGATATGGGACAGTATGTCGCTGGGAGGCAGGGACCCCTAGCATCATAGCTAACTATACTGCTAGGAGTCCCGCTCCCAGCGCGACGTTCAAGCTGGTAAATCTGACTAACACACAGAACGTGTTTCACGGGTGAAACATGGTCGTGTGCTGCTGCCCTCAAAAGCAGGGGCCCAATGAGCACTAGCTTCACCATGCTGAGCTCTGGCTTTTTATGGCTTATGTATCAGAATAAATCCCCTTAGCGACTGCTGGAAAAAGTCGTATTGGTGGTCACTAAAGGGTAAAGCAAAGACTGCAGTATCATTCCTCTCTACTCCCTCCTTCTTTGTATTATTTTGACATAAAATTAGTTAAACATTGCTCTCTTGTTTAGCACTGACTTGAGTTCCATTGCCACATAATGTCAACCCCAATTAAAAGCCTGCGTACAACTATGTCATATTACTATGCAGAACTGGTATAGTAATTTTAACAGTGCTATGTAAGTCTTTTGTATATATAGCCTCTAACTGTATATTTCTAGATGCCACATTAAATTGTTGTGGAATTACATTAAGCATAAAGTCATAATTTACTTTAGGAGAAATTGTATAGTACACAGTAGGTGTGTGTTAAAGATATAATGCATTAATAAGGCATATCTATGATTAGAAAAACAACAATTTGTACATATCATGCATTTACATATAATGACAAATAATGCTTATGCACATGAAGTTTCTGTGTGAATAATGAAAAGTGTATTAAACCTGTAGTCGGTTTCTACTGTAATTGCTTGTAATTTGTGATTGCTACCAGCATGGCTAATTATCCATGTTTACCTCCTTTTTAAATACTGTATTTGGTTTCTAATATATCCAATTTGTACTTTCTAATTGGGAACAGTATGGCTAATTACCTGTGTTTACTTCTTTTTGAAAGTGTTTTTTCAAATATAGATAAATGGTAATTGGTACAAGCAGGAGTAATTATGCATGTCTACCTCCTTCTGAGCAACACACACATAATCCACAAGCTAGTATTTTTCAATAACAGGCTGTTTCAAGAGAGGTGAAGATGGCATAGCAGAAATGGGAAAGCCAGGAAAATTAACAAGAAACTAAAACTTAATGTTTATCAGGATGTTAAATATTGTTTGTGTAGTCAAATGTTAAGTATCTACTGTCATAGGGGGAAAATTGGTTCATTTCATTGATATTCTACCTTAAAGTATAACAAATATAGAATAAAATGCTGCTGGTAAACCATTCAAAATAGTTTTTATTATGAAGGCATGTTTGCCTGGTCATTTCAAGGGAAATATCTTGAATAATACTAAACAAAAATAATGACATTCAGACTATACACTTCAGTAGTAAGTCCAAGACCCCATGTTGTGTAAATTGAGTGTTTTTGGCAGCTGAGGAAACGCAGCGGGAAAAAACACTGCATTTTACAGTGCCAGGAGAGAGAATGAGATTCTGGTTAATCTCATCCACATATTGTGGAAAAAAGAGCTATAGGAAAGCTACAGTGGAAAGCTCTGTGGACTTTCTTTGAAAAGCGCTGCACAAAAAAACACAATGTGTTACTGCTGCAGTTTTTCCCACAGAGCTTTTTTGCTGCGGCCCGCTACATGGGGCCTTAGCCTAAATCTATAGGGAAAATGCAATAATTTCCACAGCGTTTTTTTTTCCACACTATGTGGATGGGATTAGCCAGAATCTTATCCACTTTGCTGGAACTGTAAAATGCAGCATTTTTTTCTGCTGCATTCTCGCAGGAGCCAAAAACGCTGCATTACCGCAGCGTGGGGCCTTAGACTATGTTTCGTCAGTGATTTTCATCAGTGATTGTGTGCCAAAACTAGGAGTGGGTTAAAAATACAGAACAGGTACAAATATTTTTATCATACCTGATCTCTATGTAGTCTCCACTCCTAATTTTGGCTCACAATCACTGAACAAAATCACTGACCAAGCACTGCCATGTGAAAGCAGACTTAGCCAAAGTCTGTATCGGGGGAATGTCATGAAAATTCAGAGAAAACCGGCAAATCCAGAGCATGCTGCATTTCAAAAAGGCCACTGACTGCAAAAAGACACAAACAGAAGTAGAAATATTAGTATGTTTATATTGAATGAAAGCAGGCATCTAGCCTTAATGTTTATGGCTTTGAAAAACAACAAAAAATAAACTTTGCAAAACAATGGGGCAGATTTAGTAAGACTGGCAATTCATATGGTATGCCACTCATAGTCAATAGTCTATTGGAGTATGATACAAATCTGACAAATGTAATAAATTATTAATGATAAATCTGGCATATATTCTGGCAGTCTGTATGCCAAATGATCAAATCTTTGGCAGCTATTGCACAAAAATTTGTGACATTTTGACACCAGAAAACGGATGCAGTAGGCTTGATAAAGCCTCAATGTTTAAACCTGTGACTGTCTGTCTAATACCACTCTTGTGTTAACTGGCTGCCTGGGTGTAATCTAGTCACTGTTTCTACCTCACCTGCATGTAAAAAATCTTGGAGTTGTTGGAGGGATATGCTGCATAACATACAGCATTATCTATGTCATGGCTCCTTTGCTAGGATTGTTAGGAGGGTCCTCACTGAGTTTAAAAGATTCTTTTGAAACTAATAAATGTAAGGATGAGAGTACACAATCAGTTTTATTTTATCAGCTTTTGTTCAGGTTTTCTGGTGCAGCGTAGAAACTAAAGCCAGGTGTGGTCATAAAAGTAGAGGAAGGACATATGTAGCAGTAGTTATACGAACATCCATTGTGCCAGTTTTGCGCTATGGCGCGTTATGAAATAGTCATGCGAAGTGATTAAACACGCATTTGCTATCATGAAACATTCATTAACATAACACAAATGGTTGTTTAATGACTGTACATCTGTATATAGGACAGATTCTAATTCTTATATCCACCTTTGGTTTTACAGTATGTGCAAAACTACAGATATGCCAGATCATGTACAGATGAAGCAGGTGGCAGCTTGACAACTGGTGATTGCTTTATGCAAGAACTTAGTGTTTTCAGTATTTCTACATTAACAAATGGTAGCATTTAGTACAAACTAACATATCATCTGGTGGCAAAAATAAATAATGTAACGTGTTCTCATGACCTATTGCATTGTATTTCAGTGCTTGTTTTTCTGGAGAGGAACATTATCCCATTACTCACTGTTCCGGTAAATTCAATTTAATACTGATTATTAATTATATATGTATTATATGTTATGCATGACTCAGCTATTTCACATGATACATATGACAAATCATGTTGTGTAAGAGGTGTTGCCAGACAATAAACAAGCACAGGGGCTCGGGCAAAAAACATCAGGATACCCCTTCGAAGGCAACAACAGTGGCAGTCGAATGGGTCAAATGAAATGGCTGCTTTAATGAACATCTCAAGATAGCACTCACTTATACTGTCTGGCACTGAGACTATAATGATGAGTTTTTAGGGTGCATGCACAGCTTACAACCCCACTACAGCACCTGCAGAGATGTCTATGGCCATGAGTGTGCAGTCCAGCAACTATAATGGATTAAAAAAATATGGTTTCATAATACTCTGTGATGTGTGGCCACTCTTGGTTGTGTTGTGAATTGCAGCCTGTTAAGTGTTTTATTAACATGTTGTGATATTGTATTGAATTGGTTTTGTGATCATTTCGAGTCCTTAATAAAAGTTGATTAAAGGTAAGAGTGGACAAAGGTTTCAGTGGTGAAAGGGGGGGGGGGGAAAATGCATAACGTTTTTTTCCGCAGAGTTTTTCATTGAGTTTTTGCTTCATTTTTCTCTGCTTTTTTACTTCCCCTACACTGCTGTGCTGGGTAAGTATGCTATGAATACTGCAGTCTCCCAAGCAGCTAATCATTAAGGGTGCCATGTGTTGAATCGCCACCAATCAATCCAGGTCATCAATGTTTTAATCCCAGAAATACATTTAATGATTATTATGAGTTTGATATATTTGTAATGTATATCTCTTTAACAATAAAGAGTTGATGGTCAATGTTGAAAAGGCCTAGTTATAGGAAGTCTTTCAGGCCTAAAATTCTCCCAAACTACTGTAGATAGTAGAAACATACCTTTGTGACCACAAACTGATGAAGCAATGCAGGAACAAACACCTTTTTATGGATATGAAAATCAGCCTGATTCATCAGTCTTTGGCCACAAAGGTATGTTTCTGCTATTCTGCTATGTTATTGGTTTGGAAGGCATTTTTGGACCTGACAGATTAACCTTTAAATAAAAATGGTTCTAGTGCTGCAAATAAAAATTCAAGCTGTTAAATACTTTTTTAGATGATGTACTGTATTTCTACTTTCCATTTCCATCAAAGAAATTTGAGTAAAGAAGACAGGAATTCTATTGTATCTAACAATATTATTATATCAATTATTCAAGAATAATTGCACAATGATATGCATTTTACATCATGTATAGAGGCAAAGGATGCGCATACATGTATTATAGCATATCATGTGCATGTATGTCTGGGTCTTATTGAGAAATGTAGTCTGAACATGTGCATAATTAATCTTGAAGACAATTAGACATTGTTCAGTTCACAGCTGAATGCAATTAGCATTAGGAAGTTTACATATGTTGGCAATAACACAGATTAGCGACTAAAGTGCTTGTTAAAAAAATTAACCTGAGGCTGCCTGAGTAGACCTTTCTTAATGATCTTGTAAATGCTGTTGATGAAGTAATAATCAATTTTGTTTTATAAATAGTAAATCAAGATTTTTTGCCTAATTAGAAAAGATACAGATCACTTCACTTAAGCTAATACCCATTTTGGGTGTTATGAATGCAATGAACTTAACTTCAGCAGCTATAAAGATTGGTAGTCATTCATATAATAGAAAGAAGCAAAACAATTGTCCATTACATGATCATTTTCATTGTTTTCACAAGACCATGGTAATTTCATTTGGTTGATGTCAATTATGTTATTGACATAAAATGCTGTAAAAGTCTTGTATACTGAATGCATGAGGAGTCATTATTTTCATTTCAAAGTGGAAGTTTTAATGAAAATATTTTTCCATTGTTTCTGGAATGGTGTCACCTATGATGACTATTTGCAAAACGTAGTTGTAGGTGGCAACAAATGCCAATGACACAATTAAAGAAAAGGTTGCAGCTTCTTTATAACAGTTTATAAGCAGTGACCTTTAATGGTAAACAAGTAAATCTATTCATCCCACCAAATGTATGTTTTGTACAATGCAGTCCTTGGCATCCCCTGTAACAGTATAACAATTGTTTATATTTAATCCCATGCACTATGGACAGTTATTGTGCCGTAGCTTTTTCTTCTTCTAGTCATAAAGGATGCAAATACTGTCTCACTGCTGACAGTATCACACTTCACTGAAATAGAACATGGTACTGTATAATTAGCCTTGCTTTAAATAGATATCTTCACAGTTCTGAATTTTACTGGAATATTTCAAACATTCTCTGTATGAGGCATATTATTTTATAATAATTTTAGACTTATTTGGTTTCATCTGTAGCATGTCATATGTAACATTTTTATTTTCTACATACATAAAAAGCAAATTTAGCTTTTTCAAAAATTCATCATTAAAATGTTTATAGTGAAACATTTCAGTTTGTGAAATATATTGTCTAATTTTGCTGTAAGCTAATTAAAATTGCTCTAAATCTCCTTACCTGCTTGCAGAATGTTCCTAATGAGAGTTGGTATCTCAATGAGTTCTTAAGATACATAAATAATTTTTAGTCAGTATAGTTTTAATGACAAAATATTAAAGCAATTCCAAGGACAAAACAAATTTGTGCAAGGTATCTATGCCCTATGGTCCCAACCTGCAGTATGTATCTCAGGAGGTACCTGCCATGCCTCTAGGGGTTATTTTCACATTTTCATGCTGTGTTTTTAATAGGCAAGGCAGTGTAATGTACAGTTTTATAGCCTTTAGGGTACATTTATGTAATTTGTTTAAATAGAGGCTGACTAGGCCTAGGATCACTGAGAAAAACTGATATTCAGATGTTTCATTCCTTACATAATTTTTCTTTAAAATTTGGTGTTAAAGCCTTATTATTTAGGCTAGATTCACATGAAATTGGTGCAAAACGGCTGTGAAAAGCATCCATTTTTCATGGCTGTCTTGCACCCCAGGGTCACCTGTTTTCACAGATCCCCCATACATTTCAGTGCTTGGAGGGATCCATGAAAACTGCCAAAAATAGGACATGACCTATATTTTGACGGTCTATGACAATGGACCATCATGTGAATAGCCCCCAATCACTGACAGTGAAATTAGTGCTGACGTTTTACATCTGTTAAAAAAAAAATTCACATAACATGGCCAGTATTTACTGTGGTCAGGAGATCAGGGTACATATGAAAGAAAAAGAGTATTCATAGGGCAATGATGTCACAAAAATTTAAATCAACAGTGTCCCAAATTCAAATGATTGGGTACTCGCCTTAGTTAGTTATGCAAATAGGCACGATGCTAATCACAGCATTTAATGGAGATGGTCTCATCCAGGCATACATCCACCAGACCCATAGCCCAGTTGTGCTGGTGTGGCAGAAATCCAGGATAGAGACTAAAAGGCACTTTACCACCTGAATGCTTATTGCGATGGCAGAAGCAAATCCTTTAAGGACACTTTTTCTACTTCCCACTATTGCAACTAGCATAGTATTTGATGTTTACTTACAAACCAGGTTTTGTCAATTAGAAATTATGGTATATCAAAACTAATTATAAACAGCAGGTGTATATTATCCACCCCCCAAAAAAAACCCCACAAAAACAAAACAAAAATGTAAACAAGCTACTGCCAAGTTGTCTTTGGTTATATCAATTTGAAAAAGCTGGGATTTCAGCAGTTGTGCCAGAATGGAAAGCCAGCCTGGGTAGGTATAGTAATAATATAGGGTATAAGGCAAATGAATGAATATCCATCTATACTAAATTGATTGTCTGGGATCTACAAAAACTTGAAAAACAGCTGTTCAATCCCCTACCACTCCAGTGGTCTCTGCAAGTTTTTGCTGACTTGGCTGTACATGCAGCTGACCTCAACAAACTATGACTGACTTCAGTGTTCATGTGCCATACATGGCAGAATCACCACCAAGGGCAGTAATTGGCTGCAGTGGTCACATGCATAAAAGGCATAACATCACTGTAGAACAAATTAGCAAAGAAAAGTGGGGACCACTGAAGTAGTAAGGTTGGAGTGGAAGGGTATTGAGCAGTTGACTATGTTTTTTGCCAGAAAATATAAGTTTTAATTGCATCTCTAATTTTTTTTTTAAATAAAAAATTTACAGCTTAACAAGAAAAAAACATTAAAATAATTATACAAATATACCCCAACCAAGTGACCTACCAATGTAGAAAAACTAAAACCCTTATCACCTTGCAATTAATACTCTCCTCTACTGACAAATCTGTGAAAACAAAGAAAAATAGGACATGTCCTATTTTTTGACAGTCTGTTAAAACAGACCATCAATTAAGAACATGTGTATAGCCCAATTGAAATCAAGTGGTTCTAAAAATAGCTGCCATACAGCCGTTTTTTAATGTTGTGTGCATGAGGCCTTAGCTTCAATTTCCTAATGGACTTAAATAACCTTGCATGCCACAAAACATGCAGCAAACCCACATCCAGAAGCAGATCGTCTACAATTAGTCGCTTTTTATCCCATTCTATGCAATAAATATAGAGTGTAGTATAAATAATGTAAAACACTTAATTGAATAATATGGTGATTTGTGCTCAATATTGATTGTGATTCATTATGTTTGGTTGAATATTGATTGTGATTGTGCTCAATATTTCTATATATGTTATCCTAATGCACAACACCAATTGGACCTGCATTCTGTTCCCAGTACCATTGATTTGGACATGACAACTTAAAGAAGTAAGGTAAGGTGAGCATGTATGTTTTTTTTTTGTTTGTTTGTTTGTTTTTTCACCTCCATGGGCCTTCACCTATTATACTTTGGAGTCTGAAGAGATGCCAGAGTATAATATAACAGCCATTTTAGTTCACTCAAGAAGAATCTTCATTTGTTCGGTTTGGAAAAAAAAACAACAATTTGGAGTATTCAGGTCGAACCTGATACTAGTTGGTTTGCCCATCTCTACTGTCAACCAATTTCTTTTGTGATTTATTTTGCTGCCAAACTAACTTCTGTAACTGGGATGCCAAATTAATCCCTGAAACCATGGAAGAGCAGTTCCTTCATTTCTTACTGGATGTCATAGATATTTCTGCTTTATTCTGACCCTCTTCCTGCCACATGCCAGATTATTAATGATAGGTTCAATTAACTTAAATGTCTTTTCATCTATAAAATCTGGACTCACTGCCAGGGCATATAGAATCTGCAGAAGCAGTACCATCTCTATAAGAGTAAGGGACTTTAGGTCCCAAAACGCGTAAGAGACTTGGATGGATTATTCACTGAATGATGTTAATACATAAAAGTTTTGTATGGAACAATTAAAAGTTAAGTTTTACTTTTTAAACTCTGCATCCCTTCTTGGATTGCTGTATTTTTCAAGCATGTTTCTTTTCTACTAACCTTAGGATAGGCCATCAGTTGAAGATCATTGGGGGCCCGACACCAGGGACCCCTGTGTATCAGCTGATTGATGTAGCAGAAGCACTCATTTATAACCACTACTGCTTCTCAGGCAAAGTGACATCATGTTTATTGGTCACAAGGCCTAATCACAGTTTAGTCCCATTCAAGAATGGGCTGAGCTGTGATGCCAAGCACAGACACTGCACAAATATATGACGCTGTGCTTGGTAAGTAATGAAGAGGCTGAAGTGCTCATGTGAGCAAAGGAGTTGAAAAGGATCTTTCACCACCTTCACCAACTCCAGTTTTTTACATCTCTTAATCAGTGCCACTCCACTGATTCTGATTACAGCACAGTTGGGATTTTTTTCTAGCACCCACCATTCCTGAGTAACAATTGTTAGTTTTGGTGCCTGTTATGCTATTTAGACTGTTAGGTGAGCAGTATCAAACAGAAGCAGGAAAGAATTAAGCAAAATAATTGATGAAAAAAGTAGTGGCGTCAAATCAAAATACCCAAAACTTATATAACTCACCTAGTACAGGTAAGTATCCAAAAAAAAGGTAAATATCTTACCCATACATTATGTTAAAAAGAAAAAAAAGGAACCATCTTACCCAGGTTAGTAGGGAAGTATATCTGGGAACGCCACACATGGACAGGATGATCAGGGTTAGTGTAGAGAATGGAGACAGGAAATTGTCCCTAAATTAAGCTCTCAAATCCCCACAATATTGACTACTTCCCTGATAAGGGAGGTCCCACAACTTGCCCTAAGAAAACCCTTGATGCCAAAAATTCCCCTTCGCCCGACTCGTTTTGTCCCACACCGCTCAAAAGTGGGTGGGGGACTCCTCAGGGGATCTAGGTATAAGACAAATAAACAATAATAAGTCCCAAACTATTGTACTGGGTCCAAAAAGGGCCATTGGATAACATAAGCAAGTGTCCTGAATACTGGAGAGCACTGACGTAGTTAAATCAATGCAGGAAATATCAGCTTACATTGTTAGAAGAATAAAAGGCTAGGTTCCTCCAATATGCTCTACCCTGCTAGAGCAGGAGAGCTGCATCATCTAGCAGTGGCAGAAGACAACTGAGCTCGGCGTCTCTGCGCTGGCTCTATATGGACACAGGTCAGACCCCCTTAATGAAGTAACGTCGGAACCACGCAAACGATGGTAAATAAACAATGAGTGCACGGCATAAGTAGCACGTATATACGTGAAGTAAGATTGCAGTTCTTCCGAGTCTGACAGATCATACTAATGCTGTTAGTTGAAGGACTTTAAGAACTTTTGGGAGGCAATAAAAAGTGGCCACAACTGGATGTTTTCGGGGGAAAAAAAATCATATACTGCATCATCAGTCAAACCATTCACTTTGGCCTCGGTGAGAAGGACTCTCAATTCAGAAGAGTAATTGGCTGTTGGATTACCATCCAAAATCTGATAGGAAGCAGGAAAGGGGATGTGATTAAGAGCTCCAATCAAAGTTCTGAACTGAGGGATGCACTTAAAAGGACCATTTGGCAGAAGATGGCATCTCTGTGGCGGCTCTATATGGACACAGTCCAGACTCCCTTAATGATGTAACGCCGGAACCACGCGAATGAGGGTAAATAAACAATGAGTGCATGGCTTAAGTAGCACGTATATACATGAGTTAAGATTGCAGTTCTTCCGAGTCTAACAGATCATACTAACTCTGTTCTTTACTCGCACAGACGCTTTAAATTGGCAGCACGGCAGGATCCTTCATTAGTTGGACCATAGAGCTAAATACATAGTTTACTGGCTGGAAGGATTATAAATAGAAAATAGAAATACATAAAAGAACCTCTTTTGGACTAATGTGGTATATGATAGGTGGAGAGTAATACACTAATGACACAAGCTGGAATGAGAACAAAGGTTGCAGTCCTAATGTGCAAATCATCTCTTAAAGGGGAAGTGTGTTCATCAACACATATTCTGAGTGAATGATAATATAATGTGCAAATCTTGCATAACACTCAGAATAATATAACTCTGAACCCCAATAAGGTAAACATTAATATTAGTCCCTCAGTCACGAAATTGGACTAAGACCAAGACAGGCTCATGTATGTAAACACCAATAATGGAATTAATCCTTGGGACATAACCAATACAATAATAACCTTAATATAAGATACATACTAGAGATGAGCGAATTTCTCAAAAGTTCGGCACTTCTATTCGAAGTTCCAAAAAAATTAGCTTCGATCCAAATTACTTTGTGCCGAATATCACAAAAAAACACCTATTTCCTAGCTTCAGAGAGCCTGTATAGTGGAGTAGAACACTGTGCTTGGCAGTAACACGCATAGGGAGCCTACTGTGGTAGTCAAACAATAGCATCATTAAACCACAGAGTGGCAAGGCAACATAATGTGGAGGTGGCAGCAGCATGAGGAGGCCATACAGTGACCCAGTGGTAGCAGCCTTAGGAGGGCATACAGTGACCCAGTGGCTGCGGCATGAGGAGGGCATACAGTGACTCAGTGGCTGCGGCATGAGGAGGCTATACAGTGACCCGGTGGCAGCAGCATGAGGAAGATGCAGAGTGACCTAGTGGAAACGGCATGAGGAGGCCATGCAGTGACCCAGTGTCAGCAGCTTGAGGAGGGCATACAGTGACCCAGTGGCAGCGGTATGGGTATGAGGAGGCCATACAGTGACCCAGTGGCAGCAACATGAGGAGGCCATACAGTGACCCTGTGGCAGCGGCATGAAAAGACCATACAGTGACCCGGTGGCAGCGGCATGAGGAGGGCATACAGTGACCCAGTGGAAACGGCATGAGGAGGCCATACAGTGACCCAGTGGAAACAGCTTGAGGAGGGCATACAGTGACCCAGTGGCAGCAGT
This sequence comes from Leptodactylus fallax, assembly GCA_947044405.1. Lineage (NCBI taxonomy): Eukaryota > Metazoa > Chordata > Amphibia > Anura > Leptodactylidae > Leptodactylus > Leptodactylus fallax. The sequence continues at coordinate 3,172,672 of CAMRHE010000011.1, read as the reverse complement.
ATGAGGAGGCCATACAGTGACCCAGTGGCAGCAACATGAGGAGGGCATACAATGACCAAGTGGCAGCAACATGAGGAGGCCATACAGTGACCCAATGTCAGCGGCATGAGGAGGCCATACAGTGACTCGGTGGCAGCGGCATGAGGAGGGCTTACAGTGACCCAGTGGAAACGGCTTGAGGAGGGCATATAGTGATCCAGTGGCAGCGGTATGAGGAGGCCATACAGTGATCAAGTGGCAGTGAAATGAGGAGGCCAACAGTCCCAGTGGCAGCACTGGAGGGCCGTGCCGTGGCGCGGGCGGGGGGGCCGGGGCGGGGGGCCATCGTGACCCAGGGCGCACAGAGGAGGGCTACAGGACCGGGCGGGCATGAGGAGGACATACAGTGACCCAGTGGAAGTGGCATGAGGAGGCCATACAATGACCCAGTGGAAGCGGCATGATTTGGCCATACAGTGACCCAGTGACATTGTCGAGGTGTGAGCAGCCTTAGTAGGCCATACAGTGACCCGGTAAGTGAGTGTGGAGGTGTCAGCAGCCTTAGTAGGCCATACAGTGACCCAGTGGCTGAGTGAGGAGGTGGCAGCTGCGCGAGAAGGCCATACTGTCACTCAGTGGCAGAGTGCAGAGGTGGCAGCAGAGTGAGCAGGCCACAGAGTGGCAAGGTGATATAATGTGTAGGTAGCAACAGCCTTAGGAGGCCATACAGTGAACTAGTGGCAGAGTGAGTTGAGGCAGCATGGATCATTTAATCTGCTGCATCAGGCATTGGTGGGTGGAAGTCCTGGCTGATCCATGCCTGATTCATCTTCACAAAGGTCAGTCTCTCCAAATTTTGGGTGGACAGGCGAGTTCTCCTTGGGGTAACTATGGCCCCCACCGCACTAAACACCCGCTCTGATGCCAAACTACTGGCCGGGCAGGACAGCTTTTCCAGGGCAAACTCGGCCAGTTGCGGACACAAATACAGTTTGGCTGCCCAGTAGTCCAGCAGATCTTCGATGACGGGTGGCAGGGTGCTCTCTAAGTATGCCACGACCTGCTGGTTCAACTTCTGCTCTGTGTCTAGCTGCTGATGAACAGCTTCTTCACTATGCGGCTGAAGAAAGCTGCTCATCAGCGACTCTAGGCTCAGGCTGCTGCTGATGGAGCCGATACTGCTCCTGCCACCCCCACTCCCTCCCACAGCTGCCATGCCAGTGCAAGTTGAGTGCTCAGGGCCCCCCCGGTCGGACATGCGAAAGGATGGACGATGGCGCAGGTAGACTTGCTACATAGCATGTCTCTATAGTAGTTCAGTTTGTCCTCCCTCTCAGTGGGTGTAAAAAAGGCCCCCATTTTTTCCCGGTAGAGATGGTCCAACATGTTGGAGAGCCAGTAGTCATCCCTCTGCTGAATGGTGACAATTCGGCTATCACTGCACAAGGAAGTCAGCATGCATCTGGCCATTTGCGCAAGTGAATCTGAGGGACTCCCTGCATCCATTTCCACTGCATACTGCCACGGTGTGTCTGGGTCATCTGCCTCATCCTCCTCATCTCCCTCTGGCTGTCCTGGTTGCTCCTGCTCCTCCTCTCCACCCATTTGACTACACATTGTTTGTGCTCCAATGTCCTCCTCATCCTCCTCCTCCTCTAGTTGAGGCCCTCAGGGCTCATGTTGCCTTGAGATGTAGACGCCACAGCTCCAGTCCCCTGACCAGCCAGATTGATAAGCATCTTTTCCAGGATGTGAATCAGTGGAATGACGTTGTTCATCCCGTAGTCCTGGCGACTGACTAACAAAGTGGCCTCCTCAAAGGGAACTAACAAACGGCAGGTGTCACGCATGAGCGGCCACTGGCTAACGTTCAAGTTACACAGGGGAGTACCTCTGTCCATATGGAGGGTTGAATTCCAACGGTTGGAAACATCGCATATCAGCCTATGTTGTGGGAAGCCGTTCTGCCGCTGCAGCTCAAGGAGGGTGTGCTTGGCGGTGTACGAGTGGCTGAAGTGCATGCAAAGTTTCCTTGACATTTTTACTATGTCTTGCAGATGAGTGGAACACTTAAGGAAACGCTTGACAACCAGATTGAACACGTGCGCCATGCAGGGCACATGGCTCAGCCCTCCTTGACGCAGGGTCAACACCATGTTCTTCCCGTTGTCGGTCACCATTGTTCCGATTTTAAGTTCTCTTGGAGAAAGCCAGGATTCGAATCTCTTGATTGAGGACATGGAGCAGTTCCTCTCCTGTGTGACTTTGTTCGCCCAGACAAACGAGGTGCAGAACAGCGTAACACCGCTGTGCCCTGCACATGTGGTATGCTGAAGGAGCACTGGGAATTGTTCCTGCAGTGGAGGCTGAGGAGACAGTGGAGGATGAGGCAGACATTGTTGTAGGACCAACGGCGTGAGAACGTGGAGGCAGAAGCTGCGTCACCTGTCCAAGTTGCTGGTCTGTCTTTGACCGTAGTTACAGCTCCACACGTCGGCGCTGCCATGCACTTTGGCAGACACCAACAGGCTCAAGGACTGGCCCACCTTCTCTTCTACATATTTGTGCAGGGCTAGTACTGCCTTCTTGGCAAAAAAATGATGGCTTGGGTCTCTCCACCTCAGCTCGGCGCAAGCCATCAGTTCTCTGAAAGGTGCAGAGTCCACCAAGTGGAAAGGGAGTGACTGCAGCACCAGCAACTTGGACAGTAGCACATTCAGCTTCTGCACTGTTGGATGAGTGCACGCATACTGTTGTCTCTTAGATATAGATTCTGTGATCGAATGCTGACGCAATGACTGACTAGGAGGAGGAGCAGGAGCATCATGGCCAGCAAATGATGGGAAGGGGACACAGCTTCCTTCAGCTGAGGTGGTGGAGCCTTGACTGCCTGAAATGGGGTGCGTGCCACTGAGTGCTGCAGCGGTTGCTGCAACAGGCTGGACCACCGCATTGGAGCCACGGCTCTCCCAGGCCAATTTATGGTGATGCTGCATATGTTGGCGCAGGTCTGTGGTGCCAACATTGGCACCCTGGCCACGCTTCACCTTCTGCCCACAGATTGAACATATGGCCATGTTCACCTCCCCCGCTGGCTTTACAAAAATCTGCCACACTGCCGAGTAGATGATTTTACCCCCAACACTCCTCAATAACTGACTGCTACCGCCACTGCCTCCGTGAACCCCTGCACCACTGCTTTCCGGGCAAGTAGGCTGCTGTGAAGCGGGCACGTTTATCTCCCGACCTCACACTGCTTCCACCCCGCTGCCTCATGCGCAAGCTGCAACCCTCTTCTCCTGATGACGATGAGGCCCCTTCGTCACCCATCTCCCAATTATGATCGGCTACGTCGTCATCCACTACTGTCTGCAGGTCCTCCTCAACACTAGCTCCCATGCCACTCTCCTCATCACTACTTGCCCGCCTACCGCAGGAAGTGGCAGATGTCTCCTCCACATCTTGGCTGAGCAGTAGCTGCTGACTGTCCTCTAGTACATCCTCCTCACTGTACAGTGGATCTGAGCCCACAGAATAGAGTAGTTCTCTAGCTGAGGGAACAGAAAAGGACAGAGGCAGGTTGAGGACAGGTGAGGGCACAGGGCCTGCTGCCGGGCCATGCCAACTAAGGGTTGTGTCTGACGAACCCACCAACTCTTGGCTGGGGGTGTCTGATGTGACTTGGGATGAATTGGATGACCGAGTCAACCAGTCTACAACCGTTGGGTTGCTGGTCAAGACATGACCACTACTTGACACTGGGAGCTCAGGCCTCTGTAACTGACCCCTGCTGCCATGCCCCCTTACTCTGCTGCGACCTGTGCCTGCACCAGAAACATTTAGGCCTGTGGCCCTCCCCTGTGGAGGGCCTATCGCTTCTCTGTCTGAGATACTATTACATCAAATAAGTAAATGGAAAGGAAAATAATACAGGGCCAAAAGGCCTGTAGTTTTCTACCTTCAAGACAACGGCAAATAAGCCCCTTATTTTGCATGGCCTCTCGCTTCTCTGTCTGACATACTGTTCGATGAAAAACTTAATTGTAAAGGGCAAAAAGGCCTGTTATTTTCTACTTTAAAGAGAATGGCAAATATGCCCCTTATTTCTTCACCCACTAATGAACACCAATAAAAAAATGCGTGATAAAGGCAGAGATTTGTGGCTCAGTATTATTGACAGTACTATTTATAAATGGCCAGCAACTTTATACTGGTAACAAAATGTCGAATATGGTCCTTTTTATGTGTTTTGACACTAATAAAGACCTTTAAATAAGTGATAACCGCTAAGAATTATTGTATTATTGAATTAATATTGACAATATTGTTATTAAATATTGCCTGCAACTTTATAGTGGTAACAAAATGGCGAATATGGTCATTATGTCTTTCCCCACGTTAAAGGCCTTTATTACAGATAAGTGCAGATATTTTTGGATGATAATTCAGTTTTCCTTGGCACAATAGTACTGAATAATGTTATGCCTTGTAAGAACAGTGAATAAGCCCCTTATAATAAACGCTTTAAAAAGGCTTTTTTTTACGGATACGTGCAGACATGGCTTTGGCACAATAGTACTGTTTAATGTTATGCCTTGTAAGAACAGTAAGAACAGCTTTTTATAATAAAGGCCTTTAAAAAGGCTTCTTTTACAGATACGTGCAGATATTAGTGTATGATATTTCAAATTTTTTTGCTGTACTGCACTGCAAAAGGCTTGTTGTATTTCACCTTGATGACACAGATATGAGTAATGAGCAGCAGTATAACGGCAGTGAGTGCTGCAATGTGAATTATTCTGCAAATTCTTGCTGTAAATGAGCCTGCAACCACCCCAAATTCTTCTCTCAATTCCTCTCTATGCTTTCCCTACAGTTCTAAGGCTCAGCCTCTTTCCCTGAACGTCTATATGTTTTCTAAGTCTTTCCCTAGCTCCTGCCGACGTCTGTCCCTACTGTAAGAGCGATGTGGAATGACCTAAAATGGCCGAGGGTTTTTATAGGGCTGTGACATCACAGGACCTGCTGGCTGCTGATTAGCTGCATGCTTCGCATTGTGGGTGATCTCGCGCTCCCAGAGTCCCTTCCCCCTTGTCCTAACATGTGCGGCGCCCATTTAAAAAAAATTTTTTTTTAAAAATGCGATTCGATGCATCGAAGCGTGAGGAAATCCGGAAGCGTGGCGAATTGAAGATTTCCTGAAATTTGGATCGAATTCCACTTCTGCAGAATCAATTCGCTCATTTCTAATATGTTCACAGGGACATCAGGTGGCAAAAATCCATCAATGAACAAGGATGACCAGACAAGTTGGAGGTGAGACCCAAAAATACAGAGGGCAAACAGGCTCTTCAGGAGGAGGGGGTGATCACCCAAAATAGAGTTGTTCATTTAGACCTAGTGGGTGGCAAGTTTTTAACGTGAAATTCCACTTGGTCTCTCTCAGTAGGATATTCTTATCCCAATCGCCTCTGAACCGAACTATATCATTGTTGCCCCCATGGTACTCATTGACGTGGCGGGCCACCTGGGTGCCCTTCTTGTGATCAATGTCAAGCTAATGATCATCCATTCTCCTCCTGAATTCACGCATAATTTTATCGATATCTAGGCTGCATTGGCAAGTCATTTTATAAAAGATACCGTGCATTCTGCAATTGGTGAAGTGTCTGATGGTAAATTCTTTTTGGTTCACCTGAGAGACAAACGTCCTACCTGCTGTAATATAAGGACATGCCACACAGCCACTGCACCTGAAACAACCCGTGACTGGTTTATCAAGCCATGTGGTGGTCCTGGTTCCAGGGAAGCAGCTGTGTACAAGGTGGTCTCTTAAAGACTTGCCCCATATGAATGTGATAGAGGGGTAAGAGCCTGCCATTTTCTTTACATCCAGGTCTAATAAGAGACCTCTCCAATATTTTTGGAGGATCTCTCGTGCTGCCCCTTCCCCATTGTCAAAAGTAGTTATCAGCCTCATGCAGTCCGACACTCGTCCCTATACCCTCTCCTTAAAAGTGATCCTCAGATTTTTTGATTGTTTAAATAAACTCCTGTTTGGAGCATTTGTGTCTCAGTCTTAAATACTGCCACTTGGGAATTTCTCTCCAAAGGGGGAGAGGGTGACTACTCTCCCACCTCAGAAGGCAATTCGTAGCTGTCAGTTTTCGATAAACAGCAGTTTCAAGCTCGCCTGAGACACTTTTAGAGATCTCAACGTCAAGTAATGGTAACGTGTTATTTTGGAATTCACTTGTGAATCTTAGAGCAATGCAATTGGCATTTAAAGCCTCCACAAAGCCTCCACAAAGGCCCTAAAGGATGCTTCTTTGCCTCTTCAGACAACAAAAATGTTGTTGATGTACCACTCCCACAACTCCATATTATCAACGCAAGTTGACATATAATGGCACACAGGAACATCCCATGGCTGTGCCTCTGAGCTGGTGGTAGCACTTCCTATTAAAGATGAAAAAGTTACAGGTAAGCTTGAATCTGAGGAGATCTAAGATGAACTTGTTGTGGCCACGGTAATGGCATCCCCTCATCCCTAGGAAATGCTCAACTGTCAGAAGGCCATATTCATGGGGGATTGATGAATACAGAGCCTCCACATCAATTCTTCCCAAAAAGCAGCCCTCACTCACTGATACCCCCTCAAGCCGTGTCAACAAGTCGGTAGTGTCACGTACAAATGATGGAAGTGAACTGACAAGAGTGCACAAGATCTTATGCACGTAGATGCCAGAATGCTCTCTTAAATTACCGACTACTGATGTTAGTTGAAGGACTTTATGCACTTTTGGGAGGCAATAAAAAGTAGCCACAACTGGATGTTTTGGAAAGAAAAAAATCGTACTGTGCATCATCAAACAAACTATTCACTTTGGCTTCGGTGAGAAGGACTCACAATTCAGAAGAGTAATTGGCTGTTGGATTACCATCCAAAATATCATAGGAAGCAGGAAAGGGGATGTGATTAAGAGCTCCAATCAAAGGTCTGAACTGAGGCATGCACTTAAAGAGGACCTTTCGCCACCTCCATCAAGTCCATCTCTTTATATCATTTAATATGCACTGTTCTACTGATTTTGGCACAGTTGGAAGTTTTTTATTAGATTATACAAATAGCTAGATTTGTTGGAAGTGGTAAAAGGTCCTCAGGAGTGGGCTATTAATTTTCCCATGGGGCCACATGAGAAATTGGAATGGTTTTAGAGGGCCAGACTAATATACTTAACTCAGTTCTACCCAATACCTATATACTGTATACAGTATATATACTATCCCTTCATAAAAAAAACAATAAATTAAACATTACAATGATTCAATGAAAATGTGGAGGACCTAATTACATCATTGTAATAATAATAATAATAATAATAATCATCACAACTTGTGATGAACTTCAATGAACTTGTGAACTTTTCCTGGCCCATCACACGGCATATAACCCCCTTTTCCTGGCCCATCACACGGTATATGACCCCTTTTTCCTGGCCCATCACACGGTATATGACCCCTTTTTCCTGGCCCATCACACGGTATATGACCCCCTTTTCCTGGCCCATCACACGGTATATGACCCCCTTTTCCTGGCCCATCACACGGTATATGACCCCCTTTTTCTGGCCCATCACATGGTATATGACCCCCTTTTTCTGGCCCATCACACGTTATATGACCCCCTTTTTCTGGCCCATCACACGGTATATGACCCCCTTTTTCTGGCCAATCACACAGTATATAACCCCCTTTTTTAGCCCCCACACAGTAACCCCATTTTTTTGCACCCCATAGTATATGAACCCCTTTTTTTACCCCCCACACAGCATATGATCCCCCTATTTATGGCCCTCACAGAGTTTGACACCTTTTATACCCCCCACACAGTATATGATCCCTTTTTTAAAGACCACCCACAGTATATGCCCCCCTGTTATCTCCTCACCCCTACACAGAGTAGTGGCCGATAATTTTTACTCACCTGTCCATGCTCCAGACCTGAACACCCTCATCTGCCCCCTCCAGGGTGCGCTGTTGCCGATGCTGAAGAAGCCCGGGATGCTGTACGTAGCGTCACGGCGTTATTCAGCGTCATGACATCAGTGTAGTGCCACCTAGAGGAGGCAGCGGAGGGTGGCCAGGACAGGAGCGTGGACAGGTGAGTAAAAGTATCGACAGCTGCTTATTGCAATAGCACAATACATAGCTGCCGATGCGTGTCACCGATCTCTCACAGGGCGGTCAGAGATAGAGGGCCGGATGTGGCCCACGGGCCGTACAATGCCAAGGTCTGCTCTAGACCATCTCTTTGCTCCTCAGACAGTACAGGAAATTCAATATGGTTCAGATACTGTTTGATTTTATACTCTTTCAGCCCATCTGAGGAATCATAGAAATCAGAATAATACCAAAGAAATTCTTCCTTAAAATAATAAGAAATAAGACTGCCCTGCAAAAAAAATGCTGGGCTTTATTCCAAAGAAATTCCTTATATTTTTACTAGGAATCAAACAAATGTTCCTTATTACCATCAGTAACTACAGCTTTAAGAACCCTCTTGGTAAGCTCTTTTTCCTATTTCTGGAAGAATTGCTTAAAAATATGTCATCAATGTATCCCATATAAAACAATTATGACTGGATTTAAAAGTCAAATCCCAATAGGAGAAGATCTCTACACAGATCTTTCCTGATACACTCTTAGAGAGAACCAGTGTGGATTCATTCTCATGGATACTGTTTTATCAATAATATTACTAAGAACATAAAAATCTAAAGTAACCAAAGAATGATAAGATATCCCACTAGAATCATAACCTATTGTACCAATATGTTCAAAAAATGTCTGATTTACAAACACTAGATCAATTCAGGACATTGTTTTATGGTAACTGCTAAAACAAAAAAAAAACTTTCACGTTCCATATTTGCACCTCCAGACAGCAAAAAAGTTGGTCTCCTGGCAAAACCTATGTAATAGTGCCACAGCAGTTCTGTTAAATGGCTCTTCCATAACACAAATAACCCCTTCCAACATCTGCCAAACTATTTCAGCTATCGACTCTTTAAACATAGCGCCCTCTCAGATACATAGTGGGCACCATAACCATCAGGTGTTTCATGCAGTGTAGACTAGGATGTAATACCTGCAATCTGAGTACTCTCTGATCACATGCATTAAGCCTTTCATTTTGGCCAGGTAACCTCACTGATACCCTCCTATTATGTCGCAGGACTAATCCAGGTGTGAAGGATTATAGCATACTTTTTATACCTTTTATACTTTGTTTATCTGTTTTATATTTTCATATCTGCTTAAATTGTATTGTGTGCAAAAACATTGTTATCCTTAAAGCCGAATGCAAGATATAGTTGCTTATGCTTGAAACTGAGTATAATAATATACAACAAGATGGCACCTGCACTCTAAACAAGACCCTTTGTTTGCAAGAAAATATGTGCTTGGTCTGCTGCCAGAAGACACCTCCCTGGATCACAGCGCAAGACAGGAGATGGCTGACCATATATGGAACTGCTTATATCTGTTATCTATTCATTCAAGATATACCGCACCAATCAGTCGTTATTTCTTCTCTTCCCGTATCTAATACTATATAACTCTATGCTGCCTTAATAAAGCACGTCAGTGCAATTCCTCTTTGGCTAAGAAGGGGAATTAACACCAACATTATGTGCCTGGTGTCTTTTCTCTATTGTTAGGACTTAGCCTTACTAATTAGGACGACGACAGTTACCCAGGATTATTAGTCAGTTGGCCATCAACCCGACTTCTGACCTTATCACAGGCCCATCACTATATTCCACAGGCAAGCTTCAATATAGATAAGGTTATTTCCCCCTAGACTGCAAGACAGGCTATATAATGCTCCCAGGTTCAAGTCCCCAGTGGAGGACCAAAAAATAAGTTTTATAAACATAAAACTTCAAATCACCCCTTTTCCCCTAGATCACAAATACAAATAAATAAACAAAAACAAACAAACAATCGTCATTCCAAAATGCCCGAACCATAAAAATATTTATCTCCTATGGCAAACACCCTAGCAGTAAAAAAAATTGCCATTTTTGCCTCCCAAAATAAAATTGAATAAAAAGTGATCAAAATGTTCATGACATTTCCCAAAATGGTATAAACAAAAATTACACCTTATGTCTTCTAATAGTTTGCGGAAACGTTGTTTGGCACCTTAGACATCTAATTTCACATGCAGTACTCTCTAGCTCTGTCAATGAAAACACAAAAAAAGTAATGGCTTTTGGAATGTGAGGAGTAAAAAAATAAAAATAAATGGCTGTGGTGGAAAGTGTTAAAGTCTACTATAATTAATACAGTGCAATTATATTTATGTTCAATAAAGAACAGCAGCTAAGACAAAACATAAATTGCATAGGGAGGAGCTATATATATATATATATATATATATATATATATATATAAACAGTACAGACCAAATGTTTGGACACACCTTCTTATTCCAAGAGTTTTCTGTATTTTCATGACTATAAAAATTGTAGATTCACACTGAAGGCATCAAAACTATGAATTAACACATGTGGAATTATATACTTAACAAAAAAGTGTGAAACAACTGAAAATATGTCTTATATTCTAGGTTCTTCAAAGTAGCCACCTTTTGCTTTGATTACTGCTTTGCACACTCTTGGCATTCTCTTGATGAGCTTCAAGAGGTAGTCACCTGAAATGGTTTTCACTTCACAGGTGTGCCCTGTCAGGTTTAATAAGTGGGATTTCTTGCCTTATAAATGGGGTTGGGACCATCAGTTGTGTTGTTCAGAAGTCAGGTGGATACACAGCTAATAGTCCTACTAAATGGAGTGTTAGAATTTGTATTATGGCAAGAAAAAAAGCAGCTAAGTAAAGAAAAACGAGTGGCCATCATTACTTTAAGAAATGAAGGTCAGTCAGTCCGAAAAATTGGGAAAACTTTGAAAGTGTCCCCAAGTGCAGTGGCCAAAACCATCAAGCACTACAAAGAAACTGGCTCACATGAGGATTGCCCCAGGAAAGGAAGACCAAGAGTCACCTCTGCTGCGGAGGATAAATTCATCCGAGTCACCAGCCTCAGAAATCGCAGGTTAACAGCAGCTCAGATTAGAGACCAGGTCAATGCCACACAGAGTTCTACCAGCAGACACATCTCTACAACAACTGTTAAGAGGAGAATGTGTGCAGCAGGCCTTCATGGTAAAATAGCTGCTAGGAAACCACTGCTAAGGAAAGGCAACAAGCAGAAGAGACTTGTTTGGGCTAAAGAACACAAGGAATGGACATTAGACCTGTGGAAATCTGTGCTTTGGTCTGATGAGTCCAAATTTGAGATCTTTGGTTCCAACCACTGTGTCTTTGTGCGACGCAGAAAAGGTGAATGAATGGATTCTACATGCCTGGTTCCCACCGTGAAGCATGGAGGAGAAGGTGTGATGGTGTGGGGGTGCTTTGCTGGTGACATTGTTGGGGATTTATTCAAAATTGAAGGAATACTGAACCAGCATGGTTACCACAGCATCTTGCAGCGGCATGCTATTCCATCCGGTTTGCGTTTAGTTGGACCATCATTTATTTTTCAACAGGACAATGACCCCAAACACACCTCCATACTGTGTAAGGGCTATTTGACCAAGAAGGAGAGTGATGGGGTGCTACGCCAGAGGACATGGCCTCCACAGTCACCAGACCTGAACCCAATCGAGATGGTTTGGGGTGAGCTGGACCGCAGAGTGAAGGCAAAAGGGCCAACAAGTGCTAAGCATCTCTGGGAACTCCTTCAAGACTGTTGGAAGACCATTTCAGGTGACTACCTCTTGAAGCTCATCAAGAGAATGCCAAGAGTGTGCAAAGCAGTAATCAAAGCAAAAGGTGGCTACTTCTTTCTTTGTAGATCTTCAATTTGTCTCAGTCTGTCCCAAAGTTTAAGTAATCTCTGATAAATGTTATTTCTGTGCGAGATGCAACCATCTGTATGGTCAAATCCTCAACAAGGAATTATAACTTTCACTTAGGTCAAAATCTCACCCAAGATACCATCAACACAATATTTTCAGACTCCTTCATCTTTAACAAAGTTTTTAGAATCGCAAGAGATTAGTGAGGTCAGCTTAGTATTACACTCATGGTTATTTATTTTCTATGCTAATCTGGTCTTGCCAGGAAGTGACTTTCAAAATTTCTCAATTTTTGTAGCAGAGTCCAACTTACCTAAATTCTTATCTTCAGGAGAGGAATTCGTACCACCTCTGAGTTTCAATGTTGTGGTTTAGAAGCAATTCTGGTTCAAAATCCCTCGCCAACTTAATACATTCTCAACTGGCTGCAGACTGCTAATTATTCACTAATTAATTAGCCTTGAACCATATAATTCACAACACTTATAGGGCTACATATATACACTGCTCAACACTGAAATTGCAACACTAAGAAGACTAGTCATAAGATTATGTAAATCAAGGAAGTTTAATATTTCAAGCATCTAGATCCAATCTGTGGTGTGTGAGAGGGACAACACATGAAACTTCAAAAATCAGGCCAAGTAGTGTGGGATTTTATATGATGCCTCTTGTTTGTAAACACGTTGGTTATCACTAGCTGAGAGGGACAGAATCCTTGAACTGAGAAACCTTAGTTTATCACTCCATCAGATTGCACATAGGCCAAGATGTCAGCACTGTTTAACTTATCCCAGTTGTTGAGAAAACAGCAACAAACTGGAATGACAGCAAAAGGTATACTGAGGCCAGGGCCGTTTTAACACATTGGTGGGCCCAGTGCAAAGGTTTCATAAGTGCCCCCCCCCCCCATCACCACCTGCAATTATACCCATCTGAAAGCTTCCAAAAACTGGGATTTTATAAGGTGACATTCAATGGGTGAAAATGTGTTATCTGACTGTTGGAACTTTTTCCTCCTGTCAGAAATGTTTTATACCTTCATCTCTAGTAATAATCGTTATTGCTATTACTTTAGCATGTAACGGATATCACTAGAGAGGCGGTCGGTGCATATTTTTCTATAAAGATCAGGTATGGACAGGACAGGGACAGTAAAAAATTTAAACTTTATTGACATCTCAGGATCTGTTAGGGCTATGAAGATGAGCTTGGATACATTTTAAAGATGAGATTTTATCTTTAAAATGATACCAAGATCATCATGATAACCCTTTCAGATTCTGAGCGATTTGCTCTTAAAAACGCTCTCAGGAATTGAGATCTATGATGGGATCTTAATGCCGAACATCGTTTTCACCAGCGAATTGCTCTGGATCTGTAAGGACTATCATGCTGATCTTGGTATCATTTTGAAGATAAAATCTCATCTTTAAAATTAATCCAAGGTCATCTTCATAGCCCTGCAGTTGTCCTCACAGTTTAATATAGCTAATTAAACACTAATACTCCCCTCTCCTCCCTCCCTTGCTATCTCGGTCCGGAGTCTTGAGGGAGCTTCAGGCGCAATGTAAGTGACATCATCATATGATGGCTGCAGCTCCTGGGGGAAGAGAGAATGAATGGTGACGCAGGGAGCGGACATCTCCCTGCTTCATCATTGTATGCAACTGGGGCAAATGTGCCCCCTTCATCTACCCCCAGTTTAATGTGCCTCGTTCATCTGCCCCCAGTTTAATGTCTCCCTTCATCTGCCCCCAGTTTAATGTGCCCCCTTCATCTGCCCCCAGTTTAATGTGCCTCGTTCATCTGCCCCCAGTTTAATGTCCCCCTTCATCTGTCCCCAGTTTAATATGCCTCCTTCATCTTCCCCCAATTTAATGTGCCCCTTCATCTGCCCCTATTTTGATGTTCCCCCTTCATCTGCCACCAGTTTAACATAATAAAACACTGATACTCACCTCTCCTCGCTCCCCTGCTGTTTCTTCTCCAGACTGTAGGCACGATGTGAGTGACGTAATCACATTGCACCCACAGTTCCCGGGGCAGTAGCACACAGAGATGGGCTTCAAACAGAGTGGTGAAGCAGGAGTTGTCTGCGGATGGCTCCTGCTTCACCATTGTATTTAAATCATCTGTGTCTGGAGGACGCAGAAGAGTTGATACTGAGACATACCTCCCGCCGAAAGGATCCGGGACAGTTAGGAGATATGCCCAACGGGCCCCCAGTACCATAGGGCTCAGTGCAAGTGCACCGTTGGCCCTATGGTTAAAGTGGCCCTGACTAAGGCAATCCTCTGGAAGAATGTCCCATTGTGTACTGCAAGTGAAATTGGATATCACATTCCAAGCCTAGACCAATAACCAAAGAAAAATAATGCATACATATGATAGAGACGGTCAACCCAAAATATAATGTAATCAAATTTTATTGGTAACATGGATTAAAACCAATTAAAAACATAATAGATCGATCCTGGTGGGTCTAAAGAGTAAGGAATCAAAATTTCATACAAAATAAACAAAGAATGCAGTATTTCAAATAGCAATGTTATAAAGTAAAGCCCAGATTTAAAGTAAACAAACATTACTATTTGAAATACAGCATTCTTTGTTTATTTTGTATGAAATTTTGATTCCTTACTTTTTAAGATCCCAGCTGGATCGATCTATTATGTTTTTAACTGACCAATTGGTTGCCAATAAAATTTGACTTCCTTATGTTTTGGGCTGAGTGTCTATTATATTGTGACAATTTGGGGGGATTTAGCCTCAAAGGCGGCAGCCTCCTGGAATCCACAGCGGAGTTGGTGGTACTGGGCACCAATAGAAGCAGCATTCAGGCGGTGTTAATCCAACGTAAACAGCTTTATTCAGCTTACAAAATGGAACAGGAACCAAACAAAAAAACAACCTAGGCCACACATAGGCACTACCTCACTGCTTGCTCCCTTACTAGCCTCTGGGGGGCAAGAAGCAGCCTGGCTCAATTAGTCCTTTCAGGACCCCAGTCCTCTTGAGACATACCGCCTTGTCTGTCTCCAACTGGTTCCCCGTCTCCCTTCTTCCTGCAGGTCTCCACAGCACTCTCTCCTGCTGCAGACACTCCTTCTGGAGTTGGTGCCCCCACCTATTGGTGTGGCTGAAGAGCTTTTCAATCCTGATTTTGGGTCGCTCACTAGCGCCCTCTAGGTTCACACACTCACATACCCTCCCCCTCAGCTCACTACCCATGGGGCGAGCGACAATGGGACAAGACATGCTATAAAGCACTTTGAATGCTACGCCAAGATCCTGGCCATTCTTTACAAAAACAAGTTCTTCTTCATCACCTTCAAAATTCGCCATACAGGGGATCACATCATTTTCATCATATTTCTCATCATAGTCTTCAGCCATCCTATTGCATAACTTTGATCCCTTTAGTAAATAGCTGTAAGAATCTTCATCTTCACCTATCATGACTCCACAGGTGCTCAGAGACCAACCAACACGTACTTCATGCACATCAATGTCTTTAGAGTATAACTGTTTCACGGGTACCTTTTTCATCACCATCAAGGCTTCCACATCTGTACGGCAGCAGAAGAGCTGCTTCCACACTTTATTCTTACCCCCTCTTTCTCATACGTATAACTTCCTGGAGGCATGTTGCGGTACTGTGATAGATTGCAAGAATTTTTTGTGAAAATCCCTTTCTGACAGTACAGGAGCTGGTGATATCGTCATCTCAACATTCTCCAAGTTATTTTCATTCTCTGTGCTACCACCGGAGGGCTGGGATACCAAGTTTCCAACATCACAGTTTTTACTGTCAGTACGCAGATGCTTTTTGGTTACATGTTCTGGCTGCCTTAATGGCTCTGCTTTCTCTGCCTCTATACTGGCAGCTGTCTCCAATTCTAACGCCTTCTGCAGAGCACAAATCTCTGATTCCAACTCCAGAACTTTCTTCATTGCCACATTTTTCTGCACAGCCTACATCTCAGTTTTTACTATTGCAACTTGCAGATCTTCCTCAATCCTTCGCACTGCATCTTCTATGGCAGCAGATGTAGATGCCACCTCTTTATCCATCATGTCTCCTAGTTCTTCCTGCTTGATATCCAAGCTCTTAGGCCTCAACTCTTCTCCAAGTCCTAGGATATTCTGCAGTGTTCTTCTAACATTTGTCAGGTCAGCATTCATCAAAGACTGCTTATCCTTCAGCTCATTCAGATACTGTAAACTCTGGCTTCCACATTCCCTGCAGTTGTCTACAAGACGATTTCCATGGTCTGGTGGCGCCAAGTGAGAGGTTGCACTGCCATTTACAATTGTATCTGCTGTTAAGTGTGCAAACTGTGCCAGTGCTCCAACTAAGTCAGAGGCATCTGTTATATTCTGTAGGTATTTGGAGTGCATATTCGAGAGGGAGGTTAATGAGTCTATAGCAACTTTTGCTCGGTTTACCAGGTAATCTGGTGAACTAGTGCAGCGGATATGTAGAGGATCATCAAGTTTAGCAACTGCATCCTGGATGATATTTTCTGCTTCCCTCATTGTTCCCTGAATTACATTGAACTGATCCTCCAACATCTTCTGCTAAAGCTTCTGCTTACCTGCAGACTTTTTGTCAAGTCTTTCATTCAAGTTCCATATCTCAGTGGCTCTCTTATCTTGCTCTTGGTTGAACAAAGACTCTATTTCTTGAGTCATGTTTTTCATGGATAACAGCTCTGATTCTTTAGAGGTTAACAGGCTCTGCAGCGAGTCCTTCTCAGCTTCTAGTGCTGCCAGCTTTGAAGATAGTGCAGATGCCGACTGTTCAGTATTGGATAAAGACTGCTGCAATCGATCCAATTCTTCTCTTTTAGATTCAACTTCGGTTTTTAACTGTTCTATCTGAAACTCCAACTGTTCCTTGATGCGTGCAACTTCCTCCTGTTTGTCCACTTGCACCTTTAGTTTAGCAACAAGCATTTTTAGATCTATAATCTCAGCAGATAAATTAGACAGGTTTTCCTCAAATTGAATCCTCATGTCTTCTATCTGGAGGTCCAATTCTCTCTTGGCCTTTTCCAGCTTGTCATAAGCATTGGCTTTGTCCTCATACAATATAAGCACAGATTCCAGGTTTTTCTCAACTTCTTTGTGACTCTCCTGTAAGGTTAGTAAATTCTGAGCATGGACAGACAACATCTCCATCAATTCTTTGTCTTTATTTTGCACCAAAACAGACAATTTCTGATCATCTTCACAAGATCGTGACAGCGCCCTCTCCAGGCTACATATTCTAGCTTTGAGTTCCATTTCTCTTTGTTCCAGAACTCCAGTTCTGCTCTGCCATTCCTTAACTTTATTGTTTAGGCGAACCTGCCTAAACAAGCAAGTTTTGCTCTGCTTGTTTAGGCACCACAGATTCTAAATCACTCTCTCGGTCAGCCACATACTTCCTCAGCTCTACAACTTCATTTTCTTTATCAGTTAATGCAGCTGAAAGTTTTTCACACTTCCTGACTTGGTCATCCAAACATTCTGACTGACACTGCAAAAATTCACTTTTCTCACGTTTAGCAGTTTCAAGGTCATCTCTTAATTTTTCAATGACACTCTCTTTGGCAATGGAGTCTTGGACATGCTGCTCCTTTAAATCCTGCAATTGCTTCTCAAGCACTTGCTTTTGCTCTACACTCTGTAGGACTTTATTAGATAGAGTGCATTTCATTTCTGCAAACTCCTTCTTAGTGACACAGTCCATTCCAGGCAAACCCAGCACCACATTTTCACAATAACTAGGATATGAGCTCTTCATAGAGTCAAGCTCTTTCTTTAACTTAAGGTTCTCTTTTTCTGATACCTCAAGTTGCCATTTCCAATCAGATATTTCATCCTCATAAATGAACCTGATGGTTTTAATCTCATCTTGAAGCTGCTGCACCATAATATTTTCTTCTTTGGCGCTTTCATGCACTTCAGTATGAGACATACAGTAAGCAGGTACATATTCATTCACAGAACAGAGGTGCTTCAGAAAAACTAAGTCACTCTTATGCAACCCATTATCTTTTCTTGCACTCCACATGCTCTGTTCTGGGTTTTGTGTCTCTCTGCCTTGAGACTGCTGCAGTAATACACCTGTGCACAGCTTCTCTGCTTTCTTACAAACTGAAATTTTCTTTTTCTTGCCCATGGTTTAATAACAAGATTACACAATATTCCACAGAAACCTTGGGTTCAACCGGCAGCAACTTTTTACTATCTTCTGCAGTCACATGTATTCACCAAACAGTTAACTTGTGTGGCACTACAACAACCAGCATTTTCTTCTGTCTTCCACAGAAAACACAAACATGACCCCATAGCCTTTCACATAGACTGTTTGCAATATCCAACTTCTACACACATTGCTTACTTTCTTGCCATCAGCAAGCACTTTACAGACTTCTGTGCCACAGTATACACAAAGTCCTTTCCCTGGATTCCTCTTCCAGAGTTTTACTTTAATCCAGTTTTTGCACACAATTTGCTATTTTGTAGTTCCACTCACCCCCTCCTGGGTTTCTCAGTTGAAATCACAGATTTCTTCCAGCTGTAGGCAACAATGCACATTTAGCAGTACTGCAGTCACCAAACACTTGTCTTCCAGGACTTGCGTGGATCTCTTTATACCCGCATCCGAAGCACCATATGTGACAATTTGGGGGGAGTTAGCCTCAAAGGCGGCAGCCTCCTGGAGTCCACAGCGGTGTTGGTGGTACTAGGCGCCAATAGAAGCAGCATTCAGGCGGTGTTAATCCAACGTAAACAGCTTTATTCAGCTTACAAAATGGAACAGGAACCAAACAAAAAAACAACCTAGGCCACACATAGGCACTACCTCACTGCTTGCTCCCTTACTAGCCTCTGGGGGGCAAGAAGCAGCCTGGCTCAATTAGTCCTTTCAGGACCCCAGTCCTCTTGGGACAGACCGCCTTGTCTGTCTCCAACTGGTTCCCCGTCTCCCTGCTTCCTGCAGGTCTCCACAGCACTCTCTCCTGCTGCAGACACTCCGTGTGGAGTTGGTGCCCCCACCTATGGGTGTGGCTGAGGAGCTTTTCAATCCTGATTTTGGGTCGCTCACTAGCGCCCTCTAGGTTCACACACTCACAATATGTATGCATTCTTTTTCTTCGGTTATTGGTCTTACGTTGTTGCGTACATGAAATGTCCCCCATACTTCATATTTAGGTGGTGCCCCTCTCACATTTGTAGTCATACTACATCCCAAGCCTAGGGCGCCAAACAATGTTGCCACAAACCATTAGAAGACATTTGCACAACATTGGCCTACAAGTCAGAAGTCCAGATACAGGTGTTCCACTATCCTCATGCCTCCAGTCTCAAAGCCTACCATGGTGCACAGCAAGACACCAATAGAGACTGCAATGGAGGTCCATCCTTTTCAGCAATGTGTCTTCTGTCTTGAACATGATGATAGCTGGAGATTGGTCTTGACATCACATAGCCGATGCCATGAACAAGCCTTCATATGGGAACTTCACTTTGGTCACTTCACTTCACTCCCGGGATTATGATGTGGGGTGGCATAATGTATGGTACCTGGATTTGTCTAGTCTTAATTTCAGGTACACTAACAGCTTGGCATTACATTGATTTGGTCATGAAACCAGTGGTATGGACATTTCTCCAAAGTGTCCCAGGAACTGTTTTTCAACAGGACAACACCAGGCCACATGTTTCTTGTGCTACTGTAAGCAGCAAGTTTGGCTTTAAAGTGCTGCTATGACCTGCAATGTCTCCAGACATGTCTCCCATCGAGCACATCTGGAATGTCATTGGTCGACAGTTATAAAGGGAGCTGCTGGCATCCAATCTTGATGGCTTGCATGCCCGAGTATATTTACAATCACTAAATCAAACCCGTGAGGCCAGCAGTTAGGTAGGGTATCAAGCTGACAACTGACAGTGAGGGACATGTCAATCATACTAAACAGGATGTAATTTAGTGTAATGACTGCACGACTAGATGTAGCTGCTCCCTGTCTCATGTGACTAGTTAAGGTAAATTTGCATATGCTGATCTAAGTTTTTAAAATCTTATAACTTGACTTTTCAGAAGCTTAGTCAGGGGAACCATAGGAAAGGTCATTACTTGATGCTGCACATGCTGGGACCAGTTTAGGGTGGAAAAAACATCTCAAAGATTTCCTTTAAGTAATAAATATTATATTGAAATTGAATGTGTTCATAGCTTGTTTTCTACACACAGACTGCACTTAACTATAAATTTCCCATTACTTTAAAAACTGTGTTTTCTATGGCTGTTTATGGTAGAAAATTGTGGGTCTTACCCAAAACTGAAAACACATCCTGCAAAATTAAGCTTTTAATATTGAAAACATAATTCAGTTAAATCTATGTAACAGTTCACATATCATCGGTAATGGCATGAGGAAAATAAGATTTGAATAATTTTATTCATTTGTGGCAGAGCTAGGATGAAAGAAGAAATGGAAAATATAACTACTTTTTGAGTACACTTAATATCAGTTATAATAGCTTTGATTGCTGAGAATTATCTAGAGGTACAAAATGTGTAATGGCATGAACAAAGGCAGAGAAAAACAACCAGCACTGTGTATGGTACATTAAAGAAGGGGGAGAGGATTACAGGATGAAGAAAATTAACAGAAAAGCAAGCAGCACTGGTTAATTATTATGAGGAAAATAGTCCATTTTAACTTCCTTTGTGGCTATAATTATCCCTTGTATTTCTCTCTAATCATCCGGTCCACTTAGACTGATATTATTGCGTCTTTTACAACTTCACCTTGGTGTTTTTTTGTTTTTTTTTACAACTTCTTAAAATCTGTGTACTACCAAAGCATATTAAAGAGATATCACTGGCTTTGTTTAAAGGGAAAAAAAGTGTTCCTCCAGAGAATTTATATTAGAAATGTATAATCAATCATGTAACTCACATGCACATTTCTCACCCTGTATACTGTATTTGCTCTTCCTATATTTTTTATGTGTGACAGGTGATTCACTCCTTACGTATAGATTTCAGCTGTGTGTAGTCTTCTTCTTGCCACTTTTCCAAAAGAAAATGTCACTAAAACTAACTGATATCAAAGCATATTATCTTGGTTTTATATTTCATACCATATATTATTTCTCTTCAAACTTTTAAATGTTGAATGCATACTTCACCAGTGTTGAGTATCAGTTGATTTTGGTGGTGACCATCAAAGTGATGTCTACCGTATGCCATCTTCAGCCCCAGCCATGCTTAGTCCAACTGCTGCTTTCATCATTGTAGACCTTTTTCACACATCAGTGTTTTGGTTAGTGTTTTGCACCAGTATTTGTAAGCTATAGAGTACAATAGAGTGCACACCTGAATATATGTGGTTGGATCAATCTGTTGATCGTGGGTTGCCTGAATATATGGCCGGATTAACCTGTATCATATTATGATTTTGGGGGATGCCTGAAGGAATGGGGAGGCACCTGAATGTATGGCGGGATTAATCTGTGGATTAGGGGATGCCTGAATGTATGGTCGGATTAACCTGTATCATAAATCAGTGTGATGCCTGATTTATGATACAGGGGCGGTGTTGGGGTGCGGATGTGGTAGGGCCGGATGTGGTCCCGGGGCCGGATGTGGTAGGTGTGCGGCCGGATGTGGTAGGGCTGGATGTGGGGCGGGGGCCGGATGTGGTAGGGGTGCGGCCGCATGTGGTAGGGCCAGATGTGGGGCAGGGGGCCGGATGTGGTAGGATTGGATGTGGGTGGGATGGACCGTCATAAGGGGCCGGGTTACATAAGGGGGCGGGGCATGTCACTTTGACGACAAGTATGTACGCTTTACTACTGCAAATTATAGTGTTTTATTCACACAAGTGGTACAGAGCAACATTTTGGTTGTACATACATGGCCTTCATCAGGCTCTATATAATAAAGAACAAAGTGTAACATGATACACAGATAATCTTGTCGTCACCAATCTCTTAATAATTCGAAAAACAAGGTAAGTACATTGAGGACCAGGGGACACGTCTCAAGGAAGAATCCAAACAAAGCAAAAATTATAGCTCAAGATATAACGTATAATTCTATGCACTCCTGTGGGATGTTATGTAATCATATGCAGTAGCCATAAGCAATGCAATCAATGTAAGATGCGATCATTGATTTAGGGAATCCCCGCCCTGTGGATACTGTAGATAGATGTAGCCAAATGGTTAGATGCCCCGTATAGAAGGTGAAAGTTAAGTAGAATAATCTCAAATCAGTTCAGGTAAGAATGTAGTTACAACCAGAAAGAGAGTGCTGAATGTGGTCTACACCTTGTACTACCTATCTCAGTCCTTGGATTGTTAGCAGAAAACCATTTGTCTCCTGACTCAGGCGCTTCCTCTTGAAGTGACTACTAGCCTAGACATTTACTATCCTGATTTGTCCTCGTAATCATGATCAAACTTGTAAGTTTATCACGGGTTTGATTTCTGATAGTGGATCGTTTACTTCTTGTATGATTTCTTTGGTGATAACTTGGACACCAAAATCAGCAAAGTTTATCGGGCATTGCAGCTGGCACTGGTAATGGTGTTTGGGTGATCTCTCAGCACTGTATAGAATTTAAACACCTAATTCTACTGCTCTCTGTTATCAGCTAGATCATGCTATTTTCTGATATTTGCTCCAGGGACTCTATAAGAACATTACTAATTTCTAAGCTTATAGTTATCTTGCGTGTTCTGACAGTAGCCAGATCTACCACAGCTAAAAATTGGAAGTCTGTAGCTCTAACTAGAATTTCAAAAAATGTGGGCATTGTACAACATAACTGTATAATAGAATATCTTATTGCAGGAAGACTGGGAAATAAAAAATGAAGAAAAAAATAGTACACAAAAATATAATTTTTAATAGAACTTAGATAAAATATTTCCTGAGCCTAGATACAAATGCACAGTAAATATGCCAAGTAAGTGCTACTAATAGGACCAATTGGGCAGGGCCAGTTAGACATCCAAAAAGGGCCAATAGCACTATTGTTTCCTCATGTGATTAGATGACAGAAATGTTTAGTGTTATTCCTTCCTATTACATCGGTGGTCGTCAGTGAACTATAGAAATGTACAACCACCCCCTTCACATGGAGCACTTAGGAGAAGTCCCAGTGGTCAGACCCCAAACCAATCAGACACTTATCCCGAACCCTGTGGATAGGGAATGTGTGTACAGTGCTGGCCAAAAGTATTGGCACCCCTGCAATTCTGTCAGATAATACTCAATTTCTTCCAGAAAATTATTGCAATCACAAATGCTTTGGTAATAATATCTTCATTTAATTTGTCGTCAATGGAAAACCACAAAAAGAATTGTCAAAAAGCCAAATTGGATATAATTCCACACCAAACATAAAAAAGGGGGTGGACAAAAGTATTGGCACCCTTTGAAAAATCATGTGATGCTTCTCTAATTTGTGTAATTAACAGCACCTGTTACTTACCTGTGGCACATAACAGGTGGTGGCAATAACTAAATCACACTTGCAGCCAGTTGAAATGAATTAAAGTTGACTCAACTTCTGTCCTGTGTCTTTGTGTGTACCACATTGAGCATAGAGAAAAGAAAGAAGACCAAAGAACTGTCTGAGGACTTGAGAAGCAAAATTGTGAGGAAGCATGAGCAATCTCAAGGCTACAAGTCCATCTCCAAAGACCTGAATGTTCCTGTGTCTACCGTGCGCAGTGTCATCAAGAAGTTTAAAGCCCATGGCACTGTGGCTAACCTCCCTAGATGTGGACGGAAAAGAAAAATTGACAAGAGATTTCAATGAAAGATTGGGCAGATGGTGGCTAAAGAACCTCGACTAACATCCAAACAAGTTCTAGCTGCCCTGCAGTCCGAGAGTACAACAGTGTCAACCCGTACTATCCGTTGGTGTCTGAATGAAAAGGGACTCTATGGTAGGATACCCAGGAAGACCCCACTTCTGACCCAGAGACATAAAAAAGCCAGGCTGGAGTTTGCCAAAACTTACCTGAGAAAGCCAAAAACTTTTTGGAAGAATGTTCTCTGGTCAGATGAGACAAAAGTAGAGCTTTTGGGAAAAGGCATCAACATAGAGTTTACAGGAAAAAAAAAGAGGCCTTCAAAGAAAAGAACACGGTCCCTACAGTCAAACATGGCGGAGGTTCCCTGATGTTTTGGGGTTGCTTTGCTGCCTCTGGCACTGGACTGCTTGACCGTGTGCATGGCATTATGAAGTCTGAAGACTACCAACAAATTTTGCAGCATAATGTTGGGCCCAGTGTGAGAAAGCTGGGTCTCCCTCAGAGGTCATGGGTCTTCCAGCAGGACAATGACCCAAAACACACTTCAAAAAGCACTAGAAAATGGTTTGAGAGAAAGCACTGGAGACTTCTAAAGTGGCCAGCAATGAGTCCAGACCTGAATCCCATAGAACACCTGTGGAGAGATCTCAAAATGACACTTTGGAGAAGGCACCCTTCAAATCTCAGGGACCTGGAGAAATTTGCCAAAGAAGAATGGTCTAAAATTCCAGCAGAGCATTGTAAGAAACTCATTGATGGTTACCGTAAGCAGTTGTTCGCAGTTATTTTGTCTAAAGGTTGTGCTACCAAGTATTAGGCTGAGGGTGCCAATACTTTTGTCTGGCCCAGTTTTGGAGTTTTGTGTAAAATGATCAATGATTTTACTTTTTTTTCATTCTCTTTTGTGTTTTTTCATTGCAAGCAAAATAAATGAAGATATTATTACCAAAGCATTTGTGATTGCAATCATTTTCTGGAAGAAATTGAGTATTATCTGACAGTATTGCAGGGGTGCCAATACTTTTGGCCAGCACTGTATATTATGGGGAAACCCTTTTAATGAAAATATGCGCTTCTTTAGTAACCATAGTAAATCAATTATGATGATTTTGCTGTAATAATATAGCTGATGATACCCCAAAAAAGTCCTTCTGTTAAGTAACAAAATAAGACACTACACATCTTGCATGCCAAAACATAATTTGTTGAATGTTTGAATATGATATTTGTTTTCTGTCATATAATATATATTTTTTTAATTCTGGACATAATTCCAGGTCTATTTTGTGTATGTGTGGGACTAATAAATGTTATATGTATATTTAACCTTAATTACAAAATCATATTTATTTACTATGTAATAGAAAAACTAGTAGAATTATATCTCTATTACTATCTTTCATCACTGACGGTATTTTTAAATCAATTTCTATATTATATTAATTGCATTTTGTTATTGAAATTCACATTTAGAGATTATTGTGTGCTGTGCTATGCTTACCAAGAATAAGAGACACTTGAAACTGCAGATAATGTTAATGGATTTCTGGCTGTCAAAGGTCATATAATAATCAAATCATCATGTGCAAAGTTGATGTGACAATGTGACATGGATAATGTTGTGAGAAGAGAGAAGATATCCTAAATTATTTCACAATAGCCTTAGGAGAGCAAACATTGTTGTTGATATACATTTGATCTGTTATTTAATTATACTTCTTTGACATTGTAAAACTAGATTTTATTCTCCTTTTATGTGATCTTTCACCTATGTAAGAACCAACACCTGGCATCTTTTCAAATACTTTTTTTTTCTTACATCAGTGGCAAAAGTTAAAAAGGTAACATGAAAAGAAAGATGAAAAAGGAATACTGTTCAAATTGAAGGACGCTAGTTTCAAGTTTCAATCTTGTATCAAAACATCTCCGCCTCATCTTCTTTCTCAGTCATCATAAATGAGAAGTACAAAGAGGTACACAAACATCAGTACAATGCAATGTGTATACTGCTATCCAGAAATCAGAGTTACAAAATTATACCTGACATATCAAAAAACTGACAGTCACATCTTTAAGATTTTCTTCTGTGCATTCCCATGGACTTCCTTTATTAATAAATCTGACACATAAAAAGCATCTGTATGACTAAAGTGTCAGTTACTCGAAAGGCCGTTTTGATCTATTCCTTAACTTTTAAAAGGAATATTCTCTTTTTCACAGAGACGAGATCCGCTCACTCACTGCCAGCTTTCAAATGACCAGCTCTTGAAGTTTAATTCTAAGTTTTAAATAAATATTGTATGCAAGACGAATAATTATGATGCTCGAGAGAGATGTAATGACATTGATTCTTTTTTATCTGAAAAATCTCACGCCTGGGGGCTGCAAAGTCTGTATTTTCTGTAGTTGTATAAAGGTACATTCTACATATTAAATATGCTAGATGGAAATGACATGAATACATTGCATAATAATTGTGAAACTATTGAAATTTATATAATCCTGAACATGCATTTTGTTTTAAAAATTAATAATGCACAGAAATAAAAAAAAACAATCTCATTTGAACGAGAGACCTTGCGAAAATATTACAAAATAAATCTTTTAAAGAATTCTCTAGTATTATATGCAAAAAAAAAAAAAAATAACTAGAAATATGTTTTGTTAACTCGGTCCATTAATTTCTAGTGATATTATACTGTAGAATTTGAACACACGGATGTGACCAAACCTAACTCATCTCCAGATTAGTTAACTAATGCAATTTCCCATGAAACCAATTCAACACCATATCATGACAGACTAAGGCTAGGTTTACATGGGGCCTTTTTAGTGAAAAACTGCAAACAGTTTTTAATTGTAGTGAAGGAGTAGCACATTTCTATTATGTCCGTTCACTAGAGGTTTTCTATTTAATGGCAATTACCATACAGGTGAAATACATAGTAACATCTGCTACACATTACTGCAATTAAAAACTGCATGCAGTCCTTTAGTTACAAAGTACAGTGTAAATCCAGCCTCAAAAAAGCCTTGAAAGACTGCAATTTACACTTCCCCCACCACCCAGAGTTGGCTACAAATGGACACAAATAGGATAGCTAGCATATCCCTTTGTGTTAACTTATCAGGAGATCATATTGCTTTTAGAAGATGACTAACTTTTGACACATATATCTGGACATGTCCAGTCAAGAGTAAGGGTAAAGAAGGATTTATCTGTATGTAGTATTTCATGTAATACAATCTATAGTATGAGATAGTATTTAAAGTATTTCCCAGTGAAAGTTTGCCCCACTTGTTGAGGTGGTCTCAATCAGACCTATAGATATATTGGATGGTGGTCAAATCAGCATAGAGGCTTGAGCTATGCAATCAACACAGAGTCAGGGTGAATCTAGGTAAAAGCATATTTTATTGAGCAAATCATTCCTCTTTATATATTTAGTAGAGTGGGTGCGTACAGCCAAAGTCCACTCAGATCATGAGTTTCTGATAAATAGTTTATGATACTTAGTCATCGTATCAGCAGTTTCATATTAACATAATTAGTGGTCAGTAGTTTCGGCGAAATAATAAAATGTCAGCAGTTAGACATATAAGCAAACATAATATTCAGCACAAACATTGGTACAGCTTGGTACAGCAATAAAAGTTGAATACAGGTCTCAATGCCCTATCAGTCCATCCTTTTGAGAAAAGATATGATACTTCCTTCTTAGCACCAGGTACTTCAAAACTTCAATAGCAAAAGGCTATTGTCGGACTTTCTAATTATTTTCTTCACCTAATTCCCTGTAGCTTGGAAATATCATATCCTATTCTCAACTAAAGCATCCTATCATATTCATCATTTCGAGGTTTCAATTCCACATACATAGTTTTATTGATAGACCTGTCAATCAGTTTTTGGAGGAGTCCTCGGATGTAAGGAATATAGCAACATCCACAGGTAACAAGTATTTCTGCTACAACTGCCAAAGAAATGAAAAGACTAGACACTAGGTGACTCCATTTTTCAAACCAGAGTTTTCTGCAAGTTCTTCTGACAATGATATTAGATCCTCTAATGCTTTTGTGATACTTCCATCTGGAGCTGTATTCTTAGGGATGAAAGTACAACAATAAGTACCAAACATGTTATAAACCCCTCCTTTTTCTGCTAATAACAAATCCAAGGCCATTCTGTTTTGCCACATCCTAAAAGCAAGTTGATCAATTATTCCCCTTATCGCATCTCTACTATAGTTTATAAATCTTTGTTGATTAAAGTAAATATAATTTATCCAGTCCACATTTTTATTGATCATAACCCATCAAAAGAAAAATGATTCAAATCCTGCCGCTATCTGATTTCTGCCTTTGCATTCATCTGGTACCTTGTAGGAACTCCAATATTATCTATATAGATTCTTGGGTCAAAAGATCCACCAGGTGCTGATCTTTCTATTCTATGCAGACCAGCAAAAGATTCACCAGATAATCATCCTTTAGCTTTGCGTAGACTGTCAGCATTTAACTTGCCACTTTGTATCTCTTCTGAGGAGATTATCTTAAATGGCATAAGTACCTGTACCAGAGCACAGCTACCAATCCAGTTCACAGGTAGCCTAGGTCTAAACTTCATGTCTCCACATAACCACCATATGTCAGTTCTAGCTGCAGGTCGATCAAGGAACCATTTGGCCTCATCTACGCGGATGTTATACTCACAAAATTCTAAAGTTAGATTTTCCGCCCATCTCCCTATTCCTGTTTCTATGGCTACCTCTTCATCGTAACTTACATCTACCAATACTTTAAAACCTAAATCTTTTATTGCTGACTCCTGGGGACCTTCCTTCACACTTTTCTCATTAGGGATAGGCTTCAACCAGAAAGTTCCTAACCGAGCCCTTCTTCCTGGGATGTACAACCCTGCATCTGACCAGGAGTTACAGTTCTGATTCCCAGGTCTAGATAGCCGAATATAAAAAAAATCAAAATGGAACGTGGCTACTGGCTTTGAAGTATCAAACCACATTGTTATCATAGTGTCATTTCGAGTTTTCTTAGTTGTTTCTCCCTTTTGGAGTGAGGTTACCAGTATCATCAGGAATAAGATCATTCTTTTGTGTCAAAGCTTTGCAATGGCTTGCATGGATCCAGTTGGGTCTTCCAGCAAGTTTCACTGAATTAGCTGCAGTGAGGAGAACTTGGAAAGGACAATCAAATCTCGGTTCTAATGGTCTTCTAGTATGTGTCTCGACCACTACCCAATCACCAGGCTGGAGGGAATGAGTCCCTTCTCAATTCTCTGGATCTGGAATGGAATCATAAACTTGTTTATACACAAAAGAGAGTCTCTTTTGGAGGCTTTGGACATAGCTGGTGAGGTAGTTGCAGTGTCTGTAGGAAATACAGGCCTAGCCTTGGCGCTGACCCAAATAAAACCTCAAAAGGAGATAACTTAGTTTTTCTATTGGGTGTGTACCTGATAGAAAATAAAGCTAATGGCAACACTCTGTCCAGTGCTTCCTTATCTCCACACTTGCTTTCTGAATCTTTAGTTTGAGGGTACCATTTAGTCTCTCCACCTTCCCACTAGCTTGTGGATGGTATGGTGTGTGAAATCCCTGTGTGACTCCCAGCATCTGCATAACATTTTGCATTACCTCTCCTGTGAAGTGGGTACCTCTGTCGGACTTTATGGTTTTAGGTAGTCCGAATCTATAGAAGACTTCTGACATTAGTTCCTTTGCAGTGGCCCTTGCAGTGGCTTTTGACATCGGGAAGGCTTCCGGGAACCTGGAGAAGATATCAACACACACACAAGGACATATTCATACCTACCTACCTTAGGTAGTTGTATGAAGTCAATCTGCAGTCATTGGAACGGGTAGAGGGGTTTTGGTGTGTGCTTCTGGGGTGTTTCTACTACACTACCTGGATTGTGTTGCGCACATGTAAGACATGCTTGTTTAAATCTGGTGGCAACCATTGTGAATCCAGGTGCAAACCACTGCTTATCTATTAGAACACACATGGCATTTTTAGACAGATGGGTTGGACCATGAGCAGCTTGAGCCATCATGGGGTACAAGGACCTTGGCAGGCATACCCGCAATCCCACCTTCCACAGACCTTCGTTTTTCTGAGCCCCATCCTTCGACTAGACCTTTCTCTCTTCCCCTGTGACTTGCCGAGTCAGAGCCTGCAAGTTACTTAAGTCTATCTGGTTATACTCAGTGCTTACCATGATCAGTGGGGGTGTTCCTGGGGTCTCCTTTTGCCTTGGTTTCCTTGCTGCTTCTTTTGCTGCTTGGTCCACCTTGTCATTGCCTCGTGCTTTATTGGTAGTAAACTTCGTGTTCCTTTACTTTAACTATGGAAACTTCTTTTGGAAGCAGCAAAGCCTCCATTAACTGTTTAATAAGGTGCCCGTGCTTAATAGGGTTACCTGTTGGTGTGAGCAAATCCCTTACCTTCCATATTGGATCATAATCATGGGCAACCCTAAATGCATACCTGGAATCAGTGTATATGTTGTATCGTATACCTTCTGACCCTCTAAGCGCTTCAATGAGTGCCATCAGCTCTGCCTCCTGCGCAGACATGTGAGGAGGAAGTGGTTCTGCTTTTATTACCTCATGTTGTGTGACCACTGCATACCCAGTGTAGAACCGGCCATCTTCATTGATGCTTCTTGGACCATCTACAAAAAGCTTAACATCTGGATTAATAAGAGGTTCCTCAGAAATATGTGAAAACCCTGACATTTCCTGAGCCATTAGGGCCATACAGTCATGTTCATGCTGTGTGTTGAAAAGTTCATCATCTATCAAGCCATTTAAAAACAGTGGTTTTCCTTGTTCCTCCCCCTCTCCTTTGGATCCACTACATCAATAGGGATTAAAGTAGCTGGATTCAATGTCATACATCTTTTTAAGGTTACATTTCGTGGAATGAGTTGCGTAGCCATAGAAATGTGCTGGGGTTGGACCTGGCTAAGGATACTGTGTAGGTTATGTGAAGTGTGGATGGTCACTGGGTAGTCCAACATAATTTTTGATGCTTTGTCTAATAATAGCGAAACAGCCACTACCGCTCGAACACATAATGGGGCATCTCTGGCAACAGGGTCTAATAATATGCAATGGGTCTATTTTGATGACCATGTTTTTGGGCTAGGACTTCTATAGCATGTCCTTGCATCTCTGTACAATAGAGGAGAAAAAAATTTAATATAGTCTGGGGTGCCTAGAGCTGGAGCAGAGATGACTAGCTCTTCATTTGTACAGGTTCTCCAATCAGGCTTTGCTGCCTGAACCTTCTGCCTGAGTTGTGGTCTAAGACCTGCCTCTGGCTTTGTTGCAGTGGTACTAGGTCCAGGTTCATAGTTTCTAGTGTGGGTATAAATAACAGGATAAAGTCCTGTTCTTTTGCATTCGCACCAATCAGGTTTCTGCTGTCCACACACACAAGTCCATCCTTCTGGAACCGCCAAAACAGGAGCCATGAGATGAGGTTGATATGGTGGAGGCATTTTTGCCTTCTTTACATACAGTGGGGAAAAAAAGTATTTAGTCAGCCACCAATTGTGCAAGTTCTCCCACTTAAAAAGATGAGAGAGGCCTGTAATTGACATCATAGGTAGACCTCAACTATGAGAGACAAAATGAGAAAAATATCTAGAAAATCACATTGTCTGATTTTTTATTAATTTATTTGCAAATTATAGTGGAAAATAAGTATTTGGTCACCTACAAACAAGCAAGATTTCTGGCTCTCACAGACCTGTAACTTCTTCTTTAAGAGGCTCCTCTGTCTTGCACTCATTACCTGTAGTAATGGCACCTGTTTGAAATTGTTATCAGTATAAAAGACACCAGTCCACAACCTCAAACAGTCACACTCCAAACTCCAATATGGTGAAGACCAAAGAGCTGTGGAAGGACACCAGAAACAAAATTGTAGACTTGCACCATGCTGGGAAGACTGAATCTGCAATAGGCAAGCAGCTTGGTGTGAAGAAATCAACTGTGGGAGCAATAATTAGAAAATGGAAGACATACAAGACCACTGATAATCTCCCTTGATCAGGGGCTCCACGCAAGATCTCACCCCGTGGGGTTAAAATGATCACAAGAACGGTGAACAACAATCCCAGAACCACATGGGGGGACCTAGTGAATGACCTGCAGAAAGCTGGGACTAGCGTAACAAAGGCTACCATCAGTAACACACTACGCCGCCAGGTACTCAGATCCTGCAGTGCCAGACGTGTCCCCCTGCTTAAGCCAGTACATATCCGGGCCCATCTGAAGTTTGCTAGAGAGCATTTGGATGTTCCAGAAGAGTATTGGGAGAATGTCATATAGTCAGATGAAACCAAAGTAAAACTGTTTGGTAGAAACACAACTCGTCGTGTTTGGATGAAAGTGAATGCTGAGTTGCATCCAAAGAACACCATACCTACTGTGAAGCATGAGGGTGGCAACATCATGCTTTGGGGCTGTTTCTCTGCAAAGGGACCAGAACGACTGATCCGTGTACATGAAAGAATGAATGGGGCTATGTGTAGTGAGATTTTGAGTGCAAACCTCCTTCTATCAGCAAGGGCATTGAAGTTGAAACGTGGCTGCGTCTTTCAGCCCAACAACGATCCCAAGCACAATGCCAGGGAAATGAAGCAGTGGCTTCGTAAGAAGCATTTCAAGGTCCTGGAGTGGCCTAGCCAGTCTCCAGATCTCAACCCCATAGAAAACCTTTGGAGGGAATTGAAAGTCCGTGTTGCCCAGCGACCGCCCCAAAACATTACTGCTCTAGAGGAGATCTGCATGGAGGAATGGGCCAACATACCAGCAACATTGTGTGCCAACCTTGTGAAGACTTACAGAAAACGTTTGACCTCTGTCATTGCCAACAAAGGATATATAACAAAGTATTGAAATGAACTTTTGTTATTGACCAAATACTTATTTTTCACCATAATTTGCAAATAAATTCTTAAAAAATCAGACAATGTGACTTTCTGGATTTCTTTTCTCATTTTATCTCTCATAGTTGAGGTCTACCTATGATGTCAATTACAGGCCTCTCTCATCTTTTTAAGTGGGAGAACTTGCACAATTGGTGGCTGACTAAATACTTTTTTTTCCCCACTGTACTTTATGCCTTTCCTTATTCCAACAACCTTCTCGTTTCCTTTCCTTTCCTTTGCTACCTCAGACCAAGCCTTTGTTTGTCTAGGCAACTTATTGTCATTAATCTCTCAAGTACTTGTCACTTCCCAAAGTGAGGAGTCTAATGGATCACCACTCATTCCCAGACCTTTCAACATCTTCCTCGAATCTTTCGCAGCAACTTTGCCTTTCCTTCTCTTCACTATCTCACTAGCACCACAACCCTCATGGTTCTTTGCTAACTATATTACCCATTTCTACTTGTCCCCTCTGGTTAGTTCCTAATATGCCTTTCAGTATAGTACTACCTCTATTCACTTCCCCCCCTTGTCTCTAAATTGGCGTCTAAAGTGCCCCTTGTCCTACAACTTGCAGTACCTGTAAACTGACTTCAGTGCACTCTATCAGTTTTTAGGTGTGTGGGCCCAAATATGATTTGTGACTTGGCCAAGTGACTACACCGCAGTCACGCCACTAAATCCCCTAGGCCTTTGGGTGAGGAACGGTACGTACTCTAAATTCAATTTGGCATACACATAAATCTTATATATCAACCATGAACTGGGCAAGCCAGACAGCATGGGGAAGTTGGCTTTCACATTATCACCACAAAAAACTTGTCCCATACCCTTAAGATAGACTAATAAATTCACACGGCAGTCATACACTAAACATGTAACAAAATAACAGCACATAAAGCTAACCAATCCAATAGATCATTCAAGTATCACTGGGATATTCTATGGTTCTTGCCAAACAATATGGACAGGATATACAAAAAGACTAACTATAACATACCGCAAGATCCGGCTACAGGTTAGAAGGTAGTGGAGACACAGAGAGAGATTTGTAAGAAGCTAAGGTATTTACCAGCACCGGTGTTTTGGTCTGTGTGTCCTTTGGTCTTCAGTCTGCAGATGCCGATTCTCAGGTATTAGGTGTCTTTTGTCTTTTCCTGCCCACCCAGGGATGCCATTTGTTGAGGTGGTCTCAATCAGACCTATAGATATATTGGATGGTGGTCAAATCAGCATAGAGGCTTGAGCTATGCAGTCACAGAGTCAGGGTGAATCTGGGTAAAAGCATATTTTATTGAGCAAATCATTCCTCTTTATACATTTAGTAGAGTGGGTGTGTACAGCCAAAGTCCACTCAGATCATGAGTTTCTGATCAATAGTTTATGATACTTAGTCATCATATCAGCGGTTTCATATTAACATAATTAGTGGTCAGTAGTTTCGGCTAAATAATAAAATGTCAGCAGTTAGATATATAAGCAAACATAATATTCAGCACAAACATTGGTACAGCAATAAAAGTTGAATAAAGGTTACGATGCCCTATCAGGTATAGCAAACATCCCTTATAGGTATAGCAAATTATAATAAAATTTGACCATACAGTCACCATGAATACCTCTGCACCATAATTCATATATTGCTACCACATAGTGACTAAATAATACCAACATGCAGTAACAAATTATTACCATTATACATCAAGCAAGCGCTATCAGAGACCGAATATACAACAATTAAATTATATGATTCATCATTGGCATATCGGATTGTCTTAGTTTGCTTCTCTTTCTGTTTCATCAGGTCCAGATGCGCATATCTTTCAATCCTAGTCATTGCTCATACCTTTGTTATGTACAGTGGGGAAAAAAGTATGTAGTCAGCCACCAATTGTGCAAGTTCTCCCGCTTAAAAAGATGAGAGAGACCTGTAATTGACATCATAGGTAGACCTCAACTATGAGAGACAAAAAGAGGAAACAAATCCAGAAGATCACATTGTCTGATTTTTAAAGAATTTATTTGCAAATTATGGTGGAAATTAAGTATTTGGTCACCTACAAACAAGCAAGATTTCTGGCTCTCATAGACCTGTAACTTCTTCTTTAAGAGGCTCCTCTGTCCTCCACTCATTACCTGTAGTAATGGCACCTGTTTGAAATTGTTATAAGTATAAAAGACACCAGTCCACAACCTCAATCCACCCCAACATGGGTGCGCCACTGGGAAAATGGCACCTTGGTGAGTTTTAACTGCAGTGTTAGGGGGGGGTTAATGCCAGTGATCAATGTGGGGACTGATCGTGGGCATTGCTGCTGGGTGTTGGCTATATAATAGAGAAGCGATATAATACATCCTCTGTAATAGTATGGTGGATCTCAGGAAAGGGTTAAAGACTTTTTATTAACTATTATGGTACCCCCTTTGTTCTTTTTAAACCTACAATGAGGAGCTGCATTATGAATATCCGCAACATCACCAAATCTCTTTCTGTCTGCAGTGTGAAAGAAGAGATAAAGGAACCCTTCATTCTTTAGATAAAAATCCCCAAAATTGAAACCCCACTTGTGATATATTAATAGCATATTGATGCCTCAGATGAGAAAACTCCTACCCACGTAGCGTAAACGCCACAATTTGGATACAGCATTTTACAGTACCTTCCAAGTGGATGGGATCAGCCAGAATCCGCTGGTGTTTTTGTTAATCGCAGCATGTCAATTATCCCTACATAAACGCTGACGCTTTCTGTATAGGTATAATAGAAGCAGAAAGTCTGCAGAGGAAAACTCTGCACACATTCTGTGAGAAGGACTGAGGAAAAAACGTGATGCATTTCTGCCGCAGTCTTTTCCGCAGCACTTTTTCGCTACGGCTCGCTACATGGGGCCTTATCATAAAGGAGAGCTCTGTATAACATGATGTGTAATATGAAATGACTAGTGCAAGACCAGTAGGTAATCACATGACACACAGATTTAAAGGGGACCTTTCACCGGCTCCACCAATTCTAGTTCTTAGCATTTGTTAATAGGCGCCGCTGCTCTGATTCCAGCACAGTTGGAATTTTTTTCTCTAGCCTCCACCGTTCCCAAGCATCAAGCACAGTTAGTTTTAGTACCTGATGTGCTATTTAAGCTCTGTAATGTCAGAAGGACAGTGTCAGGCAGGGGGCGTGATTCAGAGCTCCAATCAGAGGCAGCCAGTGTAGTATATCAAGACCCAAAACTCATTGATTGGCTAGAGATAAAAATCCAACTGTTCCAGAATCAGTGGAGTGACAGCTATTAAATGATGTGACAAACTGGACTTGTTGGAAGTGGTGAAAGGTTCTCTTTAAAGAACACTAAAAATAGAATACCTGTCTAGAAATACCCACAGACATATACATAAAAGAGTAACAATTTTGGCATTGTGCTTAGTAAGTCTTGCATGTAGCTGCTTGGCCATGGAAACTCACACCATGAAGCACCTGGCACACAGTTTTTTTTACCGACGTTAATGCCAAAGGAAGTTTGAAATTGTGCAAAGCGTTGGCAACTTTTATGCACTGTAAGTTTACATAATTTGCCACTTTGTGGTTGAGTTGTACTGGTTCCTGAATGTTTCTACTCTTTAATAATACCATTCATAGTTGATAGGGAATATCTAGTAGGGAAGCAATTTCATGAAGTGACTTACTGCAACAGTGGCATCTTATTACAGTACCACGTACAGTACAGTAAAAATAATTTCTAATAGTTTTTCTTATGGGTTTTGTTTTTATGGCGTTCACAGTGCAGCCAAAATGTGGGTTGTTATGATTTTGGCGACACCAAATTTAGATTTTTTTTTTATGTTTTAATGCCTTATTCTTGGAGTCGCCATATTCTGACAAGTGTAAAGTTTTTATATTTCCATGATTGGGGCCAAGTAAGGCATTTTTGTGGGCTCAGATTTTATTTATACTATTTTGGCGAATGTCTGACATTTGATCACTTTTTATTTACATTTTTTTTTTGGAAAGTGAAACAGCGAAAAAATAACAGTTTGGCTATTTTGATTTTTTTTTCCATTACAGTGTTCAGCATATAGGAAAAATATGTTTATAAGGTTGCAATTTCAGATGCCTCAGATATCTAATGTGTTTCTGTTTATTTTTATTTGGAATCTAAAGGGGTTAATGCCCATGTGACATTGAGTTATCTCCTCACAATATCAATGCCTAAGTTTATACCACCATTATAAACAGAAGCAGATGAGAAAGGAAAAGGGCTTTCAGCCGAGAACCTAATATGAATATAAAATTTAACCTTTATTTAACCCCTTGTGCGACTTTAAGGGCTTTGTTTTTACTGCTTTCACTGTGCAGCCAAATTTACATGTCACCTGTATTCTATGAGTCGGTGCAATTCCGTTGATACCAAATTAATATAGTTTTTTTCATGTTTTAACTCCTTAAAAAAAAATCCAAAACTTTGCAGAATTTTTTTTTTTTCTTGGAGTAACCATATTCTGATTCCTGTAACTTTTGTATATTTCCGTATACAGGTATGCATAAGGTGTCTTTTTTCGGGGAAGAGGCTGAATTTACTTTTTAGTTATACCATTTTAGAGAATGTTTGAAGTTTTGATCGCTTTTAATTAAAATTTTTATAGGCGGCAAAACGGTGAAAAAATGGCAGTTTGGTTCTTTTGACTTTTATTTCCTGCTACGGCATTTATAGACTGGGCATTTTTGGGCGTGGGGATGTATAATTTGTTTTAAACTATCTTATTAGCCCCCCCCCCCCCCCCAGGGGTCTTGAAAATGCAATATTTTCATTACATGTCCCTTAGACTGCAATACAACTGTATAGCTATATTGATATGACAGGCCTGGGAGCCTTCATTAGGCTCCTAGTTACCATAGGAACAAGATGGCTCCCACATTGAAAAAGGTATGGGGCCGCGGTGGGGCTACAACAGTGCTTGCGATCACACTGAACTCTGAACTGTGCAATACAGCGGAGACCTGGCACCTAGCATCCACCTTACTTGGAAAAAAAAAGTTATACAATTTGACAGGAAAGGCTGGGGTATATTATAAAATTGTGGTAAAGTGTCCCTGTAGCCTGACCACAGTCCCAATCTAGATAATGGAAGGGATCAGTTAAGCATGACTACACGGTCATAACTGGCAACTTCATGCTCCGTGTAACAAAACAAATCACCTGAAAGATTGACCAGTGCATATGAGTGAGAATGAACTGGGTATATGTGTGAACAAGGTCTTGACTAGATAGACCCTACTGCAAGCTACATATACAGTTGCTTAAAGCATACATCCAGTTATAAACAAATTTACAGGTTTTTATTTTCAGTACAGGTGAAAATAAGAAACTTTGTAATATGTCTTATTAAGGAAATCTGGTAACTCCTCTACTTTATAAGCTGTTTTCCTGCTCCTTATCTTCAATCTAACTGTTTTGTTTACATTATATCCATCTCTGTATTACCACACATAGACCTCTATGGAGGGGGAGGAAAAAGTGAGATTCAAATGCAGTCTGATTAATTGATTTATTGCCTCTTTTTGTGCTCCCACAACCTCTAACCTACAACTTAGCAGTGTTAAAAATGCAAGGGACAGCAGAGTGTAACAGAAGCAATTATTTGAGTCTCTTTTCTTATCCCTCTCTCCTCTTCATAGACTAATATGGAAAAAGTAACTGCCTAAAAAATAGTGAAAATATATTTCTCCTATTAGATATATACAAAGTTTCATATTTTAACCTGTACTATTCATTTATGTATAGTATATACTGTATGTATAACTGTATACGCTTTAAAGCCAACCTATATGCTGGTTGTGAAATATGAAATAAATGAAGGTAATGAATCCACTATATTAGTCCGAGACAAAATAAGTCAAGGACACATTCCTAAAGACTAATGACGTGTAAGCACTGCCGCATACACACTACATTGGCTCAGAGTGAGGAGGCTGGTGCAGGTGAGTATATTGAGCTAATCACTACTAAAACATGCTCAGCAGTGCTCTATAGTCAGATAAAACACTCAAGGTAATACCAGCAGGGCATGGTGGCTCAGTGGTTAGCACTGCAGAGCTGGAGTCCTGGGTTTGAATCCTGCCCAGGGCAACATCTGCAAGGAATTTGTATGTTCTCCCCGTGTTTGTGTGGGTTTCCTCCCACACTCCAAAGACATGCTGATAGGGAATGTAGATTGTGAGTCCTGTATGGGACAATGTCTGTAAAGTGCTGCAAAATATGATGACGCTATATAAGTAAGCTAAATAAAATAAATAGTTCCATAATGCACAATATAGTGTATTGATGTGATAATGGTGGTGGATACTATTCTGAACTCTCTTATGTTTCCTATTCTGAACTATTCCCTATTTATGCTACTAAAGTTACAAAAAAGTACATATTTCACTGGGAAATCCGGGTGGAAGGGGAAAGCTGGGTGGTTCATGTGGATCTGCACACAAATGAGCTGTTAATGAGGGTTAATTAGCAGCCAGGTGGGAGGGCTTTATAAATGAGGTGTTGGCCCTTCCCAATGCTCCCTGTCTGGGGAAGACAAGGTGTGTGCAAGGGCCTGTGGCAGCCAGAACCACGTCAGTGGGTACAAACCACCGTGTTTGTGGAGATACTGGGTAGTAGGCCCAGGGTCTCATACAGAAAGACACTGAATGTGTTAAGTTAGTACTGCAAAGCTTTTGATGTAATTACAAAGAGCCAGCTTATGGCGCCAGCTAAGGTCATGAGCGGGTGCCATGTTTAAAGACCTGACATCTGCCGTAAAAGTAAAGCGAATGTCGGGAAGTAGTTAAAGTTCTCTTTAGCTTACATCCTTCTCGAAGGGCTGCCTATAGGTACAGTCCTACTTTACCTACAGTACAGATATAGCAAATCTTAAAGAGAAACTTTCACCACCTCTACCAATTCAATTTCTTAGCATTTGTTAATAGGCTGTGTGGGGCCCACTTTTGGTCATATTATACTGTGTGTGGGCCACTGTGGAGCATATTATACTTTGTGGGGCCACTGGGGAGCATATTATACTATGTGGGGGCCACTGTACAGCATATTATACTCTGTGGAGGCCACTGTGGAGCATATTATACTGTGTGGGGCCACATATGCTATACAGTGGCCCTCACACAGTATAATGTGCTTCACAGTGGCCTCCACACATTATAATGTGCTCTTCAGTGGCCCCAAACAGTATAAAATGCGCCCAAGAGTCCCCCCTTAAGCAGCGACCCCAGTGTTTAATAATAGCACTATTTTAAAAGGGGCAACATAATGCCATGCCCCTTTCCGTTAACAAAATGCATAGCTGTTTGGGAACCAGGCTTTCCCCAATCATTATCATGGTGCTGCGAGAACCAGACATCTCCAGTGGACCCCATACCACTCTGGTCGCAGTCGCACATCCTGCGACCATGATCATTAAGCTGCCCATTACCAGACCTCCACTGCCCACTAAAGGCATGAGGCCCACTGGGGGATACACCGGTTCCCTGGTGGGCCAGTTCGCCCCTGGCTGTAATAACATTGCATGGTGATTACATTGCACGGTCACTATAAAACAGATCTGTGCAATGTAAATAGTGAAGGAGTCACGGCGCTCGCAAAAGCACCACAGTATCTTCAAACAGTTGATCAGCAGGGGCACTGGGTGGAACCCCACTGATCTCTTACATCTCTTAGACAGCTCGCAGTTCCCAGTATTGTTTCCATTCTGGGCTCTGCGCTGCTCATTCACAGTATTCTTGATAACTGCAGTTGTGGGTACTAAAGCTTTATCCCTTTCAAGTATCTGCTGCAGAACCCATAACCGTCACTATCAATAATTCACTGTAGGGAGGGGGTAGGGGGCCCCGGACAAAAGTTTGCACCAGGGCCCACAAGACTTTAGTTATGCCACTGGCTCTATTTTGTAATGAGCAGTGCACCTGTGTGCCCATCATATGACCATGGACTGATTTTTATCCACTAGTAAGCAGAATTAATGACAGAAAGCAAATTGATATAGAAAGTATATTGGAAAATTATAAAACTTTTAAATATACAGACAATAACATTTATTTGCTGAAATTGGACAACCCGTTTAAGTGCCAAGTTAAACTTTTTCTTCATCTATATATGTTAACCCACCTTTATTACAGTTTCTGAATCCAAAGGCATTTTTAAGTAATACTTTTGTGTGATTTAACTAACCCTAGTTGTTCAGCAGCAGCTCAAACCTCCATATTCCACTTCTATTTAAACAACATATGTCAGGCCAAACAATCCTAGTGAAATAAAAGGTTAAAAGTGAAATGAACAAACAATGGTAAAACAGAAATATCGGAAGTTTCCCTTTGTTTATAATCATTACAGCTACTAGATTCCACCCATTACAATTTGTCTCCAGTATTTTTCCTTGTTGATAAATTTCTTTATCTCATCTTGATCTTTTATGATCACAATGGTCACATCACAGTGAGATACTCTAAAAAGGTTAGATGTGTTAAAATATTTGCTGCCTCCGTTTATTCCCATAAGTAATTTTATTTATAATGTTAACAAGTGGAATATTACTCCAGCAGCAGATAGATTAGTGGAAAGCCTCTGCAAATGCTAGCAGTAGTTCATAGGTGAGGATTAGGTATTTTTAAAAGTCAATGTGGCTGGCAGTGATGAACAATATAACATACTATGCAATGAATACAAAACACATTGTAATCTTTATAAGTTAGAAGTAACCTTACACACAAAGATTTTTTAGAGGCATTTTACAGTATATGCAGCTCCTATATCTTAAACGAAAATTAAACTATTGCAGCAGCATGGGTTATAGTGAAATATTATTGCAAAATAATAAATGTTAACCCAGAGGTAAACCTAGCCTCTCTGCTGCCTGAAATGAACTATAGGCAGGTTCCCCCTCCCGGCTATCTTTGGCTGTGTGATGGGCCCCCCTTATTAGGACACTCACCCCATTGGCAGATCAAAAAATCCACTTATTGGTTCCCCACATAGTATAACACCCCCTTTTTTTGGCCCCCACACGATATTCAACCCCCATTTTTTGGACCACTACATGATACATGACCCCATTTTTTTTTCTGGCCCCTCACATGGTCTATAACTTCATTTTCCTGGCCCTCCACACGGTATATGACCCCCTTTTTTGCCCCCACATGGTATATGACCCCCTTTTTTAGCCCCCACATGGTATATTATGACCCTCTTTTTTGCCACCCATGTGAGCCGTGTACCGGGGTGGGCTTCCCAGGATACAGAGAAGTCACGAACAAAGGAAGCAACTCCAAATCAATTTAGAAAAAACAAGATTTTACTTTGTGTAATAACACCTCTTTACCAAAGAAAACACTCACAACTATTTACATACACTCAGCCAGGCAGCTGAGACCCTGGTGTTGTGCAGCACGGTGCCCTCTCATGTGCAGCTCCAAAACACTCCAAGCTTTTACCTATCTGCAGGCTGCAACTAACCAGCCGCTTGTTACTTATTTATCACCCTACTCACAGGAACAATTCAGTGAGTGTGATAGGGGCACTAGCGGTATAACACAAGAGCTTACAAACTTATC
Source organism: Leptodactylus fallax (assembly GCA_947044405.1). NCBI lineage: Eukaryota > Metazoa > Chordata > Amphibia > Anura > Leptodactylidae > Leptodactylus > Leptodactylus fallax. The sequence goes on along the minus strand of CAMRHE010000011.1, from coordinate 3,130,374 downwards.
AAAATACCCTTATTCCCCACAAACAAAGTACAACCAAGTAAATATAATAGTAGGTCAGCTTGCAAGCCAAAGAAATATGACAATGTATAAAATGTCGCTTCTAGACTTCCTCAGAAGCTCCTCTCTGGGAGTTACAAGTCTATAGAACTCTCTGAGTCTTAGTCTTTACTACCGTATAGGTAGATAATTCACCAGTAGTGTGGCCTGTGAAGATGAGTATGCCTAACTAGTCTAACTACAGGCCCTTACTCAGTCCCAAGCAATTTGCGCCAAAAATGTAATGCGGTGTGTGCACGATTACTTCTCTTACTGATCCAGATTTGTTGCGTACCTTTAGCTTTTGTTTGGAACAGCTGAAAGCAGGGCTCATCCAGAAAACATGCAGTCTCACTGACAGGGCCACTTCTCAGCCGGGTCCTTGATAGCAATCTTCAACTTAGGATGCTGTCTGAACAAACCCTGGAAAAGTCTCTGCTTCAGCACCCCCTTGCTATATCTCCGATCCCTTAGGAATCCGTTTTCTCTCACTTCAGTCCTACCTGTTGCCGATACTGCAGCTCTGACTGTACGTATATGGTCCGGCACAGGAGCCCCTGGGTAACACTCAGCTTATCCCACTGTCTCAGTAACTTCTGACCTTCTTGAGTTAGGCTGGCCCGCTCGTCCGTGTTATGTTCTGGAATGGCGATACTCTGCCGAGGTGTGGGATTTCAATGTCTTCTAGCCCTTCGTCCCCACTCTTATTCGGCAATCCTACAGGGACTCGTGAGAGGGCATCAGCGTTGCCGTTCTCCCTTCCTGACCGAAACTAGATGCGGTATTGGTACTTGGAAATGCGAACCATCCATCTCTGCTCAAGGGCGCCTAGCTTGGCATTTTCCAAGTTCGCTAATGGGTTATTGTCCGTCATGACAATCACTTCTGCACACGTCAGATACTCTGCAAATCTTTCAGTCATTGCCCATACCAGCGCCAAAAGCTCCAACTTAAAAGAGCTATAGTTGTCAGGGTTGCGCTCCGACTCCCTTAGAGACTGACTGCCATAGGCAATCACCCTCTCCCGTCCGTCTTGAACTTGAGATAGCATGGCTCTAAGACCATGTAGACTTCCATCCGTGTACAACAAGAACAGATGATCAAACTGTACATAGGCCAGGATCGGGACACTGATCAGAGTTCTTTTCAATGCCTCAAAGGCTCCTTGCTGTCTTGGCCCCCACTCAATGGGGCAATTCTTGGGTCCTCCAGCTGTGCCTCTCAGCAGCTCGTTTAGTGGACCGGCAAGATGTTCAACTTGGGTATAAATCTCCTGTAATAACTGGCCAATCCTAGAAAGGCCTGCACTTCCCGTAGGGTTCTTGGCTGGGGCCACTTCTGGACGGCCTCCACCTTTCTGGGGCTGGTTGTACTCCTTCTGGAGTGACCACATGTCCCAAGTACTCTATTCGCTGCCAAAACAGTTGGCACTTCTTGGGCTTGATTTTTAGCCCATAGTCTCGCAGTCGTTCCAGGACCTGTCTCAGCTTTTGAAGATGATCTTCGAATGAGGTCCCAAACACCACAACATCATCCAGATGTATCAGTACTGACTCAAAGTTTAGGTCACCCAGACAGAGCTCCATGAACCGCTGAAATGTCCCTGGAGCATTGGACAGACCAAACGGCATTCTGTTGAACTCATAGAGTCCCATGGGTAAGATAAAGGCTGTCTTCGCCTTGTCCTTTTCGGCCACTGGCACTTGCCTATATCCACTGGCCAGGTCAAGCGTGGAGAAATACTTGGCAAGACCCAGGATGGATAGTGACTCTTTGATCCGTGGAAGAGGATAGGCTTCACGGACGGACTGAGCATTCAGTTTCCGGTAATCTACACAGTCTTTCTTCCGCACCAGGACCACTGGAGCAGCCCACGGGCATTTACTCTCCTGTATCACCTGATTCTCCAGCATGCTGGCCACCATCTCTTTCACCTCCTGATACAACTTGGGCGGGATTTGCCTGTACCGTTCCCGAATTGGCGCAGCGTCGCCGGTAGGGATTTCATGTTCAATGGCGGTAGTACACCCGAAGTCTTCATCATGTCTTGAGAACACCTCCTAGAACTCCCACAGAGTCTCGCGTTCATCACGTATGGGGCTTAGTTTTTGGTGAACCGCCACAGGACGCCCTGTTACTGCGGCGGTCGGAAGTTTAAAGCTGGCTCGGGTTTCATCTGTCCCTGGCACTCTCTGGTGATATGGCCATACTGTCGGCACCTCCAGCAGAGGGGTCCCCTCGATCCCCGCACACCAGATGGGCCTTGGTTGGTGGGCCCTCGCACCCGAGGTACTCTCGGTGGAAGAGGGCAAGATGATGTAACCCTTTCCGGAGCCATGGATGAACCTGCTTTCATCTGGGAAACCTCCAGGCGGAGTTCTCTCATTTCTGCCTGTAGAGCCTGGACTATATCCTTCAAAGACTCCGCATCTTCAGGACCTAATCGGGCCCCTGTAACTTGGGTGCTACTCACTGCTTTCACACTTACAGCCATGGGCTCTTCTTCCCTCTCTACAGCAGCCAGGTAAACATTATAGAATGTCAGGTTGGCATCTGCCCAAGTCATCTCTTGCAGTTTATCCTGTAAAAACTTATTGGATAATCCTAGGATGAATTGGTCTCGTAGTAGTCGGTCCACATCTTTGAAGGCTCCCATAGCCTCCGAATCTCGCCACCACACTTCACTCAGTATCTCCTGTAAGGCATTAGAGTATTGCATTAAAGCCTCACCTTCTCGCTGTGAACGATTAAAGAAGTTGCTTCGCAACTGTCCTACTTTGGTAAGCCCTACCTGAGCTCCCTCTAGCAGGGAGAATATTTTTTCCAAGGTGTCTCTCTCTGATTCAGGCCGTACCATCACTGTCCGTCTAGCGTCACCTTCTAGGGCCCCCAATGCTATCTCTGCATGCAGCCCCGGAATCAGGTTACTCAATTTAACTACACTTCGTACCCTTTCGGTCGAGTCCTGCAACGTCATATTATTACCGTCAAATTTTGACAGATGCTGCATTAGTGCCCCTGCTGATAAGTACCCTACTTGGGCTGGCATGACTGGTACTGGGGCTGGTAACTCTTGCTGTGTAGGGGCACCCTGGACCGGTGCAGCTAGAGCCGAGAGATTAATTCCCGCCACGTTCCCGTCCATGACGGTCGCTGTATCCTGCCGACTACGCCAAGTTGTAAGCCGTGTACCGGGATGGGCTTCCCAGGATACAGCGAAGTCACGAACAAAGGAAGCAACTCCAAATCAATTTAGAAAAAACAAGATTTTACTTTGTGTAGTAACACCTCTTTACCAAAAAAAACACTCCCAACTATTTACATACACTCAACCAGGAAGCTGAGGCCCTGGTGTTGTACAGCGCGGTGCCCTCTCATGTGCAGCTCCAAAACAATCCAAGCTTTTACCTATCTGCAGGCTGCAACTAACCAGCCGCTTGTTACCTTTTTATCACCCTAGTCACAGGAACAATTCAGTGACTGTGATAGGGGCACCGGCGGTATAACACAAGAGCTTACAAACTTATCAAAATACCCTTATTCCCCACAAACAAAGTACAACCAAGTAAATATAATAGTAGGTCAGCTTGCAAGCCAAAGAAATATGACAATGTATAAAATGTCGCTTCTAGACTTCCTCAGAAGCTCCTCTCTGGGAGTTACAAGTCTTAGTCCTTACTACCGTATAGGTAGATAATTCACCAGTAGTGTGGCCTGTGAAGATCAGTATGCCTAACTAGCCTAACTACAGGCCCTTACTCAGTCCCAAGCAATTTGCACCAAAAATGTAATGCGGTGCGTGCACGACTACTTCTCTTACTGATCCAGATTTGTAGCGTACCTTTAGCTTTTGTTTGGAACAGCTGAAAGCAGGGCTCATCCAGAAAACATGCGCTCTCACTGACAGGGCCACTTCTCAGCCGGGTCCTTGATAGCAATCTTCAACTTAGGATGCTGTCTGAACAAACAGTCTCTGCTTCAGCACCTCCTTGCTATATCTCCGATCCCTTAGGAATCCGTTTTCTCTCACTTCAGTCCTTCTTCCTTCTAAAAACTCAAAAGCACACTCCTAAGATGGCTGCCACACACACCCTGCTCCTTCTTTCCCACCTCTGCAGAACAGGGTCTCCACGTCACTACTCCAGGGAATTACAGAATTACAGTCTTTTTTATTTCTGAGGTAACAGTGGCCTCTTGTGGTCAAACAAACAAATGTCAGATTATAAAAAAATAACCTTATTTATAGAAACAGGAACATTCATAACATGAGGGCTGTTTCCCCATCTTACACCCACATAATATATGATCCTGCTTTTTATGTCCCCCCCACAGTATATGACCCCTTTATTATGCAACTCCCACAGTATATGACCCTTTTGATATGCCCCCCACAATATATGACCCCTTTTATGCCCACCACACAGAATCTGATCCTTTTTATGGCCCCCACACAGTATATGACCCCTTTTTTTTCAACCCCCACACAGCATATGATCCCCCTATTTATTATCCCCCACACAGTTTATGACCCCTTTTTATACCCCCACAAACACACACACACACAGTGTATGACTTTTTTTTTTTTTTTTACACACCCCACCACCAGCATCCCCTTTTTCTCCCTACCCCCACACAGAGTAGTGGCCGATACTTTTTACTCACCTGTCCACGCTCCTGTCCTGGCCGCCCTCCACTGCTGCCTCCAGGATGCGCCATAATCTACAAAGGAGTAACATACACTCATTTCATAAACTTAAGTGGTGGCCCAGGCAGGCTTTCCCTCAAAGCCTAGTTGGCAGCTCTCTCTCTAGCGCAGTTGATAATGAGGGATTACATACAATACTGAAGAGAAGAGAAATGAGAGCTACATTTACAATAAATTGATATAGGGAGATCCTAAACAGAGATAGGAGTCAGTGTGTTTGGCAGGCACATACAGCCATTGAGTGAGTGTGACTGCAGCTCAGGACGGGGAGTAAAAAAGGAAAATTATTATTATTATTATTATTATTATTATTATTGTTTATTTATATAGCACCATTAATTCCATGGTGCTTTACATTTGAGGGTTTACATACGGTACACAAAATATACAAAACACATATAATACTAACAGTGACTAACTGGTACAGTGGGATAGAGGGCCCTGCCTGCAAGGGCTTACAATCTATGAGGGAAGAGGGATAAAGACAGAAGGTTAGGGGAGTGGCTGTACAGTTGGTGGTGTGGTTACAATAGCGTTATTGGAGGTTGTAAGCCTTCCTGAATAGGTGAGTCTTCAGGGCCTTCTTGAAGCTTGTGATTGTGGGGGTCAGTCTTATGTGTCTTGGTAATGAATTCCAGAGTATGGGGGATGTAAGGGAGACGTTTTGGAGATGGTTTTGTGAAGAGCGGATAAGAGAAGAGCGGAGTAGGAGGTCTTTGGAGGATCAGAGGTTACGTGCGGGCAGGTAGCGGGAGATTAGGTCGGAGATGTATGGAGGGATCAGGTTGTGGATGGCTTTGTATGTCAGAGTTAGTAATTTGAACTCTATTCGCTGTGCAACAGGTAGCCAGTGAAGGGATTGGCAGAGGGGAGCGGCTGATGAAGAACGGGGGAAAAGGTGTATTAAACGAGCAGCATAGTTTAAGGTGGACTGGAGGGGGGCGAGAGTATTTGCTAGGGGGGCATGGAGAAAGGTGTTACAGTAGTCTAAGTGGGAGATTATGAGGGCATGGACTAGCATCTTTGTAGTTTGATGGGTGAGGAAGGAGCGGATTCGATGGATGTTCTTGAGTCTGAGGCGGCAGGAGGTGCTGAGGGTTTAGATTTGTGGCTTGAAGGATAGGTCAGGGTCTAAGGTTATCCCAAGGCACCTGACCCATGGGACTGGGGTAAGTGTAGCACCATTAACTATGATAGATGGGTCAGGTAGAGGGTCCATGCGAGGTGGGGGGAAGATGATGAACTCAGTTTTCTCCATGTTGAGTTTGAGAAAGAGGGAGGAGAGAAAGGAGGCTACGGCTGCTAGACACCCTGGGACTCTGGACAACAGGGAGGTAATGTCTGGCCCAGAGAGATATATTTGAGTGTCATCAACATAGCAATGGTAATGAAAACCATGTGATTCTATGAGTTGGCCAAGGCCGAGGATGTAGATTGAGAACATTAGGGGTCCCAGGACGGAGCCTTGGGGGACACTTACAGAAAGAGGACGTGGTGGGGAGGTGGTGTGTGAGTGGAAGACACTGAATGTGTGGTTGGTGAAGTATGAGGAGATCCAGGAGAGGGCCAGGTCTGAGATGCCGAGGGATGAGAGCGTTTCTAACAAGAGGGAGTGGTCGACTGTGTCAAAGGCAGAGGAGAGGTGGAGAAGGAGGAGGACAAAGTAGTGACGCTTGGCTTTGACAGTTAGAAGGTTATTAGTGACTTTGGTTAGGGCAGTTTCTGTGGAGTGATGGGTTCTGAAGCCTGATTGTACAGTCATGGCCAAAAGTTTTGAGAATGACACAAATATTATATTTTCACATGATCTGCTGCCCTCTGGTTTTTATATGTGTTTGTCAGATGTTTTTATCACATACAGAAATATAATTGCATTCATATTATGAGTAACAGAAGCTTATATTGACAGTTAGAATGAGTTAATGCAGCAAGTCAATATTTGCAGTGTTGACCCTTCTTCTTCAGGACCTCTGCAATTCTCCCTGGCATGCTCTCAATCAACTTCTGGACCAAATCCTGACTGATAGCAGTCCATTCTTGCAGAATCAATGCTTTAATTTTGTCTGAATTTGTTGGTTTTTGTTTGTCCACCCGTCTCTTGATGATTGACCACAAGTTCTCAATGGGATTAAGATCTGGGGAGTTTCCAGGCCATGGACCCAAAATCTCTATGTTTTGTTCCCTGAGCCATTTAGTTATCACCTTTGCTTTATGGCAAGGTGCTCCATCATGCTGGAAAAGGCATTGTTGAGCGCCAAACTGCTCTTGGACGGTTGGGAGAAGTTGCTCTTGGAGGACATTCTGGTACCATTCTTTATTCATGGCTGGGTTTTTAGGCAAGACTGTGAGAGAGCCGATTCCCTTGGCTGAGAAGCAACCCCACACATGAATGGTTTCAGGATGCTTTACAGTTGGCATGAGACAAGACTGGTGGTAGCGCTCACCTCTTCTTCTCCGAATAAGCTGTTTTCCAGATGTTCCAAACAATCGAAAAGGGGATTCATCAGAGAAAATGACTTTACCCCAGTCCTCAGCAGTCCACTTCCTGTACCTTTTGCAGAATATCAGTCTGTCCCTGATGTTTTTTCTGGAGAGAAGTGGCTTCTTTGCTGCCCTCCTTGAGACCAGGCCTTGCTCCAAGAGTCTCCGCCTCACAGTGCGTGCAGATGCACTCACACCTGCCTGCTTCCATTCCTCAGCAAGCTCTGCACTGCTGGTAGCCCGATCCCGCAGCTGAAACACTTTTAAGAGACGGTCCTGCCGCTTGCTGGTCTTTCTTGGGCGCCCTGGAGCCTTTTTGGCACCAATGGAACCTCTCTCCTTGAAGTTCTTGATGATGCGATAGATTGTTGACTGAGGTGCAATCTTTCTAGCTGCAATACTCTTCCCAGTTAGGCCATTTTTGTGCAGTGCAATGATGACTGCACGTGTTTCTTTAGAGATAACCATGGTTAACAGAAGAGAAACAATGATGGCAAGCACCAGCCTCCTTTTAAAGTGTCCAGTGGTGTCATTCTTACTTAATCATGACAGATTGATCTCCAGCCCTGTCCTCATCAACACCCACACCTGTGTTAATGGAGCAATCACTGAAACGATGTTAGGTGGTCCTTTTAAGGCAGGGCTGCAATGATGTTGAAATGTGTTTTGGGGGATAAAGTTCATTTTCTAGGCAAATATTGACTTTGCAAGTAATTGCTGTTAAGCTGATCACTCTTTATAACATTCTGGAGTATATGCAAATTGCCATTAGAAAAACTGAAGCAGTAGACTTTGTAAAAATTAATATTTGTATCATTCTCAAAACTTTTGGCCATGACTGTAGTATGTCAAAGAGCATGTTGGAGGAGAGATAGGAGGATAGTTCGGAGTGGACATATTCAAGCAATTTAGAGGCGTACGGGAGAAGTGAGATGGGGCGATAGTTGACTGGAGAGGACGAGTCGAGGGATGGTTTCTTAAGTATAGGTGTGACGGTAGCATGTTTGAAGGAGGAAGGGAAGGAAGGATCCATTGGTTAGGGATAGGTTGAAGAGATGGGTTAGGGCTGGAGTAATGACTTCAGTGAGTTTGGGGATGAGATGTGACTGGATCGGGTCAAGCGCGCAGGAGGTGAGGTGGGATTTAGAGATTAGGGTGGAGAGCTTTTCGTCAGAGACGGTGGGTGGAGAAACAGGTTAAAGAAGAAGAGCACCGAGCAGTTGGGTAGAGTGGTTGTCGGGTGTGTAGGGTGAGACTGTCTCTGATGGTGTCGATTTTGTTTTTGAAATAAGAGGCAAAGTCATCAGCTGGGATGAGCGATGTCGGAGGGGGCACAGGAGGACGGAGAAGGGAGTTGAAGGTAGTGAATAGCTGTTTGGGGTTGCGGGATAGAGCAGATATGAGTGTGGTGAAGAAGACCTGCTTTGCAGAGGTAAGTGCGTTCTTGAATGTGAGTACTGCCTCTTTATAACTGAGGAAGTCCTCCTGGGAGTGGCTTTTCTTCTAGAGGCATTCTGCAACCTGTGAGGCACGTCTCAGTTTTTTAGTCAGGTCAGTGTGCCAGGGTTGTCTATTGATCGGTCGGGCTCTGGTGTTTGTGAAAGGGGCGACAGAGTCAAGGGCTGAAGTAATGGTGGTATTATAGAAGGCAGCAGCAGCATCTGCATCCTGGAGTGAGGATATGTTAGCGAGCGATATGAGGGAGTCTGAGAGTGTACGGATGTCAAGGCGATTAAGGTACCCATGGGGGCGTGTTGATTTAGGGGTTGGAGGGTCTATTACAGAGGAGAGCGCAGAGAATATCAGCAGGTTGTAGTCGGAAAGCATGGACAGAGAGTTAGAGAGGTTGACTAGAGAGCAGAGGCTGGTGAATATGAGGTCGAGTGTGTGCCCCTTTTTGTGGGTGGCAGAGGAGGACCATTGAGAGAGACCAAAGGAGGCAGTGAGGGACAGGAGACGGGAAGCGGAAGGGTGGTTTGTTAATGGGGATGTTGAAATCACCCATGATGATGGTGGGGGTGTCTGTGGATAGGAAGTGCATTAGCCAGGTGGTGAAGTGGTCAATAAAGGCAGCGGTAGGCCCTGGCGGACAATTGGAGGTTGGAGGGTGAGTAAATGCGAACAGAGTGCACTTCAAAGGAGGGGAGGGTGAGAGCAGGTAGCGGTTGGATTGGGGCGAAGGAGTAGTTGTCAGACAGGAGTATGCCTATGCCTCCACTAGGTTTATTGTTGGGGCGGGGATTGTGCGAGAATTGCAGACGTCCATAGGAAAGGGCATTAGGGGAGGTAGTGTCTGAGGGTGTTAGCCATGTTTCTGTGACACCGAGAAATGAGAACTCACGAGAAATGAAGAGGTCATGGATGTAGTCAAGTTTATTGCGTATGGAGAGAGCATTCCATAGTGCATCGGAGAGGATGTGGGGAGGGTCAGGAGTGGGTAAGATAAGTGTGAGATTTAGGGAGTTCCGTGCACTGATGCCGGTTATGTGGAAAGATCCGATAGTAGGGGTTTGATGGGGCGGTCCAGGATTAGGAGATATGTCGCCAGAAGTAAGGAGAAGCAGGGAGAGGGATAGTAGGTGTAAGTAGGAGAGAGTGTGTGGAGGTTGTGTGTTTCTGGAGCGGAAAGCTTGCAGGTTTGTGAGTAGCTGTGCAGAGAAGGTAAGGTGGTGGGGTAGAATAGATGGAGAGATAAAGATTTCCATACTGACAAGGGTGGTTTGGGGTGGATAAGTTGTTTTTACAATTATGGGAAGAACAACAGTGATTATAGTGAGAAGCATTTCTGTTAGACAATATATAGGTTTGTTTTAGTGGGTTGTTGTTACCTTCAGTTCCCCTCTGGCCTAATTCTGCTCTGAAACTTGGAGCTTCACTTTGAGTCTGCAAATTGACCTAGGTCAAATTGACCAGTGGCCTTACATTTATACTAGCTAGCAATACATTTGATTCATGTGTATCAGGTGTGAACAGGAGTGGGGTAATATGGAGATAGAATCTGAGAATGCAAGGAAGGGTCAGGTGAGAAAAAAGGGGTGGAGGAGCCTGAAGGGAGTAGAGACAGTAACTTCAAAGCTAATATAGTTAAAACAAAGTGGATAACATCATACCAGGGTAATTAATTGACAATAACAGCAAGCAGAGATGTAGTTATGAATGAAGCAGTAGTGTTTCAATATCTGAGTCCAAATGGGGGACATACCTGAGGATAGAAGACAGGGTCAGATGAGAATTGATGATGCTGGATGACAGTCTATTACATTCTGGCCTAATTCTGGTCTGACACTTGGAGCTGCACTTTGAGTCTGCAAATTGACCTGTCTGCGATGGGAAGGAGTTAAAAGAAAATTTGTAATATAGCTTATCAGAGAGAAATTCCTGTCATCAGGCTGCTTCTCTGTTCCCCATCCCTCTGCTAAACTATCTTTCATTTTGAAAATCACTGCCCTATCGATTTCAATATAGACTGCAGGTCACATGACTCAGATGACTTATGTCAATAAAAGTCTATGGAGAAGGAATGGGTGAGGAGATAGCAGGGATTGCAGAAGCTAAGAGAAGAAACACAGACTTAAACTAAGGCTGAGGCTGAATAGAAGTCTTTATATCACAACCAAAGCACGGATATAGGTATAGTTCCATACCTCTCTTTATATTTTCTGTATGTTACTGGAGATGTTTCTGAGTGACAGAAAGATTCTTGTACTCAATGGGGCAGGTTTATTATGCCTGGTACACCAGTTTTCTGGTGCATAAGGCTTAAAAAGTTGCAATTTTTCTGCATATCAGGTTTTTGTGCAACTCTGCATGGCTATTGCTGCTTTCCCAAAAAGGGATGAGGTGAGGGCATGCAGGATGTGGCTCATAATCATTTATGGTAGAAATCTGGTGTAAATTATGCAGGAAATATACTATGCAGGCTTACATTAGTTATAGCAAATTAAACATTAATTGATCTATTTGAGCAACAGGGATATTATTTCATAGTAGTGAGAATCATATCTCACAACAAGCATACTACTTCTTTGTAAATGAAATATAGCATGTTGTAATGTCTTTCCTCACTGAGTCATGATGCAGGATATAGCACGATAACATTCATCAGATAATACATTCATGCAGTCTACATAATGTACATATATCTTAAAGGTAGCCTATCACCACCAAAAGGCACTTATATGCTGTTGTTGGGGACATAGTAACATACCTTTCTTGTGTCAAGGTACAATCTTGCGGTTGGGAAATTTTTATTCCGTATGCAAATTAGCTGATTGGTAAACTCCTGCCGGAGAACCTCCTTCTTTTGTAGTTGCAAATCACTGTCCACTGTCAATCTTTCTGTTTTGGGGTTGGCACTGGGTGGCAACCACAAAAGAAAATGGGTGCTCTGGCAGGTATAACCCTGCCCTTAATGTAAAAAAAAAGATTTGCATATGGAATAAAATTTTAATTTTTCAGCAGTATGAGTGACCTTGGACAAATCAAAGATATGTTCGCTATGCCACTAAGCTGCCCTACCATTCCATATAAGTGGTTTGGAAATTATTTTTTTAGTAGTATACTCCCTTAAAGTTTAATGGTGGACTAAACACTAGGGATGTTTACACACATGGACAAAATTGTTGGTACCCCTCGTTTAATGTAAGAAAAACCCACAATGGTCACAGAAATAACTTGACTCTGACAAAAGTAATAATATATAAAAATTCTATGAAAATGAACAAATGAAAGTCAGACATTGCTTTTCAACCATGCTTCAACAGAATTTAAAAAAAAAAAAGAAAACTCATGAAACAGGCCTGGACAGAAATGATGGTACCCATGAAAATAATGTGACCAAAGGGACATGTTAAATCAAGGTGTGTCCACTAATTAGCATCACAGGTGTCTACAATCTTGTAATCAGTCAGTCGGCCTGTATATAGGGCTACAGATACTCACTGTGCTATTTGGTGTCATGGTGAGTACCACACTCAACATGGACCAGAGGATGCGAAGGAAAGAGTTGTCTCAGGAGCTTAGAAAGAAAATTATAGACAAGCATGTTAAAGGTAAAGGTTATAAGACCATCTCCAAGCAGCTTGATGTTCATGCGACTAAAGTTGCACATATTATTCAGAAATTTAAGATCCATGGGACTGTAGCCAACTTCCCTGGGCGTGGCTGCAGGAGGAAAATTGACAAATCAAAGAGAAGGATAATACGAATGGTAACAAAAGAGCCCAGAAAAACTTCTAAAGAGATTAAAGGTGAACTTCCAGCTCAAGGAACATTAGTGTCAGATCGCACCATCCATCGTTGTTTGAGCCAAAGTGGACTTCATGGGAGATGACCAAGGAGAACACCATTGTTGAAAACAAATCATAAAAAAGCCAGAATTTTCCAAACTACATGTTGACAAACCACAAAGCTTCTGGGAAAATGTCCTATAGACAGATAAGACAAAAATCGAAAATTTTGGCAAGGCACATCAGCTCTATGTTCACGGACGGAAAAATGAAGCATATCTTGAAAATAACATTGTACCTACTGTGAAACATGGAGGAGGCTCTGTTATGTCCTGGGGCTGCTTTGCTGCATCTGGCATAGGGTGTCATGAATCTGTGCAGGGTACAATGAAATCTCAAGACTATCAAGGGATTCTAGAGAGAAATTTGCTGCCCAGCGTCAGAAAGCTTGGTCTCAGTCGCAGGTCATGGGTCTTGCAACAGGATAATGACCCAAAACACACAGCTAAAAACACCCAAGAATGGCTAAACATTGGACTATTCTGAAGTGGCCTTCTATGAGCCCTGACCTAAATCCTATTGAGCATCTTTGGAAGGAGCTGAAACATGCCATCTGGAAAAGGCACCCTTCAAACCCAAGACAACTGGAGCAGTTTGCTCATGAGGAGTGGTCTAAAATACCTGTTGAGAGGTGCAGAAGTCTCATTGATAGTTACAGGAATCGTTTGATTGCAGTGATTGCCAGTAATGCTGTGATATCCCTGGTGTTTTTACTGTACAATTGTATCTAGGAAGCCACATGTAGGAGGCTATAGAGACATGTGTCGCTCATGAGATACTGGTTGTGTAACACTGGTTTAACTACAAAATTAGGACTCAGGTAGAATTTTTAAAGGGCAAATCTTAAATTTATTTTATAATTTTGTTATATTCATAGGGAAAATAAAGAAATTAATCATCTCTCTAATAGTAGTTCAATGCATTATCTAAACATGACATACATTCTTTTAACCTTCTCTTTAAGTATATATTGCGTTATTACATTACACATAATTAATGTCACATAGTCCTTAAATTAATAACAGCATTTGAACATTGAAATAATATTGCAGGTCCAGCTAATACTGTATGTCAAAGCAACAAGGATTATGCCATTTTTAAAAATTATTAAACATGTCCATTTCCATTCATAAGGGCAATTTTCTACTTCTAATAATCCAAATTTACAATTAGAATTTTAGACAATCAGAGATTTTTATTCTAAATTTAATTAAGTTGTTGAAATAATTACAAGCACCTCCAATTTTGTAACTCAATCTTTTGACAGTGTTTAGTCCGTTTAATTTTAGCAGAAATGAGATCCATTTCATTTAAGTATCTTAAATTAAAACTTCCTGCTTGGAGATATCATGAAATTATTTGGGCCTGTGTTTCTGTTCTAAACATGCTTTTTATAGTTTAGAAATCTAGTTTATTTCAGAGACCCAAGAGTATAGCGGCTGATTAAGTGATTTGCCACACAGGGTATTCTAATAATCCTGGGTTATTAAGAGCTCCAATCATACCGCTATCAGTTGATTACAAGCTGAAAATTATAGCACAAGTGCTGAGTTTTGAGTCTTTGCCCAAGCAGACTTGCTTTATTTTAATGGTTGTCAAACGAAACGTAGGTGCATTTCGGGAAGGACAATTAGGCTGGTTTGTGACACTAGACTCTGTGGTGACAGTTTCAGAACACTGCTGTGAGTAAGCCAGTAGGACATGAATACAAGAAAACTATGTTAATTTACAAAGTTTCCTTTCTTTTACCACAGATTGAACCTATTACAAATGGAGATAGTGACATTTGGCAAGATAAAAATGCAAATAATGTTGAAAATAACAATTCACTAATGAAAAGTCATTGCATTTTCATATAGAAATCTAGACACAGTAGAAAGTCAAATTTTCAAAATCAAAATATAACAGTTTGGTAGTTCAGGCAAAATCTATTTTTAACAATGCTGTTTATATTCTGCATTGCACAACCTTGAAAGTTAGGGAAAGAGGCAATTATTTTGAGGATTGTTTCACGTTACATGTGTACGTTTCTATTGTTCCCACCATTACAATGACTGGCCTTATTAGCCAGTCAAAATTTGTGGATCACCATAAAACCTTTCTGGAAACCTTCTCTCGTAAGCTATTAAAACATCCCATGCCCTTAGATGACAACAATTTCTCTGCCATTTGAAATTTCTTTTCTACCCTGCAGAGTTCATAAGGATATGCTTGGTTAAAATCAACTTATATAAAACTATGCACTGTAAATTTTGACACTTCTGTTTGAATCTCTTTTCAAACACTTGTCTTTGCTTGCCATAATAGATGTCAGTTCTTCTGATGTAGTTCAAGCATGAGCTTCATATGAAGACTCAGCTATGTCTATTGCATTTCTGAAGCTACTAGTCACTGAAGTTTTGTGCTGTTTGACATCAAAGTTAGGCAAGAATCACCTGCTGAGTTCACATGCATGGAGCAAAACATCTTCAAATCACTAGTGCTAGACAAAAGTTTTCATATTAAGGTTTCACCATCAGATGGGTTTGCAGACAAATGCAGTTCTTGTTATAGTGCTACATCAATGCAATATTAACCATAATGTTAGAACACAAGGCTACAATGTATTGTCCATCTATATTGTTATGACTTAGTGTGTTATATACATATAATTTTTTTCTATTGAAAAAATAGATATAATAGTGTCTACAAAAATCCTCTAGTTATTTAATGTCTAGTGGTAACAGCACAGTTGTTCAATAATATATTGGGGGGAATTTACTATTCTATCTACACCAGTTTTCTAGCACATCTTTGTTACATTGTCAATTTTTTGCACCTCATGTGTACCACTTTCTGTTCCCCGCTCACCACTT
This sequence comes from Leptodactylus fallax, assembly GCA_947044405.1. Lineage (NCBI taxonomy): Eukaryota > Metazoa > Chordata > Amphibia > Anura > Leptodactylidae > Leptodactylus > Leptodactylus fallax. Next base: position 3,115,009 of record CAMRHE010000011.1, on the reverse strand, counting down.
TCAAAACGTGAATGGTTATAATTGAAATCTACAGCAGTCTTAATAAATCCCCCCCTCCCATTGTATATAGTAATTCTGGGTGTAAAGTACTAAAAACAAACAAAACACAACGATGCACCATCCTGAAGGGCTCTGTATTATACACTTTATGTAATACATGTATTATTTTAATTAGAGTCTGTCAGCAGTAAATTGGTTATTAACTAAAGTACCAGTGTACCTTGTAAAGGTATTTCTACAGTTTCCAAATATGGCTGTGTTATTCAGCTTTGGAGAACCATTTTCATGTAAATTGCTGATTTATTCATATGCAAATGAGAGGAAAAGTGATTTGCCTGGGAATCTAGAGCCAAGACAAGCCAAGACAATCTAAAGCCAAGACAAGCTAAAGCACACCACAAAGCACTTTCCCCTCATTTGCATATTAATAAATCAGCAATTTGCCTGGAAATGAGACTCAAAAGCTGAATAACAGTCATATTTAGAAATTGTAGAATAGTTTTTCCATTTCTATTTTTACTACCAAGACATTAGCAACAGATCTTTTAAGTTGTGTAAGCTGCAAAGTGGAAACTACATCCCAAGAATGTTCAATTGGATTAAAAAGCCAAGTCAACATCTTGCCATTTTCCATGTTCCTCAAATCATTCCTGAATAACGTGTGCAGTATAGCAGGGCATATTATTAATCTGCTGAAAGAGGTCACTGCCATTAGGGTATATTATTGCCATGAAGCATTATAATCAGTCTGTAACAATGTATAGGTAAGTGGTATACAGTATGTCAAATTAGCATTCACAACAGCACTTTGTCTATAGCATCATATTGCATCTGCCAACGTACCTCCTTCAAAAAGTCTTTCCTGACCATTTCTTCCCCAGGTAAGCAATGAACACTTACCCTGTCCATATGATGTAAAAGAAAAGGTGGCTCATCAGACACCATCTGCCATCTTTCATTGTTCTATGGTCCAGTTCTGGGGTTCATGTTCCCCTTGTTGGTGGTTTTGGTAGTGTTCAGGTGTTAGCATAGGCAATTTGACTGGTTTGTCTGTGGGATCAGAGCAGATGACCTAGCTTTTGTTTCCCCCGTGCATCAGTAAAACTAGGGCACCTATGACCCTACTGCCAAATCACAGGTTGTCCTTTTGCTAGATTCTAACCACCGTATAATAATAACACCCCATAAGACCTTCTGTTTTATACATGCTCTGATGCAATTGTCTAGCCATCAAGTGGCTCAGATCCTTACACTTACAATTTTCCTTATCTGGCTGAGTTACAAAGTGTTTTGTTTTTTTTAAATGAAGATCTTCATTTAGTTTTTATTTGCAGTAGTGAATTGTACATGTTACTATACATTTTGCCTGCATGCTAACAGTCAGTACAGTAGAGGTTTTCAATTTAATGGCCATTAGTATACAGGTGAAATGCATAGAACATGTGCTAGGCATTACTGCAACTATAAACTGCATGCAGTTCAGTATGAAAAAAAGTGTATATAAACCCAACCCCCCAAGTTCCAAAATATCAACTTCACTTGCTGCCTAATACTTGTACATACCGCTCCTTCACAGGTGCTCTCATCACATCATAATCCCGGTTATTCATGTCCCCTGTCAGTGGTTTTAATGTTATGGAAGATCATCAGCACCTGTCTCGGACCCAACTACATCAGTTGACTGCTTCACACCCATCTCCAAGCCACTCATCCTAGTGATGTCAGGTTGCTTTGGTACCTGGCACTGACCAATGATATCATTGCAAGTCCTTTTAAATAAGGTGGCATCTCTCTAAGATGCTGCTTAGTTAAAGAATTACTTTCTAGTTGTAGGTCTCCTGTTGCTTCTCTTCAGCTATACATAAAAAGTTGGAGATTCCACTCACATCCAGTATACCATAGGCAGTAACCTTTGCTGGGAACACTGCAGACATATAAATGAAGTTAAAATCCAGTACTCCTGATTTCATCATAAAACATAACCTTTATTAGAACCTTTAAAATCATATGCGCATAGCCATTCTGACATGTTTCAGGCATACACCGGTCTTAGTCATGACTAAAAGCAGCATCTGCCCGTGATGTATCAGAATGGTTATGTTCATGTAGTTTTAAGGCTAAGGCTCCACTTAGCATCCTGCAGCAAAAGAGCGCGATTTTTTCTTAGCGCTTTTTATAGAAAGTCCACAAAGGTTTCCTCTGCGGACTTTCTGCTTCCATTATACCTATAGGGAAACCTCTGGCATTTCCGTAGGTATTGATGATACACTGCGATTTCCAAAACCACGATGGTGTGGATGTGATTCGCTAGAGCACTGTTACCACTTTACAGTCCATGGGACAACACACTCATTGGACACATTAACTGTTCATAGATTAGATTCTTTCAAGTGAATGGGGACGAGCTGTGATACCAAGTACAGACACTATAAAAATGCACAGCACTGCGCTTTGTTTTCTGTGAAGAGGTCGCAGTTCTTACCCAAATGTTGCAGCTTCTACTCCTGAGTGATGTTAGCAACCTTGGGGAACTGTTGAGGCCTGTAATTAAGTGGCAGCATTCATGTGGGTTGTGCCAACATTATGACATCACCCAGGAAGCCAAAAGAAGCCAGAAGAGGATCAAAGACATCTGCAAACAAGGGCTGAACTCAAGGAAGCCCAGGAGAGGTGATGGAAGCTGGGTATTCATGTTTGATATTTTTCTGCACAGACCCTAGGCCGCCACTTATTATATTCTAGGCTTTGAAGAGATTTGTGGGAGGTAAATCCCATAAATAACATGCTCTATTGTGTTTTAACTAATAATATCTCTGGTTTTATTATAGTTAGAACTGCAATCTTGGTAGCATATATGAAAGCTGATAATCTTTAATATGCACTTTTCTAGGTGTTTTAAAACTCGAGGCTCAGCCTTCCCCCCTTTGGCAACTGCTACATTGAGTATGAGTGTACACGACAGACACTCCTTGGCAATGTTTAGTTAGAGCATTGCTAATGAGAAATTTAGAGCTTGTTTTCCACAAAAGGAAGTAAAATAGGTCAATAAACTATATTACAAAAATATTCACCAAACATTGCCTACCTAATAGCAAAAAGGAACTTTGAAGGAAGCACTTCAAAGCAATTTCTCATTCAACACAACGTCAAAACATGCTAACAAATGCCTGAAAAAGGTGCAAACAGTAGTATACAGCTGGACAACCCCTTTAATGAAGACTATAAAAATCTGAGTGATGAGAAACAGGATAAGGAGTTAAGCTCTCTCTCATCGTCATTGTTTCATCATGTCTCTATGTATATGAACTTATATTTTACATCTGAATCAATGAACTTAAAATATATTCAACTTACTTATATATAATTTTATATATTTACTAATTCTACCATTTTTTTTTTTGTTTTTTAGTCAAATAAAAAGCAGGAGAATAGTTAAACTGTGAAATTATCAGTTAAGTTGTTTATAGAAAAAATTTCTATATAATAGGAATATGTGTGTTGAAAACCGCTTTAGTTGATGCAAAATGTAAACACCATATGGCAACACGTTTGCACTGTGGCATTTAAAGGTAGGGAAATAGTCCTCAGAAAAGCAGTTGTCTTTCTTACAAACAGCTGTTCTATTTTAGTCAGAGTTAAACATGGTAAATTTATGTGTGAAAACTAAGCAAAGGCCTTAAGGACAATCCATAACCAAGTAATCAAAATAAACTGTATAGTAACTGGGACACAAGTCCCAACGGAAATACGTTTATTATGCATAATTGTGCAACTCCGGATGAAGCAGAGGTGAGTTTGCCATGTGATACAATTTATTGTGGCATTATATAGTAGTTTACTACACATATGAATGCAGGACATATTATACATTTTATTTTTTACAATAAGAGTCAAAGGACAGATTTTTAACTGTTGAAAGATTTTCTTAAGGTGTGCTTTGAACATGCTAAACTATTGTGATGTAAACAGAGCCAAATTCTCTTTCAAAATTATGACTACACAGATGTAGTAGTGCTGCTTTTGTGATTCCAGACAACCCATTGTGATGATATGATGTCTTGTGCCAAACAACAAACTCAGCTCTTATTATATCTTATCTATATGTGTGTGTGTGTGTGTGTTTTTTTAATTACTGGTACAAACATAGGTAGAACATAATCTGACTTTCCGTTAAATATCCATGTAGGTTTATGCCCACAGTAATAATCATGGTAATAACCATATCCTTCTATTTAATCAACGGATATTCCTAAAAATAGGCTATATAAAAATGCAATGCGTTATGATTATATCTCAACGTATTCTAAAATAAAGTTTGAAATATGAAAGCTGTAAAAGGAAAAGTAGAGATTTATGTGTCAGGTTGCATACAAATACCTGTAACTAACTGTGACAACTACTCTTGTTATACTTGTCTTTTTAGCATTGTATAATGGGCTCAAAAATAGTATATATACTGAAATACTTTATCGCATCCACTGGACAGGCAATAGATGTCAGTCTACTTTGTTTACCTACCATGTTAGAAAGTATAATTTTTTTTTTTCATTTTTTTTTTTACATTTAATGACAAGTGACTGCATCTGACCTGTTCTGAGAGATCTCTAATAATATCTCAGTCCAGCACTGGGTCTCATTAAGGCAGAAGCAACTGTCATGCAACTTTGAATGTGCAGTAAGTGTAGAGGTAAAGATGGGAAAGTATGAAATATATTCTCCCTTCACATATTGGCACAAACCTGATATTTTGTGCCAGCAAATATAATTAAGCACACACTGAGAAAAAACTCAACAATTTCTACTGAAATTGTAGGAATTTAACTTCTTCAATAATTTACGATATTAGTGGCAAATTCACAAGTATCCATCTAATGATGAACCATTTATATTTAATTTGATGATACTAAGCCTGAAAATAAAATTAATATTTTCTGGCAAATAGGTAAGAAGGTATTTAAAGGTAAACTCATCTTCTAAGGATCATTCTCCTCCTGGCCTTAAATTTTTAAGTATCTATTGCCCTAAGAATCAAGTCATCCATGCCCTAAAACCTAAATAAAGCCACAGCTCTGTCTTATAAATTCTACAATATACTTTGTGTTCAAAGTATGCCATAATATCTTCTATCCCAACTTATAGGTTTCATGTCTGAATAAGTACAAGTATATTTTCAAATTACAGTATTCAAAACTCTAAGTTTGATAGGTGTATAAACCACTAAATATGTTACCCAGTCATATAATAAAAAAACTCTGACTAAATAACTGAAGTAATACTGTCAGGGGTAAATTTGGCATTTTTGGGGTCTAAAGCAAAGTCTGGGGACCTCGTAATACTGCCCCCTTAGTGTCCCCACACATAGTATACTGCTCACTTATTGTCTCCACACATACTATACTGTCCTTTTCATGCCCCCACACATACTATACTGCCTGATTGGTGCTCCCACACAGTATACTAACCCTTTAGTGCATCTGATGGTTGGTATGGGGCCCCATGAAATTACTTGTGTTGCTTGGTGGGTAACACTGCCCCTGCTTACTGTATTTTATTAATCCCTCAGTTCTTCCATTGTGATTATTCCCAGACCCTGAGCAGTCTCTTTATCCTGATCTCCAGTATTGATGTCTTGACACAGACATTCAACCACTGCAGCCAATCGCTGAAGTCACCACATCATTGTTGTTGTAAAGTCAGAAGTGGGGGAAAGAGAGAAGAGTTGGAATGGTAGCGGTGGGTTAGGTATTTATTACATTTCTATGAATTTATAAAATTCAAAGCATTTTTTAATACCATGCCTAAGCAATCATTTTAGTAGCAGATTTTACTATGGTGGTTTAAATGGAATGGGAAATATAAAGAAAGCGTTTATACTTCTACCTTCTTCTTCTCTTCTAAATACACTTCTGGATTTGGTAAAAAAAAAAAAAAAAAAAAACACGGCAAAAAATGGCTTTTCCGCAATGTGGGGCTTCAGTCTAAAGAGGTTTCAAGGATAAAAAATTGATAACCTATCTGACATTCAGGAACCCCACCGATCAGCTTTAACAGATAGAATGGAGTAGAAAGTAGGCAACTCTGTTTTTTTTGTAGTGGCCAGACCTGGTATTGCAGATCAGCTCCTATTTACTTCAATGTGTCAGAGCACCACCAATCTGATATTGATGACCTACCCTGGGCATAAACCAACACTAAAACATAAGCAAAATAATAAAGATATCAAAAAAGGCTTACAGTGAGTAAAAACCTAAACCCAACTCTATGAAAAACTTACTGAAGAAATAATCATAAATAGATAGACACCAATAATACAGCAGAGACATACAGAGTACAGTTACGATAAAAAACATCCACAGAATGACAAGCAGCAATGTAAGGATGAAGGGAGATGCTTATGAGTATGCAGACAAAAAATATACGTAACACATCACAATATAAAGCTGTACACATACACATTTAGTATTAACAACACGTTGAAGAGCAATGTGAAACAATCAACCCCGTAAGTAATTGCACAAAACAGGTCATGTAGAATAATGCACAATTGTACATACATAGTCCCATATACATAAACATGAAAAAGACTTCATGTCATTCAATTAAAGTGCAGTACTGGGCTGTATGCACATACACACGTGGACAAAATTGTTGGTACCCCTTGATTAATGAAAGAAAAACCCACAATGGTCACAGAAATAACTTGAATCTGACAGACTGGAATTTGCCAAACTACATGTTGACAAGCCACAAAGCTTCTGGGAGAATGTCCTATGGACAGATGAGACAAAAATCGAAATTTTTGGCAAGGCACATCAGCTCTATGTTCACAGATGGAAAAATGAAGCATATCTTGAAAAGAACACTGTCCCTACTGTGAAACATGGAGGAGGCTCTGTTATGTCCTGGGGCTGCTTTGCTGCATCTGGCACAGGGTGTCTTGAATCTGTGCAGGGTGCAATGAAATCTCAAGACTATCAAGGGATTCTAGAGAGAAATGTGCTGCCCAGTGTCAGAAAGCTTGGTCTCAGTCGCAGGTCATGGGTCTTGCAACAGGATAATGACCCAAAACACATAGCTAAAAACACCCAAGAATGGCTAAGAGGAAAACATTGGACTATTCTGAAGTGGCCTTCTATGAGCCCTGACCTAAATCCTATTGAGCATCTTTGGAAGGAGCTGAAACATGCCGTCTGGAAAAGGCACCCTTCAAACTCGAGACAACTAGAGCAGTTTGCTCATGAGGAGTGGGCCAAAATACCTGTTGAGAGGTGCAGACGTCTCATTGACAGTTACAGGAATCGTTTGATTGCAGTGATTGCTTCAAAAGGTTATGCAACAAAATATTAAGTTAAGGGTACCATCATTTCTGTCCAGGCCTGTTTCATGAGTTTTCTTTCTTAAAAAATTCTGTTGAAGCATGGTTGAAAAGCAATGTCTGACTTTCATTTGTTCATTTTCATTGAATTTTTATATATTATTACTTTTGTCAGATTCAAGTTATTTCTGTGACCATTGTGGGTTTTTCTTTCATTAAACGAGGGGTACCAACAATTTTGTCCACGTGTGTATGAGCAAAGAAACACCTTAAATAAGAAAAATCTCAAGAGGTAATAAACCCCAATAGCTACACATAGTAAATAATAAGAGCTACAAACCAAAGGGATGAACACGCCCTGATGCGCTTTTTGCCACGCAGGCTTCGTCAGGGGGATAACAAGCTTTAACAGATAGAATGGAGTAGAAAGTAGACAACTCTGTTTTCTTTGTAGTTGCCAGACCTGGTATTGCAGATCAGCTCCTATTTACTTCAATGTGTCGGAACACCCACAATCTGATATTGATGACTACCCTGGGCATAGGTCATCAACATTTTTAGCCTGGAAAACCTTTTTAAGTCTAAAGCCCCACGTTGCGGAAATGGCTACAAAAGGAAGCATGAACGCTGTAAAAACAATATGTTATGATAGAATTGTAGGGAAATAGGGAAAAAAAAAACAAAGGGTTAATGTCCATACTACCCTGCGTCTTTAAGGGGGTTAAAGGGAATCTGTCACCAAGATAAAGTTTAAACCAACAATGTAGATAGGTTAGGCTTACCTGAATTTAACCCTTTTTCCTCATGAAAATCGCCCTTGTTGCTGAAATTCCTTTATCTCACAATATGCAAATAAGCATTCGAGAGCACCAAGGGCAGCTTCATTTCTACAAACTGCTACACCTCACACTGTTCTAATTCATCGGTGTCAATGTGAGAATACAGGGACAGGTGACATTTCCACTTAGTTCCCTAAATCTGTCACTCAAAAAAGGGCGGGCGGAAGAAGCAAAGTGGAGCATAGTAGTTTGGAGCACCAAGGGTGGCTCCATTGCTCCAAATTTTCATTTGCGTACTGTGATATTTTGTCAACAGAGGCACAAAAAAGCATTCAAATAAGCTTGACCTATCTAACTGTGTTGCTGGTTTAACATGCTTCACCATGGTGACAGACTCCCTTAAATAAACACTAAATCTAGAAATTACTGATAAAACTACATACCGTATTTTTCGGACTATAAGGCGCACTTTTTTTCTCTCAAATTTGGGAGGTAAATGGGGGATGCGTCTTATACTCCAAAAGCATCGTCCCACTCCTGCGATGCTGTGGGCCCTGGGCGTGAGGACACGGTGTATCAGCAGTGCAAACCCTCCACGGCATCCGCCATACTATTACAGCAGATGCCGGGTCTGTAAAGGCAATGGCGGCCGCTTTGCTGCAGAGCGGTCGCCATAGTTACCAGGTCTCTGCTGTAACCAGAGCTAATGCCCGCAATGAGATTCCGATCGCGGGCATTACTACCTGTAAGACCCCCCCAAAACTGCCCCGGGCCGGTGGCTACCTTGTTTGTTACAGGCCGGCTCCTGCGTGGCGAGATCGCAGGAGCCGACCTGTTCCTGTGACAGTTGGGAGCCTAATGAAGGCTCTCAGGCCTGTCATAGTAATATTACTACTGAGGCTGGTCTACAAAATTAAATACAATGCCCAGTCTTCAAAATATTTTTCCCGTAGGGTGAACATTGTAGCAGGAAAAAGAATCAAAAGTGCCAAACTGCCGTTTTTTTCACTGTTTCGCCTCTGATTTGAATAAAAAGTGATCAAAGCAATAGATATTCCCCAAAATGGTATAACTAAAAAGTACACCTGACCCCGCAAAAAAAGACACTATGCAACCCCGTACAGCCTCAGGGCCACCTGTCAATGTGGCCTTGCAGCTGTTGCAAAACTACAACTCCCATATATTAAAATATTTTACCACATTTTTTGCTTCAAAATTTTTTTTCCCTATTTTCCTCCTCTAAAACCTAGGTGCATCTTATGGTCTGTTGCGTCTTATAGTCCGAAAAATACGGTAGGCGATGAAACGCTAGAAATTACTGATGTATGTAGGAAATAAACTTGTCCACACTGTTTCTTAGCCTGCAGGGGTTCCTGCATGTTCCTGAAACAGGCTGCTAGAAGTACTACATCAAAAACAGGGCATAGTATCATGGCATTGTGTTCCATTTTCATCCATACTGGTGAATGGTTTAAAGGTAGGGTGTGGAGCTTAGTTATCTTTGTGTCCTACTGAAAACAATGGGGAGGGAGAGGCTTCTTCTGTAGCCAACTGTCTCATGGCTAGATAAGAGATAATGAAGAGGAGGGAGGACTGATTAGCTGAGGGGCACTTATATTAGAACAGGCTTTGTCCTTAATGGATAATCTCCTATAATCCCTTAATAGCTTACTGTATGATGTACATGTATGTCATAATGTCTCACAGGGAACATGGAGAGGGATCAGGACTCAGCATTGAAAAGTGCCTCTACCAATCACAGCTATGAACCCTTTAGATGCTGTGGTCATATTGGAACAGATTTCTGCTCCCCAAGCATCATTAAAGGGCAGCATTCCATTGCTATGAAAGCAAAGAGCCATAGGTAGCATTAGAGATGAACAAACCGATTAGTACTGAAACAGTTTCAACCCAAATTTTCCAAAATTTTCAGTTTTTTAATGAAACCAAAAACCTTTGCGATTGTGTCAGGTAAACTAAAATGGATAACGTGACATGCAATACACAGTTAAAATATGGAGGAGAATGAGGATCACCTGATCTCTGTGATGTAGGCTCACTTCTGACATCATCTGAAAACCCCTCAGTCAATTATAAGTGGTAGGTCGAAAGGTTAAGAAGCTGATGTCACATACCCAATATAGATAATATACTACATATGCAGAAGAGCCAATATTTTCATTTTGCAATAAAGTCTCTTTTGCAATAGAGCAATTTTTGGTCAATAGTGTTTTTTGTTAACCAATACATACAAAGTGCCGTTATCACAGGCGAAAAAGGTGACTCACGCAAAGTGTTGTAGTCTATAGTACAAAATCTAATTTTGTTAAGGGTTTTTTTGGGGGGCAATAGTGCTTTTCTGTTAACCACTACATATTCCATACTGTAGTGCCACTAGATAAGTTCTGGTTCATACCAAACTTAATCGACCCAAAACAAATCTTAGAATTGAATCACCTTAACTGGATACAAATCTTCAGAGGTTTGCCCATTTTTAGGCAGCTTGTAAAAAATGTGCAGGGCTTTTACAATATTCAGCAGTACAGTAGTACTGCAGAATATTGTATGCACTATCAGACCTTATAGGGTTCAAATTCCCTGTGGGTTCTAAAACTAAAACTTAAAAAAAAATGTTTTTAAATATTTTAAAAAGTTAAAAGAAATCACCACCTTTTTTCTAGATCACATACAGGAGAATCTCAATAAATTAGAATATTTTCTGAAACGTTCATTCATTTCAGTAATTCAGTTATTCAATTCATAATCAGTGTCTTCCATGATTGTGTGTCCTACTGAACCAGACTGAGGGACCATTTAAAGGCTTAAGAAACCTTGGCAGGTGACACACTGAATTTACAATACTGAACTTTTTTACAATATTCAAATTTTCTTAGATTTGGGTTTTCATTAGCTGTAATCTGTTATCGACATTTACAGAAATAAAACACTTGAAATAGAACACTCTGTGTGTAAAGAATCTAGAAAATATAGGAGGTCACTTTTTTAATTTAATTACTGAAATAGATAAACATTTCAAAGATATTCTAATTTAATGAGATGCACCTGTATAAAAATAAGACACTAGATATCCCTGTGTCCAATGCCTGAACTATGAAAACATAAAAATATTTATTCCATATAGTGAACACCGTAGCTAGGAAAAAACTAAATGGCCAAAGTGTTAATTTTTACCACTTACAGAGCTCCATACACAGAAATATAAAAAAAAAACTGTGGCAAAAAATTAATATTCCTTAACTTTTTATTTTTTTTTTAAAGCTATTAAAACCTATTAAAACCTAAAAAATACTATTTAAATACAAGTATGTTATTTGTTGTGATTATACTTACACACAATAATGGCAATGTGTCATTTTTGCTGAACAGCAAATGCCATAAAAATAAAATGGTGAAATTAAGGTTTTCTTCCAATTCTACTTCATTCTGAAATACAGAATATTAAATTGGGTCTCAAATAAGTCCTGATATGACTCAAAAATTAATTCTGATCTAGTTGTTAGTGTTACTAAACTTTCAACCAATATTTGAGTTTATAGTAGCATTTGTGACATTAATAAATGTTATAATATATCTTCTCCTTTCTATGACATACACTTATAATATATCTTCTCCTTTCTGCTCCTTCTGTGACATACCCTTCCTATTCCCTTACTCTTACTCTTTCCAATGTTTTTTATTGTTAGCTGTTATCTGTACACTGGTTTTCACTGGTGTACAGGAGGGCGGGTTCTAGTTTAATGCAGGGAAGAAGAGCCTGAAGGTGAATCAAGTCAAACAGTTATAGGCATTTTAAAACTTAGAACAGTGGTCCTGGTGTTATATGAAAGATGAGATTCTCATATTGCAGTTCAATCTGTACTATTTTCAGCGATACAGTATCACCAATTGAAAAGAGTGTCAGGACTGGGAGCAGCTGCAGCCAATATGCCAATCCAGATTGCATTTTGAACTGGTGTTAACTAAAAAAAAAAAAAAATTAAGCAAGTAGAACTGCAATCTTGGCATCATATAATAACTATGTCTGGAGGTTCCCCTAATCAAAATTTTTAGGCCATGCCCCCCTTCTTTATTGGAACTGTCCCCCTTTATTGGCTCACATGCAGTACAAAAGCATATTACCTCCTTTACTGGCCCCAATATAGTATATTGCCTCCTTTATTGGATCCCACGGTATATTTCCCTCTATACTGGCCCACACAGTATATTTCCCCCTTAACTGGGCCCACACAATATATCATCCACTTTTATGGCCCCCACACAGTACATTGTCCCTTTTTATGGCCTCTACATGGTATATTGCCCCCTTTTATGTCCCCCTGGGTTTAAATAGGAAGTTTAATCAAGGAACAGGGTGGAGAAAACCAGAGAGGCGGGAACTGAAACTAGAGACACTGGGAACTAGGCTTTAGATCAGCACAGGTGCTGTCTAGGAGGCTGAATAGCTCAGTTTGAAGAGCTACAGCCTGGTACACCGAAGTCCCTAGGTTCAAGTCCTAACACCAATATTCATGCACCTATCTCTGCTACTGTTCAGGGTTTCTTCCAGGGGACACCACTATGTCTGGATCCTGAACAATATCAGGATGTGACATCCAGATGTTGTTCAATGTACAGACATATTCCCCTGGTCACCACGTAATTGCATTGGTTGCATTATGGCCAAATCTGCCCCTGGCATGAAGTGACTCCCATACCTAGCCTCAACTCGTATCCATTATATAGAAGCCTGCCCACTAGATAGGCAAACCTCTCAGGATTTGATTCATTTTGGGTTCAGGTGGCTTGGGTCCAGGATTTGTTTCAGGACGAACAAGTTTGTCACAAACCACACCTTATAATGGCTTAAAACATAGGTTTCTAGTAGTCCTGAGAGTGTTCATAGGACTTAGGCCTCATGCACATGACTATGTGCACAGTCAGTGTGCTATCTGTGTTTTTCACGGGTAGCACACTGACCCATTCATTTCTATGATCTCATACACACGACTGTGTATTTTCACGCTCTGGTGTATGAGGCCGTGAGAAAAACTCAGGACAGGTCCTATTCCTGTCCGTTTTACAGACCGTGCTCACTGACCCTAATGAATGGAGCCTCCGAAGCATGAGCAGTGCACGGGCTGCACACAGTTGACATCCATGTGCCGTCTGTGCCACTCACTCATGGTCCGGCAACATGCTCATAGTCGTGTGCATATGGCCTTAGTGGTCATCTTTCATAAAAGGCATGTCATAGCAGTCATTTGACATTTTTGAAAAGGTCAATCTCTTCAACAGAGGAACCTGTATACAGTCAAATAAAGCTGCCATGAGGCTCAGGAAGAGGTAAGTACCGATTTGTTACAAACAAATTATATAATAAAAAAATATGAGTCAGACAACCTCTTTAAATATTGATAGGTGACCAGAAATGAGTATCACAAGTTAAGCAACTTTTCTAAACACAACATGGTTTAATGACAAACTATAAAAAAAAGGAAAACCAAATAACTATTCTATTTGTGTGACCACCTAGCGAGGGAGGGTGAATTGCAGCCTTTCAAGGATTTTGTTAGAATGTTGTGATATTGTGTTAAATAGTTGGAATCCTTAACCAAACTAAAGATCAATTAAGTCTGGCACATCCATACATCCGTAAATTTATTACTGGAAGAAATGAAAGTCAAAGTGCAAAGTATCAGGAAACAAAATTAGATATATGAGTGCAGAGGTAGCAGTGGCAGACTCTGATGTCTGAAGGGGCCCAAAGGCCTGTCTGCCACATAGAACCACAATAATATTACAAATAGCAGTTACCTGGAGGACCTGTCATGAATTACCACTTATACTGAATTGTCCTGCCATGTGAACCCAAGTTGGTTAAACATATTTCCTGATCCCAATATATCATGCTTCATAAATGTTTAGTAAATGCAACATACAGTACTAACAATCACAATATTTTGATATTTTTATGTATCATTGATACATTTTGATAGACATACTTCTAACTCTGCCAGAGAATGGATTTTTTCATGCTGAAAGGAGTGGGTCATGAGTATTCCCGTGTGCCGCTATGCTTCATGGCTAGCCTGCAATTGTTCTGTGAGGTTGCTTTGAAGTGTGGAAAATCAGGTTAAATTATACTATAAAGTTCATTTTATGTATGCATTTTACGGCTTGATAAGCCGCATTTGAGAGAAAAAAAACCATACAAAGATGTATTTAAAGGTGTTAGAAGGTAACTTTGTTCAGAAGCAAATCATTATGATCATTAAGTTATATGGATAATTGCTGTAATTAAGAAGACAGTGTTTTTTTCTTTTGACTAAATTATATTTTAATAAACCCATCACATTATGACAAGTAAGGTATGATACAAAGACTGAGCAAACAGAATAATAACAGTTGTTCTGCCTTTTACATTTAGTGTAAAACAATCTTTTTATTATTAAATCTTGATTTTCTGAAACCAGGTCCTGTGATACAATAATGCTCTATATTTTTAGTAAAAAGTAAAAGGCCATTATTTTTTTTAGATCAGTTTGTATTCTATTGTATGCAGTACAGTGCCCTGGCACATAATAACATATTTATTACATACATGTTTCACTGTCATTTAAAAAAAAACACTTGCATAGAAAATACTGTACACCTGTTAATATTGTTTTTTTTTTATAATAAAATCTAAACTGCATAAAAAATTGTTTATCTTTGCATTGAATATTTTTGCTGCTGTAATGCACTGAATTTCCCCATGGTGGGACTATTAAAGGATGATTATTATTATTATTATTATTATTATTATTATACAGAACTGTCAGTATCAGATATAGTGATTAGAGATGAGCGCATCGAAGCTGACGAAGTGGAATTCGAGCCGATTTTCAGGAAATCTTGGATTCACATTAAATCCGGATTTCTTCACGCTTCGTGGTATCAAATCGCATTTTAAACTAAGGACACGTCGGAATAGCCTTTAGAAAGACAATTCTACTCCTACCTTTGCCGTTGCATCATGCCCCATGCAATGTCCTGGTCCTCCTTGCTTGTGCAGGAAATCAAGATGGCCACTAGGTATGCGCAGAGCCGCTCGTGTAGGAATAGAAAAAAGATGGCCACCGGACATGCGCAGAGCCGCTTGTGTAGGAATAGAAAAAAGATGGCCACCGGACATGCGCAGAGCCGCTTGTGTGGGAATAGAAAAAAGATGACCTCCGGAAGTCCTACCTGTGACTTCACTCATCTCATAGAGCACCATTACATTTTCAGCTTACAATGGCCAGAGTGGGCGGTCCTTACTGTGCAGCATGTGACTAGTGAAAACTACATTTCCCAGGTGCACCTTGCTCTATGTGCTTCCTAACTGTCTATTTTTCCTAGCAAAAATTATTCCTGTACTGCATAGGTTCCATCTGTTAGGATGGCATATGCATGGTTATGTAGCCCTGATCTAATAAGCAGTTAGGAAAGTCAAAGACAAACTGAGCACTCTCATCCTGAATGAAGACGGACTACAGGTCATATCCATTGCTAACAGTGCTCAAACAGATAAAGGGGAATTTCATTGGGCTTTTTCTAGTGACATAAACTTGTGCTAATTGGTTTGAGTGATATTTTGCAAAGTACTTTAATATGAAATATGATTGTTGTGGGAACAGGGGCGTAATGATCGTTGTCACAGAGGGTGCGACTGTAACCGGGCCTGAAGGGGTACGGGGCCAGTGGCTAGCTAGATATGGCTTGGGCCCCACAGCACCATGATAGTGATTGGGGAAAGCCTGTTTCCCCAACCACTATCCATTTTGTTAATGGAAAGGGGCCTAGTGTTATGTGATGTATAATCACCTCTCCTGGGCTTCCAACGGTCCCCACATCCTGTTCAGGGCTTTTTGGGCCTGGGACTGAGTCATGCACCCTAGGGGGTCACTTCTGGGGCCTATGATTGAGCCTCAGTGGTGACCTCTGGGGTGCGTGACCTCAGTCACAGGCAGAAGAGAACTGAAGAGGATGCTGAAGAGAGCTGGACAGAGCACTGATGAGGAGAGGTGAGTCAGGGTGAGTGTAAGTGTTTGTTATATTTACTCACCTCCCCTGGACCTCTACTTATCAGACCGCAGAGTATAATAGCACCAAAATGAACTACAGGGCTGAGTCTCACGATTCATTAAAAAAATTTTGTGGGTTTTGCCTAAAGAAGCTTGAAGGGCACTCTTAGGAGCATTTTATAATGTGTGGGGCCACTGTAGAACATTATACTATGTTGGGGCACTGTGGAGAGCATATTATACTGTGTGGGACATTATATTGTGTGGGTCCATTGTGGAGCATATTATATTCTGTGGGGCCATTGTGGGGCATATTATACTTTATAATATGCTCCACATATCGAGCTTATGTTAAACAGAAGGTACATAAGCTCGATAGGCTCAAAGGTTCTCATAGGTTCAATGCATTTTCCCCCATTCTCTGTTAATTTCTATGTCTATCTAACATCTTAGTGACACATTCAGTGATAAACAGCAATAGAAAATACAGTGATAACTGCAGTTTCCGTAGCTCTGATGGTGACCTCCGGTACTTAGAATAGCCGGCTCGCATGCTGTCTAGCACCAATTCTTCAAGGGTTAACCACCTAGCTAGTAGTTAGATATTATTCTCCTAGGTGGTTTCCTGTGGTGCTTTTAGAATATGAGCAGTGGTACAGACTGTTCCGTTTAATGAGGACATAGACAAGTTACGGCATACCCTCAAGCTATCTTGAGGGGGGTGCTGCTGTATGTTTGTTATGACACCTTAGGGTTGTAGAGTAAGTGGGTGTTTATGCATTTTATTACATCTGCCACTTGACTGGGAATAACTAAGAATGGGTGAGGGACGTTGATTGATAGGAACCAAACCCTGGATGGTCTATCTCGAATATAGCCAGTGGCTATATTCGAACTAGGAAACATACAGCACTATAGGTAGTCTAGAATAAAATTCCCCTGGGTATATCACTTTATCCACAGATGACGTGGATGTGCATGTGCTGGTTTCTGATGCATGTGAGGAATGTATTTATAGATGCTGGTTGCTAGGTATTCCACATCCGCTCCACCGGCTTCTCCATACCATGCTTACATTCAGGTGAGTTTAGACATGTCCCCCACATATCAACACCACGGGGACCCTCCATTTCCCTACAATTGACATTCTCCTTAGAACATACTTTTTATATAAAAGTTTAAGTGCAGCACCATGTATACATGACCTTAAAGGGTGTATACAAGACAGCATGAACAATTAAATTTTTTTACATGAGTGTAAAGTGTTTAATCCATTTCTGCTGTTAGTTTATTGGCCACAATACCCTCATAATTAAGTTCACACTATCTACACATGTGATTCATTAAGTGAACTGTTATGAATCTGTTTTTAATACACTATATTTATATGATCTATTGATATTGATGAAATGATATTGCACTTTCACATTTATGCACTTTATATTGTATGCACTTTAATGAGATGTATTGATTGATTAATTTGTATTGAATATGCATTGAGCTATAACAGTTTGAGAAAGGTCCATTATTGTTTGGACCGAAAAAAATCACGTTATTCCACCCACAGTAACTGAATTTTTTTCACCAATTTGGAGTGCTGTCCATTTATTCTTTTGTCTATATACTTTTTATATAGATGTATACCCCACTTTGAATACTGGATTTGTATCTCTGAAACATATATTTATTGCTGTCACCTTTGAACAGCTATACATTATGTCCTTGTTGTGTCTCCCATTTCCCCACCAACAATATCATGGCAAAGTAATGACCTGTTATCTTGCAATACTATTGTGCTATGTATATAACATATTTATGCATTTATTTATGCAACACCTTTGATGTACCTTTTAGGCTGTGCCAGATCCTTTATTAGCCTCCTCTCTTGACCATTTTTATATAGTGATAGTGTGACCATGTCTATTTAAGGATTAATGTAGGTCAGAAATATCAGACTAATGGACAGCCAACCCTTGGCACCCCCACCATCAGCTGTTGGCTACCTCGTGTGTCAAAACTATACAGTGTAGAGAGGCAGAAGTAGAAAACCCCATACACTGAGTAGTCTTCATGCTGGAGTTCTAAAATTAAAAGAACAATTTTAATATGATAGAAAATTATAATATGATCTCCCTGCAACTGATGCAGAGATGAGTGGCCTCCATATGCCAACTCCACAGCCAAAATTTTTTGATCAACATCCCTGACTTATCAGCAACTCTGTGATGATAAAGTCATAAACGAAAACAAAAAGATTTAAATGCTCTGTACAGCTTTCTGTTCTGTAGTTTAATATGTCTGGTGGGCTGACTTAAAGGGGTTGTCTGGGATAAATGGAAATACCTACAGTCATGGCCAAAAGTTTTGAGAATGACACAAATATTATATTTTCACATGATCTGCTGCCCTCTGGTTTTTATGTGTGTTTGTCAGATGTTTTTATCACATACAGAAATATAATTGCATTCATATTATGAGTAACAGAATCTTATATTGACAGTCAGAATGAGTTAATGCAGCAAGTCAATATTTGCAGTGTTGACCCTTCTTCTTCAGGACCTCTGCAATTCTCCCTGGCATGCTCTCAATCAACTTCTGGACCAAATCCTGACTGATAGCAGTCCATTCTTGCAGAATCAATGCTTTAATTTTGTCTGAGTTTGTTGGTTTTTGTTTGTCCACCCGTCTCTTGATGATTGACCACAAGTTCTCAATGGGATTAAGATCTGGGGAGTTTCCAGGCCATGGACCCAAAATCTCTATGTTTTGTTCCCTGAGCCATTTAATTATCACCTTTGCTTTATGGCAAGGTGCTCCATCATGCTGGAAAAGGCATTGTTGAGCGCCAAACTGCTCTTGGACGGTTGGGAGAAGTTGCTCTTGGAGGACATTCTGGTACCATTCTTTATTCATGGCTGGGTTTTTAGGCAAGACTGTGAGAGAGCCGATTCCCTTGGCTGAGAAGCAACCCCACACATGAATGGTTTCAGGATGCTTTACAGTTGGCATGAGACAAGACTGGTGGTAGCGCTCACCTCTTCTTCTCCGAATAAGCTGTTTTCCAGATGTTCCAAACAATCGAAAAGGGGATTCATCAGAGAAAATGACTTTACCCCAGTCCTCAGCAGTCCACTTCCTGTACCTTTTGCAGAATATCAGTCTGTCCCTGATGTTTTTTCTGGAGAGAAGTGGCTTCTTTGCTGCCCTCCTTGAGACCAGGCCTTGCTCCAAGAGTCTCCGCCTCACAGTGCGTGCAGATGCACTCACACCTCCCTGCTGCCATTCCTCAGCAAGCTCTGCACTGCTGGTAGCCCGATCCCGCAGCTGAAACACTTTTAAGAGACGGTCCTGCCGCTTGCTGGTCTTTCTTGGGCGCCCTGGAGCCTTTTTGGCACCAATGGAACCTCTCTCCTTGAAGTTCTTGATGATACGATAGATTGGTGACTGAGGTGCAATCTTTCTAGCTGCAATACTCTTCCCAGTTAGGCCATTTTTGTGCAGTGCAATGATGACTGCACGTGTTTCTTTAGAGATAACCATGGTTAACAGAAGAGAAACAATGATGGCAAGCACCAGCCTCCTTTTAAAGTGTCCAGTGGTGTCATCCTTACTTAATCATGACAGATTGATCTCCAGCCCTGTCCTCATCAACACCCACACCTGTGCTAATGGAGCAATCACTGAAACGATGTTAGGTGGTCCTTTTAAGGCAGGGCTGCAATGATGTTGAAATGTGTTTTGGGGGATAAAGTTCATTTTCTAGGCAAATATTGACTTTGCAAGTAATTGCTGTTAAGCTGATCACTCTTTATAACATTCTGGAGTATATGCAAATTGCCATTAGAAAAACTGAAGCAGTAGACTTTGTAAAAATTAATATTTGTATCATTCTCAAAACTTTTGGCCATGACTGTACACTAATCTAAATACCCTCGCCCCTTCTACTTTCTAAATAACATAACTTATCAAAAATGTATATTTACCCATATTTCTGGGGCATGTCATGTGACTGCCCCAGGGACATTTGCTGGTTATCCGGTGACGATCCATTTCCCCATTTCGAGAAACAGAACGTCACAACTACTCCCCCCTCCATCCACTCCATCATACTTACCTATCTTCTTCCTTCCTGGCTTCTTCCTGCGGGACGGCTCCTCCCTGTTTTCTGACTGCCGGTGCATGCTATAGACCCAGCGCTGCTCTGTGCAGCCGATAATCCTCCTCTACTGTGCAGGCGTGGGAGCAGCATCAGAGACCTGTGCAGTAGAGGTGGATCAATGGCTACAGAGCAGTGCTAGGTCTATAGCATGCACAGAAGTCAGAAAAGAAGGATGGGCTGTTCCGCAGGAGGAAGACTGGAAAGAAGAGAAGTAAGTATATAATGGGGTAGGGGGTTGTGCTGAGTAGGTAGGGAAGGGCTAGTAGTTGTGAGTGGGATAGCTAGACATAGGGAGGGGGTGTATGGGAGGGAGGGAGAGAGGAAGGGGGGAGTGAGGTGAGAGGTAGCTAGCGTGGAAGTTACGTAGCAGGAAGCTGAACCATGTAAACAAATGCAGAAGATACCAAGAGCTCCCAGAGACACCCAGAAATCACTCAAAACACTGCTAAAGGTATATGGTTGCATTTATTAACCCATTAATAGCACTAGTAGACCTTTTAAAAAAAACAAAACATTTTTTGCCCAGAAAACCCTTTTTAATGGGGTTGTACTATAAATGAAAGTTATCTCCTATCCAGAGAATAGGGGATAGCTGTTTGATACAAAATCTGAAAACCCATTTCCGACAAGAATGGGGTTTTTTAGTCAATCTATTTGAATGAGACAGCAGTTGCATATACTGTACATACTGCAGTTTCAGTCATCTCTGGAGTTAGACAAAAGTTATATTTGGTTTCCCTTTGGCAGTCCAATAGAAATGAATGCAGGAACTTAAGACACTATTCTAGTGATCAGTGGGGATGCAAGCAGTAATACAGTGGTACAATTCCTTTAACCATTCAGAACTTAAAATGGCAGTAGCTGAAACTTTTTCTCTTTATTTAGCATTTTACACTTGCAGAACCCTTAATAATTTAGAGCTTAGACACCTTAGTTGCTGCAAACCATATATCAGACCCTAGAATAAAAACTGTATATAGTAATTGCAGTGGATCTCTCACTTTTGTAAATTTCCTCTACTATGCTTTTACTGCACATTGCAGCTGGCTAGCTGGTTGCTAGTCTGTCATCAATGCACCCAGCAGACCACTGCAGCTAACATGACCTCCAGTCAAAGAACAGCCACCCACTCATACTGCCTCTTGCAGGTCACCTAGTGGACCTTCTCAAAAGGAAGAAGGGAAACACTTCAGACACCTAGAACTTCACCTCAGGGTTGTTTGCTGTACAGAGGAGTTCACAAGAGCAGACAATGCAGCTCAACAGTAGAACATTGTAAACATTGTTAATGCAATAAAATGTTGCAAACATTGTGAATACAATGTCTGCCTCCCACAAACTTGTGTCATTGCTACATAAGATAATGGTGGTACACTGGTTCCAAGACCCAGTCTCAATGCAATGGTGCCTTTTTCCCCAAGCTATCCAGGCAGCTCTCCAACTCTTACCACCTCAAGGCATGGGAATGAGCCCTTTCAACCCTAGGTAGTCTGGGAACCCCAGACATTATTGGCTTACACCACAGGAGGATAACAACTTCTCCCATGGTGCAACTCTTAGGGGGAACAGTGTTGTACCTTTCAAGAACCATCCAGCTTCCAAACCTCCAAAGCAACAACTGCATGATGACCTGCACTAGGTAAAGTGAGATATGCTCATCAATACAACACAGTGCAAGTCATATCTTGTGATATATGCAAATATACCATAACATGCGATACAACCTTAATAACCATTAGCCTACAACATTCCAGTTTGTGCCACACTGCAACAAGGCCGTGCCTCTGCCAAACCATACACGCAGTGTGAATAATGGCTGGACCCCTCCCCTATCCATCTACACAATTGTTCATGCGGACTGAGAGGAAAACAGCCAACTGCTTAAGGTGTGCATCTACAACTTCTTACAAGCCCATGGCATCTAGTCTACTGTGTGGACATCTCGTGTGACTCCATCCTACTATAAAGGTGATTATTTGTGTATTGTGTGATTATAATTATATAATTTAATAGTGAAGCTGATATAATTTATTTTTTGGTATTTAGATAAAAACAGAAAAGGGAAAAAATTAAAAGGGTTGTCCGGAATAAAAAAACATTTTAACATTAAACTAAACACTCCACCCCCCATCCACTTTATAAATTAATTTAATTAGCAAAACTTCATACTTTCCATTATTGCTGGGGTGGTCCCTGGGGGACTGCCGTCTTTATGCTGTTGTGATCTGGACATTGGGGGGCTGCTGCCTATGTGCTGTGTGGGGCTTATTGTTAGACATAGACCCTATGCTGACTTTCACAGAAAGCACCGAGACCATGAACCTACCTATAGTAACTACATAGTACACCGAGACCATGAACCTACCTGCAGCAACTCCATTCTAGTCAGGTCTGTAGTGTGACAGCTAAAATGGAGTTGTTGTATGGAGGACCTACCTATAGTAACTACAGAATGCACCGAGAACATGAACCTACCTTCAGGAACTCCATTCTAGTCAGGTCTGTAGTGAGACAGCTAAAATGGAGTTGTTGTATGGAGGACCTACCTATAGTAACTACACAATACACCGAGAACATGAACCTACCTTCAGCAACTCCATTCTAGTCAGGTCTGTAGTGTGACAGCTAAAATGGAGTTGTTGTATGGAGGACCTACCTATAGTAACTACACAATACACCGAGACCATAAATCTACCTGCAGCAACTCCATTCTAGTCAGGTCGGTAGTGAGACAGCTAGAATGGTGTTATTGTATGGAGGACCTACCTATAGTAACTACACAATACACCGAGACCATGAACCAACCTGCAGCAACTCCATTCTAGTCAGGTCAGTAGTGAGACAGCTAGAATGGAGTTGTATGGAGAACCTACCTATAGTAACTACACAATACACCGAGACCATAAATCTACCTGCAGCAACTCCATTCTAGTCAGGTCGGTAGTGAGACAGCTAGAATGGAGTTATTGTATGGAGGACCTACCTATAGTAACTACACAATACACCGAGACCATGAACCAACCTGCAGCAACTCCATTCTAGTCAGGTCAGTAGTGAGACAGCTAGAATGGAGTTGTTGTATGGAGGCCCAACCTATAGTAACTACAGAATACACCGAGACCATGAACCTACCTGCAGTAACTACAGAATACACCCAGACCATGAACCTACCTATAGTAACTACAGAATACACGGAGACCATGAACCTACCTGCAGCAACTCCATTCTAGTCAGGTCAGTAGTGAGACAGCTAGAATGGAGTTGTTGTATGGAAGACCTACCTATAGTAACTACAGAGTACACCGAGACCATGAACTTACCTGCTTGACATGAAAGGGATGTGTCCTGTTGTGCTGTCTATTGTGCTTATTTACAACTATAACAATTATTATCGTACAGAATATGCATAAAAAGGGACAAAAAGTAGTTGTAAATTTTATAAGAAATATGTTTAAATTTGTAAATAATAGCAGACATAACATAATAAACACACCACAATACAGATAAGCAGTGTGCTACAACAGCACCAATAAGCTTTAGAAAAAAACTTTATTTACAAAATGAATATAATGGCAAACTTATTCAGCTGTGGGATCTGGAAACCATTGGTTACAATTTTTTTTTCTCCTGTATTTTGAAAGGCCTCTTTGCTTTTGTTCACAGTACACAAGACGATAGTAGCACTATGTCCCGCTAAAAAAAATACAGGAAAGTAGGCTGGACAATGTGATGTAGGTGGTCAAATCAAAATGTTTGTAAAGCAAAAAGAAAATTGATTACATTTTGATTGTCTATGCAATATAAGATACTGTATATAACAATATATAACAGCATTTATTTATGGAGCTTTGTGGTTACTGTGTGACATAAAGTATTTGTAAACTATGGATTAGACATGCAAAACAAAATAATCTTGAAACCAGATTGTGAATTGATAAAATGATTATGGTTATAGATGCTCAGGTCACAGCGACATGAAAAACATCAACTACATTGCTGAGATCAGTATAAACAGGGACATTCAAGCCACAATGACATTGTAGCCATAATGTGGATCTACAGCGGATGTGAAACTACTACTACCAACATACATATTTCACTTCGATGGTAGTTTATTAGTGTTGAACAAGTTTGTAAACTATGATTTGTGGTTTTGCAACATCACATACTGTATGTGGATCACTCACGTGCCCATATATCTGACATGATCTGTGGCATTTGCCGAGAGCAATGGCAAAAATTATGCTATTCCATCCGGTTTGCTTTTAGTTGGACCATCATTTATTTGGAAGACCATTTCAGGTGACTACCTCTTGAAGCTCATCAAGAGAATGCCAAGAGTGTGCAAAGCAGTAATCAAAGCAAAAGGTGGCTACTTTGAAGAACCTAGAATATAAGACATATTTTCAGTTGTTTCACACTTTTTTGTTAAGTATATCATTCCACATGTGTTAATTCATAGTTTTGATGCCTTCAGTGTGAATCTACAATTTTTATAGTCATGAAAATAGAGAAAATTCTTGGCATGAGAAGGTGTGTCCAAACTTTTGGTCTGTACTGTATATATATATATATATATATATATATATATATATATATATATATATATATATATATATATATATATATATAAAAAACACACACAGTATATATGTGTGTGTAGTATAATGTTGTACCGTGTTAGCCATTGAAAGTAGTGGAAGAGTGAAGAAATCAGGTGATACCTTTTAGAGGCTAACTGAGTATATTTATAAGTAAGCTTTCAAGAGTACTGGCGCTCTTCTTCTCACATAGATCCAATATTAATAACAGCAGAACAGAACTCCCAGTGGCCGCACATTTCTCCAGAGAAAACCACTCTATTGAAGATTTGCGGGTTGTGGTTTTAATGGGACATTTTAAGACGCAGGAGGAAAGGAAAGAATCGGAATACAAGTTTATGGAAAAATTTCAAACTCTGCAATTTGGACTTAATATTCATGCCAGCTTCATGTCACGCTATGTATGAACTGTGAGGGTTACAAATCACCTCCTGATAGCAAACAGATAACAGATCCCTCTGTCACGCAACACAACTTTCCAGATAGTTTTTTGATCTGTTGTAAATAACTTCTCTACTTAGATTGCATTTTGTTTTGGTTTTTTTAAGGACTCTAAAATCCTTTGAAGATCATGTGTATAGAGTATAAATAATCTGTGAATTTTCAGTTCTTGTATAACACCATGTCTGAAGAAGAGAGCCAGTACTCTTGAAAGCTTACTTATAAATATACTCAGCCTCTAAAAGGTATCGCCTGATTTCTTCACTCTTCCACTATATGTGTGTGTGTGTGTATTGACAATACTGGATTTATGTGTATGCATATGCCGCAACCCAGATGGAGGAGACTGGAGGATGGGAGTAGTAGTGGTGGATGCTGTGCCACCTAGCAGGCTGAGCACACTCACCAACCACTAAAGCCCCACTCCTGGGCCGGACAAAGTCGAGGGGGGTCCTGCAGCACTACTGGATGGTGGTGGTAGTAGTTCTTTCCCCCGGTGTGCTTCCAGTTGGAGAGGGGACCTTTCCTCTCTGAGCCGGTGTGGTGTAGGTTGGAAGGGCCCTGATGGTGATGCAGGCACGACTCAGGAGTCCGTGGTGCAGGTAAACCAGAAAACAGCCTTTATTTGGCAACAGGAACAAAAGGTAACGGCAGCTTCCAAATGGGGGTAGTAGTTCTACAGTGTCCAACCCCCAGCCTTGGTTCTAGGAGGGTCCCCAGGGATTATACAGGCTCTGCAGTATAGTTCTCCACTGCTCCTCCTCTCATGCCTCTCCCAGCTAGGTATACCGAGGATGGATTACAGGGAGTCCTGACAGGGATCTGGTTACCTGTATACTAGGCCTGAACGTGGAACTCCTGTCAGGGTCCTTTCCTGCTCCTCCTGGCATGACACTGAATAAGTCCAAAGATATAGACAGCTTCTCTCCCTTGCTCAAGGC
Source organism: Leptodactylus fallax (assembly GCA_947044405.1). Taxonomy (NCBI): domain Eukaryota; kingdom Metazoa; phylum Chordata; class Amphibia; order Anura; family Leptodactylidae; genus Leptodactylus; species Leptodactylus fallax. The sequence continues at coordinate 3,088,728 of CAMRHE010000011.1, read as the reverse complement.
TGTCTCTAGTTGAGTCTGGGGCTGATGTTATCCCTCCTGGGGTTGTGAAGCGACCATTGACCATCAGTCCAGAGGCTATGGCAGGAAAGCTCTGCACACCTTCTCCAGTCAACTGCACACACTAGACTGAAGACCAACCGTCCCCGGGGAGACGAGGTCTTCTTACAACCCCGCCCAGTGGCCTGTGATAGGGCTAAACCAAGGCTAGGTTTTTAACACTGCAGGGAGGAAATAATGCCAAGGAGAAAGCTGCAACAATACATTTAACAAAGAACAGGACGTACCAACACAAAACCCAGAGGCACATAGACAAATAATAAAAAGCAGCAGCCTCTGGGATGCTGCACATATAGATAAAATGAGTGAGACATACTGGTATATAGACACATATAAAGCTTTTGAAAGACCTATGACAGAAGAGTAATGCAGAAAAACAAATATGTGTAAAACATAGTATCTTACCATCATGTGTGTCCACAGGAAGAGAGTTCAGTAGGCATGTTGTAGATCTGTCCATGCAGCTGATACTATATCTTGAATGAGCCTATGTTCATGATTGAGAACAAGGAATCTATAGATGGCTGCTGAGGGTGTAGTGGGTGGGCTAGCTAGGAAAAAAGGGAGGGGGAGTGTTTTGAAAGGGAGGGGGACAGTGAGTGTGAGAGGGAGGTGTGGTAATTGAGATCTAGCATTCTAATGATGGCTGCTGAGGGTGTAGTGGGCGGGCTAGCTAAGGAAAAATCAGGGGGGAGTGTGTGAGAAAGGGAGGGGGTCAGTCAGTGGAGAGGGAGAAGTGAGGCATCATGGAACTTGTAGGAAACAAACTACAGGAAGTTAGGTATGTAAACAAATGCAGAAGATGCAAAAAGCTCACTGAAAACCCCAGAAATCACTCAAAACACTGCTAAAGGAATTTGGTGGCATTTATTAAACCATTAATAGCACTAACAGACCTTTTTTGAAAAATTATTTTGTTTGCTCGGAAAACCCCTTTCATTTTTGCCATTTTTTCCAAGTTTGGGTTTAAGGTAATACTTCAGTTCTTCCATACATAAGAATGTCAGATGTGTGTGCTGTAAATTGTGCATGAGATTGTTATAAGGATGAGAATAATGTCCATAGGTCTTATTAACCCAATTAAACACAATATTACAGCATACCAAGAAAAGTCTTGAAAGGATGCAATTCGGACTCAACTGCTGAGGGGTCTCACACATATACAGTATATATATAGAGAACAGTTAGCATATTAATGGGCGATAACATATAATTTATCACAAAATCTTGTTTTTATAAAAGCTGCTGCCCACACCATGCTGTGAATGTGCTGCATGACAAGTGCCATGTTAATGCACCATGCCATACATTTACTACATTGACAAGGCAACTGGATTTGGCTTACAAATATTGATGCAAAATACTGAAAAAAAGAATGCCTTGTAGATAGTTAAGATGTCACAATATAGGGTCTTACATACATTTGTGCCCTCAGAGATCACTGAAAATCCCATTTTTGTAAGGACTCTTGCCACAATTTGTGGCAAAAGGGTAATATAATCACATTCAACATGTGTAACAAAAGTATGACCATGGGTCCATGCAAGCTTCACTGCCATTTCTGCACCTCTTGAATGTTTTGGCTTACAAATGTTGGCGCAAAATACTAACTTGTATATCTTTACAATTACTTTTTTTTTTTTTAACTTATTTGATGATCCAAACATGTCACAGAACAAATTACTACACTACATAATGTTAACAAATGTATTCTTATCATATATGTCATAAATGCCTGATAGGTAGAGGCCTAGAATAGAGGTATTTAAATGGAAATACCTATAGGTTTTTCTACTAGATTTAGATGGTTTTTTTTATTTAAAGATAAGCTCTGGGATGTATTCAAATTAAGTATCCACGCCAGCGTTTAGGCTGTACAGAGATAGAGCAGGGAGACTCTATGTTCTCTGTGTGTGACTCCAAGTCACTGCAGCTTAGCTCCTATTCAAAGAATGGGAGCTGATCTGAGTACATGGTTGACCACTTGGTGTGAACTGTCTGCTTCCTACTCAATTCCCTGTGTATCAACTGCTGAGAATAGTGATGAGTGAGTGTGTCGGATATCGAATAGTCACCAATCAGATACTGATGACCGATCCTTAGGATGGGACATTCTTTTTAGCTGGAAAACTCTTTTAAGGACATCAAATTTTTTTCCTAACATGACAGTAGTTTCAGCTAAAGTGTTGATAGTTTGCATTAGAAAGGCCATGCAGTCATGGGTTTATTTCTTTTACTGATAGATTCAGTAATTTTGAGATTGAATGGCTATTAAAGGGTATTTCCTTCTCTGCTATCAAGTATTTATGAAATATATGATGAGAATAATTTTGTTAACTTTATGTAACCTAAGGATTTGTTCTGTGAATGATCATTAATTAAATGCTCCAAGTAACACCAACTTCCCTGAAAGGTAGGAACCAGTCTTTGAGTTAACTTCCTTGATCTGCACATATTGTTTTCTCTGTTATAGTTAGTTACTCTGTGTGAGAGTCATTAGAGCGTTTTGTACACCCTTACTTGAATTTGGTAGGATACTATGCCTTATGAATAATGCAATTCACAAAATGCAGACAGACAGAAAACATAGATACATATACAGTGCTGGCCAAAAGTATTTGGCACCCCTGCAATTCTGTCAGATAATACTCAACTTCTTCCAGAAAATGATTGCAATCACAATGCTTGGAAATTTTTTATTTAATTTGTTTTTAATGGAAAAACCAAAAGAATTGTCAAAAAGCCAAATTGGATATAATTCCACACCAAACATAAAGGGGGTGGAGGGGGTGGAAGTATTGGCCCCTTTGAAAATCATGTGATGCTTCTCTATTTGTGTATTCAGCACCTGTTACTTACCTGTGGCACATAACAGGTGGTGGCAATAACTAAATCCACTTGCGCCGTTGATGGTTGTTGACTCACCTCTGTCCTGTGTCCTTGTGTGTACCCATTGAGCATGGGAGAAAGAGACCAAAGCTGTCTGAGGCTTGAGAAGCAAAATTGTGAGGAAGCATGAGCAATCCCCAAGGCTACAAGTCTCCCCAAAAACCTGAATGTTCCTGTGTCTACCGCCCGTGTCATCAAGAAGTTTAAGCCCATGGCACTGTGGCTACCTCCCTAGTGGGACACGGGTTCCGATTGTGCGGATGGTGGCTAGACCCACTAACATCCAACAGTTCTGCTGCCCTGCGTCCGGGTCCGTGTCCCCGTACTTCCGTCGGCGTCTGTGAGGGACTCTATGGTGGTACCCAGGGCCCCACTTCTGCCCAGAGCTCGCCTGGTGTCCACTTACCTGGGCCACTTTTGAAGATGTTCTCTGGTCAGATGAGACAAAGTAGGCTTTTTGAGAAAAGGCATCAACATAGAGTTTACAGGAAAAAAAGAGGCCTTCAAAGAAAGAACACCCCCTCAGTCAAACATGCGGAGGTTCCCTGTGTTTTGGGGTTGCTTTGCTGCCTCTGGCACTGGACTGCTTGCCGTGTGATGGCATTGAGTCGGCCCAACAATTTTGCGCTTGTTGGGCCCAGTGTGGAGCGGGTCCCCTGAGAGGTCATGGGTCTTCCAGCAGGACAATGACCCAAAACACACTTCAAAAGCACTAGAAATGGTTTGGGAGCACTGGAGACTTCTAGTGGCCAGCTGGTCCAGACCTGTCCCATGACACCTGTGGAGAGATCTCTGGCGTTTGGAGGCCCCTTCAAATCTCAGGGACCTGGAGAAATTTGCCAGAGAATGGTCTAAATTCCGCGAGCTTGTGACTCTTGTGGTTACCGGGCGGTTGTTCGTTTTTTGCAGGTTGTGCTCCGTTAGGCTGAGGGTGCCTCTTTTGTCCGCCCGTTTTGGGTTTGTGTTGTCTGTTTCTTTTTTTCTTCTCTTTTGTGTTTTTCTTGCGCTTGTTTTTCCGCTTTGTGTTGCTCTTTTCTGGGTTGAGTATTATCTGACAGATTGCGGGGTGCCGTCTTTGGCCGCCTGTGGTTTTCTTTGTATACTTTGCCCCACTTGTTTTGGTTTTTGTTGAAACTCTTTATTTACAACACATCTTTTTCCACAGGAACGGGGTTTGTGACGCAGCGCACTGAGTTACAAAACCACTCATGACTAGGGGGGCCCCCCCCCGGGGGGCGGCCCCCCACGCGGGGGGAAAGGCATTTTATTCCTACCTAACTGCTGCACTACCCCAACCTTGGGGGGAAAATAAAGGGAGGGGAGGGGCGGGAAAAAGGGGGGGGAAAAGGGGGGGAGGTCACAGCCCTTTTGCCCAACACACAAGGGGGCAGGACAGGTACAATACAGGCTTCCTCCCTTCTCCCTCTTCCTCCCTCTCCTTTCTCTCGCTGTGTGGGGGGGGGGGGGGGGGGGTGGGGGTTCCGGCCCGCTTTGTCCCCCTGGGGTGGGGGGGGGGGGCCGCCCCGCCGGTGGGGGGGGGGCCGCCCCCCCCCCCCCCCCCCCCCCGGCGGGCTTCCCCAGGTCAATAGTCCCGTTCGCTGTGGTGGTCTGCCTCCTGGGGCCCCCCCCGCCGTCTTTTCCGGGCCGTGGCCCTGAGCGCCGCGCGCCCCCGCCCCCTGGTCCCCCCTGCCCCCCCCGGCCAACCCCACCCGCCCCCGCGGCGCCCCCCCCCCCCCCCCGCGGCCCCCCTCCCCCCCCCCCCCCCCCCCCCCCCCCCCCCCGGGCGGGCGGGCCCCCCCAAAGGGGGGGGGGGTCCCCCCTTCTTGGGGGGGCGCGGGGCCCCCCCCCCCGGTGCGGGCGTGCATGAACGCCCGGGCCTCCTCCGCGCCCCCCGCGGTCCGTGGGCGGGGTCCCCCCCCCCTTCCGCGGCGGCGGCCCCCCCCCCGCCGGTGCTGTGTGTCTTCGTTTCCGCCGTTCGCCCCCGTTGGCCCCTCTGGCCGCTGCCCGGCGTCCGTTGTGGCGGGCTGCCCCTCCCCGCCGGTCCTCCGGGGGGCGGCGCGCCGCCCCCCCCCCCCCCCCCCCCCCCCCCCCCCCCCCCCCCCCACGCCCCCTGGGGCGGGGGGGCCCCCCCCCCCCCCTTTTCCCCCCCCCCCCCCCCCTCTTGGAGCCCCGTGAGTGGGCGGTCCTGGTGTGGCCCTCGCCCGTTGCCGCGGCGGCTGCCGTGCCGTGTCTGGGTCGGCGTCCGTTCCTCGGCCGCGCTTTCCCTTCGTGGTGGTTCCGGGCTCCCAGTCCAGTCCCCTGCCCCCCCCCCCCCCGGCCCCGGGGCGCCCCCCCCCCCCCCCCCCCCCCCGGGCCGGGGGGGGGGGGGGGGGGGCGGGGGGGGGGGGGGGGGGGGGGGGGGCGGGCGGCCCCCCCCGCGGCGGGGGGGCCGCCTCCCCCCCCCCCCCCCCGTTTACCCACCGGGGGGGGGAAAAAGTATTCCCCGCCCCGCACCGCCCCCCCCCCCCCTTAAAAAGATGAGAGAGGCCTGTAATTGACATCAAAGGTAGACCTCAACTATGAGAAACAAAATGATAAAACAAATCCAGAAAATCACATTGTCTGATTTTTTAAGAATTTATTTGCAAATTATGGTGGAAAATAAGTATTTTGTCAATAACAAAAGTTCATGTCAATACTTTGTTATATATCCTTTGTTAGCAATGACAGAGGTCAAACATTTTCTGTAAGTCTTCACAAAGTTGGCACACACTGTTGCTGGTATGTTGGCCCATTCTTCCATACAGATCTCCTCTAGAGCAGTGATGTTTTGGGGCTGTCGCTGGGCAACACGAACTTTCAACTCCTTCCAAAGGTTTTCTAAGGGGTTGAGATTTGGAGACTGGCTAGATCACTCCAGGACCTTGAAATGCTTCTTACGAAGCCACTCCTTTGTTGCCCTGTCGCTGTGCTTGGGATAATTGTCATGCTGAAAGACCCAGCCACATTTCATCTTCAATGCCCTTGCTGATGGAAGGAGGTTTGCACTCAAAATCTCACGATACATGGTCCCATTCATTCTTTCATATACATGGATCAGTCGTCCTGGTCTCTTTGCAGAGAAACAGCCCCAAAGCATGATGTTGCCACCCCCATGCTTCACAGTAGGTATGGTGTTCTTTGGATGCAACTCAGCATTCACTTTCCTCCAAACACGACGAGTTGTGTTTCTACCAAACAGTTCTACTTTGGTTTCATCTGATCATGTGACATTCTCCCAATACTCTTCTGTAACATCCAAATGCTCTCTAGCAAACTTCACACGGGCCCAGATATGTACTGGCTTAAGCAGGGGGACACATCTGGCACTGCAGGATCTGAGTCCCTGGCGGCATAGTGTGTTAGTGACGGTAGCCTTCATTACGTTAGTCCCAGCTTTCTGCAGGTCATTCACTAGGTCCCCCCGTGTGGTTCTGGGATTTTTGCTCACTGTTCTTGTGATCATTTTGACCCCACGGGGTGAGATCTTGCATGGAGCCCCTGATCGAGGGAGATTATCATTGGTCTTGTATGTCTTCCATTTTCTAATTATTGCTCCCACAGTTGATTTCTTCACATCAAGCTGCTTGCCTATTGCAGATTCAGTCTTCCCAGCCTGGTGCAGGTCTACAATATTGTTTCTGGTGTCCTTCCACAGCTCTTTGGTCTTCACCATAGTGGAGTTTGGAGAGTGACTGTATGAGGTTGTGGACAGGTGAATTTTATACTGATAACATTGTCAAACAGGTGCCATTACTACAGGTAATGAGTGGAGGACAGAGGAGCCTCTTAAAGAAGAAGTTACAGGTCTGTGAGAGCCAGAAATCTTGCTTGCTTGTAGGTGACCAAATACTTATTTTCCACCATAATTTGCAATTAAATTCTTAAAAAATCAGACAATGTGATTTTCTAGATTTGTTTTATTATTTTGTCTCTTATAGTTGAGGTCTACCTATGATGTCAATTACAGGCGCCTCTCATCTTTTTAAGTGGGAGAACTTGCACAATTGGTGGCTGACTAAATACTTTTTTCCCCACTGTAGGCATACAATTTTGATGTATTAACACTTTGTAATTTATATTTTTTATGTATGATATGTCAAGAACAACATTCAAAACCCTGCATCTTACTTTTTAACACAGCATTTATGGATATTGCTTTGTATTTTCTAATTAGCCAGATAGCAATGAGAACTCCTTCCATATGTAACTTGCCTGTAATTTAGAGTGACAATAATCTATTTCTCTTTGCTTCATAAAGAATAATTCTTCTCCATTGAACTTTAAAATTTGTTTTTAAGAGGTAAAGGCTAGAAAATGTTAAATACTTGTTTAAACATTTCAACATTTTACAATATCTTTATAAAGTACTTGTTCAAGATCACTCCTTGCATGAGAGTGATTACTTAGATTGCCATAGGAAATACAAAGGAAATTTTATCCATATTAACATTATTCTTCCCTCAATTTGAATAAAAGTTTAAAGAGAGCTCATAAAAATATTCAAATACACTACATAAGATATAAGTATTAGAAGTAAACCTATTCTAGGACAACCCTATTACATTTACTTTGCAGATAATATTTGTGTAAACTTTGCTACAGTCCTCTCGCTTCCTGAAACATGAAACTGCAGTATGAAATGAATCGATTGACATAAACTTTAGAGAAGCACAGTACTTAAGGGTATGAATAGGAAACACTAGAGAATTCCCATGACACACTCTGATTGAGAATGAGATAAAATATGTTGTATTCATTTGGCTCATTTCTATCGTCTATGCTATATGGTCAGGAATATTCCTTTCTTATTTAATTCAAAGTAAGCAAGTGTTTCCACATTTAGGAAAGATTCACAGAAAAATGAAAGGAACACACTCCATGCATTTGGAGGACGAAAGTTGACATCTTCAGAAATTATAGAGTAAGGGAACATTAAAGCATAATAAGGAAGGCACTTTATTTCCCCCACAATCTAGCATAATGAAGCTGTGATATCTTGTACTGTTCGAGTAAAAGGAATATGCTTGAAGAAGCCCAGTTTATGCTAGTTGTCTGAGAGTGATCTTTGGAAATATAATTAGGAGAACCATATCTAAAGTCATGAGATGCCTATAGGGAATCTGAACTTTCAAGCACAGACATTGATAAAGTATAAATCACTGTAGATAATAAAGCACATTTCTTTTTCTAAATAACCATTATAGTACGAATGTATTTGGAGACAAAAAAATTGAAATATGAAATGAAGTGTATGAAGCATTTTTCTTCCAAGGGATTTTGCCTATAATTATAAATTGGTAGTTAGTATTTTTTTTTTTTATCAAGGAATATTTCTTATTAAAACATGGCTACTTTGGAGCTACTTTGCAGAATTACTTTAAACAGGACATTCTCATTATAATGTTATTAATGTAATTGCTCTTTTTACACTGCAAATTTCTTGCAAGGCTAACAGGGCAAATTAAAAATCCCTCTAGTTTCCCTCAATACCCACCAGTAGTCTATAGACTTCAGTATGCAGCAGTCAGTAGTAAAGATAAGTGGCATAGATTCGGATACATTTAAAACCTGTTTAGAGATTGCCCTTAAACCCTATAGTGAGAAGAAGTATGTACACTGCCACAGGAGGGCGCAAGGTGGAGGAGTTAGCTCTGCTGGAAGAATATCCAAAAAATAAACCAAAATTAGTGCTAGGAAATATGTTATGATGAAGGTGAATGAAAAGTAACAGAGAAAATGTTAACAAACCAAAAGTCATAGTGATAAATAACATACTTTGTTGTTTATGTCACTTTTGTAGATTTAAAGGAAAACAAGTTTACAGTATTATGCAAATGAGGCAGTGCGTGCAGTGCACTAGGAGTGAGTCTTTAGCTCCCTGGAGAATAGGTCTTGCCACTCAGACCTCTACCATCACCTGTCTACACCACCCCGTGCAGTGAGAGTTGATCCTCCCACTGCTATGACATCATCCTTCCTAGTTGAACAGCAAAAGAAGGGCTCCCAGGTCTGAAAGCCTGCCCCTAGTGCACCAACTGCTTAATTTGCATAATACTTCAAAGTTGTTTTACTCCAAATCTACAAAAGTGACTTGCATGACAAAGATATGTTGTTTATCACTGTAATGATCTCTGAAATGCGATGTTAGTAGTTGAATATGCTTGGGGGAGATGATAGACTCCCTTTATAGAGATTGTCCACTTTCAGATCAATATTAGAGACAAATGTTATTGTTTCTATAATAAAACGTTATACCATTTCTATAATATATTTTCTGTATGAATTCCTGACAGTTTTCTAGATCTCTTCTTACTTTCATTAGATAAAAATGGTCAAGTGATATACAGCTCACGGTCTTGTGATGAACATACACATGCACAGCTCATTACCAGGCACATGTCTGATTACTGCGTTGTGACTATAACAAACTATGCACCTGTGTGTTTATCACATGACCATGGACAAATGTTTTATCCACTGGAAGTATGAATGACAACAAGAGATCTAGAAAACCATGAAGTATTGATACAGAAAGTACATTTGGAACTTGTCATTATACAAACAATAATATTGGTCTCTTAATATCGGTCTGAAACTAGACAACCCCGTTAAGTCATACAGTATTTCAATTGGACAATCCATACAAGCGTGTTAAGTGGAGGCCCAACCACGGTAACCCACACTTATTGTTAAGAATGTAAACTTCTTTAAAATAATTTGGGTCCCTCTAACATACCCTCTCATTCATTTCTATATATAGAATGAATTTTCATGTAACAGAGCACCAACCTACTGTACTACATGTGGTTTATATTACTAGTGTCTTCTTAAGAGGCAGATACAGTACAGACCAAAAGTTTGGACACACCTTCTCATTCCAAGAGTTTTCTGTATTTTCATGACTATAAAAATTGTAGATTCACACTGAAGGCATCAAAACTATGAATTAACACATGTAGAACTATATACTTAACAAAAAAGTGTGAAACAACTGAAAATATGTCTTATATTCTTGGTTCTTCAAAGTAGCCACCTTTTGCTTTGATTACTGCTTTGCACACTCTTGGCATTCTCTTGATGAGCTTCAAGAGGTAGTCACCTGAAATGGTCTTCCAACAGTCTTGAAGGAGTTCCCAGAGATGCTTAGCACTTGTTGGCCCTTTTGCCTTCACTCTGCGGTCCAGCTCACCCCAAACCATCTCGATTGGGTTCAGGTCTGGTGACTGTGGAGGCCAGGTCATCTGGCGTAGCACCCCATCACTCTCCTTCTTGGTCAAATAGCCCTTACACAGTCTGGAGGTGTGTTTGGGGTCATTTTCCTGTTGAAAAATAAATGATGGTCCAACTAAACGCAAACCGGATGGAATAGCATGCCGCTGCAAGATGCTGTGGTAACCATGCTGGTTCAGTATTCCTTCAATTTTGAATAAATCCCCAACAGTGTCACCAGCAAAGCACCCCCACACTATCACACCTCCTCCTCCATGCTTCACGGTGGAAACCAGGCATGTAGAGTCCATTCGTTCACCTTTTCTGCGTCGCACAAAGACACGGTGGTTGGAACCAAAGATCTCAAATTTGGACTCATCAGACCAAAGCACAGATTTCCACAGGTCTAATGTCCATTCCTTGTGTTCTTTAGCCCAAACAAGTATCTTCTGCTTGTTGCCTGTCCTTAGCAGTGGTTTCCTAGCAGCTATTTTACCATGAAGGCCTGCTTCACACAGTCTCCTCTTAACAGTTGTTGTAGAGATGTGTCTGCTGCTAGAACTCTGTGTGGTATTGACCTGGTCTCTAATCTGAGCTGCTGTTAACCTGCGATTTCTGAGGCTGGTGACTCGGATGAACTTATCCTCCGCAGCAGAGGTGACTCTTGGTCTTCCTTTCCTGGGGCAGTCCTCATGTGAGCCAGTTTCTTTGTAGTGCTTGATGGTTTTGGCCACTGCACTTGGGGACACTTTCAAAGTTTTCCCAATTTTTCGGACTGACTGACCTTTATTTCTTAAAGCAGGGGTCTCAAACTCAATTTACCCGGGGGCCGCTGGAGGTAGAGTCTGGGTGAGGCTGGGCCGCATCAGGTTTTCCACACCGGTAATATGCTCCATATTGGCCCCTGCACTTGTATTATGCTCCATTGTGGCCCCTGCACACGGTATTATTTCAGACCCCAGAGTATAATGATCGGAGACCCAGGGGAGGTGGCAAACATAAAAACCAATGTTACTTACCTATCCTGGACATCGGTGCACTCCTTGCAGCTTTCGGCCCTGTTTAATTGCGCACACACGTCACGTGATCGGGCCAGCGACGCGACCTGATGACGTCACCAGAGGCCCCAAGCCTGCTCGGAGTAACACCGATCGCAGGAGAGGTAAGTACATTGGTTTTTATGTTTCCTCACCTCCCCTGGGCCTCTGATTATTATACTCCGGGGCAGTGGCGTAACTAGGAATGGCTGGGCCCCAAGGCGAACATTTGACATGGGGCCCCCCCTGAACCGGTTACGGGTCCCCAAACAGTAAAATATGCTCAACAGTGGCCCTAAATAGTATTATATGCTCAACAGTGGCCCCCACACAGCATTATATGCTCCACAGTGGCCCCCATACAGCATTATATGCTCTACATTGCTCCCCCCACACACAGTATAATATGCTAACCACAGTGGTACCCACCCAGTATTATATGCCCCCCATAGTGGGCCCCACCCAGTATTATATGCTCCCTACAGTGGTCCCCACCCAGTATTATATGCCCCCCACAGTGGCCCCCACCCAGTATTATATGCTCTACAGTGGCCCCCACACAGTATTATAAGCTCCCAACAGCCCCCTCCGCATCAGTGCTATTATTATACTTTGGGGTCTCCTCAGACCCCAGAGTATAATAATCGGAGGCCCAGGGAAGGTGATTAAAAATAACAAACATTCATACTCACCTTGCCTTACCTTTCCTTGGCATCCTCGCTCCATCCTGCCGTCTTCAGCGTCTTCAGACCCTCTTCCGACGTCGCTGCCGAGGCCTGTGATTGGGCCTCAGCGGTCACATGGGGCGCACTGAAGTCATTACGTGGCCGCGCCCCATGTGACCGCTGGGGCCTAATCACAGGTCTCAGTCATGACGGAGGAGCGCCGGAGATGACGCTGTGCCCAGTAGAGGTGAGAATATCTGTTTATTATTTTCAGTCACCTCCCTTGGGCTGGCATGTATTGGAAAGGGGCCTGCAATATGCCAGAACTCCTTTCCAATAACATTATGTATAGCGGTCGGGGAACCAGGCTTTCCCCGACCGCTATCATAATGGTCCAGGGCCCGGCCATCTCCAGCTGGCCGCAGGCTCCGTACCCTCGTTACTGGTTTGTGGGGTTCGTGGTAGCGGCTGCCACAGGGCTCCGGGGCCCCTAATGTCCCGGGCCCTGTGGCAGCTGCTACCGCTGCTACCCCGATAGTTACACCCCTGCTCCGGGGTCTGAAAAGACCCCAGAGTGTAATAATAGTAGTATTTGAGGCCCATGGCCTCACTTACCGATGCCTGTGGCTGCTCACAGCAGCGTCCACTTCCCTTTCTGCGTCCCATAGCAGAAGGGGGAAGCGGAGGCGGCCACGAGCAGACGCGGGGTAGGTAAATAAATAGGCCATTATCTGCCGGGGATACTCCAGCAGGTAACGGCCTATTTATATAAATAAAAAAACTTATCCTCCCCTACTTGCGATGCCTTGATGCAGCCGCTGCCTCCTCCTCTTGTCCTAGACGTCTGTGTCTCAGCGTAGGAGGCGCGATGCTGTCATTATATCGCTGCCTGCGCTGTGATGTGGACGTCTCGTAATCCTGGGCTGGTTTACATTAGATAGTAAAAAATGCTGCCTCCCAGACAGTGCGCCCCTGGTGCCATTCATATCAAACTCGGGCCGCACTAACAATAAACTTTGATATTGAGGTGGGGGCCGCAAACTATTGTTCCGGGGGCCGCAGTTGGCCCACGGGCCGCGAGTTTGAGACCCCTGTCTTAAAGTAATGATGGCCACTCGTTTTTTTTTACTTAGCTGCTTTTTTCTTGCCATAATACAAATTCTAACACTCCATTCAGTAGGACTATCAGCTGTGTATCCACCTGACTTCTGAACAACACAACTGATCGTCCCAACCCCATTTATAAGGCAAGAAATCCCACTTATTAAACCTGACAGGGCACACCTGTGAAGTGAAAACCATTTCAGATGACTACCTCTTGAAGCTCATCAAGAGAATGCCAAGAGTGTGCAAAGCAGTAATCAAAGCAAAAGGTGGCTACTTTGAAGAACCTAGAATATAAGACATATTTTCAGTTGTTTCACACTTTTTTGTTAAGTATATAATTCCACATGTGTTAATTCATAGTTTTGATGCCTTCAGTGTGAATCTACAATTTTTATAGTCATGAAAATACAGAAAACTCTTGGAATGAGAAGGTGTGTCCAAACTTTTGGTCTGTACTGTACATTCCTGAAGACAGAGTATTTAAGGGAATTGATGATTCACATTCCAAGAGTCTAGGTGTAGAGGATATAGCGCTATACTTTCTAACTACTTCCACTGGTCCAATTAACATTGTTTCCATGCTCAGACTGGCCCACAGGTGAACAGATGAGTCTCCTGGTGACTCCCTGACCCAGAGGGACTAGTAGATCCTTATCCCCTACCCCTGCCAGAGTGGTGCATGCTGTAGTACACTCACTACATAGAGATAGGCAGTTTACAGAATCTCACGCAGCTCATGTGTCCATATAATAAACTGGTTAGCTTAATCATAGGGGATTAGTAGCAGCTTCAACTAGTCATGCAGTCATCCCTAGTGATTTATTTCACACCCTGTGCAGCATGATTGACATGTCCCTCAATGTCTGATATCAACCAGATATCTTATAAAACTGATGGCCTCACAGGGTGTGATTTACCGTGATGACTGAATGACTAGATAAAGCTACTCCCTGTCCCTGTGACTAGTTAAGGTACATTTGCATATGTCACCCTGAGGTTTTAAAAGCTTTAACTTGTCTTTTAAGCAAGAAAAAGCTTAGTGAAGGACACCGTAGGAAAGGTCTTTACTTGATAATGCACATGTTGGGGCCAGTTTGTGGTGGAAAACCACCTGACAATGTTGTTACAATGAATTGACCAGGGTATGACTGGGAACAATAATACTTTTCAGTGTGAAAGGTTTATGCCATTAAAATGTAAGATAATGTCAGAGGGTGGTAAGGCACTAAACATGCCATGTGGTCTTGACTGATTTAATAACACTACAGGTCTTGTGGTCACTGCTCTTTCTGAGTCAATCATGGTAATTTATAGATTCTTGTTTACCCTGTTAAGAAATAGTATAAAAGACAGACAATACACTTCTTTATTCTAAATACTTTTTACTTAACTTGTGAACTGTTTAGATGTGCTAAATGTATTGTGCTTAACAAAATCATTTTGTGCTTTGAGTGATAGCAGATGTTGGTCTAGAGTTTATATTAGAAAGTATTATACTGCACGGATGTGATTGCAGGTTAGTTAAATATAACAGTAACTCAAAATAACAGTAACACTTTAAGTGTCAGTTTTCTATCTAGTCTTTTTACGGACATCTCTCTAATAAATATGAGATGTGATGCATCACAAAAATAACTTGCTAAATTCTACTCAATGAACAGAATTATACAGCCTTTTCTTAGTCTTTTCTTAGGCTATTAATTTACAAGCCTATATTTAAGCTGACATTTCCTAGTGCAATTGTTCAAATTTTGTTCAACACAGTATAGAAGCTGTCTATTTGATACTTGAAATGCCTTGATCAGATAAGTACTTTCACCATTGATCTGCCACAGTGTAATAGCATAGCACATTGATTCATTAATGCCTTAACCTTCTCGCTGACAATCTTTGCATTAATTTGCCATATCTAATTCACTGCTTCTAAATACGCACACTTTGTCGTAAATGAGGGTGCACATTGTTAGAGTAAGGTAGTGCTTATATGGGGTTTTCGATATGCAAATCTTTTTTAGGTATAGTAGCTTAAGTTTTTCACATTGAAAGTAGTATTATACATATTCTGAATGAGTACAGCTGATAAAAGTACTTCCTATTGGAAATGAATACCTTAAGGTAGATGACAGAGTAAGCACAAGCATCATTGATTTCTAATTGCCTATAACAATGACTACTCTAAAACTTTAGTTTTATACCAAACCTTTTTAGCATTTAGCAATATACACTAGGCCAACTTCACAATGCAAGTGGGCTCACATTTCATGTCCCTTCTTTTGATAAGTACTCAAATTGGTAAATTTTTATGTTGTTACTCCTCTATTTTAGGTGAAACATACTGTATTTGGGAAACAGATGACATCAAAACTGGCTCCTGTTTAACTTGAGAAGGCCAAGGTAGACCGAGGCTAAAATACCATAGTTCAACAGGAGTTAAAGGAGTATTCCCATCTCAAAGTTCATATTCCTAAACAAAGTTTAGGGCAATACATGTATTTTCACAAATAAACTCAATTAAAAAAAGTGTACCGTTTTCCAGCACTGTTACCAGGTACAGCCAGGCTTCCCACTTTGAAAATGAACCGTTGCCCATGGACACGGCCACCTAAGTGTGCACATAGCGGTGGCCGCGCTTGCCTAATCATTATCGCCGCTACTAAGCTTCTTGCTTCCTTCCCTAACACATACATAACGGGTACGCGCATTCTTAACGCATGCGCGGATGATTTCCGCCCGTCCAACTCGCTCTGCAGCTAATATACGTTACAGGTCGGATCTGGAGCTTGCGCAGTTATCTCCACAGTTTTCCTCAGCGCAGATAACTTGCACTGAGCGATACCTCAGACAGCTGATTGTCGGAAGTCAAAACCATATAGAGCATATATATTGTGTTTATCTGGTTATCATTTTCATTTGACCATGATCGCTCTTCTGTACTATTCCCGCCCGCAGCGTATAAACACTTCTCCCAGTGCATCGGGAGCGTCTTGCGCTGAAAGCGTCACATGACTGAGTGAAGCTGGTACCGCCCATAATCCTCGTGTTATTGGCGGGACAGAATAACTGAAGTTTCGCTAAAATAAAGTAATTGACGGGGTAGGGACTATACATACCTGTTTATATATATCTATTAGTGTGTGAAATATATTTATAGTATAAAGTTTGTTAAACATCGAGATGGGAATACCCCTTTAAGTATTTTACACAGGAGAAGGGATTGCATGTAAATAATTGGAAATTGCAAAGGCATGTAGCCATACTCTTTATGTAGCCATACTCTTCATACACTTAGCTGAATTTATCTGGAGGTATATTCCTGCAATTAAGGGGTTGACTGAACTCAGTATGGGAGGATATGGCTGCTCATAGGGGCACATGTGGCCAGCACTGTATATAAGAGGCAGGTGACTGGCACTGTATTAAAGTTTTGTGTTTAATACTATATATAGAGAAAGGTAAGTATTGATGTATGATGTGCTGGAGTTGTGACTATTTGCCCCTTTGTTTGCAGGCTTTCAATCAGATATTTTGTACTTCCTATTGTTTATAATATAAAGTGTTGGCACAAGTGAAACCACCATTTCACTGCAAATGGGGAAACTCTTGTATAAAAATGTCTCTTTTTCAGATACTATGCCTTTTGGATCTTATGAAGTAGTCCTAACCCTATAACATGTTATCTAAAGACATGTTTGCATAGTAAAAAATGTTTTTTGACACCACAGTTCTTTCTTTGTATGCTACAGGCTTTTCCTAAGCGTTAATTTCATTGCATCCAGCCTTGATGTGTATCCAAGATAGTTTTCTCCAGTGAGTGCAGTACACTTAACTTACTGTCATGTATATGCCAATAAGCTGTTGTATCTTTGCACAATAGAAGGTGACCATCACCATACATCAGGAACACTTGGGGGTTCCACTTGATGTTTAGAAGTACTATCCAAGGAATTCTATCTTCTTTTTTCAAGATTTTCTGATTTTTCAGATACTGTTTTTCAAAATGTTCAATTATATTATTTGTATAAATCAAGTTTGTTAACATTTTTATTTGTCTCTAAGACCATTTAAAATGTAGTAGCTGCCAAGTGCCTGCTGCCTTCTTCAGGCATCCTGGTGTGATGCTCTGATCAAAAGCTCTGTATAGAAATTCTAATTGAAAGAAAATGGATTTATTTTCACTGTTATTAATATTTGCTTGTGAAATATGGCTTGGTTACTCTTTTATCTATTGTATTAATAGAAAACTCAATGAGACATTGTTACTATTCTAATTTCCTGTAGTTGATGACTCCCATAATAAATGGCATATTACAACTAGATCTGCATTTCTAATATTGCATATACCAAATACAATTTGCAAAAACTTTCTCATGATTAGTACACAAATATAATACAGACCATAAAGTCCTGGCAGGTTCTAGAAAGTAAATGACTGTGCAGTCTGATGTAACCCAGGTAACCATAACCTTATATGCCTTCTTTACAGACCGTAAACATCATTTTGTACCAAATGAAATGCAAAATTCACACCTTCAAAAAGTATATGAATGTGTGACTAATCTCCACTTTCAAATCCACAATGTCTCTTTGAGCTGACTAATTTACACAAAATTACAGAATATAAGAAAAATACAGAAAATGATTTGGGACAGGTTACTTGCAGTTATTCACCTACTTTTTAAAGTAGATGAATAATTGAGAATAACCTGGACTGCATTAAAGTAAGCAATAGCAGCTATCATTGGTTGGTTTATATTATGCAATCCTGGGTTAAACCAGGTCTTCTACCAACTTTCAAAAGTAGTCCATTGAGTAGAGTAACCTCAGATGATGCGTGATACCTTTTGTGGCATTGGGTACCAGGGTAATGGTGAGGTGGTTAGTATTAACCCCAGGGCTGGCTCAAAGTTTGTGTGGGCCCTTGAGTGACAGAGCATCAATGGGCCCTCTGTGGCACAACTCATGCTGACGTAGCAAAAAAAAAAAAAAAAACACTGGAAATTGGGTGGATTTTTCTGTGGTAGACCTGCTGCAATGGCTGCGGGTCATCCATAACTTTCAAACTTTGCATCGCAAAGGCTGTAAACCATGAGTGAGTTCTGCAACTTTAAATGAAATGCCCCTACACATATAATGGACCATTATGCCCACATACCATATTATGACCCGCTTATGCCCCCAAATGATATTATGGCCTCCTTTTCCCTCATACAATATAATGTCTCACGTATACTCCCATATAACGTGCCCATGAAGTTCAATGACCCCTTACGTCCTGGTTGGCCCTCAGTTACCCCTCACCTATCAAGTGTCAACACCCTATCACCCCTCTATTACCCCCAACCAGTCAATATCATAACCAAATAACCCCTCTGTTTCACATGTATGTGTAGCTCTAACACCCTGTTACTCCCACCTAGAAATGTTAAATTATTATTATTATTATTATTATTATTATTAATAAATTCTTTAAAAAAAACAACACAAACACAAGAAAAAAGACTTTATTGAAATAAATACTTCTCCATACATTCCTCTTTGACCATATTATTAATAAACAATTTCCTGGTGCATGGATCACCCGAGATGTGTCACAGTTATTAATAATTAGATCATATGGTTTAGGTTACTATAGGTCTTTGAAAAGAAATACTGTGTAAAACACATTTTTTCAATGCAATCAGAGCACAGAATTTATTTGATCAGAATCTAATCTGACCTTCAATATGAACAAAAACTTACCTAATACAAATCTCAACCTATTCATGGCTAATCTAGAGGAGGAGTACATTGATGTACTCTCATAATCTGGTCAGACTAAGTAAATTAAAGGGGTTTTCCGAGCAAAAATAATTTTTTTAAAAAAACGGTCTGTTAGTGCTATTAATGGGTTAATAAGCACACCCATATACCTTTAGCAGTGTTTTGAGTGATTTCTTTGTGTCTCTGGGAGCTCCTGGCATCTTCTGCATTTGTTTGCATGGTGTAACTTCCTGTGCATCTATCCTATAACTCCCCTCGTTCGCTCACTCCCTTACAACCCCTCCCTATCTCCCTACCTAGCCCGCCCACTACTAGCCCTTACCAACTAACTAAATTACCCCCCCCCCCAACATCACTTCCAGAAGTGATGCTACGGCTCAGCTCCGGACCAGAAGCAAGAGAAGATAGGTAAGTATGGTGTGCCAGCTTTCCAGGCACTATTGCACATGTGTGGGGAGCTGGCACACAGAAGAAGAGGAGGCGGCCTTCCCTGGATGGCCCGGGTCCAAAGGAAATGTTAAGTACAATGGGGCTGGGGGGCGAGGCCTTTACACTGATGTAACGGGTCAGGATATGGATTATATCGATGATCCGTTACATCAGTGGAAAGGTAAAAAATATAATATATGTAGGTCACATGATCTACAATCTACAATTATTACTGAAAAACTACAAAAAGATACAATACTGTTCAAAAGTTTGGGATCACCCAGACAATTTTGTGTTTTCTATGAAAACTCACACTTTTATTTATCAAATGAGTTGCAAAATGAATAGAAAATAAAGTCAAGACATTGACAATGTTAGAAATAATTATTTTTATTTGAAATAATAATTTTCTCCTTCAAACTTTGCTTTCGTCAAAGAATGCTCCATTTGCAGCAATTACAGCATTGCAGACCTTTGGCATTCTAGCTGTTAATTTGCTGAGATAAACTGGAGAAATTTCACCTCATGCTTCCAGAAGCCCCTCCCACAAGTTGGATTGGCTTGATGGGCACTTTTTGCGTACCATACGGTCAAGCTGCTCCCACAACAGCTCAATGGGGTTGAGATCTAGTGACTGCGCTGGCCACTCCATTACAGATAGAATACAAGCTGCCTGCTTCTTCCCTAAATAGTTCTTGCATAATTTGGAGGTGTGCTTTGGGTCATTGTCCTGTTGTAGGATGAAATTGGCCCCAATCAAGCGCTGTCCACAGGGTATGGCATGGCTTTGCAAAATGGAGTGATAGCCTTCCTTATTCAAAATCCCTTTTACCTTGTACAAATCTCCCACTTTACCAGCACCAAAGCAACCCCAGACCATCACATTACCTCCACCATGCTTGACAGATGGCGTCAGACATTCTTCCAACATCTTTTCAGTTGTTCTGCATCTCACAAATGTTCTTCTGTGTGATCCAAACACTTCAAACTTTGATTCGTCTGTCCATAACACTTTTTTCCAATCTTCCTCTGTCCAATGTCTATGTTCTTTTGCCCATATTAATCTTTTCCTTTTATTAGCCAGTCTCAGATATGGCTTTTTCTTGGCCACTCTGCCCTGAAGGCCAGCATCCCTGAGTTGCCTCTTCACTGTAGACGTTGACACTGGCGTTTTGCGGGTACTATTTAATGAAGCTGCCAGTTGAGGACCTGTGAGGCGTCGATTTCTCAAACTAGAGACTCTAATGTACTTGTCTTGTTGCTCAGTTGTGCAGCGGGGCCTCCCACTTCTCTTTCTACTCAGGTTAGACCCTGTTTGTGCTGTCCTCTAAAGGGAGTAGTACACACCATTATAGGAAATCTTCAGTTTCTTGGCAATTTCTCGCACGGAATACCCTTAATTTCTAAGAACAAGAGTAGACTGTCGAGTTTCACATGAAAGTTCTCTTTTTCTGGCCATTTTGAGAGTTTAATCGAACCAACAAATGTAATGCTCTAGATTCTCAACTAGCTCAAAGGAAGGTCAGTTTTATAGCTTCTCTAACCTGCAAAACTGTTTTCAGCTGTGCTAGCATACTTGCACAAGGGTTTTCAAGGGTTTTCTAAACATCCATTAGCCTTCTTACACAGTTAGCAAACACAATTTACCATTAGAACACTGGAGTGATAGTTGCTGGAAATGGGCCTCTATACACCTATGTAGATATTGCATTAAAAACCAGACGTTTGCAGCTAGAATAGTCATTTACCACATTTACAATGTATAAAGTGTATTTCTGATTCATTTAATATTATCTTCATTGAAAAAAACTGTGCTTTTCTTTCAAAAATAAGGAAATTTTTAAGTGACCCTAAACTTTTAAACGGTAGTGTATATTGATATATTAGAAAGTTGGAGGGGGGTGAGGGGGAATTAGCCAGCAATTATCAATTTATCCTAGACAACCCCTTTTAATGTTACATAAGAACATCTTGAAAATCACTGCTGATCTCCAATCCATATTTCAGAAAGACATTAAAGGAAGTATTCCCAGATTTGCAACTCCTCGTTTTCATAAACTGACCTCAAGTTTCGCCACCAAACTTGTGGTCAGAAGTATCCTATTGTCATCTTCACCGACTTTTCTCTGCAACAGTAAAAAATGTAAGACTTGTACCCACATCTCATCATCAAACACTATCCATAAACCAAAAATGCAACATAACTCTAAAATCACTAGAATGTTCTCATGTATATCCTCCCATGTGGTATATACTGTAGGGAACTGCATATATAGTGTCCAAATGAGGGAATCCAGATTGGAGAAACAAAACAAAAACTACAGTCCAGGATGAATCTTCACAGGCACACAGTAAAATAGCAGCTGGATACACCGGTGGGTAAATACATCTCAGGACCAAGCCACAGTATGACAAATTTAAAAGACCTACTTAGATATGGGTGAACTCTCTTTTAAACCCCATGGCAGATGTGGAAAAAAAACAAAAAAACACTCATACTCACCTTTCCAGGGCCTCAATGCAGTATTTGGTTCTCTCTCGTGCCATCTTTTTGCCTCTTCTGGCCTCCTGTCTGATATCACTGGTGCCAGGGGGCATGTGATTAGTGCAACTCTCATGACCACTGGCACCTTAGTGGTAACCCAGTGCCAGAGATGTCAGCCAAGAGGGGAGAAGAGGCTGGGGTGAGAGATGACTGGTTGCTATATCAGAGCCCTGGAGAGGTGAGGAAAGAAGAATATCAATGTTTTTTTTTCTACACTCCACCAGCCCTACGCTTATCATACTCTGGGGTCTGAAGATACCCCAGAGTATAACAATGATTTGTTAGTGGAAAACTTTTTGGAATTCAAGCTAGTGATAAGATTCCAGTCATTGACACATGAACTCAGTGTAGCACCTGGATTTATGAGCCTTTACTTGGACGCACTTCACAACACCCATCAGACTGACTTAAAATCTTCAAGTTATCACCCCTATAACCTCAGGTTTATTGCTGTGTCTTATCTTACTGATGTATCATCTCATTGCAAGTTTTTAAATTAAAATTATTTATTGTGTTCAGTGGGAACATTTCATAGGTATGCTTACATGTATAGTAGCTGTATTGTATACTATAGTGTTAGTGAATATTGACAGATTAGATACAATTTCAGTTAAAAAAAAGTACAATTTACTTGTGCTTTATCTTGCAAGAAACATACTGTAGATATCTTTTTCTTTTTAGTTGATTAGTTTTTTAAAAAAATAGAAATCATAGGGTGTGACAGCTTTACCAAGGATGTTTGAATACATTCATTAATCTTCCTGACTTCACTAGGTTCATTCAAACTAAATATAATAGAGGAAAAGGAAGAGATGAAACATTTCCATGAATCTACTTTTTTTGCATAAGACCGAAAGTTAAATATAAAATGTTAAAGAAAAGAACCCATCACCTTACTGAACTTTTCCTTTTAAAAATGAGCACTGCATCTCTAATAGTATTATGTTATCCACATATGCAGCCTTTACAATTAGTGAAAAAACAAATCTCAATTATTCTGACTATAAACCATCATGATCTCCTGCAAATCTTAAACCAGATAAGATGAGATAATTCTACCATTTGCATGTGGGGCTTCATGAAGTGCATGTCGGCACAAAACGTATGCTGCATGTGCATATACCTCCCATTACTGCACTTTGTTTTTAATTGGAATAAAGGACAGATTTTATGACCTGCTTGGTGAGTGCCCCCTTTTTTTTTGCTTTCTGCAATATACCATGATCTGAAATTTGGTTAAAGGTTGCAATTTGTCTTGAAACCATTTAAACACAACATCATTACATGTTAACAAAAGCCTAAAATCTATAGCTGCACACCCAAATGTGAAAACAGGAATAATATGTCTATACCCCCACTATATAAGAATGAACCACCCACAACACCTGCATTGAACATCACTGAACAGTTGGCACTGTTGGAATTTTTTTCTTCAGTACCCACCATTCTTGAGAAATAAGATTAGATTTGTTGCCTCATCTGCTATTTAGACTCTGTACTGTCAGGAGGGTGGTGTTAAGGAGGAGAACTGAGCTATGACACTGTCTCTGATTGGAGCTCTGCACATGCCCCACTGCCTTCTTCTGCTTGAACACTGCCCATCTGACAATAGAGGGTCTAAGTTACATATCAGATAACAAAATGAATAGCACTTATTGCTCAGGAACAGTGTGAGCTACAGGATAAATTCCACCTGTATTGGCGCCTAAGAATTGGAGTTGGTGGAGGGGGTGAGAGGTCCTCTTTAATTTAGTTCTTTCATTTCATCCATATGCTTACCCTGTGATATTTTACATATTTAGGTATGTATTTATTGTCAGGACTTGGACCTGTTGATTTTTAATGCAACTGTTGTGGATAGTTAACTCTTATGTAGTGGTGGGCCAGGGTTTGCCTTGTTTTTAATTGTGCCTGTCTGACACAACTGAATGGCTGCAATTCACCCTCCCCCACTGGGTGGTCACACCAATAGAATAGTCAAGCTATCATTTTGCAATAATTTGTCATAAAACCATGTTGGGTTGAGGAGAGCAGCTTAACTTGTGATACACATATTCTAACATGGTCAGTTAAGATGAAAAATAAGGGAGGACATGTGTATTTCACAGTAACTTGTCATAAAGAAGGAGGCTTTTGTAGTAAGTAGTTATGTATAGAGAAGTTACAACCACTTTGGGACATTATATTGTGTGAAAGCCACTATAAAACATTATACTATGTGAAGGGGCCACTGTGGATCATTATACTGTGTGAAGGGGCCACTTTGGGACATTATATTTAAAGGGTTTTTCCAGGAATTGGACAAACTAAGGAGGAGTCGGGGTAGGTGTAACATAAAAAAACATACTCACCTGTCCCTGGCTCTCTGATGTTTGCTGCCGCAGCCTGTTTGGTCATGCACCTTGCCTCGTTCCCCAAAGCACTGTGCCCAACATGACCACTGAGGCCAATCAGCAGCCTCAGAGGTTGTTGGAGAGGGAATGGCGATGTCACTCACATGTCAAACAGTCCCTGAGGTGGGGGCGCCATTTCAGTTTTCACCTCAGGCGGCATGAAAGCCAGAAACGGTCCTAACAATGTGATACTCTAGGCAATGGGATTTATTAGTAATGTCATCACAATCTGAACAAAATTATGTGGAATGTCCTGGAAAAAGTTTAAAGTTTAAGTTTAAATAAAGAAGACCCCCACATTGCAACATACAGAGCTTCAAGGATCTTTAGATACCAGAAGCCACAGGACACCTTCAGAGGTCTTATAAAGTCCATGACTTAATGGGTCAGATGCTTTTGGAAAGCACAAGGGGATTACACACTATTATTCAGGTGGTTTTAATGTTCTAGCTGGCCAATGTATGTGCCCTACAGCATATCATGTCAGATGAAAACAGCTTTTCCTAGCCTTTACTTTCTAAAATCATATAAATGTGAATAAACAAGAAAGTCATGCTAAAATACTAAACAACTTGACTATTTCTACTATTCATCAACTATATTTTTAGTATCAGTTACACAATATGAATCTATGTTCTGATCATTGTCCGGAATAAGGAAACTTCATTTATGTATTATTTCATGAAGCATTTTATGTGTGGAAAAAGTGCTAGTTGTTTGTACATGCTGCTTATGTGGCAACCTTCATTACATGATTTCATGCTTTGCTGATGGAAAATTAGACCCCTGTGTATTAAAAAAGAATAGATGATAGCTATAGAATCATGATGTGATTGCCTTAGGACATTCTGTTGACAGCTAGAAATATATACAGACAAAGCAATGTCACTGGATGCTAATGTGTGTTACAGAACTTGATGAGCACAATAAATTCTCAGAAATAAAGAAAAAATCAAAACCATTTATTTCAGGGTTACCAGTAAGTAGTTCTGTCAAAGAGCAAAAAGTCTGAGCACCTGGATTGAATATGTAACTATATTCTGATATGATTTACATGTTTTGTTTTGTGTCACAAGCATTGCCATATTTTTATGTAGCAATTCTAACAACAGACAACATTGATATGAATGTCAAATTAACAATATATACAGTCAACCTGTCTGTGGTTTTTCAGGGTTAATATACAGTGGCTTAGAGTAAAACATGACATTTTGGAATCATATAAGGAGCATGACATGCATTATATAGGCCTAAAATAAACACAATGCCATTTCTGTACCATAATTTTGTCAAAACTATACTCGTATTCTCTCTGTAGAGCAGCGTGTGCAGGAGATTGTTTGGGCGCACATGGAGCCCCAAAAGCTGTGTACTGGAGAGCCATAGGCTGACCTTTTGTATCTCTGTGGTGCTCAGTGCAATGCTGTATCATGGGATAATACTCCTCTTGTCATAATGCTTCTAAGAGATAACAGCCCTGAAATATAGACTGTGATGGAGCATACTGTAAGTTTGTTCTGTCAGGATTTACGCAGAATCAAATATAAAAATCCTTTATATGCTTCTACATGTAATTGGAAGCATATGGAAGTACAGCAGCATCTGACTGAAGTCTATAGGAGCTGTATCGCAGCTGTGTAGAACTTACAGGACTATTATGGTTTTGTGTAATTTTTTTATATTGTGTCATGCATTTCATGTACATCACAGACACATAAAGAATATAGGAATAGTTAGCATATTAATCTCAGAAAGGTAATTATACAGTGAATCTTCTCCAAAAGACGTCCTCTTTAAGAAGACCCCCCCCCCCTTTACCCAGACCACCATTTTCATGACACATTTCAGTGTATCTATACTGGCAATTTTATTTAAGAAGACCACCCCCTAGAAGACTAGTCTTTACTTTTGACTTTTCTCAGTATCAGATGACAGAATATTAGGATGACATGATTTCAAAATAGGGGCAAGTGCACAAGAATTCTGGCTCAAATAAATACATTGTGTTTGTATTGCTGAAAATAAGATGAAGCCCCTCTAAATGTTATCCATTTCATTCAACTTATGCTCCTAGAGCAATGATAGGCAAATCACTGTATTAAATTCAATTTATTGAAGGGGTTTTCCCAGGAACACAACCATACTTAAATTTGCAAACAAATTGATGGTCAGGCACTCCTTTTTGGCAGTAAAAAACACGTCTTTGTTTATTTAACCCATCTACAGGATTAAAACATCAGACCAGCACTCAAGGCATATCTCACACATTTAAGGTTTTGCTGACCCTTATCTTTAGTTTTAAAGATTTTCTGAAACAAAGCCATGATTTCCTTATTGTGGCTGGGTTATTTCCTCATGTATATGTTTGGGAGATAGGTGCAGGTTCCAAAGGAGTCACTTGCACCTATCAGACATTTATGGCATATCCTGTAGATAAGCCCCTTAAGAAATAATTTAACATGTGTTTGCATGTTTAACTTAGCTGCCAAGTTATTGAGAATTACTGTTAAAATGTAAAACAAGGTAGCACTCCAGTTAAAGAGGACCTTTCACTACCTCCTTCATCTCCAGTTCTTAGCATCTGTTAATAGGTGCTGCTCCATTGATTCTGTGACAGTTGAAATTTTTTTCTCTAGCCCCTACCATTCCTGAGCAATCAACGCTGTTATTTTTGGTGCCTGATATGCTAATCAGGCGCTGTACTGTCAGGATAGTGGTGTCAGGCAGGAGCAGGCAAGGGGTGTGATTCTGAGCTCTGACACTGGCTGCCTCTGATTGGAGCTCTGAATCACACTGCCCTGCCTGACCCTGCCCTTCTGACATTACAGAGCTTAAATAGCACATCAGGCACCAAAACTTACTGTGCTTGTTTCTCAGGAATGATGAGGGCTGTAGAGAAAATTACAACTGTGCAGAAATCAGTGCAGTGATGCCTATTAACAGATGCTAAGTACATGAATTGGCGAAGGTGGTGAAAGTTCCTCTTTAAGCAGCTTGTAAAAGGTTCAATAATAAACCAAAACATCGCATCGGACTAATAAAGTTCACTTTTTTCACTGATTGTTTTGCTGCCTGTGTTTTGCATTTTTGCTACATGTTCACTGTGCTGTTGACCTGGGATTTGCACCCACACTATAACAGTTTGTCTGTGCTACTCTCTTTTGGTGAGAGTATTATTGTTAGATGTCCAATTGGCATTATCCAAAGCCAAGATTTTTACATGAAAAGAAAGAACAATGCTGTAAAAATGTTTTTGACTACACAAGTGTAGAAGTGTTTACAAAGATGAATAGTCTTTTGTTTCTTCTACTATTTTCTTCAAAAATGTATAAGTCCTGCCTTCATTTTAGTTGGTGGCAGGCAGCCAAGAAGACATTATATGTGAAGGAATTAACCTATATCATTCTACTCTACATAAGAATCATGGTGTATACCACCATTGCAGGGAAAAGTTATTTCAGACATAGTCCCTGTCTTTGTTTGTAAGTCAAGCAATTGATTCTTAATGTGTAAAGGAGCTGATTTGTATAAATATTGTTCTACTTATGTTTGATCTCCTTTACTGGCCTGATTACCAACTCTGTATTTCTGCTTATGGCTCACATACATTTTCTGATGCATGACTTACACTTGATCTATGTCACTTCCTTTACCCTGTTCATTTCTTTGCACTGGAAATTATTACACTATTTTTATCTTGTTTTATGCCATTACTAATTATAAAAAGTAGTACTTCTTCATTCAATTTTTACACCTTACCTGGAGCCTCTAGGCATCTTTCTCTAGTGAAGAAGTTAAAAATGATGTTCATTGTCTTGGAGGACTGTAACCTTCATCTATGTTACAGGAGATGTGGGAATTAAATGAAGGAAATACTCTTGGTAGATGTGCAATGGGAATGTGTTCATGTAAATCAAGCATGCTTCAGTGTCTACATGGAAAATTGGGAAGGGGCACTGTCATATGGAAAGTCATGATCTCAAGTATACCAACAAAAAATTGTCCACTATTAAAATGTGAAATGCATATTATTATATATTTTTGTTGCATACATCAATAAAACACATGAATGCACAACATTTTTAGCGATCTTATTAAATCAAAGTGCCAATTCCTTTACCTTTCTGAAAGTACATTAGTTCCCTTATCTCTTTTTGTGGGCTTGGTAAATGTTCTAGACCAATTTACAGTAAGTTACCAAAATATTTAAGGATAAAGCTGTCGTTTTTCTTTCATTGTTTCAATAAAGCAACCTGAAGGGAAGAATAGCGCGAGAAGAAGTGTAACATGAAGCTTCTGACTCCATTGTACTGTATTAGACACCCACCTACCTTGCCATTACTATTATCTTCATACTGTATATGGCTTTGGGAGTTTCAGGCTTCCCTAGGCACCATAACCTTCATGCAATTGCTACCTCTACACTCCTACTGTATAGTCATGCTGCTGGGGGAGGGGCATAAAATGGAACTTTTAATGTACAGTACATTAAGTTTAAAAAGACAAGCAAAACATCATGCAAGAGAGAAAATATGCATGTTAAAATGAGAGAACAAGGAAAGAAAAATAACCCAAAATATGACACAATATTTCTGACTGAACATCAATACAAAACTATCTTGTAATTTTTAAAATTGTATGATTTAATCACTTGAATGGGTTATTCCGTTTCTTCTTTTAAATAAAAATCATCAACAAGAGGTCTGTAATACACAGTGCTTGCTCCCGCTGTCCTCCTGGTCTTTCTATACAGATGGTCAGCATTAGCCAATTAGTCACCAGTCCCATGTCATAGTACTGCCAACACCACTCCATAGAATACTATCAGAGGTGGCCCTACCCAAGGAATTCTTAACAAAAAGCACAATGACAAGGCTCCTTCAAGAGCAATACTCCCATTGTTGTTTGTACAGATGTAGCAGCAGATTTACTAGACATTATAATACAGTATGAGAGTTCAAAATGCAATTTGCTACTACTCATTGATGACTAGCTTTATAATGTATTTCTAAAAAACGTCATCATTTTACTATAAGCAAACTGAGCAAGGCTAAAATTTATAGATATTAAAATCTTTAATACCCTATTAAAAATGAACATACTTTATTATTGTAATTCCCATTTCTTGTAAAATTCCTGTGAAGTCCAAATACTACTTCTTTCAGGGCACATCCATATTAGCTTTTTTTTTGCTGTAGAGTTGTGTCCTCCCTTACCTGTCCTCCTAACTGGACATGTTGAAGTAAGTGTCACAAGAAATAATGTTCAAACCTTGCAGGATTCATTTTGTGAATATTCGTGACGTTTGTCTGCAAGTTTTGGTTTGGATCGAATTTGCTGTCCAAACCGAAAGTGATATTATTACACAATGGGGTCCCTTCAGACTCCAGAGTATAATAAACAGAGGCCTAGGGTAGGTGCAGAAAAATGAAAAACAACTCATACTCACTTTTCCTCACTTCTCTGGGCTCTGCCTCTGAGTCCAGTTTTCTTCATCAGCATTTCCCAGCCTCTCCCGGACTTCTGGGTGTCGTCAGTGGCCCTAGGTCACTGCTGATGCCTATGATTGGGCCTCAGTGTTCACGTTTTGGACATCAATGTCATGTTGATGCCTCCCACATGACCTCTGAGACCCAATTACAGGCCTCAGTGGTGACCTGGAACTGCTGACATCATCCAGGATGCCAAAAGAGACTGGAATATCCTGATAAAGAGAGATGAGAAAAAGTGAGTATGAGTTGTTTTTCAATTTTCCAAACCTCCCCTGGGCCTCTAGTTATTAGACTCTTGGTCTGAAGGGTCCATAGAGTATAATAACGAATCGGGGGTTGCAAACCCCAAAAATCTTGGGTTTAGTTCAACCTGTATCTTTTGGAAAACTCATAATAAACTTAGTTTGCACATCCCTAATCACAAGTTTGGCTAAGGCCCCACGTAGCAAAATGCAGCACGTTTTTTTCCACAGTGATTTTCATTGAGTTTTTGCTACATTTTTCTCTACTTCTTCCCTTTCCCTATTAAATCTATAGTGAAAACGCTTCCGATTCTGCAGCTAAAATTAACATTTTGCTTTGTTTTTTCCACAGCTCTATACTATACTATACTATACTATCTACACTTTGCTAGTCCTCTAAAACGCACCTTTTTTTTTCTGCTGCATTTCCACCGCAGTGTTACATGGGGCCCTAGCCTTAAGCAGCTTTTCTGAAAACAAAATGATCTTGTGATAATTTACCTATTAACTAGGCTATTTGTATCTAAGTGTAGCCTAAGGTTTGTAGGTATAAACATGTCCAGTTAAATATTTTTTTTAATATTATTTAATATATCAACACATTTTGAAAATATACCATTATTGTTATTTTTTGATTAGTTTGGTATACCGTCTGTTAAAGCCTGACATTACTGATGCCCATTACCCATAGTTTCATTCTTTCATCAATAAATGGAGTGTTATTTTACAAGGTAGTAGATGACAAATTGCTCTGTGAATGCTGCACGACTTAGCCAATTTTAAATCAGCCCCATATTTCTTCCATGGATGTTCCTGATTATGCTGTGCAAATAATACAGAAAGAACTTTTAATATTTCAATTTCAGAACCCAGCTCCGAGTAACAAAGCAATCAAGTGTGTAAATAATGCTTAAGGCCAATGTTTCTCTTTGCATAGATCAGCTGTTACAGCTCCCCTAATGATTACTTTGTAAAGTTGATTCTTATCGTCATTTCGATGTAGATCCCTGACACATTATCAATATCACAACATTTACAAGGAGCAAACAAGAAAAAGCAATGTGCCACTTTGATGCGTGTTTATTAAATACAGAATTAAATAGATGATAGAACTGAGCAATACAACCGTATGTTCATTTTCCTTTTTATTTAGTCTCATTATTACTTCAGCCATGGATACTGACTCACTGCCAATTTCAGACCATACCATTCTAAAGAGACATTAGTTGTGTTACCTTGAAACTGTGTAAACCTCCTTGCATAGTTTTATTATATGCAAATTAAAAGCATCTGATTAGGTCCTGAGGCAGCTTCACCTAGTTGTTCAGAGGAATAGCAATGGGAACAGAGTAAAAATATTTCATAACTGAAGTGTCGATCCCCTTGGGGAATGCCACCATTTGATTTTGACATTTATTTGTCCTGTGCTGTAAAGGACAAAACTACAATTACACTTTTTTTCTGCTGTGCAGTGGGCATGATGTCAGAAAATATTAAATCAAAGGGTGTGTATGCACAAGGAAAAACAACAAATGCTAACATTTCAACTTAGAAAATCATAAAAATCATACCACACTGTACCACATACCTTTTATAGTAACTGCATTCAGATATGTGTGATATCTAATAATACAGTATTGATTGGTTTGCTGTGATGTTTTGTGTTATATATGTATAATGAAATATTATATATCATTATTATTATTATTGTTTATTTATATAGCACCATTAATTCCATGGTGCTTTACATTTGAGGGTTTACATACGGTACACAAAATATACAAAACAGTGACCAACTGGCACAGTGGGATAGAGGACCCTGCCCGCAAGCGCTTACAGTCTATGAGGGAAGAGGGATAGAGACAGAAGGTGAGGGGAGTGGCTGTACAGATGGTGGTGTGGTGACAGTAGTTATTGGACGTTGTAGGCCTTCCTGAATAGGTGAGTCTTCAGGGCCTTCTGAATATTACAAAGCTTAAAAAAAGGTAATGGAAATGCCTGGTTTATAACACTCATTTTACCCCATTAGAGAATAGAGAGGTAACCGAGTGTTTTTTGCTCTGGAGGAGCCACCACACCCCTTAGCTACACAAAAAGCTAATTGTTTTCAATGAGAATTGTGCAACTCTTAATTTGTTGTATTAAAACTTAACATAAGAGCTAATTGCTAAAGTCCTCAGCAGCTAAATGCCTGAGATTATAAGGGAACCTTCCTAAGAAACAAGGAGTTCCAAAGCAGAAATCCCCTTGATTTATTGTCATGCTCTGTCTTCACTCTTCTTAAAGAAGCAGGCTGGCTGGTCACTGGCAAGGTTTACCCGCTTTCACAGGACTTGGTCTCTCACCAGTCACAAGCAGTCTTTGGCAGTCCCCAGCAAGAGGACATAGTCTCTAACCAGTCACAATCTCATGTAGTCAGATTTGGTTTCTCCACAGTCTAAGTAGTCTCAGGGCTGCACACAATACTGTGTGCCCACTACTGAAGACATCCAGCTGCAGATTTTATCACTCTCTTGGGTGCCAAGGTTCACCAGTCTCAGGTAGCTCAACTTCAGTGTCACCCCTCACTGCTGCCATTGGTGGAATACCTATTTTCATGCAATATTATTTCCTGGGGTCCAACACCCCTACTTTCTAAATGAAGTGCACTTTGCCAACTAATGATATTGTGCAGATTGATATCAAGATGCTATATAGTTCTGCTTTAAAGAGTAACCTGGACCCAGCTCCCCTGTGCCGATTAATAGTGTACATTGAATAAATATGTGCTTCCTATGCAAAATAAATGTCTCTCTACACAAGACATATACATTTGGTAGTCACACCAACATTCTGTAACATACTGTCCACACTTTTACCATAACATACTTTCAACATAAGCACAAATTAACAAGCCAAATCATACCCTTTAGCCATTAGCCTTAGACTAGCTAGAATCAATATTTCATAAACTGTCAACCTTGAAGGTTTTGTAATGCAACAGTGTCAAGATTGTACCAAAAATGGTGTGAATGATGAGAAGCAACCAAGGAACAGCGGATACTGTGGATGTAAACAACTCATAGACTAAAAAGAGGTCAGAGAAGGATGTCAAGAATCATTCTAAGGCTAAGGTCCAACATTGCAGAAATACAGCATCTTGTACTGCTACAGAAACAGACCAGAAAAAGACACAGCATTTTACAGTATCGGTAAAGTGAATGAGATTTCATTAATTTGATCCACACATTGCAGAGAAAAAAT
Organism: Leptodactylus fallax; assembly: GCA_947044405.1. Taxonomy (NCBI): domain Eukaryota; kingdom Metazoa; phylum Chordata; class Amphibia; order Anura; family Leptodactylidae; genus Leptodactylus; species Leptodactylus fallax. Next base: position 3,055,639 of record CAMRHE010000011.1, on the reverse strand, counting down.
AGCTGTGGAAAAGCTGCATTTTTAAAACACGTCTTTTTGAAAAATGCAGCATCTTAATGTTAGCTGCGGAATTACTAACATTTTCCCTATAGATTTAATAGGAGAATAAAAAAGAGAAAATGCAAAAACTCAAAAATGCTGCAGAAAAAAAAATGCTAATTTTCTTGTCGTTGTTTTCTTTTGTCTGTTTACCAGTTTTGCTATGTGGAACCTTAGCCTAACAGAGTTACATAATCATACAAACTGCAGCCAAATACAGTACATGTGTAACTAATGTGTCTGAATGCATAACCCTACATTCACATGACTGAGGTGCAAAATGACCATGAAAAATGTACATTTTTCACGACCTTTTTGCACTTCAGAGGTGCGCATTTTCACAGATCCCTCATACATTACCATGTTTAATAGGATCTGTTAAAATGGACAAAAATAGAGCATGACTTTATGAAACTATCATGTGAATAGCCCCAGGGCCGGTTTTAGACAAAGTGGGGCCCTAGGCAAAGTTAAAAGCGGGGCCCCAAATGCTGATAAGCAAACAACACCATTGTCTTGCAGTGGCAACCCCTATAATAATGCATCCGTTCTGCAAACAAAAAAGTAATAACAATCCCCATTTACCACACACAATTCAAATGAGCACCTTTGTACCGCCTAATAGATTTTTGCACCCAGTCATCAGTTATTATAGCTCCTCCTTATAAATAATAGTCCCTGCTTATAAATAATATTACACCTTTATCAGTAATAGCTCCCTTATAAATGATAAATAGTGCCCTGTATCAGTAATATCCCCCCTTATCTGTAACAGTCACCCCGTAAAAATAATACTGCTCCCTTATAAATAATAGCCCACTCATAAATAATAGTTACCCTTATAAATAATAGTCCCCATTATCACTAATGGCCCCCATTATAAATAAGCCCACTTAACAATTATACCCCCCTAATAAATAGTTCCCCCTTATAAATAATAGCCCATCTTATAAATAATAGTTCCCCCTTATAATAGCTCCCTCATATTTAAGTTTACAAATTATATATAGTAACCCACCCTTATATATAATAGTTCTCCGTTATATAGTGTCAGACTGAAGGGCCTTAGGTCCACCAGAGAAACTTGTTCTGGGGCCCCACCCAACAGCTTCCTGCTAATAGTCTACACCACGGCTACTTCACTGAAGTCTTACATATGTGCTCACTATCTGGTGTTACTGAGTATGTTCCCAGTATAGTCAGCCCGTATAGTACTGTGCGGGCCCCAATAACTCCATGGTCAGTTCATGCACAGTACTGTATGGGGAATGACATGTCCATGGAGCACTACACGTATGTGCAAGATTATAATGAGGAAACCGTGATGCAGACATAGCACACAGGGCTGCCAGCAGGAATTTTGAGCCCCCCCCCCCACACAGTATAATGCTCCACATGGTATATAATGCTCCACGGTATAAAATGCTCCCCTGAGCCCTCCACAGTTTCTCCACATGGTATATAATGCTCCACAGTGGACCCACACAATATAAAATGCTTCCCTGAGCCCCCCCATAGTGTCCCCACATGGTATATAAGGCTCCACGCAGTATACTACCTCTTAGTGGCCCCAGACAGTACAATATGCTCCCCAGAAGCCTCACACAATATAATATGCTCCATACAGTATCATATGCATCCCACAGTGCCCCCCAGTATAATGCTAAAATTCTCCATAGTGGCCTAACACAATATAACATGCTCCACAATGGCCTCCACACAGTATAAAATACTGCCCAGAGGGTTTCCCCCAGTATAATGCTCAACAGTGGTCCCCCACAGTCCCCCCAGTATAATGCTCTACAATGGCCCCTCAGAGTATAATATGCTCCCCACACTGCCCCTTCCCCCCAGTATAAAGCTCCACAGTGGCCCATAGTATAATATGCTCCCCAGAGGGCCTCCGCTAGTATAATGCTCCACAGTGCCCCCCCAGTATTTTGCTCCACAGTGCCCCACGCAATATATTATGCTCCCCAGAGTGTCCCCCCAGTATAATGCTCCACAGTAGGCCCCACGCAGCATAATATACTCCCCGGAGGGCCCCCTAGTATAATGCTCCTTAGTTCTCCCCGAATAATGCCCCACAGTGGCGCCACGAAATATAATATGCTCTGCAGATGGCCCCCCCAGAATAATGCTACACAGTGACCCCACACAGTATAACATGCTCCAGAATGGCCTCCACACAGTATAATATACTGCCCAGAGAGGTTCCCCTAGTATAATGCTCCACAGTGGCCCAAAACAGTATAATATGCTCTCCAGAGGGGCCCCCCACAGTATAATGCTCCACGGTGGCCCTACACAGTATAATATGCTGTCCAGAGGGGCCCCCAGTATAATGCTCCAAAGTAGCCCCAGAGAATATAACATGCTCTCCAGAGCCCCCCACATTATAATGCTCCACAGAGGCCCCATACAGTATAATATTCTATCCAGAGGGGCCCCCCAGTTAAATACTCCACAGTGGCCCCACACAGTATAATATGCTATTCAGAGAGACCCCCCAGTATATTGCTCCACAGTGGCCCTACAGACTCTCTTAATGCTAGTATTATATTATACTCTGGGGTCTCTTCAGACCCCAGAGTATAATTATTGAAGGCCCAGGGGAGGAAAGGGAAAATAACAAACAGTTATACTTACCTTGCCTTACCTCTCTTGGGCCTCCACGCGCTGCCCCGCTATCCCCGAAAGCGCCGACTTCCTCTTCTCTGCGGCTGACATCACGCGTTGTAGACGTCACCGCTGAAGCCTGTGATTGGGCCTCAGCAGTTACGTGAGGCATGCCCCACGTGATCGCTGAGGCCAAGGCCTAGCCTCAGCGGTGATGTCCGGAACGACAGAAGATGACGGACGCAAAGACAGGTGAGTAAAAATGTTTGTTATTTTTACTCACCTCGGCAAGGGGCCCTGCGGCACATGACGCTTGGTCCCTTTCTGTTATCGATATGGCCGGTCCTGACTCCGGGTTCCGGAGTCATCAGGCTCAGGATCCTGGGGACCCCTTTGGGGTCAGGGCCCTGGGCAATTGCCCAGTTTGCCCCCCCTAACGCCGGCCCTGATTATAGCCCCCATTCACACACAATGAAATTAATGCGGCCATGTGAATACAGGGTAATTTGCCACTACTTAGCTCAGAGGGACTATGATAGCATATGACCAGTTTCAATATCGTTGCTGTCTAAGGAAAAAAGAAAGGCAAATCTCCAGTAGGTAAATCAACAGTAGATCACTGCGCACTAGAAAAACATTGTATGGTCAGACTGTCAATAGTTCAGAGTGGTGGAAGTGGAGTAATAGAGTTTGGTGGAATGCTTTCTTGGTACACTCTAGAACCTCTTCATACCTGTGGAAGATACCTGCGTATTCTATGACAAACTCTTAAATTCTGAAGACCAAAGAACCTAGGTCCATCATGCTGCTAGGTGGAAATCTGTAGTAAGGTGGACATTCAATGTATTATTCTGTGTATTTTGTTATTTACTATACAAAGACTCTGAATACATACTGAACTTGATGGAAAAAAATTGTATGTCAAGCTCATCATATATTAGGCCAGTCTTAATGTTCCCTGCACCAACTGATGGCACTCTTAATTCATACTCTCAACACGTTATTAAAATATATTTTCAGTGTGAAACAATGGGCTTTATAAAAGTTGGGCATTGCAAGAACGAAAATATTATGCACTTTATAGTAAAAAAAAATCATGCAGAGAATTCTGCAGAAAATTAGACTTTTAGCATAGACATAACATACATTAATAATTTCTTCTGTTTTGTATCATCAGTATTTTGTGATGTTTTATGATGTTGGTAAACATTATGGGATGTGAAGTAAAGAATGTAACGACTGGAAGCCAAATAAAAGCAGCTTGAGAAAAAAATGTTTTTCACTTTTAAATATTTTGTCATTTCAAACACTTTGTTCAATTGCCATAACTGATTTTGTATTGTAGAGGTTGATTTTGTATTGTAGAGGTCAAGAATCAATACTGTTGCTTATATGACACATTTATCCTTGTTACTGTACTGAAAAATTTATTTTGAAAGTTATTGCTAAGCAAATCATAAGATAAACCATTGGCACTGTACCTTTGAATTCACCCAATTCCTAGATGCCCTCTCTTTTAAGATCTGCACCAATAGTACCAATACATTTTTTAGCTTGCAATGACCAGAGTGGTTGGGCCTTACTATGCAGAATGTGACTGCCTGCTTACTAGTGAAAGCTTTATTTTCTAGGTGCCCTTTGCTCTGTGTGCTTCCTAACCGGTCATTCTTTCTAACAGAAATGATTTCTGTAAATGCTTCATCTGTTAGAACTGCATGGTTATGTAGTTCTGATCTAATAAGCAACTATAAGGAAGTCAAAGACAAATTGGGTACACTCATTCTGAATGAAGATAGACTACAGGTCATATCGTTTGGTCACAGTGCTCAAATAGTGGTAGAGTAAGGAGGATTTCATTGAGCATTATATAATGACATATACACTTTTTTAATTGATCTTAATGGGTGATAATGATATTTTGCAAAGTACTTTTATATGATATATGATTTTTGTTGTGAAAATATCCCTTTAAAGGAGTTGCGTGAGATAAACATGACTACTTTCTTCAGGGAAACTGCTGGGTGCTGAAGCTTGGAACCATTCAATTAAATGTGTCTCTGCTGCAATCCAAAGCACATAGGTAAGAGTGACACTGCTTCTGTAAAAAGAATTCATTATATGTTGCATCCCTACCCTTTCATTTAGTAAAAAAAACTTCTTAAAAAGGTTAGAACTGGCAGTTTGAGCAAAAATAGCATTAACAAGTAGATAAAGATATTGAATTAGTTATTGACGTACAGTGTGAAACAATTATTTGCAATAGCCGTCTGAATACATGGCATGCTGCTTACAACTAATAAACTAAATCTTATAAATACTAAATTTTTATGGGATTGGGATGCATTCCTATTATCGTGTGCTACCACTTTTACCACTTCTACCATTGTAAGTTGTAGTTTTGGTTGACTAACTACATTAAATTAAAGCTGATTTAGAGTTACACAAATTCCTAGTGTTTACATACATTGTAAAAGGAATACTTTACTTTTTTCTGCCATGAATATATGTTTTTCTTGATAAAGCTATAATTGTAATTTAGTTAGCAGTATGCAGCATATGAAGGGACTAAAGTGACATAACCTTTATTGGTGAACATTCATTATTATTCTTGACAATTATGTTTGTGTCATTATGAACCATAGAAAGTCAAGGTCATGACTAAATAAATAAATTATATTTTACTCATATCTGTAAAAAGTTTTCCTTTCTATCCATTTAACTTTTTCTGAATACTGCATCTAAATGAATACTTAGATGCTGTCTGCCTTTTTGTATTTTGTGGTAATTGTATATCCTTAGAGGCTTTTGTTGTTAGCTAATGAGTGCTATGAAAAAAAACCCTTGTATTGCGTCCTACCTTTATCATACACAACAGAAAGAAATATAAATTGTATATTTTTACTATTAGTTCATTTCATTATTTTCAGAATAAAAGCTTTATGTTCAATTCCAAGATTAGCAAATTAGCAAATACATCGAATCCTTAAACATGTGGGTGAGGGAATACAAAGTGTTGGGGTACGCCGAGACACACCAGAAGAAATGCAGTGGAAAGAAGCATTACTTTTAGGCTGCCGCACCACATTATGGAAATGCAGCGTTTTTACCGCGGCTGAAATACTACGACAAAAAGCGCTGCGTTTTACAGTACCAGCAAAGTGGATTGGATTCTGGCAAATGTCATCCACACTGTAGAAAAAAATCTGCAGCGGAAAAGCTGTGCATTCAAAAATGCACTCTGGAAAAACGCTGTGGAAAAAAAAAAGCAATGCATTTCCGCTGCTATTTTTTCTGCAGCTTTTTTTTGCTGCGCTTCGCCACGTGGGGCCTTAGCTTTACATTTCAAAAACTGGAAAAGACTGCATTTTTGGCATCATTGGTAACCTTGTTTGTTTTATTAAAAAAATAAAAAATAAAAAAGGTCTAGATAAAATCTTCAAAAAATTACAGTTCCATGCTAGTGGAGAAGATTTTACAACTTTTCCACAGCATGTAAATTTCTGTTGTGTCTATTTCATGTATTTGTTGCAGATCTTCCCCATTTACTTCAATAGGTAAGTCAAAATCCAAAATAAAGTCAGCAAAGTTGGCGTGTATTGAGGATTCTTATCTATGAATAAAGGTGCAGATTTTAAAACCAATGACTTTTACTTTTTTTTTTTTTTTAACTAAGGCAAATCCAAACAAATCTGCACTATAATTCCTGTGATTCTGTGTGAATTTACAGTGCCTTGTGAAAGTATTCGGCCCCCTTGAACTTTTCAACCTTTTGCCACATTTCAGGCTTCAAACATAAAGATATAAAATTTTAATTTTTTGGTGAAGAATCAACAACAAGTGGGACACAATTGTGAAGTGGAACGAAATGTATTGGTTATTTTAAACTTTTGTAAAAAATAAAAAGCTGAAAAGTGGGGCGTGCCAAATTATTCGGCCCCTTTACTTTCAGTGCAGCAAACTCACTCCAGAAGTTCAGTGAGGATCTCTGAATGATCCAATGTTGTCCTAAATGACTGATGATGATAAATATAATCCACCTGTATGTAATCAAGTCTCCGTATAAATGCACCTGCTCTGTGATAGTCTCAGGGTTCTGTTTACAGTGCAGAGGACCATGAAGACCAAGGAACACACCAGGCAGGTCCGTGATACTACTATGGAGAAGTTTAAAGCCGGATTTGGATACAAAAAGATTTCCCAAACTTTAAAACATCCCAAGGAGCACTGTGCAAGCGATCATATTGAAATGGAAGGAGTATCAGACCACTGCAAATCTACCAAGACCCGGCCGTCCCTCTAAACTTTCATCTCAAACAAGGAGAAGACTGATCAGAGATGCAGCCAAGAGGTCCATGATCACTCTGGATGAACTGCAGAGATCTACAGCTGAGGTGGGAGAGTCTGTCCATAGGACAACAAACAGTCGTACACTGCACAAATCTGGCCTTTATGGAAGAGTGGCAAAAAGAAAGCCATTTCTCAAAGATATCCATAAAAAGTCTCGTTTAAAGTTTGCCACAAGCCACCTGGGAGACACACCAAACATGTGGAAGAAGGTGCTTTGGTCAGATGAAACCAAAATCAAACTTTTTGGCCACAATGCAAAACGATATGTTTGGCGTAAAAGCAACACAGCTCATCACCCTGAACACACCATCCCCACTGTCAAACATGGTGGTGGCAGCATCATGCTTTGGGCCTGCTCTCCATCCAACCTCACTGAGCTCGAGCTGTTTTCCAAGGAAGAATGGGCAAGAATTTCAGTCTCTCGATGTGCAAAACTGATAGAGACATACCCCAATCAACTTGCAGCTGTAGTCACAGCAAAAGGTGGCACTACAAAGTATTAACTTAAGGGGGCCGAATAATTTGGCACGCCCCAATTTTCAGTTTTTATTTTTTACAAAAGTTTAAAATATCCAATAAATTTCGTTCCCACTTGTTGTTGATTCTTCACCAAAAAATTAAAATTTTATATCCTTATGTTTGAAGCCTGAAATGTGGCAAAAGGTTGAAAAGTTCAAGGGGGCCGAATACTTTCGCAAGGCACTGTATCTTGCAGATTTTCTGCGAAAATAATTTTTAGCTCTTTTTATAGGACATGTTGTAGTTTCTATTGATAAAATTTTGAGGTTGGATGACATTTTAATAATTTTTTATTAATTTTTTGGGGAGGTGAAGCAGCAAAAATGTGAAGGCATTTAGATTTTTTCCTGTTATTGCATTCACCATACATGATAACTACTTTTATATTGTAATAGTTTGGGCATTTTGGGATGTGATGATACCTAATATGTTTCATTCCAGTGCAAAACACAATTACACTGGTGCAAAACACACTCTCTCTCTATACTGTGCACAGCAATGTATAATCAAAAGTCTAAAACTACATGTGCTGTGTATAATAGAGTTGTATATGTGCCTGCAGTATGTGCAGTTGTAGGAGTGTGCAAAGAAAATGTATGTACAGTATATATGTTTTTTGTATGTGGCAGTGCTGTATGTGTGCAGTAGAGCTGTGTGTACAGTATATGTATTCCGTGTGCAGCAGGATCAGAATGTTAATTATATCTCCCCTTATTTACCATAGAATGTGACACTGAAATATTTTTCCTATTTTTTGCTGTCTAAACCTAGACTTCATCTGATAGTAAGACAAACGTTATAGTCCAAAACATATGATATCTAAGGTATGATATGCTTTTCAAAACAGCATAATTTTGCAATATTCAGAAGATGTTTGTCCTATATGTTCCTATATGTGGCCATCCAGTAGTTGTGCTGTGAAGTGCAGCCTCTCAAGGTTTTTGTTAGCATGTTGCTATATTGGTTTCATTAGTTTCATAACAAAACTCAAGTAAAGATGAGCTAGACACATCTGAAAAGGACATATTTTTTATACAGTTGTGACTTCCCTCACTTATCCTTTTGACTTGACAGGTCCATGGACAGGTGTATGGAACTTTATTGCAGAAGGCACTTTATCTAAAAGCAACATAATCTCCTGATACAGTTAACACAAATGGATATGCTAACTATCCTATTTGTGTCTACTAGTAGCTACCTAGTGGGGAGAAGGTGTGAATTGCAGCTTTTTAAGGTTTTTGTTAGCATGTTGAGATATTGTATTAAGTTGATTTGATGGACATATGTCTTTTTTCAACCATACTAACTATGTAACTAGGTTGTGGGAATTGTTATGAGCTCAGTTAAGTTTGGATATATTCATGCATGCAGGTTTTTCTTTTTTTTTTGTATTAGTAAATGTAATTTACTAATAACATCTGTAGTACTGTTGAGGACTGCATATGCAGAATAGACAACCTCAATTGTAGTTTTCACCAGTAAGTCTGAAGGTTCATCTACATTTTTGCTGGTTGGTTTAATTCTCTTGATGAGAATTTCCATGATAGCATATAAACTATACCTATTACAGATATACTATGGTAACAAATAGGCAGCAGATATCATGACTAGTATCTTTAAAATATTTTTTTTCACTCTATACAGTATAGAAAAGTCTCATGTTGATACCTGACACCTGATAACAAGGTGCTTTTGGCAGATTTGTTATTTTTATTATGCATCTCTATTTATTCCTATTCCTCTATTTAGAGGTTATTCACATGATATACTGCAATTTTTGCTGTTATTTTCCAAAATTATGGCAAAACGGCTGCTTTTTCACACATGATTTTGGAAAAGATATGACATACCGTGCATGTGAATAAACCTTTTAAGGGTATAATGCTGAATTATCAAAAATGGTCTGTGAGTGTGATTGGCTAAGTAACTTCTTAATACCACTTTCTCATAAACATGTGAATTCACAGTCTAAACATTAAGGAGGACCTTTCACCGCCTCCAACAACTCAAGTGGACATGATAAAAAGTATTACAAGTCATAGTTTGACTAAAATAATAGGTTCTCTCAGCAGTACCTCTTAACAGTCTCCAGTAGCAACAGATATTTTTTATACTGCACAGTAAAAACACTAAAACTAAATAATAAAAGAAAGCCTCAAACAAAAATAGATTATGAAACTGCAGTTATATTTACTGACTTTATAGGCAATGTAAATCAATTGTAGAGCTATCTATTAAATGTTTGTAGCAGACACAGTTTATATACTACTATGGAAAACTACTGTATAGCTGCAATGCTCTGAGTTTCTCAGCAAGGCAACAACATCAACTGGCATTTGAATGAATTAAAATGCTCTCATACCAGCAGAGACAGTGCAGGTTACGTCTGCATAGTCACAGGCAAAATAAAATGGGAAGACAGAAACAGCAGCCTTCAGGTAAGTTAATTAATCTTGAATTGTTTTAGCAACACACCAGTGATTTTCATTTCATGAAACTCTTTGCATCTTCACTATAGACAAAAGGAGTCTAAAATGTTTGAGCAAGGTTTAGTGATTGTCACCAATTTACTCTATGTATTTTATAATTAAGATACAAGAAGTTCTAATAAAATGGGGACAGTCTTCAGGAGTGAAGATAACAAGCTCATTCTGCATAGACCCTGGGGTCATTGAGAAAGCAATTAAATGCTCTCCAGGGTACATTATAAAGAGAGAGAGGTTTGATGGGTGAATGGCCTTTTCATACTCCCCTAATTCTTATATTTCATCTTTATTTTCTTTTTATTTAGGATGAAAATAAAATTGATATAATGCAATGTGGATTATAATACATTTTACAAACATTTACAAGCCTATTATTTGCATCATATACACCAAATAGTAATATCAATTATGTTCTTGCTCCAGAGAGCATCAAGATCATTTCCAGCATGTTCTTTTACCTGTATATGACATAAAAGAAGCATTCAAACTAGCATCTATAATGACTTTGTAATGGAATGCTGAAAGAGAATGTGCAGAAACGAGTTACATGACCATGGCTGCAGCTCAAATATAAATAATTTTTAACTATGGAAGTTATAGAGGAAGTACAAAGAGCAGACAAATGAATTCATTACATTACATTTACCTACTATTGGAACAAGATCATTTTAAGGGTAAGATTTACAATGAACTTTTTTTGTTATGGCTATCACAATACCATCAAGTATGTTGCAGTTTGCTAACACTATACTAGTTAAACTGTTCCATCCATTAGTGAAGGATTAAAAAATATATATGTTCTTTTATGCAAGCAATTTGTAATGAATTTACAATTATAAAGCAAATTATGATTATTTTGGTAAAAATGTGTGGAAAATATGTAGTTTAAATTGTGAATTTATTGTGTCAAAAATATTCTTTAATATACAGTCATATGAAAAAGTTTGGGCACCCCTATTAATCTTAATCATTTTTAGTTCTAAATATTTGGGTGTTTGCAACAGCCATTTCAATTTGATATATCTAATAACTGATGGACACAGTAATATTTCAGGATTTAAATGAGGTTTATTGTACTAACAGAAAATGTGCAATATGCATTAAACCAAAATTTGACCGGTGCAAAAATTTGGGTACCCTTATCATTTTATTGATTTGAATACTCTTAACTACTTTTTACTGACTTGCTGAAGCACAAAATTGGTTTTGTAACCTCACTGAGCTTTGAACTTCATAGCCAGGTGTATCCAATCATGAGAAAAGGTATTTAAGGTGGCCAATTGCAAGTTGTTCTCCTATTTGAATCTCCTCTGAAGAGTGGCATCATGGGCTCCTCAAAACAACTCTCAAATGATCTGAAAACAAAGATTGTTCAACATAGTTGTTCAGGGGAAGGATACAAAAAGTTGTCTCAGAGATTTAACCTGTCAGTTTCCACTGTGAGGAACATAGTAAGGAAATGGAAGACCACAGGGACAGTTCTTGTTAAGCCCAGAAGTGGCAGACCAAGAAAAATATCAGAAAGGCAGAGAAGAAGAATGGTGAGAACAGTCAAGGACAATCCACAGACCACCTCCAAAGAGCTGCAGCATCATCTTGCTGCAGATGGTGTCACTGTGCATCGGTCAACAATACAGCACACTTTGCACAAGGAGAAGCTGTATGGGAGAGTGATGCGAAAGAAGCCGTTTCTGAAAGCACGCCACAAACAGAGTCGCCTGAGGTATGCAAAAGCACATTTGGACAAGCCAGCTTCATTTTGGAAGAAGGTCCTGTGGACTGATGAAACAAAGATTGAGTTGTTTGGTCATACAAAAAGGCGTTATGCATGGCGTCAAAAAAACACAGCATTCCAAGAAAAACACTTGCTACCCACTGTAAAATTTGGTGGAGGTTCCATCATGCTTTGGGGCTGTGTGGCCAATGCCGGCACCAGGAATCTTGTTAAAGTTGAGGGTCGCATGGATTCAACTCAGTATCAGCAGATTCTTGAGAATAATGTACAAGAATCAGTGACGAATTTGAAGTTACGCCGGGGATGGATATTTCAGCAAGACAATGTTCCAAAACACAGCTCCAAATCTACTCAGGCATTCATGCAGAGGAACAATTACAATGTTCTGGAATGGCCATCCCAGTCCCCAGACCTGAATATCATTGAACATCTGTGGGATAATTTGAAGCGGGCTGTCCATGCTCGGCGACCATCAAACTTAACTGAACTGGAATTGTTTTGTAAAGAGGAATGGTCAAAAATACCTTCATCCAGGATCCAGGAACTGATTAAAAGCTACAGGAAGCGACTAGAGGCTGTTATTTTTGCAAAAGGAGGATCTACTAAATATTAATGTCACTTTTCTGTTGAGGTGCCCATACTTTTGCACCGGTCAAATTTTGGTTTAATGCATATTGCACATTTTCTGTTAGTACAATAAACCTCATTTCAATCCTGAAATATTACTGTGTCCATCAGTTATTAGATATAGCAAATTGAAATGGCTGTTGCAAACACCCAAATATTTAGAACTAAAAATGATTAAGATTAATAGGGGTGCCCAAACTTTTTCATATGACTGTATATCTGTTACACTAGAAATATAATTTCATGCTCAATTTTAAATATATATATATATATATATATATATATATATATATATAAGTGTCATAACAGCTTAATATTCAAATTATATGTTAAGTATAAAAATAGATTTTAAAATTTCAAAAAATTTACAAAAATAGTCTCCATACCTTCTTTCAACCTCACACAACCCCATCTGCCTATTATTTCACAATTGTGTCATTTGCCTGAAAAAAAATAACACAAACAGTTTTTTAAATTAAGACTTGGTCAACTCCTAGCACTTACTGCATCTTAGAATATCTCAAAACAGTAAAAATGTCTGGGTAGACACCTCTGTACATTTTAAAATAAACTGCAAATTGCCTTTTTGTTACACACCATTTTTTCTAAGTCTACAATTTAGTCTTGGTGATTAAGCCAGGATACCAGAAATATAGCTAAAGGCTCATGGGCCCTGGTACAAAAGTTCAGCTTGCACTCTCTTTCATAATGTGCCATGAGCCCACCCACATTACCCTGCTCAATGGCAAAACAGTCAGTATAAGGTTCACATGGTCTAGGGAAAGACCAGAACAGAAAGAAAAGATAATTTTTCAATGCTATGTACACCAACTACATTACTAATTACATTTTTTTGTGGGAGCAGTTATTTAGGGAAAGTGAGATATAACTGTGATATGGCGAGGGCTGTGGCTAAAAACCATATAGTCAAGTCAGATGCTACTAATTTCCATTGAATCATGTAGAGTGATCACTGTTTTGCACGGTTTTGTGGCTATACATGCCAGTTTTGTTTTTCAGCTGCCACTTCTGATTTAACCATAAACAATTATGAGGGCTCTGGCATGTGGCAAAGGATGATTCATGTGCGTCTTCTTTAAAATCATTCAATATGGAATTGGTCAGCTCTCTATGGATTATGTAGCCATTATGTCCAGCAATATCCAAGCCCAGGGCATGAGCACCCGCAGCAGCATTATTAAACATATTTAGGAGCTCCTATATGCTTTACAGTCTCCATGGATTAGGAACAGATGTATATTAGGGCTGAGCCCACTTCTAAACTCTGTGCTGAACTCAGTTCTTACACAGGTACAGTCTAGAAGACAGATAAGAAGAGACAACAGCTAAAGAGAGGAGAGGTCCTTCTTATTCTCATCATCCTTTTCCACACAGGGGACATAGCTGCTTGCTGACTTCTGGACAGCCTTGCCAGGTAAATCAGTGAAGAGTTGCTCCTTACAAAAAGCCCCCTCCCTGCTACAAACTTATCAAATCGCAACACCAGGATACATGAATGAGTGCATAGGTTTGTGTCCGATGGATGTAGCTAGAACAAATTGGACATAGTGTATGGTAACGAAGGTCTCCCTGTCAGCTCCCCTAGATTAAGGGCTTGGTCACAGCTGGGACCACTGATAAAAAGAGAACAAGTTATTGGCAATTTATATATGATAATGAAACAGTGTTCTGCTAATGACTAAACACATTAACTGATATAGATGCAAACCGACTGTTTAACCTTAACTACAATAAAAATTAATAATTTTTTTTTTCATAGAAATTGCGTTCAAATACTTAAAGCATATCTCCAATTATAAAGCAACTTTTCATGAATGAATATAAGCTGAATAAAAGAAACTTTGTAATATATCTTAATATGGAAATATATTTCCTTCTCAATTTATCAATTTACTTTTTACCTAACAGTCTATGGAGAGAAGAAGGGGGAAGATGAGGCTGCTAGAAATGACACAATTAACTGCAGCTGCTAAACTCTGCTGCACTGTGACACTAAGTTTACACTAGCGTTTGGCTTTCCGTTCTTCGGGTCCGCTTGGGGACCCGAAGAACAGAAACCTAATCCACTTAACACTAGAAGTCCCAGAAATTTCGAGCTCCCCCTTGAAGTCCTGAAAGAGGGTCAAATGACCCTTAGTCCAAACAGACAACTCTGATGGCTCCAATTAGCATCCTTTCATTTGTAAATGTGGCCATTGTCTGAGGAATCTGCAGGGGGCAATTGTGTTGATCCACCTCAGGTCTTGTAAGAGAGTGTAAACAAAAGAATGTAAGATGCTCTTGAGTGTGTCTGCCCATCCCCCAGCTGCATTGTTGTCCTGGGAATATGCATAAGGTTGCTAACACCTTAGCAAATTTGCATGAAGCCTTTTGGGTGTGGGGGATGTGAAGGGACTGCTTCACCTATTTTGTTCACAAGAAACAAAATGCAGAGAAGGCACACCATTCAACAGGCATTGGAACTGATCCTGAGCAACACCAACCCTTCTGACTCAGATGGAGAAGACATAGTCCTTCAACTGGATTCGGACTCTGAGCTGTCTTCAGGTTAGATTTTTTTCAAATTACCGATTTTTATTTCCTGACTATCTTTTTTATTTAGAACCAAAACAAAATGTTAATTTGAAATTATTTATCTTGCAGATGAGGAGACTCCTCCTCTACCAAAAAAAGAGAGCTCGGTTGGCGAGTGAGCCGACAGAGACCGCAAAAGATGGCACAGTGTGGCGTGAAGTAGAAGTGGGGAAACGTCTCCATTTCACCCCAATAGAACCGTACCCTACAGATGGAGAGCCAAGTGCTAAGGCCAGACGAAGTGTCCGGAGTCGCCTTCAGAGCTTCCTCTGTTTTATCACTCTTGACATGCTTCGTAGCATTCAAGAATGGACTACTCAACATGCACGTCACACGGAGCAGGTGGATTGGTTCATGGGTCTCCCGGAACTAATGGCATTTATTTCAGTCATTATCTTGCGGGGGGTGACCAAGGTTCCATCACTACGTGACAGCTGGTCAGCAAACCTAGCAAA
Source organism: Leptodactylus fallax (assembly GCA_947044405.1). NCBI lineage: Eukaryota > Metazoa > Chordata > Amphibia > Anura > Leptodactylidae > Leptodactylus > Leptodactylus fallax. Next base: position 3,040,217 of record CAMRHE010000011.1, on the reverse strand, counting down.
CCCAAGGATCATTGCAACTATGACCCGAAACCGCTTCCAAGACATCATGAAACACCTACGCTTTGATGACATGTTCACACGCAGTGAGTGAGTGGAGACCGATAAGTTTGCTGCAATCTCCGATGTGTGGAGATCGTTTGTCACCAACTGCATCGCATCCTACAACCCTGGTCGACACATCACTATTGATGAACAGCTTTTCCCAGACAAGTTTGGCATCAAGTTTTGGGTGGCTTGCGACTTGAAATCAAAGTACATCTGTAATGTCCTCCCATATCTTGGCAAGGACCCCAGTCGTCCCAGCGGGGAGAGACTGTCCGAAACTGTAGTGATGAGGCTGATGGAACCATTCATGGACAAGGGCAGAACTGTAACCATGGACAATTTCTTTACATCATTGTCACTTGCACAACGACTGCTTAGCCGGAAAACCACTATCCTCGGCACAGTCAACAAGAGTCGCCGGGAAATTCCTCAATCCGCTAGACAGATGGACCGCACTGAATTCACCACTCAGGTGTTTTCAACCACTGGTGCCACACTGACAGTGTATGCACCCAAACGAAAGAAGGCCGTCTACATTCTCAGCAGCATGCACAGCGTGGTTGAGACTGAGGATACCAACAAAAGGAAGCCAAACACGGTCACACAATACAATCACACAAAGTGCGGTGTGGATGTAATGGACCAAATGGTGCGGGAGTACAGCGTGCGTGCAGGAACACGGAGATGGCCAGTCGCCGTGTTCTACAATATGATTGACATGGCAGCACTGAATGCTCATATTCTTTATCAGGCATGCACTGGGGTGCAGGAGAGACGGGTGGACTTCCTGGTTGAGCTTGCAAAAGAGTTAGGTGGCTCTCATGTGACTGAAAAGAAGGCATGCAAGGAGAAACTCCTTCGGCAACAACCTTCCACACCCAGCCCTGGCAAAAGGGCGAAGTGTCAGGTCAACCATCGATGCACGAACAATTGTGCAACTGAGAGATGTGTTGATTGCTACAAATACACGTGTGGCAAATGTACCAGGGACATACCCAGGCAGTGCCAGGTATGTTCCGACAGTGCAGACAGACTGCTGAGTAAGTGCTGAAATGCTAGTCACACAAGAAGGACATGCCACTCACACACACACACGCAGCCCCCCACAGCAGCCTATTGTAAATATGTGTGGAATTGTTTTATTCCTTGTATTTTTTTTATTATTTTCATAACAAAAATAAAAAGCATGGAAACAAATAACAGTTGTTCTTTTGTATATTTACATTTTTGTATATTTAGATTCAAGTCAATGGGTGCAGAAAAAAAAAAAACCCAAAAACCGAAAAAATCGCAGTTACTGAGTGAGTCACACAAGAAGGACATGCCACTCACACACACACACACACACACACACACACACACACACACACACACACACAGCCCCCCACAGCAGCCTATTGTAAATCCTGTGGTGTGACAGTAATGGCCTTAATTACAGAACAAAAGCGGTGATTATAGGTTGTTTGCTTAAATCCTTCAGGTCATTCGACCCATCTCTGGGTTCCAAAGGTAGAAATGTTAAATGACCCCTCTCTGGGACTTCTAGTGTTAAAAAGCGGTTTTCCATCCGAAAAATGCGGAAAAATGCCGAGAGAAAAGACCTGCTTGCAAGCAGGACTTTTCTCTTCACATTTTTTAAGTGGATTCGGGGACGGAAACCCCTAACGTAGAGCAGGAGCAGGTGTGCACCTAGCCTGAGGGATCTCTTTTACCACTGCTCTATCTTCAAGATAAGACTCTACCACTACTCAGTGAATGAGCCAATAAATTATTTAACAGCCTTGTTCTCCCCCTTCCCCACTCCATAAACTTCTGTTTGTGAGCTAACTAGGGAAATGGATTCTATATAAATAGACTGAATGAAGATGAGAAGGTAAGCAGCCTAATAAGTGGAGAAGGAAGCAAATAATAATAGTAAAGATATATCACAAAGTTTATTATCTTCACATGTACTATTCATTAATAAAAAAAAAGAAGTTGTTTTATAACTGGAGGTACGCTTTAAGTTTAACTGTAGAAGACATACCAGACTTACTTTGTGAAATTGTAAGTGTAAATTATTTAATTATCATGTTACTAGAAGACACAGCATACAGGTTTATCATTTAACAGTTTTACTAGTAGTTTAAAAAGGACCTTTCATGTCCTCAGAAATGTGCGGTATTATATACCGCTAGAAAGCTGAATTCAGCGCACTGTCGACTTTCCCGGTATGCGCCCTGGTGCTGGAGATGTGTGGTATGTTATACCATACATCTCTGAGGACATGAAAGGTCCTCTTTAATATCTAATTCTTGTAATAGGCCAAATTATGCAAAAAAAAAAAAAAATGAAATTAACTCTTTACCATGTACACTGAAGTGGTGGGATTCCAGATCAACCTAAAATATTTTGCTAGAGCACCAGAATAGTAAAAATATTGGTTTCAGGCTAGTTTCCAAACAGCAAATATAGATAAAATTAGAATAATTAATACTGATCATGTATTATTCTACAGATGCTGAAATATATTTTATATACTATAATCATTTTTATTTTATTTTTTATAAAAGAGTAAGCTTCTTGGAGTTAGTCAAATTTGTACTGCCAATATTTCCTTTACAAAAGAAAATATGCATGTTTACTTTTTATAAAACAACATCAACTGTGAAAATATTCTGTTTTAAAAAGAATTAGAAACTATGTGGTAGATTTATTGTATGCTCAGTTCAAACAATGGCTTTCAATAAATTAGCTGCCTTTGTCGCATATCAGAAAATGACTGTAAAAGTATGTTATTCTGTTGGAAAAAACAGCCAAAACATCTTAGCACATTTATTCTGAGTTTTTGAAAGTCGTAGGCAATAGCATGATTCCATTAGATTTCAAGAACAGCTATAATTTTGGGTCTTATACAAAACTCAGAAATTAACATAAAAGTCTTGGTTGGAAAAATGTATCAATTATTTTAAACACTGTGAAGCAATAAATAAAAAAAAAAGCTTCTTAAGTAGGTCATCATGATGTCGTGTGGCATGTCAAATGTCATTTTCCCCTATTAGAATGAAGAATTCTTAAAGTTACAATACAGGTACATTTTTATTGCATTTAAAAGCTGCAATTAAGACTATGCTTTGTTCAACTCTTCATAAGAAAGACTTTTCTAATGCATTGTAAATTACTATTAATGTAATCCATGATTAACACTTAGGGCAGCCCAAATGTGTTCGCTCATTGTGTCCCAGTAAATTAAGGCAAATTATGTGTGATTTCTTTTTGTTGTTATTTTTTGTATGGGGTCTTGATGTTCAAGTTCAACAACTCTGACAACGCACCCGCAGGCCCCCGACCCCATATCAAAATGGGCTAAAACTAGAAAAGAGTAGCCTTTTGTGCAGTCTGCCATTTGCCACAACACATCACTTCACAAATAAATGTATAGTACTTTCTTTCACATTATTAAATTGTATCTGTCATTTGCCTTCTACAATATCTGCATGAATACATTCCAACTTTTAAGTCCCTGGAGATTTTTGATTTCTCTGCCTCATTGAAAGATGTAACATGGATTGTGTCTAAAAGTACTGTAAAATTTTAACTATCCCCATTTATTTCAATCAATATGATAACCATCCAAAGGTTTTTTCTAGTATGACTCTCAAGAGTCTCCACTGTTTAAGGTTGAAATGGATGAACATCTTACCACAACTCAAATGGAAAATAGAAGGTAAGTGAATAAAAGGTGTTTTGCATTATTCCTCATCTCATTCATGTAAAATAATGTTATCCCCCTTTAAATTCAATGCTATGTAAAGCTCACATTATTTATTTCAATCAATTGCTCCAATGCATACATTTTACAGATGGATGAAATCGTTACACACAGAAAGATCAGACATTAGTCAAATTACTAATTTGTCTAATCTACTGAACAATAATAGAACTGTGTCTTCATCAGCTGAAATGGTCATGAAATTCTGACATTTGAAAGGTCATGTATAGGAATGTTTAACTTTCTGTTTTCTCAGTTTTAAAATCGTCAATATTATTAAATATTAAATATTAATATTAAAATTCAGTCCCTCATTGATTTACAATGGAATATGTATCTATATTTAAATTTGTATTTATATAGGAAGAGTTTTCTTTTAGCCAACAATGCATCCATACACTGTGTATCATATTACTACTATTATGCTTCATAGTGAAAGAGATGTTAAACATAAAAATGTCTACCTTTATAAAGTATAGAGTTTAGTTTTGACAAAATATCTGTTCTTGGTCTATTTCTGAGAATTTTCCACATTTCAAAGATTAAAAATGTAATTTCCTTTTGAGTTGTAGGTATGCTTATTCACATATTCACTCATATGCTATAACTTTCAACACCTAGATATAACAAATCACATTTTTTCAGAACTTACATTTAAAATTATATTTTAGTAACATATTTATATTTTTTTCTGAGATGCCCAGTCCTGTAATTAATAAAATACAACTGGTGAACACACTACAGTCTCTTAACAAAACTAATATATTTTTTGTACACCATGATAGTTATGGAATATTTTTATTTTCACCTACACAAAATATTAATTAATATCAGGAAATGTATATTATGTGTACCATATGTCAACATACATCAAAATTTGTAATCTCTAAATGGAGAAAATATATTTTTTTACTTTGCATGATGACAATTATAACTTTAGCAATTGCAAATACAATTATTTTTCTTTCTTTACAGGTTACATAATGTACGAATTATTTAATTACTACTCAATACATGAATGCAATGCATATATAGAATGGTTTGAAACAACACTATTTAGGTTCTTTCAACCAGTAGAAAATAATGAATGCATTTTCATATTACACATTAAATGTGAATTCAAATATTTTCTATTATAAATTATCACCTGAAATTAAGGTTTGTCAGTCAAAGGAATTGAATATTGATGTGACAGACATCCTCTATGATATTTCAGATAAAATATAAATAAAAGGCTATTTACTATAACTGTGTTACTAATTGCAAATAAAACTATTGGAGCACTTTTGTCAGAATGGTGCATTGTCTCCTCTGCACTTGGTGATGTAATAACTAAGATCAAGCTGAAGAAGAATTATTTTGGCCATTTACCCACGGCTGACCCACTTACTACCTTATTAGTGATAACTATGAACACACACTGGTCAGGAAACATTAGATATGAATAAGGCATGTTGGTGTCTGTTTACACACAGCAGATGCGTATATTATTCTGAATGGTGTTGTTTATGTGGCAAGCATTTAAATTTATGCAAGCCCAATTCAAATGAATGGACAGCTGGACATATTTCATTCCGAATCAGCAATAAACTACACATATAACACCTGGAATATAAGTAGGTCAAACTGCAGCTAAAGCCGCATGTAGCCAAAAGCAGCTAACACAGCAAAAACACAGTAAAAAATGCTGCAGAAAACCAAACGCTGTTTTTCACAGAAAATCTGCAGAGTTTTTCTCTGCAGACATTCTGCCTCTATTATACGTAAACAGAAAATGCCAGCTTTTCCATAGGTATAATTGATATGCTGTGATTTACAACAATGCAAGCATTTTTGAAATCGCAGCTTTTCCACTGCAGATTCTTTGCTGCAATGTAGAAGGTAATGTAAAATGCAGGTAATATAAAAAGCACCAAGCACCAGACAACGTGGGGTCCTGGCCTTACAAGTGTTTCTGCTGGTGTTTCTTTTTGTTTTGAAATGTTTTAAACATGCTTTATTTTGCCATTTTTCAAGTCCTACAGAGATGCTTAGGCGTAAAATGCTAAAATAAATCACCACATCCAGAGCATGCTGTCATTTGAAAAGACATCATAGACTCCCAACACACCACGCAAAGACCAATATCTAAAAAAGATCTGTTTGTTTGTCAATATACACATTAGGTAGCAATTTTTACCGTAATAAAAAAGGTAAAAAAAACAACAGCCAAAGACCAAAACTCTGTGTGTGATTTCACATTTCACTAGCATATCTCACATTATTGAGACTCTAGAATGTGCTTTCTATTTCAATTGTTGAATATGTTCTAGTTTAGGAACATATCACTATTTAGAAGGTACTAACTTTCCATGTTAAATCAATTCCATAGTGTTATGAAAGGAGTCGATTATATGTTTCACAATTCCTGTATTTATTGCAATAATTTAGAAGCATGACTGATCATTATGTTTACCGATTAATGAGATGCTTTAATCTACAACCAGATTAGTTTATGCTTGGAAGTCTGTACTCCTTGACCTAGGCATATATTAAAGCCCTTTCAGATGAAGATTTTAGAAATCATATACAGTATATTACTGTATAATTTGAATAATTCCTCTGTTTCTACATTACCATTTCTTAGAGACACAGCTGTTGAGTTATAATACAAGTTTTAGCACCAGCATGAAGCTTTGTTCACAGATGGCCTACTGGATTAAGACAACATATAGTGTCAAATGTGTTTTCATAAAAACTTTAAATTCTAAATTTTCAACCTTTGATAAGCTAAAAGAATACCTCCAGTTATAAAACAATATTTCATAAATGAATAGTATATGTGAATATAAGACATTTTGTTCTTATGAAAGAAATATGTTTCCTGCTCTCCTCCTTCTTGTAGCTTCCCCCCCCCCCCTTATCTTCATTAAAACTGTTTATTTATCAGGGGTGGATGAAGACTACCATGGGCCCTGGGCTGTACAAAGAGTGTGCCTCCCAGGGTTGCACCTGCCATGAGGTGAGATGAGCATCTCGCCTCAGTTGGCAGATAACAGAGTCCCTGAATGGCGGCTGCAAGTGAGACACGTGCGGACAGTGAGCACCAAGCTGCACTACTGTCTGCCTCCAAGCCGTGAATTGCACACTTTCCCCATGGCCCCCACTGTTTTAGGGGTGCCTTCGAATGCCCCCCCAGTGCTCTGATGTACAGTCATATGAAAAAGTTCGGGCACCCCTATTAATCTTAATCATTTTTAGTTCTAAATATTTGGGTGTTTGCAACAGCCATTTCAATTTGATATATCTAATAACTGATGGACACAGTAATATTTCAGGATTGAAATGTTTATTGTACTAACAGAAAATGTGCAATATGCATTAAACCAAAATTTGACCGGTGCAAAAGTATGGGCACCTCAACAGAAAAGTGACATTAATATTTAGTAGATCCTCCTTTTGCAAAAATAACAGCCTCTAGTCGCTTCCTGTAGCTTTTAATCAGTTCCTGGATCCTGGATGAAGGTATTTTTGACCATTCCTCTTTACAAAACCAATTCCAGTTCAGTTAAGTTTGATGGTCGCCGAGCATGGACAGCCCGCTTCAAATTATCCCACAGATGTTCAATGATATTCAGGTCTGGGGACTGGGATGGCCATTCCAGAACATTGTAATTGTTCCTCTGCATGAATGCCTGAGTAGATTTGGAGCTGTGTTTTGGATCATTGTCTTGCTGAAATATCCATCCCCGGCGTAACTTCAAATTTGTCACTGATTTTTGTACATTATTCTCAAGAATCTGCTGATACTGAGTTGAATCCATGCGACCCTCAACTTTAACAAGATTCCCGGTGCCGGCATTGGCCACACAGCCCCAAAGCATGATGGAACCTCCACCAAATTTTACAGTGGGTAGCAAGTGTTTTTCTTGGAATGCTGTGTTTTTTTGACGCCATGCATAACGCCTTTTTGTATGACCAAACAACTCAATCTTTGTTTCATCAGTCCACAGGACCTTCTTCTAAAATGAAGCTGGCTTGTCCAAATGTGCTTTTGCATTCCTCAGGCGACTCTGTTTGTGGCGTGCTTTCAGAAACGGCTTCTTTCGCATCACTCTCCCATACAGCTTCTCCTTGTGCAAAGTGTGCTGTATTGTTGACCGATGCACAGTGACACCATCTGCAGCAAGATGATGCTGCAGCTCTTTGGAGGTGGTCTGTGGATTGTCCTTGACTGTTCTCACCATTCTTCTTCTCTGCCTTTCTGATATTTTTCTTGGTCTGCCACTTCTGGGCTTAACAAGAACTGTCCCTGTGGTCTTCCATTTCCTTACTATGTTCCTCACAGTGGAAACTGACAGGTTAAATCTCTGAGACAACTTTTTGTATCCTTCCCCTGAACAACTATGTTGAACAATCTTTGTTTTCAGATCATTTGAGAGTTGTTTTGAGGAGCCCATGATGCCACTCTTCAGAGGAGATTCAAATAGGAGAACAACTTGCAATTGGCCACCTTAAATACCTTTTCTCATGATTGGATACACCTGGCTATGAAGTTCAAAGCTCAGTGAGGTTACAAAACCAATTTTGTGCTTCAGCAAGTCAGTAAAAAGTAGTTAAGAGTATTCAAATCAATAAAATGATAAGGGTACCCAAATTTTTGCACCGGTCAAATTTTGGTTTAATGCATATTGCACATTTTCTGTTAGTACAATAAACCTCATTTCAATCCTGAAATATTACTGTGTCCATCAGTTATTAGATATATCAAATTGAAATGGCTGTTGCAAACACCCAAATATTTAGAACTAAAAATGATTAAGATTAATAGGGGTGCTCAAACTTTTTCATATGACTGTATAATTATATTATACTTACAGATCACTAATGCGACACCTGGACCTGTTCAGGCACACTGGATGTGTGCATCCTATGTGCTTAAACAGGTCCAGGCACTACATTAGTGATCTGCAAGTATAATATAATTATAGATCAGAACTAGAGTTGTCCCTGAAATCCCGCTCACCCCTACAAGGCTAAAGTTTTCATGGCCTCTAAAAGTATTGGCTATCAGCTGAATGAGCATTCATAAGAATGCTCATTCTCAATACGTTCCCAGTACATTCCCAGTGTTAGGTTGGATTTATACTTATACAATATGCACTAGGGATGCTGCCAAACCCATGGATCAAATTAGTGTAACTGAAGGCAATTTTATTTTTACTGGCCTAGGGTACAGGAGGGGGACTTTACTGCAGCTATGTGTATTTACTGGTACATGTAAAATTCTACTAAAATCTTAGGCCACTTGTCAAAGTTGGTGAGAGATTTGGGTGGCATTAGGCCCTGACTAGCTGTCCATATTATAAATGGCTACTGTTATTTATGTATTATTATTATTATTTATTTATATAGCACCATTAATTCCATGGTGCTTTACATTTGAAGGTTTACATACAGTACACAAGATATACAAAACAAATGTAATACTAACAGTGACCAACTGGCACAGTGGGATAGAGGGCCCTGCCTGCAAGGGCTTACAATCTATGAGGGAAGAGGGATAGAGACAGAAGGTGGGGGTAGAGGCTGTACAGATGGTGGTATGGTGACAGTAGCATTATTGGAGGTTGTAGGCCTTCCTGAATAGGTGAGTCTTCAGGACCTTCTTGAAGCTTGTAATTGTGGGGGTCAGTCTTATGTGTCTTGGTAATAATAATAATAATAGTCCTTTAATAGTCCCACAATGGGGAAATTCAGTGTGTTACAGCAGCAAAGATAAGCAGATACAAATACAAATACAACATGTACAGGAATGTTCCAAGGTAAGAGGCATTACTTTGATAACCGACAGACAGATAGGAAGTAGCGGGGGGGGGGGGGGGATTTCACAGGCAGAGAGATATTTCAGTTCTCTGTGTGTAATGATCTCCGCTTAGGTCGGTGTTGGTTGTACAGCCTAACCGCGGTGGGGAGGAAAGACTTCCGATAGCGCTCCTTCTCACACCTAGGGTAGAGCAGTCGGTCACTGACAGTACTGCTCAGCGCGATCACAGTCTCATGCATGGGATGGGACTTCTTGTTCTGCATGGAGCACACCACGGACAGTATCCTTCTGTCACCCACCACCTGCACTGGGTCCAGTGGGCTCCCCAGGACAGAGCTGGCCTTTCTAATCAGCTTGTCAAGTTTATTTCTGTCCCTGGTTGATACTGCTCCCCCAGCAGGTCACTCCAAAGAAGATGGCTGATGCCACTACCGAGTTGAAGAAAGTTCTAAGAAGTGCCCCCCGGATTCCAAAGGCTCTCAGTTTCCTAAGCAGGTAGAGCCTGCTGTGGCCCTTCCTGTACAGGGCCTCCATATGATCTGCCCAGTCCAGCTTATTATTAAGGAGCAAACCCAGGTACTTATAGGTGTTCACAATCTTGATGCCCGTCCCCAGGATGTCCACTGGTCTAGGAGGGCTTCTGCCTTTGCGGAAGTCCACCACCATCTCCTTGGTCTTCCCCACGTTAATCTTCAGGTGGTTCCGGTGGCACCAGTCCACAAAATCCTCGTTCAGTTCTCTGTACTCCCTGTCATCATCATCTGTGATGAGACCCACTATTGCAGAGTCGTCAGAATACTTCTGTAGGTAGCAGCTGGATGAGTTGCACCTAAAATCTGCAGTGTACAGTGTGAAGAGGAAAGGGGCGAGAACTGTATCCTGAGGTGCCCCCGTATTACAGATCACGGTACCTGACACACAGTCTTGGGCTCTCACGTATTGAGGTCGATTTGTGAGGTAGTCTAGGATCCAGTTGGAGAGGTGGTGGTCCACTCCAGCAAGGCCCAGCTTGTCCCTCAATAACCTGGGCTGTATGGTGTTAAAAGCACTGGAGAAGTCAAAGAACATTATTCTCACTGTGTTCCCTGGTTTCTCCAGGTGAGACAGAGCCCTGTGCAGAAGATGGATGATGGCATCATCTACCCCAATGCCCGGCCGATAAGCAAACTGGAGGGGGTCCATAGCGGGGGCTCACTAGAGGGCGGAGATGTGTGAGAACCAATCTCTCCAAGATCTTCATCAGGTGGGATGTCAGTGCTACAGGTCTGTAGTCATTGAGGTCCATAGGGTGGGGTTTCTTTGGAACTGGTACCACACAAGAAGATATCCATAATTCAGGGACTATTTCCTGCCTCAGGCTCATATTATACATATATGTAATTATATCACACAGCTGGTCCCCGCAAGTCTTAATTAGCCTTGCACTGATGTCATCTGGCCCTGCGGCTTTCCTTGCCTTGATCTTTTTCATCTCCTTCCTCACCTGGGCCTGTGTGAAGGTCAGACTGTGGCCAGATAAAGACGGATTTCTGGATTTACTGGTCTGTTGGGAAGTGGCCGCATGGGGAGAAGTCATTGTGGTGGGGGAAGCTGAAGGACATACTGGGGTGGGAGGAGCTGGTGTGTGATCAAATCTGTTGAAGAATAGGTTTAGTTCATTAAGCCAATTAACATCTGCCTCAATCTGGCAGACAGACTGTTTATGACCCGAAATTGACTTAAGCCCCTCCCAGACCCCCCTTATGTCTTTTCTTTCCATTTGCTTTTCCATTTTTTCTTTATAACTGGCTTTTCCCTGCCTGATTTGATGCCTCAGCTCCTTTTGTACTTCCCTCAACCCCTCCTTATCTCTTGTCCTGAATGCCATCTTTTTCTCCTTAAGTAGTGTTTTTATATCAGAGTTAATCCATGGTTTGTTGTTGGAGAAGCACCTCACCACTTTTGTGGGTACTGTGTTGTCCACACAAAAATTAATGTAGTCCGTTATGCAGTGTGTGAGTCCTTCTATATCTTCCCCATAAGAATCCTGCAGAACTTCCCATGCGGTTGTGTCAAAACAATCCCTCAGAGCCTCATCACTCTCCTCGGACCATATCCTCACTGTGCGGGTGACAGCTGGTTCTCTACGTACAAGTGGCTTGTACACAGGTCGGAGATGTACTAGGTTGTGATCCGATCTTCCCAGGGGCGGTAGGGCTGATGAGCTATATGCCTCCCTCGCAAGTCCAGTGTTTTGTTGTCTCTTGTGTGGCAGGTTACATACTGTGTGAAACTGGGCAGTGTGGATGATGGAGAGGCATGGTTGAAATCACCCGACAGAAGAAAGAGGGCCTGGGGATGTTTTAACTGTAAAAGGCTCAGCGTGGCTTGTAGGACCTCGCAGGCAGTGTCAGCTTTCGCAGAGGGGGGACATATGCAGCTATCATGATGACATGCGATAGTTCCCTTGGTAGGTAGAAAGGTCTCATGCTCACAGCTAATAGTTCAATGTCCTCACAGCAAGTTTGCTCCTTAATCACAATGTGCCTAGGATTACACCATCTATTATTCACAAACATTGCCAGCCCTCCTCCTTTCCTCTTACCGCTCTCCCTTGTCCTGTCTGCCCGAAGGAGTTTAAAACCATCCAAGGAGACCAGAGGGTCAGGAGTAACTTCAGTGAGCCAAGTCTCTGTAAGTAGCATCATGCTGCACGCCCGAAACTCCTGATGATGCCTGGTGAGCGCTGTTAGTTCATCCATCTTGTTTGCAATAGATCTCACATTGCCCATGATGATGGAGGGAACAGCTGGTCGGTAACGCCTCTTTTTAATCCTCTGAAGAGTACCAGCTCTGCATCCCCTCACCCGCTTTTTCTTTCTCCAAAGCTCGTGGGGGATGTGTGACCAGATGGTATGCCGTCCTGCTGTGTCTCTGAGCTGCAGAATTTCCTCTCTTGTATAGACAAAGGAATTGTCTGCATACACAAAAGATCCCATTTTCAAGCAGAACAAAAAGACAGATAAAAAACAAAAAAACAAAAAAAAAAGTATCACAAGGGTCCAAGTCTTTGTGTGTGTGTTTCTTCATAGTGCAAAGTCCTTAAGTAGAGAGGTAAAAAACGAGACATAGAAAGAAAAATAAGATAGAGAGTCTCAGAGCTACTGTGACAGGCAGCCACTCCAGCGGCGCCATCTTGGAAAGAGTTGTAATGAGTAATGAGTTCCAGAGTATGGGGGATGCACTGGAGAAGTCCTGGAGACGATTGTGTGAAGAGTGGAAAAGAGCAGAGCAAAGTAGGAGGTCTTTGGAGGATCGGAGGTTACGTGTGGGCAGGTAGTGGGAGATTAGGTCAGAGATATGTGGAGGGGACAGATTGTGGATGGCTTTGTATGTCAGCATTAGTAATTTGACACTCTATTCGGTGGGCAACGGGTAGCCAGTGAAGGGATTGGCAGAGGGGAGCGGCCGATGAAGAACAGGGGGAGAGGTGTATTAAGCAAGCAGTACAGTTTAAGGTGGACTGGAGGGGGGGCGAGAGTGTTAGCTGGGAGGCCATGGAGAAGGGTGTTACAGTAGTCTAGGCGGGAGATTTTGAGGGCGTGGACTAGCATCTTTGTAATTTCAGGGGTGAGGAAGGAGCGGATTCGATGGATGTTCTTGAGCTGGAGGCGGCAGGAGGTGTTGAGTGTTTGAATATGCGGCTTGAAGGATAGGTTAGAGTCTAAGGTTATCCCAAGGCAGCAGACCCGTGGGTCTGGGGTGAGTGTGGTTCCATTAACTTTGATAGATGGGTCAGGTAGGGGGGCCGTGCGAGGAGGGGTAAGATTATGAACTCCATTTTCTCCATGTTGAGTTTGAGAAAGCGGGAGGAGAGAAAGGAGGCTACGACTGCTAGACATTCTGGGACTCTGGACAACAGAGAGGTAATGTCTGGTCCAGAGAGATATATTTGGGTGTCGTCAGCATAGCAATGGTAATGGAAACCACGAGATTCTATCAGTTGGCCAAGGCCGAGGGTGTAGATGGAGAATAGGAGGGGTCCTAGGACGGAGCCTTGGGGGACACCTACAGAAAGAGGGCGTGGCGAGGAGGTGGTTTGTGTGTGGGAGACGCTGAATGTGCAGTTAGTGAGGTATGAGGAGATCCAGGAATGGGCCAGGTCTGAGATGCTAAGGGATGAGAGCGTTTCTAACAGGAGGGAATGGTCGTAGATTCCATCTCACTATCCACATTACACACACAAGTCTGTGATAAGGGGAGGGGGCTATTAATTGATTTATTGCCTCATTCTGTGCAGTGGTAGAGTCTTATCTTGAAAGATAGCAGTGTTAAAAGAGCTACATGACTAACAGTGTAGCAAAGTTTAGTAGCTGCAACTATTTGTGTGTTTCCAGCAGCCTCCTCTTCCTATATCCCATGTACAGTGATTTCTATGTAAAAAGTAGCTCAGTCTAAGTGAAGAATGAAACATATTTGTATTACAAAGTTTCACCTGTGCTATTAATTTATTAAAAGTTGCTTTATATTAAAATGCACTAATCCAGGGGGTACTTGCACTTTCCTTATGTAGTGATTTTAAAGAAATTGTCCAGGACTGTGATATTGATCTTCACTTCCTTTTCACAGACAGTGTTATGTCCTTTAGTCACATGGCCATGCTGCAGCTTAGTCTCATTTAAATGAGTGGGGCTGAGTTACAATACCAAGTCACTATAGAATGTACGGTGCTGTGATTGCTAAGTAGCAAAGGGGCCACAGCAATTAATATGATAGTCTTTGACCACCTCTTTAATGTGCAGCACAGTATATGATCATAGACCTAAAATAATTTAAATAGAAGGTACTTGTCTTAAAAATAATGGGGAAAATTTACTAATTTTGTTAAGATTTAGACAATGTTAGGGTCAAAGGCAAGTGCAATTAATAGCCCAATGCAGATGCATGAGCTAGTACATGGAAATTCTGCAATCAGCAGACAATATGGTGAAGCTGGAGTCCCCTTTATGTAGCCAACCTATGGGAGGCACTGACTGCAAATGCAAACTAACTCTGATTCTAGAAAGGAGAAGAAAAGTCATAGCCAAACACCAGGAACCTGGCACTGGAACAGGGGGAGGTGAGTAACATGATCAACCTGTTGTATCTACAAAAATAACTCTAAGCATTTTTTAGTCCATTGGTAATTCCCACAGCATATTCATAGAATTACCTAAAGAATTCCAAAAACAGTCTACTTGGCTACTAACCTGGATGAAACACTTGTTCACAAAGCCCTATATACAATCTTTGAACATCTTTTAGTATAGGAACATACTTTGTTTTCATTTTCCATATATTGAACAATAGGACTGAATAGCGTACATAAAAATGCCCACAACATTCAAAGCATGGCAAAATATTTCCTCAGTTGTAAAATAAATGCAATCTGTCACAATAAAAATGAATGTTACAGAGCAGGAAGAGCTGTGCAGATAGATATAAGATTTTGCAGGAAAAGATTCTGTGGAATTTGCAATTTATTCATTTATACATTTTCTCTTTCTATGCTTAGAACCAGTCAAATCATGGGATGGTCCCATCCATGATTTACAGCTACTTCTGTGTGCATAGTCATACATAGAAGGCTGTCAACCCTTAAGTAGGACCACCTCCATGACTAGCTAAGTGGTTCTAAACACAGATGCACAGTAAATGCACACTTAATGAATAAGTGGCATATTGTACTGAATCATCTCTATTAACAGTACATGTCAGTCTGCTTAGTACTTCCTGCTCTATAACATGTTGCCTGCAGATTTCCTTAAAAGGTGTCACATAGAATCTCTAGCCACTTCTGGACAAGCAACTATATTGCTTAAAATAGCACCATGTGTTAAAAAAATGGGTTCAGTGACCAAAGTACTAACAAATATTAAAAAATGAACTTTTAGGACTTTTTACCACCTCCAACAAGTCCAGCTCTTTACATCAATTAATAGCGGCTGCTCCAATGATTCCAGAACAGTTGGAATTTTTTTCTCTAGCTCCCACTATTCCCAAACAATTAATGCAGTTAGTTTTGGTGCCTGATATGCTGTTTAGCCTTTGTACTGTCCGGCAGGAGCAGGAAAGGGATGTGATTCTGAGCTCTGATATTGGCTGTCTCTGATTGGAGCTCTGAATCATGTTCCGTCATCCACCCCCCCCCATCCTGCCCTCCCACCGGCACTGCGCTTCTCACATTACAGAGCTTAAATAGCACATCAGGCATCAAAACTACTTGCACTTGTTGCTTGGGAATGCTGGGGGCTAGATAAAAAATTCCAGCTGTACTGGAATCAGTGGTATGGCACCTATTAACAGATGTGAAGAGCTTGAATTGGTGGAGGTGGTGAAAGATCCTCTTTAATCATATATTTATACAGCAACTGTTTTAAAGTTTTATAGTATATCATCTGCTACAATGATGTTGCAATTATCATCACGATATTATCATGCCACCATGTAGAAGACCTGAGAATGTAGCAGTAATGAGAAAAAATATATAACTTATGGTATCTATGTACTTTTATTGTAATATTACGAAAAATGCCTCTAATTTGTACAGTACTTTAATAAACGTATGTGATGCTGAAAAATCAAAGATGAACACAAATATACCAATCCTGTGGAGAGCTTCTCTACTGACTCTCATTTCATGTCATTTAGTACTTTTTTCAGAGATACAGCTCAGAGCATTTAGTTTAGAATAATTACTGTTAACTCCTTTGAAGATAACATTATGTAGTGAATATCATTCTAGTCGTGTAACCATTAACTTTGTGGTTCTTGAATAGGTAGTGTCTATTTAATTCCTTGGTGTACGCTGAAGAAGAGGGAGGTTTATATTATTAGGGAAAATAAAATAAAGTGAACTGGAAAAAACAAATAATATAAACGTCACTCTTCTTCACAATGTGCACTAAGGAATTAAATAGACACCCCTTTCCCTTATGTTGTCTGGCACAGGAACTTTACAGATGTAAATGTGACCTCCAAAATAGAGAAAGAGAGATCTGTGTTAACTGCTCAAGGATAATACAAGAATTAGACACATTGCAACAATTAGGAAAATGCTGCCAGAGATTTTCCACTCATCTATTACTGTAATTCAAGATAACCATTTAAAAAGGTTTCTGTGCAAATCTTAATGAATATTACAATGAAATGTTAATAGAAGTTGTACTATACTGCTGTGAGAGTTGTAAAAGCAAGAGTAAGGATAAGAGAGTGTTACATTATGACACACATAGCATAAATCTTGGGGAGCAACGTTAGACTCATCTTTGGAACCAAGTGCAAACCTGCTCCCATTCAGTTCTATAGAAGTAGGTTCGTTCTTTCAATTGGTCTACATGCTTCTTGCTTCCTGTTTCTTTTCCTAATTTCCCATAATAGCAACATTTTAGTACAGACCATCTTATGTTATGACTGTATTGAAACATGGCACTCAGATCAAACCCCATACTGTATTTATGAAGCCCCTATGCCACTCATTTATCAAGTTTTTTGTTGCCAGTTTTCTGATTAAAACCCTGTACATCAAACAATGTGCCCTGTTATTGAATATATGCTACATTGGTGGGACATCTGCGCAATGCTTGTATGGAAAAACAGAATTAGAATTGTCCCTTCATAGTATACCAGCGTTGGCACTTCACTGTAGTATACTGTGCTTTTTAATCAGCAGTGAACCCTCTCATGAACATGGCTACCTATAAATTGAAAGTGATTTGGTTGAGCTTAACAGAACAATGTTGTGGTGTATTTGTAGAATATTTTTAAAATCCCAGCATGCTGGAGGAGGGACTTTTAAATGGCACAAAATACTTTTTTTTTTACATGGAAGTCATTCTCTTTTTGAATCTCATAATTACAAAAAAACATATGTAAAATATCTACATTTTTACTGCTCTTATTTAACCATTTTATTTATATGCTGTACATTCTCTATTTAGAAAAGAAAATGTAATGCAGTGTCACACAGCATGTTTCTAAACCAGAAAAATGCAAGGTGTGTCATCAGAAGTGTATGAAACAGAGAACAAAACTGGCAAAAGTGTAGATCTAATGCACTACAGCGTGCTAGCACACCAGCATGACATATTTCAGTAAGTACAGCACTGATGCCTGGCCACACTACAGAGCTAGAAGAGTCGCTTTAGAAAGAAGAAGCCACACCCACCAGAGCAGAACAAATCCTTAGCTGGCCAATAGCAGCTGCAAAATATTGTAAATGACCTTTTCATGGACTGGCCCTCCCCATGGTGAAATCCATAGTGTCTAGGCAACTTTCCTCTCCGCATGTTTCTGCATGTTTCGTGCGGAAACGAGCGGAAACCACACGGACCCCATTATAGTCTATGGGGTCCGCAGGTTTCCTTAGGTAAACTGCTTTTCTATGCGTATAGGTTTACGTTCGGCAGGGTCCCCAAGCGGACTTCCCGAATGGAAACCGAACGCAGATGTGAACCGGCCCTAACTGTGACAAGGTGGTTTCCCCTATGTCTAGAGGAAAAAAGGTTTTACCAGTAAGAGCAGTGAGACAATGGAACTCACTGAAACAGGATGTGGTGTTAGCTGATAACTATACAAGATTAAGAAGGGCCTAGATGTGTTTCTTAAAAGTAAATATTTGACAGGAAAGTAGTTTTTTTGGTACAGAATATTGATCTGGGACTTGGTCCCGTTGCCATATTTGGAATTGTTAAAGATTTTTTTTTCCTCCAGTGGTACAATTGGCATCCACCTCAAGGTTTTTTTTTAACCTTCCTCTGGATCAACCTAGTAGGACTATAGACTTGTGTTAAATGACAAAAATAAACTATTATATTTCTATTTTTGAAAGCATTCATACTTTAACAAAATTAAATGAAAGAACAAAAAAGAAATCTAAATCACATAAACATATGGTTTAATACCCCTTGTCTTCAAAACAGCATCAATTCTTCTAGGTACACTTTCACATAGTTTTTGAAGGAACTCGGCAAGGAGGTTGTTCCAAATATTTTAACAGACTAACCAGAGTACTTCTGTGGTTGTAGGTTTGCTCAAATCCTTCTGTCTCTTCATGTAATCCCAGACAGACTTAATGACGTTGAGATCAGGACTCTATGGGGGCCATATCATCACTTCTAGGACTCCACCTCCAAAGAATTTAATTTAGATTTCTATTTTGTTCATGCACTTAATTTTGTTAATTGACAAAATATACTATTTAAACTTCTATTTGTGAAACATTCTTACAGCATTTTTTTCACTCATGCCTAAAACATTTGCACAGTATTGTATATATTGCATGCTGTGTTTTTGATCAGATAAAAAAGCAAAAACAGCATAGACAGGTCAGACTGGAACTGCTCATTTTTGCATCCATTTAACTTTAATTTAATAAATAATATTTTTTATTTATATAGCACCAACATATTTTGCAGCACTTTACAAATCATAGGGTTCATGTACAGAGAAAATGAGACATTACAAACTAATGAATCAGTTCACACAATAGAGGTGAGGGCCTTACCTGCAAGTCCTTACAATCTATGAGGTAGAAGGGCACGACACAAGAGGCAGACTTGTTAAAACTACAAGCTATGTGTGATGTGTGTTATAATTTTTAGTCATAAATTATTTTTATTTGCTTAGTTTAACAATGAAAATTAAGCAGTACTGGAAACATCCTGATGCATTTGTGTATGGAACACTACATTTACTATAGATATTTGTACCATTCAACCCTGGCGTATTGGTTAAGGAAAGGTACTAATCTCTCTCCTGGGTTTTAAACACACTTCATCCCAGTTCTCACTAAGAGATATGAATTAATTGACCCACCACATACCATACCAACTGCTCTATACTATACTGCCCAATACAAAGGATTTCAGAGGAATATTTGACATAATTGATATTAATGGACACAAAATAATTAGAATTCTGCTTTAAAAGTTTAAATGGGTTTTCCCAGGACTATAACCATATTTAAAGAGGACCTTTCACGTCCTCATGTATATGCTGTTTTACATACCGCTAGAAAGCTGACAGCGCGCTGAATTCAGCACACTGTCGGCTTTCCTGTTATGTGCCCCGGGGCTGGAGATATCGGGGGTCTAAATTTCACCGTTCACTGTCAGAAGGGCGTTCCGGACAGTCTAGCTGCGCTGTGAGAAACGCCCTCCCTGACAGTACCCGTCCATAGACTTGTACTGGGGAGGTGTTCCTCACAGCTCAGTGTCATCACGGGGTGTTAAGGAATGCCCCTCTCTCTCTGTCCTCACAGCACAGCTAGACTGTCAGGAATGCCCTTCTGACAGTGAACGGTGAAATTTAGACCCCTAATATCTCCAGCCTGTGAGGATGAGACCCTCAATTTATGTATCTTTCTTGGACATGTATCATTCTTTATTCGTATCAGTCTCACATATCTGTAGGAATGTAGAGCTGTGTTTACATTGGTGGTCAATTCGCTCCAGTGGTTTTATGTGCATACCATGGAGAGAGGGCCTTTCCAGATGTCCAAAGGTGGGAGGGTGGGTGTGATGATTCTGTTTAAATATGGCTATAACTCAAAGCTGCATTTAAATCTCCGGGTAGCGTATTTCCCTCTTAGTTCCATTGATTCATAAGGTGCTCAGCCATAATCCTAGCTGTATATTATCAGTAGAGGTAACACTGTAACAATAGAGCTTTGTATCCATCCCAGAATGGCTCAATTGAATTCTACACAGCCCTGAGTGATCAAACAATAGGGCATTGTTCCAGCCTGGGCTGTTAGATCAGATATGGCTGATAACATTGTATCAATTCACTTGGTCTCAGTTCTTTACAAAGGATCTGGACTTGATTGCATTAACTCATCAGACTTGCTGTTGCCGGTGACCTCATTCTGGGGGGTGGCATAAAGGGTATAAAAGATGAGGTAAGAGGTCTGTGGGAGGAGATTATGCTATGGAGTTTTGGGCTGAGACCATCACAGACTACAGAGTTGTTACAGACAGACCATGAGGAGATTTTTTGTGATGAGACTACTGGACTAATGCTGAGAGACTGTGATGAGAGCATGCAGGCTGGATTATTGTATTAATGCCACATGCTAAACAGCCTCCACTGGTTATTCACACATGACAGAGCATGTGTGAGTGTTGAACTACAGAACCACATCAAGGACATGTGTGGTAAAGTAATCATTTCACCTTTATCCCTTTTATTTTATTTGTACTGTATCTTGTAACTAGTAACTGTTAATGCTTGCATATATCTGCATATCTGTTCTGAACTGTATATGTTAGATGTTAATACCGACCCATTTAGGGGTTAATAAATATATAAAATTTAGAAAGCTTGCCTTGTATTTATCTGGTGAACCCGACATTCACTGGCGGTGAGTGTGGTTTTTATATGAAAGAAGACTCAGGGGTGGCCACAGCGGTGTTGGCGCACTGAGGATCTTTCACAGTGGGCTAATGACCTACAACTAACCCAGGCACCCATCTTTCCTTCTAACTGGCATAGATTCCTCTTTTCGTGAGGAGAGGGCTGGCTGGGGGGGTGAAGGGTGTAGCTGGACAAGGGTCTTCACACTGGCTGGGGTGAGGTCTTGTGGTCTTTGTGTGAAGCCTGGAAGAGAGACAGCTAAGAGACTTAGGTCTGGTATTACTCTATACTTTATTTCCATTTTTGTTTTATGTGCTGTATCATCGCCCTTTTGCGCGTATATTTATGCTTGATCATATTAATATTGTATATTTCTGTATATGCTATTAATTAGTACCGACCCACTTGGGTTATTAAATATATAAAATTTATACAGCTCGTTTCATTCTATCCTACGAACTCGGTCTGCTCACGGGTTGTGAGTGGAAGGTTAAGAAGGGTGATGGCAGGTAGGCCAAGGGGCTTGGCAAAGCGATATTCTTCACACAGCCCCGGGGCATATAACGGGAAAGCCGACAGTGCGCTGAATTCAGCACGCTGTCAGCTTTCTAGTGGTATGTAAAACCGTATATACATGAGGACGTGAAAGGTCCTCTTTAAACATGTAGACAAAAATTAAACAGCTTTGCAAGTAAAATAATGTAAAAACAAATTTCAGAGTATTAAATATTTTCTCTAATCATCATAGTAGTGAGTCTGTTGTCTTCATCGGTTGCCAATAGATTATAAGTTTGTTGAAAAGTTAGTGACCCTTTAAGAATAGTAGATATGGAAATGATACAAGAGTTATGAGTAACCTGGTCAGTATTTGCAGTATATATTCTATGTGCTAATAACCATTTCTTTGGAAGAAATAGGTTTCTGAGCTATGTTAAGGCTACAGTAAGTATTTTAGGAGTAAATTTAAGACATACCTCCAATTATAAATCAACTTTTAGAAATGAATAGTACAGGTAAATATAGGAAACTTTGTAATACAACTTTTTAAAAAATAAGTATCCTTCTCCTTTGATCAGGCTGAGTTGCTTTTTACATATAAGTATATGGGGAGGGTAGAAAGAGGAGGAGGCTGCTGGAAAGGCACACAAATAGATGCATCTGCTAAATAGTGCTACACTGTGCTTTGTTCATGATAAGCCTCTACCACTGCAAAGATTGAGGCAATCAATTAGCAAGCCAGTAGCAGTCTTCTCCTCCCCATCCCCTCTCCATAGACTTCAGCATTTGAGGTGAGTACAGAGAAAGATTCTATATAAGTAAACAGTCTGATTGAAGATAAGGAGGAGGACAGCAGCCTAATATCTGAAGAAGCAAATATATTTTATTAATAAAATATACTGCAAATATACTTATTGTCAGGATTTGAACCCAGAACCTCCTGTGTCCCAGGCAGTAGCTCTTCTCACTAAGCTACTGGTAATTCGGGACAGTTTCTTGCTCCTAATTAATTTTGCCTTGATTGCCTAATTAGCTCCACCCTTGGAATTCCTTTTTAAACCAAGCCTCGCCACTTCTTCCTTGCCAGATTATTGTGCATCTTAGCCCTTAGTTCAGCTACTGCTCCTACCTCATGCTACAACTACTGCCTTTACCTGTGTACCGAACTTGGATTGATACTTGGCTACGCTCCTGCCTCACGCTACTACTACTACCTTTGGGTACCGAACTCAGACTGTTATATGACCATGCTTACTTCAGTAACCTAAGTCATCTGGATTGTCAGCCACTGGACTTCCACCTTGCCTTCCAGACCTTGACGATTCCACATAACAGGTGAGCAATCATATTATTACCTTACACTTATGTTCCTGTGACTAAAAATTTATAAAACTAGTTTTATAATTGGTGTCCCTTTTAGTACTCCGAGTCAAAGATTGCAGAACTGGATATGTCTTGGATATCATAGTGAGCGACAAAGTTCAAGAAATATCCTGTTGGTTGATGGCTGACTTCTTATATCAGCAGACAGCCAACATATACTGGTGTTTTGGGAAAAGAATATAAGCTTTCACAAGAGATCTTTTCTAAGGATACTGAAAAAATGGCTGCCCAACTGGTACTTGAAGCCAGGAAGGGACCCTGCACCTCAAGGATCTCTGGCACAAGTAGAAACCAGGACAAAACGATGTCATGTATTCAAATGTATTTCTGAAATATTTTTTTCTACATAATTCATATTGTAATTATTCAAGTCCTTTACTTAGTATAGGTATTTATATTTGCTAAATATAAAAAAGAGACCTTAACACGTCTCATAACAGCAATCCAGAATTAGAAAGAAAAGTGCAGTTTCATGCTTTACGCTGATATTGCTTTCCAGTTCCATGTGTTGTCTATCATCAGTAACAGGCTGACAATGCCTTTATTGCTGTTTACATATTGGTACCACATTGGCATGGATTTGCATAATATATTGTAGCACTGTCCTCCAGGGATTTGCATTGTAACATATTGGTGCTTAATGAACTCTGAAAAAATTGATTTTCCACAGAGTAAATTAAGAAATGCATTATAGCAGTTAAAGCAATCTTAGGGGAAATCTAAGGCTTCCACTGCAGCACCATGCTTAGTAAGTAATAAATTACATGTTATACTTATTTGCCTTAATTCATGCTAATTTTGTCCAATTAATGTATCACAGTAATTCAGAAGCCTGTCACAGGAGAGCTAATTATTTATTGGATTTTTGTGTTCAGCTCCCTAGGAGTCTACTAGCAAACAAACTTGTGACTGTCTTTCTGTTTGGCCTTTAGTAGCATTCCTACATCTAACTAAGGGCTTCTAGAGTACTATATCTGTCATCGGTTAACTCAGTGGCATATATTTAAGTTCTATTTATTTAAAGCGCTATTATGACAAATTACTTGTGCAGCAATACAATAAATGACTTCTTGTATCAATGTACGCAGATACAATATGCTGCAAGTTTCTCACTATGCAAACTGAAAATACCAAGTCATTTGGAATCATCCTGTCATGCTGTCATGACTTCACATTGTCATCATAAATTATTTGGAGGGACTTATATAGGGTGAAATATTTTGTTCAAATTACACAATAGGAAAATAATGAGGTTAATACATGGGCAAATGATCAAACCCCAAGGTATTGTTTTTCCTCAGAGATGCTTGCATTGTTTGCATTGCATTTAGTAATAGATCCAAAATATCCAATATTCCAATGTCTGGGATAGCCTTTCTGTAAAGTATTATAGTCCTCCTGTATCTGTGCAGTTGACTTGTGATTACTTTTCTCTCCTGTGATAATATAAAAACAGTAATATCACAGAAAAGAAACCAGGGTTGAGAAAAACTGTTAGCTTAGTTCGGGATTCAGTAAGTTCTGCACAACTGAACAGCTAGTAAAGAGGTGTAATGCTACATCTCTAAACTTCCTTATAAATAGTAAGTTAGAGCCCTTATCTGAATTGTGCCAAATTGGCAAAGTACATAAGCAGGATGGAAGACCCCAATCATTAAAGGGGTTTCTGGGACTATGATATTCATCACCTGTCCTTAGGTCATCAATGTTATGCCAGTGAGTGTCCAACAGACAGAACCTCCACAGATCAGTTTATTGAAGAGGTTGCAGTGTTTGGACAAGTGCTTGCTGTGGCCACCTCACTGCTTACCAGGCACAGTGGTATATATTGTATAGTGGCTGCACTTGGTATTGCAACATAGCTGCATTCATTTGATTGGGATTGCAGCATGGCCATGTGACCAAGAGACAGAGCACTGTGATAAAAAAGCATACCCTTTTATGTATATCACTTTTGAATATTTGGAGAAAAGCAACATTAAAGTATTAAACAAATATGGCAATTGGTGCACTGGGATGGGCCTTCAGCTCTGTAGAGAACTGGTCTTGCTGCTCAGACCCCTAGCATCTCCTGCCTGTGCCATTCTGTGCAGTGGAAGTTGATCCAGTAACTGCTATTACATCATCCATCCTACTTCAGCTGAGGTGGCAGTTGATTATTCTTGGGGGAGATGGTAGATTTCCTTTAAGCTTTCTTCCCATTAATTTTCCTGGCCTAATCTCGCAGATGTGTGTCTATAATTGTGGCACTTTCATTGTGAAAAATTACACCAGAAATATGTTAAATATTTGATATATTTTGCAAGTCTATTTCACTGTAAGTGTAATATTGTGTCAGCTTTCCTAACACCAGTTGGCTATCTGGATCTACTGTAGTATACCAGAAATTACTTAAAGTTTTTTTTCTGTTTTCACTGTTATGTTTCATCAACCCTAAAGCTGAGCAGTACTGTTAACACATAGTTAAAGAGGTTTATGGAGAAACCTGTTTTAATGCAACCTTAGATATTCAGTTTTATTTTTTCCTTTTTGTTGAAATGTGTGCTATCACCATGCCTAGTACCAAAAAGATCTTGGTGATCTTTAAGGCTAAAGCCGCAGCCAAAAAGTAATGCGTGAGAAAACTGCGGCGGCAACGCATCATGGTTTTTTTCCTCAATGCTTTTCACAGAAAGTTCGCAGAGGTCTCCTCTGCGGACTTTCTACTTCAATTATACCTATAGGAAAACCGATGGCGTTTCCGTAGGTATAATTGACATGCTGCGATTTCCAAAACTGCAATGGTTTTGAAAATCGCGGCATGTCTGCTGTACATATTTTTCCACAAGGTGTGGATGGGATTCACAAGAATCCCATCCATTTTGCAGTGACTGTAGAACGCCACAGTTTTTGCTACGGGGGGCCACAGCCTTATAATAATTTTGTAGAAGTCTATGAATTGGGAAAATTTTTTTTTTTAAAAGATTACAATATAATTAGACATGTTAGTTTACATTTACACAGTCAATAATCATGGCTATTTATTCACGCAGCAATTTTCCTCCATTTTTTTCTGGCATATTTTTCCAATAAAGAAATCAATAGAAACATGCCTCAAAAAACAATGTGCCTAGAGCATGCTACACTTTGAAAAAAAAGCCAAAGAAGGCAAAAGAAAAAACAAAAAAACAAAAACATGTATATATGGTAATTCAAAATTTCTTAGTGAATAACCTGTAAGGCCAGGGCCCCACATTGCAGAAATGCCGTGGCAAAAAAAACGCAGCATTTTACAGTATCTGAAAAGTGGATGGGATTCTGGCTAATCCCATCCACACATTGCAGAAAAAAAATCTGCAGCATTTTTGAAAATGCTAATTATAGTAAAGCCAGCTCCCATAGCATAGGTAAATAGTAATAACTCTGAGATTGGGAGAAGAGGGGACAGAATGTCACTTTGGATATCATGACTTGAGTATCGTGACCTGGACAGAACCCCCGAGTCCATTATCAGCAATCCCCAGACCAGGTAAGTAAATTACACCTTCCTAGACAACCCTTTTAAGGAGGGGTTAAATAGTATACCTTCTGACACAAATGTTTATACAGGCAGATGGCATAGCTAGGTGCTGCATTTTACACAGCATTTCACCAAAAGGGCTTGATACATCTGTGAAGCATAATGGTGTATATTTTATGGTTTCATCTGAGTCTGAGGAAGGGTGGATTAATCTGAAACCAAGTTTATATTGTTTTTTTATGTTATAATACCTATTGTTTTAATACCTATTAAAAAAAAAAAAAAAAAGTGCCTTTTTTCTATTTATGTGTACCAAGCTATTTAAGGCCTCAGCAATTTGGGTAATGTATGATGTTTTAATAGACTATTATTTTATTTTTTGGGTAGGAAAAGTAGCAAAAAAACTGGTATATTGATTTTTTTTCCCTTCTAGGGTGCACACAATATGGGATAAAAATTTCTAAATTTTATTAACTTCCCAACATCCACTGTAATAGTATGGCTGATAACGAGTCTTTAACCCCTTCCTGACATCTGCCGTTATAGTACGGTAGATGTCGTGTATTTAAATATGGCAGATGCTTGGGAGCTGAGCGGCTGCCATAGCCGCCAGGTTTCTGCTGTATTATACAGCAGAGACCTGGTGGTAATGCCCACAATCAGTGCCCACACTGATCGTGGGTGTTAACCCCTCTGGCACCTCAGTCAAAGCTGACTGAGGCGCCATTTTACCGGCACCATTTTGCTGGAGATCGTTGGCATGATAGCCAAGAGCCTTTTGAAGGCTCCCAGGCTTGTCTGCCATTTACTTCTATTGCAGGCTGCTCTGTACAGCCTGCAATAGAAGGGCCAGTATTTTGCAATGCATTGCAATGCATTAGCATTGTAATGCATTGCACTAGTGATCAGACCAACTGGAGTTCAAGACCCCTAGGGGGTCTAATAAACGCAAAAAAAAATTAAAATAAATATAAAAAAAATAAAAAATATAAAAGTAAACATATAAAAGTACTTAAATACTGTGAAACACATACACATTATGTATCCCTGTGTCTGAAAACACTCAGTCTACAGATCTATAAAAATATGTTTCCCATACGGTAAACACCATAGTGGGAAAAAAAAAAAAAAAAGTGCCAAACTGCCATTTTTTCACTGTTTCGACTCTGATAAAAATTTGAATAAAAAGTGACCCAAGTAATAGCAATTCCCCAAAATGGTATAACTAAAATGTACACCTGGCCAGCCAAAAAAGATGCCCTATGTATCCCCGTACACGGAAGTATAAAAAAGTTACAGGTGTCAGAATATGGCAACTTTTAGAGATTTTTTTTGCACAGTTTCACATTTTTGTTAAGGGGTTTAAATGTAAATAAAACCATATAAATTTGGTTTCCACGGAATTGTACCGAAACATAGAATACAGGTGACATGTCTTTTTGGCTGCAGATTGAACGCCGTAAAAACAAAACCCGTAAGAAAGTCGCACAAATGCACTTTTTCTTCAAACCCACCCCATTCTGAATTTTTTTCCAGCTTCCCAGTACATTGTACAGAATAATAAATGATAGCATCATGAATAAAAATTTGTCCAGCAAACATTAGGACCTCATATGGCTCTGAGAGCGGAAAAATACAAAAAGTTATGGGGTTTGGAGGGGGGGAGGGAGTCAAAAATGAAAATTTAAAAATTCCTCCGACGGGAAAGATTTAAATATGGACGCAATAACCACAAGGTCTCAGCTCTTCTTTACAGTGGAGACCCAGTGGTAATGCCTGCAATCAGAACTTGCTCTGATCACAGGTATTAACCCTTTTAAACAGCATCACATTACAGCCCTCCAGTTTCCCTTCGCCATGCCCTCTTACATCTATCTTCCAGCACAACTCACGCACGGCTAGATAGAGGGAGTCGTTTGGTGATCGGGACAACCAGGAGCCGTATAAATGTTCCCAGGCCTGTTATGACTATATTTATAGACACATTAGATTCACACTCTAAAAGGGTTATGCTTCTCAATTGTTCATTTATAGTAATTACAACATTTAAGGTTCACCAGCCCTTCATCAGGCTGTAACAATATCAAAAATGTCAAAAATGTCATATACATACATAGTTACATATTCATACAAATACTGTTTAAACAGTGAATACTAGAGTAGACGGATGTATGTCAATTTTAACAATCAAGAATATCAAATGATGCATGGCTATATGGACAGATGCCCTGAGCTCCAAAAAAACAAGTTAATAAATAGTACATCTGTGGTATAGGATCGGCATAATCTGTTCGAGGATGCATACCAAGTGCAGTATATTGAAGTTCTCATGGTGAACGTAGTCTATGGGACATATCATGTGGTGGTTTCCTGAGTGATGAGCCCAGAGGGTGCAGCATGTGCAAAGTAAGTCACACACCAGGAAAAACGTATTTGCAATGGTCTTCAAGACATAACCTGTGACGTTTGAGTGTTTAGCCTTGTTTTGCTAGGACAGTTACAAATGCATATATTAGTCTTAAGGTGACATACACACGTGGACAAAATTGTTGGTACCCCTCGTTTAATGAAAGAAAAACCCACAATGGTCCACAGAAATAACTTGAATCTGACAAAAGTAATAATATATAAAAATTCTATGAAAATGAACAAATGAAAGTAAGACATTGATTTTCAAACATGCTTCAACAGAATTTTTAAAAAAAGAAAACTCATGAAACAGGCCTGGACAGAAATGATGGTACCCTTAGCTTAATATTTTGTTGCACAACCTTTTGAGGCAATCACTGCAATCAAATGATTCCTGTAACTGTCAATGAGACTTCTGCACCTCTCAACAGGTATTTTGGCCCACTCCTCATGAGCAAACTGCTCCAGTTGTCTCGGGTTTGAAGGGTGCCTTTTCCAGACGGCATGTTTCAGCTCCTTCTAAAGATGCTCAATAGGATTTAGGTCAGGCTCATAGAAGGCCACTTCAGAATAGTCCAATGTTTCCTCTTAGCCATTCTTGGGTGTTTTTAGCTGTGTGTTTTGGGTCATTATCCTGTTACACGACCCATAACCTGCGACTGAGACCAAGCTTTCTGACACTGGGCAGCACATTTCTCTCTAGAATCCCTTGATAGTCTTGAGATTTCATTGTACCCTGCACAGATTCAAGACACCCTGTGCCAGATGCAGCAAAGCAGCCCCAGAACATAACAGATCCTCCTCCAAGTTTCACATTAGGGACAGTGTTATTTTCAAGATATGCTTCATTTTTCCGTCTGTGAACATAGAGCTGATATCCCTTGCCAAAAATTTAGATTTTTGTCTCATCCGTCCATAGGACATTCTCCCAGAAGCTTTGTGGCTTGTCAACATGTAGTTTGGCAAATTCTAGTCTGGCTTTTTTATGATTTGTTTTCAACAATGGTGTCCTCCTTGGTCGTCTCCCATGAAGTCCACTTTGGCTCAAACAACAACGGATGGTGCGATCTGACACTGATGTTCCTTGAGCTTGAAGTTCACCTTTAATCTCTTTAGAAGTTTTTCTGGGCTCTTTTGTTACCATTCGTATTATCCTTATCCTTCTCTTTGATTTGTCATCGATTTTCCTCCTGCAGCCACGTCCAGGGAAGTTGGCTACAGTCCCATGGATCTTAAATTTCTGAATAATATGTGCAACTGTAGTCACAGGAACATCAAGCTACTTGGAGATGGTCTTCTAACCTTTACCTTTAACATGATTGTCTATAATTTTCTTTCTAAGCTCCTGAGACAAATCTGTTGAAACATGGTTGAAAAGCAATGTCTGACTTTCATTTGTTCATTTTCATAGAATTTTTATATATTATTACTTTTGTCAGATTCAAGTTATTTCTGTGACAATTGTGGGTTTTTCTTTCATTAAACGAGGGGTACCAACAATTTTGTCCTTGTGTGTATACAGTTGTACATAACCAAAGTAGGATAATGTAAGGATAAGGTCATAACAAAGGTGGGGTCATATACAGTTGGGAAAAAACTATTTAGTCAGCCACCAATTGTGTATGTTCTCCCACTTAAAAAGATGAGAGAGGCCTGTAATTGACATCATAGGTAGACCTCAACTATGAGAGACAAAATGAGAAAACAAATCCAGAAAATCACATTGTCTGATTTTTAAAGATTTTATTTGCAAATTATGGTGGAAAATAAGTATTTGGTCAATAACAAAAGTTCATCTCAATACTTTGTTATATATCCTTTGTTGGCAATGACAGAGGTCAAACGTTTTCTGTAAGTCTTCACAAGGTTGGCACACACTGTTGCTGGTATGTTGGCCCATTCCTCCATGTAGATCTCCTCTAGAGCAGTGATGTTTTGGGGCTGACGCTGGGCAACACGGACTTTCAACAACCTCCAAAGGTTTTCTATGGGGTTGAGACCTGGAGACTGGCTAGGCCACTCCAGGACCTTGAAATGCTTCTTACGAAGCCACTCCTTCGTTGCCCTGGCGGTGTGCTTGGGATCATTGTCATACTGAAAGACCCAGCCACGTTTCATTTTCAATGCTCTTGCGGATGGAAGGAGGTTTGCACTCAAAATCTCACGATACATGGCCCCATTCATTCTTTCATGTAAACGGATCAGTCGTCCTGGTCCCTTTGTAGAGAAACAGCCCCAAAGCATGATGTTGCCACCCCCATGCTTCACAGTAGGTATGGTGTTCTTTGGATGCAACTCAGCATTTACTCTCCTCCAAACACGAGGAGTTGTATTTCTACCAAACAGTTCTACTTTGGTTTCATCTGACAATATGACATTCTCTCAATACTCTTCTCGAACATCCAAATGCTGTCTAGCAAACTTCAGACGGGCCCGGAAATGTACTGGCTTAAGCAGGGGGACAAATCTGGCACTGCAGGATCTGAGTCCCTGGCGGCGTAGTGTGTTACTGATGGTAGCCTTTGTTACGTTATTCCCAGCTTTGTGCAGGTCATTCACTAGGTCCCCCCGTGTGGTTCTGGGATTTGTGCTCACCGTTCTTGTGATCATTTTGACCCCACGGGGTGAGATCTTGCGTGGAGCCCCTGATCGAGGGAGATTATCAGTGGTCTTGTATGTCTTCCATTTTCTAATTATTGCTCCCACAGTTGATTTCTTCACACCAAGCTGCTTGCCTATTGCAGATTCAGTCTTCCCAGCCTGGTACAGGTCTTCAATTTTGTTTCTGGTGTCCTTCCACAGCTCTTTGGTCTTCACCATAGTGGAGTTTGGAGTGTGACTGTTTGAGGTTGTGGACAGGTGTCTTTTATACTGATAACAATGTCAAACAGGTGCCATTACTACAGGTAGCCTACAGGAGCCTCTTAAAGAAGAAGTTACAGATCTGTGAGAGCCAGAAATCTTGCTTGTTTGTAGGTGACCAAATACTTATTTTCCACCATAATTTGCAAATAAATTCTTAAAAAATCAGACAATGTGATTTTCTAGATATGTTTTCTCATTTTGTCTCTCATAGTTGAGGTCTACCTATGATGTCAATTACAGGCCTCTCTCATCTTTTTAAGAGGGAGAACTTGCATAATTGGTGGCTGACTAAATACTTTTTTTTCCCACTATATAAGGGTCATATATACCAGTAGGGCCATGTATAAGGATGTGTCCAGCTGTAACAGGCAGGCATAGGGTGAAAATCTAGACCACATGGAGGGCATAGCATAGGGTAGAAAAACCAAAGAAGGCATAGTATGAGTTTGTGTAGGCCTAAAACAGGGTGGGGAGAATATAGATGCCATAGGGAGGGCATACTAAGAGGTTGCATATAGAGGATTACAACCTCATGCAGGGCATAGAAAGGGGTAGGTATAACATAGATTGGAGGCTCTTACCTCCAGTAAGCATTGAGTTTATTTTTCTATGTAAATTAGGGGAAAAGGAGTGACTTGACCTTTTATATTTAAATTTTTTTTTTTTTTTTATCTTAATTTTTTTAGCTTCCTTGAAAATGCAATTGTTGGATTCCTTAAACCATACACTGCAATATATAATAATGCAGCCTAATGGAAAATCGCTATGTTTCTATTGAGTGATGCCACAGACAGGGCTCAGTACTAACATAGCTATGATAGGCCTAGAAGACTTCAGAAGGTTCCTGCTTGCCATGGCAACCAAACAGCTCCTGAGATGTTGCTGGCTGTTTGAATTTTAATTTTACCATGGTTTGGCAGGTACAACTGCTATTTAGTCGCAAAATTATGCAGCCATTAAAATTTATTTGAAAATTGTGCTGATTCACAGGAAAACTATATGCTGGAGCAATTTTCAACTGCATCATCAATACTTTGTATGGTTATTGCACCAAATAGAAAATTAAGTGTATCTTAATGTGTTCTTAGAAACATAGGAAATGCATAATCAGAATCAAAAATGCAGTACACAGAAATCTGTATTATATACAAAATAATATAACATTATCTAATGTTATCTGACCTACAATTTCTTACTTAAAAATCAATTCTGTATTGTGTATATGATTATACAGCATTCTTTTGTTACTGTAGAACAATTTAGGTACTGTGAAAATGGAATGTTCCCTACCAACCCTGGCAAGGATAGTGGAAATTGCTAATTCACTGTTTTCATCTCACAAAGAATATTTTGTGATGAGCTATTTTACTGTAAAAGAAAAAAAAAAACAAAACCTGAATTAATTCCAAAAATGGTAAAAAGGAAATAACATGAAGCTTTTTATTTGTCAAATTTGGTCAAAACATAAATGGTTATTACAAAGTCACACGATCTTTTGCATTAGGTTTCTTAAATGGTGACTAACCTTTCAGCAATGCATAATTGCATGAATAATTATTACAAGCAAATATAAGAAACTTTATACTAAATATTATGAGAGAAAAATACCTCTTTTTCCACTTTTCCAGCTCTTTCCCTCCTTCCCCGCTCCCTCTTAAACTAACATCTTCTCTGAAATCTGTGTTGAATTTCATGTTGATCTCCCAAGAGGGACCATAAGCTCGCAGAGTTTTCAAATTACGTGTGTCCCTATAAGTTTATGAAGAAGGGAGCAGGAGGTGGGACAAAGGCCCAAGAAGATACATGGACACACATTGCTTGAAACAGATTTTAGTAAGTGTTTTACTGTCTCACAGTTTATAGACTCACATCAGTGCTGGTCAGAACATGTCTACTGTCCTAAATAGTGTTACTGCTACTTCTGAGTAAGAGGGAGTTAGTCTTATTCAGCCTATGGGAAACATCATAGTATCTAATGTCTGGAAATTAGATATGAAGTCTGCAAATGGGAAAACTGCTAAAATGCAGGATATAATCCATATAATGGCCAGAAATAGGGTGACTCTTCAAGTACATGCATATGGCATCTTATCCTGAAAAGTTATCTAAAAGGTTAGGTATGATTTAATTAACATATAATCCTACGCGCTAGGTTCACACTAGCATCAGACTATATAATAATAATAATAATACATTTTACTTATATAGCGCCAACATATTCTGCAGCACTTTAAAAAATGTCCCTATTACAGTGCCTTGCGAAAGTATTCGGCCCCCTTCAACTTTTCAACCTTTTGCCATATTTCAGGCTTCAAACATAAAGATATAAAATTTTAATTTTTTGGTGAAGAATCAACAAGTGGGACACAATTGTGAAGTGAAATGAAATTTATTGGTTATTTTAAACTTTTGTAAAAAATAAAAAACTGAAAAGTGGGGCGTGCAATATTATTCGGCCCCTTTACTTTCAGTGCAGCAAACTCACTCCAGAAGTTCAGTGAGGATCTCTGAATGATCCAATGTTGTCCTGAATGACTGAGGATGATAAATATAATCCACCTGTGTGTAATCAAGTCTCCGTATAAATGCACCTGCTCTGTGATAGTCTCAGGGTTCTGCTTAAAGCACAGAGAGCATCATGAAGACCAAGGACCACACCAGGCAGGTCCGTGATACTGTTGTGGAGAAGTTTAAAGCCGGATTTGGATACAAAAAGATTTCCCAAACTTTAAACATCCCAAGGAGCACTGTGCAAGCGATCATATTGAAATGGAAGGAGTATCAGACCACTGCAAATCTACCAAGACCCGGACATACCTCTAAACTTTCATCTCAAACAAGGAGAAGACTGATCAGAGATGCAGCCAAGAGGCCCATGATGAACTGCAGAGATCTACAGCTGAGGTGGGAGAGTCTGTCCATAGGACAAAATCAGTCGTACACTGCACAAATCTGGCCTTTATGGAAGAGTGGCAAGAAGAAAGCCATTTCTCAAAGACATCCATAAAAAGTCTTGTTTAAAGTTTGCCACAAGCCACCTGGGATACACACCAAACATGTGGAAGAAGGTGCTTTGGTCAGATGAAACCAAAATCGAACTTTTTGGCCACAATGCAAAACGATATGTTTGGAGTAAAAGCAACACAGCTCATCATCCTGAACACACCATCCCCACTGTCAAACATGGTGGTGACAGCATCATGGTTTGGGCCTGCTTTTCTTCAGCAGGGACAGGGAAGATGGTTAAAATTGATGGGAAGATGGATGGAACTAAATACAGGACCATTCTGGAAGAAAACCTGTTGGAGTCTGCAAAAGACCTGAGACTGGGACGGAGATTTATCTTCCAACAAGACAATGATCCCAAACATAAAGGAAAATCTACAATGGAATGGTTTACAAATAAACATATCCAGGTGTTAGAATGGCCAAGTCAAAGTCCAGACCTGAATCCAATCGAGAATCTGTGGAAAGAGCTGAAAACTGCTGTTCACAAACGCTCTCCATCCAACCTCACTGAGCTCCAGCTCTTTTCCAAGGAAGAATGGGCAAGAATTTCAGTCTCTCGATGTGCAAAACTGATAGAGACATACCCCAAGGGACTTGCAGCTGTAATCGCAGCAAAAGGTGGTGCTACAAAGTATTAACTTAAGGGGGCTGAATAATTTGGCACACCCACTTTTCAGTTTTTTATTTTTTACAAAAGTTTAAAATATCCAATAAATTTTGTTCCACTTCACAATTGTGTCCCACTTGTTGTTGTTTCTTCACCAAAAAATTAAAATTTTATATCCTTGTTTGAAGCCTGAAATGTGGCAAAAGGTTGAAAAGTTCAAGGGGGCCGAATACTTTCGCAAGGCACTGTATATCTATACGGAAAAGATTTTTGAAATCGCTGTAGTTCCGCTGCTGATTTTTTTCAGCAATGTGTGGATGGGATTAACCAGAATCCCATCCATTTTGCAGGTAATGTAAAATGCTGCGTTTTTTGCAGCGTTTCCACTGTGGCCAAATCGCAGCGTTTATGCTATGTGGTGCCTTGGCCTAAAAGGCACTTTCTTCACAGTGAGAAAATTATATTTACACCTGCTATGCACTATTTCCACCAATTTTTAATTTATATCTAGCTTAAATTTGGATTCCAAGACTTTTTCACTTTCCAAATTTGGCAAGAAAAGAGAAAAATGACATATTTATATTAGAAATGGATCCTTTAAGCTGCAATCTTTCTGGGGCTGGATAAATAAAGGTGCAGAGTTTATTAGATTGCTGTGGGAAATTTCCAGGTCACAGTCCTATAGCAGTCTTAGATTGCCAGCTGTAGCGCAGAGTAGTGATAGGATATAGTTGTAGCTACTTTACCTCACCCAGATTAAAGGGTCAGTTCACTGCCCTTACTTACTTAGAGGTTGTCTAGGCATTTTTTTTTTAATGCCTGGACATCCGGGGATGTGAAAAAAATAAAAACCATACTCACCTGTTCCCCATGCTCCGGGGTCCTCCCAGCGCAGTCCGGGCCTTCTGCTCCAGCAGCTTTTCATGGGTCTCTTCCTGACAGAGGCGTAGCTAGGGGTTCAGCACAGGTGGGGCGAACACGTCCAAATGGGCCCCGAACTCAGGTATACCAACATTATCACTACCGTGTAGTGGTAGATAGTGGTTCTACACAGGGCTGTGAAGACCAGTTAGGTAAATACAGTACACAGGTAAATACAGGAACACTGTTGTGACTTACAGGTGACGTCTCTGACAGTTTACATTGATCGTCTCTTCCATCTGGACTGCCATGACCACTTCTTCCAGCTGTGACTGTAAAGTTTGTAACACAGACATCTTTGGCTCCTCACTTTTCCAGGCACCCGACCCACACTGTCCTCAACTACATAAAATCTCCATCCTGCTGATACCCCAATTATAAAATATATGATATAAAATCCCCTGGAAATGAATAATAACCCCATGTTCCTTTAATTTAATAATGCTCCTATGTGCCCCTCAATGAATAATTCCCCCTAATTAATAATGCCCTGTGTACCCCCTTAAATCAATGCCCGAGTGCCACCTAAAATTAATATTGCCCATTTCCCCTATTATTAATTATACTTTCTTATGTCTCCTTGTATAAATTATGCCCTCTTACATAAATGCCCCTCTGGATTAATAATGCCTATTAATAACCCCTTTGTATTAAAGACTACCTTTCACATCCTCATGCACATGCGGTTTTATATACCACTAGAAAGCTGACAGTGCACTGATTTCAGCGCACTGTCAGCTTTCCTGTTATGTGCCCTGGTGGAGGAGATATCGGTGCCGTTAGTTTCGGCACCGATCTCTCCCCACCATTAGAAGGTCGTTCCTGACAGTCTAGCGTCATCGCTGGGTTGTGAGGAATGCACCCCCCCCAAGACTTGTACTGGGGGAGGGGGCCTTACTCAAAGCTCAGCGTCATCGCAGGGCAGTAAGGAATGCCCCCTCTGACAGTACAAGGCTATGTTAGAGTACTGTCAGGGGCGGCGTTCCTCACAGCCCAGTAATGACACTAGACTATCAGGAACGCCCTTCTGACAGTGGGGAGAGATCGGTGCCGAAACTAACGGCATCGATATCTCCTCCACCGGGGCACATAATGGGAAAGCCAACTGTCGGCTTTCTAGCGGCATATAAAATCACAGGTTCATGAGGACATGAAAGGTCCGCTTTAAAGGGGTTGTCTAGGAAGTGGACAAATCACAGTGGAGGTGGAGTAGGTGATAAAAAATCATACTAAGGCTGGGTCCTCACCAGCACGTGAACCCCGTTGAGGGATTCGGCCTTCCATTTTTCAGGCAGAAACCCAGCAGACCCCATTATAGTCTATGGGGTCTGCGGGTAACCGCTTTACAAGCGGATTGGGACCCGAAAACGGAAACCGAGCGCTAGTGTGAACCCAGCTTTACCTGTCCCCAGTGCTCTGGTGTCTGCCGCCACTGTATGTTCAGACACGTGCCATACGTGACTGCTGAGGCCATCAGTGGCCTCAGCGTTGGCAGTAAAGGACCCAGTCATGTATATGAGTGACATCACCGAGTCCTCTCCAGCCACTGCTGAGGCCAATCATATGCAGTGCAGGACTTGTGGCAGGGAAGTGGAAGTGCCTGAACAGACAGCAGAGGGCTGCGGACATCGGTAGCCCGGGAACAAGTGAGTTTTTTTTTTTATGTTTCACCTTCCCCGCCTCCTCTCCAATTTGCCTAATACAATCCTTACCAGTAAACTTTATTATTCCCTAGAAAAACCCCTTTATTACTGCCCCAATGCCCCCTAATATTATCTCCCCTTACATTCATACAGCCCCCACTGACCTTCCACTAATTTATATCCTCTTTTATTAAAGCCCCCTAATACCCCTTATATTAGTTATGGCCTCTTATCTTGCTAAATTCCCAAATGACCTCTTATATGTATTACCCCCATCCCCCCACCCCAATTAAAATGCCCAAAGTGAGTTAAAAAAAAAATTTGATGACACTTACCTACCGCCGATCTCCCTAGGAGGAGCCTCAGCCGCCGACACTGCCGCCGCTTACTGAAGAAGCAGAAGCAGAAGCAGACGTCTTAGGGCAGCTCGTAGGCCGCAGTCCTTAAGTGGCTTTTGGCTTACGAGCTACGTACGAGTAGAGAGGCCTCCTTCTCTATGTATTTCAACTGTATCGGTGTCATGCAGACGCCGATGCAGTTGATGTGTGAAGGAAACCTGTGCTGCGGCGGCCCCGAAGTGGGCCCCCGAGAGTCAGTGGGCCTGGGGCCACCGCCCCCCCGCTAGGTACGCCTCTGCTTCCTGAGTTCCGCTGAA
Organism: Leptodactylus fallax; assembly: GCA_947044405.1. Taxonomy (NCBI): domain Eukaryota; kingdom Metazoa; phylum Chordata; class Amphibia; order Anura; family Leptodactylidae; genus Leptodactylus; species Leptodactylus fallax. The sequence goes on along the minus strand of CAMRHE010000011.1, from coordinate 3,001,753 downwards.
GCCACTGATTGGCCTCAGCAGTCACGTGATGCTGATGTGTGGTGGAAGTCCCAGCCACACGTGACCAGCGAGGCCAATCAGCGGGCTCAACAGGCCTCAGGAAGAGACCCTGAGGAAGAGACAGGTAGTGACATTGCATGCCCTTTGCTGAGGCCGCTAATTGGCTTCAGCGGTCACATGTGGCTGGGACTTCCGCCACACATCAGCACGTGACCGAGAAGACCGGACCATGCACCGGAGCACAGTGGAAAGGTGAGTATTAATTTTTAAATTTTCTTTTACTGCCCTGGCCTATTTAAAACTTAAATGGGTTGTCCATTTCTGCGTGGACAACCCCTTTAAGTTCAAAAGGCAAGTGCAAGAAGTACCAATAGAAATATATACCGACTCAGTTTGTTGTGTGAAGTACAAGGCTATCCCCATGAAGCACTCCGATGTGAGGGAGTGACATGATGGGAAACAGCACTGGCCTTAGTGTTCCTAATGCTGGATTGGCCAATCAAAAGCTGTGAACTCTTACCTAGCGCTTACACCTGCACTAGCACAGAGCATGTACCCATCCGAGTGACCCATCGATACGTCAGCCTGAAGCGTTATCTCATGGGTCAATCAGACGGAAGCATGTCCTGCGCATGCGCTGTGAAGCGCACAAGCTCACAGCAGCTATGTTGCTTATGGGAAATCTAGTGACATGTAAAGCAAACCACTGGAGACAACACATTGAGACCAGAAAAAAACAAAACATAATGTGTATGAATGTTAAATAAATTAAAGTTGCTAGTGTGCGGATGTTTAGACCATGTAATATAATTGTATATAACAAACTAATGAAAATATTCGATTGACGACCATATATATATAATGTATATAAAACCAAAAGTGCAAAGTTAACCCTTGCTGAATAAATATAGACACTGGGAATGTGCACAAACATAAATAACAACAAGTTAGGATGTATAAGTGAAGTTAGACATGTATGATGAAAAATGATCTAATGTAAAAAGTCACAAGAGTGTTAAAAAAAAAGGCACAATGACACAGCCAGAAATCTCAAGAAGTCTGTCTGCTGCTAATATCCAATCACATCACAATAATAAAAGCATGTCACAAGGCGCATCCATAATACCATAAGACCGTGGAAATGCAGTGGAAAACAACACAGCGTTTTACAGTCACAGCAAAGTGGATGGGATTCTAGCGAATCCCATCTCCACTTTGCGGAAAAACCTCTGCAGACTTTCTGTGAGGAAACCTCGGCAGACTTTCTATGGAAAGCACTTCGGGAAAAACTGTGATGCGTTGCCACTGCAGTTTTTCCTGTGGCACTTTTTTGCTCCGGGGGTTATGTGGGAACTTAGCCTAAAAGAGCAAAATAAAATTAACCACCACCAATAAGCAACACAGCACCACAAACCAATGTACACTAATTTAAGTGTCCAGAAACGTGATAATAAGAAACTCGACCCATCACTTACAGATGGTCACTATAGATATGTTGTAAACCCCAATCTTACATTCAATCCACAGGGTGTTATGGTCTTCAACACTGTATACCATTTACATTGTATTTGTATTAGCAGTGGTGTAACTAAAGTCTTGTGGGCTCCGGTGCAAACTTTTGTCCAGGGTCCCCTACCCCCTCCCTACAGCAAATTCTTGATAGTGACAGTTACGGGGCCCCACACAGTATAATATGCTCTACAGTGGCCCCAGATAGTATTATATGCTCGACAGTGGTCCCCACACAGCATTATATGCTCCACAGTGACCCCCACCCAGTAGTATATGCTCCCATCAGCCCCCTCTGCTTCGGTGCTATTATTATATCTCCTCAGACCCCAGAGTGTAATAATCAGAGGCCCAGGGAAGGCAATTAAAAATAACAAACACTCATACTCACCTTGCTTCACCTTTCCTTGGCATCCTTGCTCCATCCTGCCGTCTTCAGTATCTTCAGGCCCTCTTCAGACGTCGCTTCTGAGGCCTGTAATGACTGACGTCATTACAACGCTGCGCCCCATGTGACCACTGGAGCCTAATCACAGGCCTCAATGTGGCCTCAGTCACATGACAGAAGAGCACCGGAGAGAACGCTGTGCCCAGGAGAGATGAGTATATGTATTTATTATTTTCAGCCACCTCCCCTGGGCTGCCATCTATTGGAAAGGGGCTTGGCACTATGCCAGGGCCCCTTTCCAATAACAGTATGTATAGTGGTCGAGGAACCAGGCTTGTCCCGACTGCTATCATAGTGGTCACCTCTATCTCCAGCTGGCCATGGGCCCCATACCCCGCTGAGCCCGGTCGTGGTCACAGGGGGTGTACTAGCCATGATTTGAGATCACCACCCCTTGATCCCAGATGCACACAGTCAAACCGTCTTAACTTCAACTGTTCCCATTGTATCCGATGTTGTTCACAAAAATGTCATGCAACTGGTTTCATTCTGTTAGTTTCAATGATTTCACACTCCTCCACTGTGCCCTTCATAATCATGTTAATGTCATTGACGTCATAACTAATCGAAGTGGTCCAACTGAAAGAAATCAACAACCACATGATGAACAGGAGGGTACAGATGGGAATGAGCTTAGCCTTTCAACATTACATTTACACCTGCTCAACTATCTGTTCTCTCTTTGGGTTTAACTTTTAGTCCTGTGGCCAATTCTGACTCTTTCGAAGTTATTAAGGATGTATTTTTGTTTGGATGTATTTTTTTTTACATCTACTCTTTTTACAGCAGAAGTGGAGTGGAAGGTGTTATGTGCACTTGCAGAATTATTAAAGGAACAAGAAGAAACATCCATAGGTAAAAAGAGATCTATGACACTTCCCTCCTTGTCTCTCAGCCCCAGGCGAAGATATTTGTCTGACTGGTATGGGATGAATTGGTACAAATACCCACCAATAGGACGCATGACAATTTGTTACAGGAACAGAGGGTGGCATTACAACTAATGTGTATGAAAAAAATTATGAAAAGTGTAGTTTTTAAACTGGTGGACAAGGGGGGCAATTTGGTACTTTGGCCCACGTGTACATGATATGTATGAGAAAGAAGCATTTCCCCAGCTAATCAATCAGGATTGTTATAGTTGATTAACCCAAAATCCCATTTCGAGGGTTGAGGCTATTTTATTTGACATATTGAATACTGCCTTTGAATGCGGTATCATCCCGAAAAGTAATTGGGAAGGATTGTGGGTGACAAAACTCTGCGTTTTTCACAGAAAGTGCGCAGAGTTTCCTCTGACTTTCTGCTTTAATAATAACTATAGGGAAACCGCCAGCATTTCCGTATGTATAATTGACATGCTACAATTTTCTAAACCGCAATAGTTTTGGAAATCACAGCATGTCCACTGCGGGAATTTTTCTGTAAAGTGTGGATGGTTTTTGCAGGAACTGTAAATCCATAAAACCGCGGTGTTTACACCACTTGGGGCCCCAGCTTAAGTCTTTGACTGAAGCAACTAAAGTCATATGGATGACTCTGTGCAAAATGACAAATGTTTAAAACTTGAATAAGTGGTAGCAAATACGTTATGGAATTAGATCTCACAAAAGATTTTATAAATTATTCACTTATGCTCATCATGATAACAAGATATTAATAAAATCTAGGGTCAGTAGGACAAGAATGATACTTTTATTTGTATCTTGAAAAGTTAATATTAGAGGTACTAAATCTGTGTATAGACTAGTGAGTTCAGTTTTCCATCTATTTCCCTGCTCCACCTCAGTAAATATTTTAATCTTTTATAACTCACATGGGAGAATTTATTCTTGTTTTTATTAAGTGTTCTGTTGAAATGTGTTGAAAATGAGTTTTATTGCAAGATTTATATTTTAATGAGAAGAAAATACAAAAATTTGCTGGAAGTGTGTGGGTGTATGTGTGTGTGTATATATATATATATATATATATATATATATATATATATAAGTGACAACTCAGGGGTTATTTTAGCTCACAGGATCTCCATCTCTTCATCAAATTGGTTGGCACATCAGAAGCCTCTAATAAATTCTCACTCTGACACAGTGAATTTGGTTCAAAACTGACCTCGGCCAGCTTTATTCTTATGTTTCAGAGCAAAACAGCCTGTGCATCACAGTACAAAACAAATCCTCACCCGTCTAGCTACTACCACATTCAGTGCCCCTCACTATGAGACCCTGGGACTACTACTCAGTATCTCCACAAACACAGTAGTTCTCACTAACTCACGTAGTTCTGGCAAGTCTTGGCACAGCCCATCTTCCCTAAACAGGCAGCATTATGGGAATAATTGACACTTAACTTATAGAGCCCTTCTACCTGGCTGCTAATTAACCTCATTAACAACCCACTTGTCTACAAACCAAATGAAACACCCTACTTTCCATAGACTTTTCTCTTCCACCCTGCTTTCCCAGGGTGAAATACACATTTTTATGTACCTCCAGTGGCACAAACATGCTACTCCAGTAGTCATACCGCCACATATCCCTTCCCTCTGATAAAAGCCATAGGAATTTATCACTGAACTTAATCCCGCCCCTAGAGTCGATATTCCTACATTGGGGTACAATCTTGCACAGCTTGTACGCTATACCATAATCTGTCATCTCAGCACCCTGACTCTTCTTGGTGACTTCTCTGTCTCATTTTCAGGATGGACATCACCCATACATTTCACACCCCTCTTTTTGGTAGTGTACAGCTTGTTACCCCTAGTAATTTCATTCATCTCACATGCAGTGCCTGTAGTTTGGGCTGTAGCCTCCAGCCCCAGCATTGGTTTATAGTGGTCAGTAATGTTCATCTGTGGCACACACCTCATATACCTTCTAAAAGCACCTGGGAAAAGAAAGCTATGTTCCTTGCTGGAGGGTTTTACCAAAAGGTCTGGCAGCTGGAGTAGAGAGAAATGGGTGTGTCTCCACTCCATTCAGACACTTCAGGTTTTGGGATAAATGGGGTTAATACCTTGTTTCATGAAGTGTGCATGTATAAGGGCAGACAGCACACAGGTATTTGGCTGTCTCTGCTCCTGGGAAAACCACTTGTGAGTCCAAACTGCTGAATATTATGTGTAGGGAGCTGTGCAGTAGGCCCAGCTCTCAGTAGTTAGTTACTTGTGTTATAGGTAGTAGCCGGACGGCTAGGATTTTCTTTGGTATTACTATTGTCTTTGTTTACCTGGAAGAACCAATAAAACTGGTTGCGGCCAGTTGCACCATACTTGGCTGGACTGGACTCTTATTGCTGTGCCAAAAGTGCTCATCTATCTGAGGAGACGACGATCCCTGAGCTAATCCCGTTACAGTGTTCATAACAAGACAACTCCTTTAAATATTTGTGAGGTTCTAGGCTGTGTGATGCAAGTTTAGTTACTTAGAATAGGCTTCCCTTCTTTCAGCCACATAACCATTATGTACATGGGTCTGATGACACTGTGTGCTTTTGTACATAGCGTCATCACCTGGGTCAGACTATCCTACTGACAACACAGTAATGCACACACTTACTGGCTTCCAAAATGTAGAAGCAGCTCTTCTGCTAGGAAACTGTGTGATGTCAATAATGTGTGGTCTAATCTGCATATCTGTGTATACTGATCGGCTTCTCGGCCTTTTGGCTAAGATCAAGTGTAGTATCTGTTCTTATCAGAACAGGGTGCCCTGTGTAAGAGCTACCGGGTGCAAGTACTTACTTGAATCGGACGCCATAGGCTGGGAAGGCGAGCCCCCTAGCGCCTTCGAGAGCTACGCCATCGAAGACCGACGCCAGCAAGGGAGAAGCAGCTGAGAGGATGCCAAGAGCGCAGCCCAAGAAGCTCAGGGAGAGAGATCGACTTCGGGAGACTTCAGGAGGAGGAGACTTCGGGAGTATTCAGATTAGGAGGCGGAGCCTAGCTGAGACTTCAGGAGAAGACTTTGGGAGGCGCCGAGGGGCAGATCTTTGCCCAGAGACTTCGTGGGACAGCTCGGTGTCCGGAGGCAATGGCCACAGGAGGAGCCATCCCAAAGAAGGCGGGGAGACCAGCTGGGTGCGCGGCCAGGGTGGCCCATGCTGCAGTGGCCATCTTGGACGTCTCTCCGGCCGCTTCCTCCAGCCAGACGGGGAACCAGAAGCCCACCCAGGGACCTCCTACCTTGGAGCCCTGGATGAGGCAAACTGTAACCCTGAGGTTGAAGGAGGTGGACGGAAAGCGTCCAAACATGACAGAAAAGATTTTCTGTCAGAAGATGGTCCTGGAGCAGGGCTTCACCAAGGCTGAGACCCTAGCAGTCCACGCTTTTCTGACCGGGATCTTCTTCATGACTTTTGCCTCCGTGGACATATGCAGGAGGTATTGGGATGCGGTGAAATCTGCGCTGCCGGATTCGCCTTTCAGGATGTTCGTGGGCAGCTGCCCAGTGCAACAAAATGAGAGGCGGATCACGGTTGCCATGAGGAACCCGCACACCCCAGGCAGCGACGTGGCCACGTTCCTGAACCGACACTGCACAGTGATCAAGGAGCCATCCAAGATCCTGAACAGTTTAGGCTTTTGGAACAGCAAGTGGTCGGCCGTCGTGCGCCTCCACAGGGACCCCCACAATCCAAACGGCCTCGTGCACCTGCCACCGGTGTTCTCACTGGGGAACTCCTACGGCCTGATCTTTTACCCTGATATGCCACGCCGCTGTCGCAAGTGTGGTAAGGATGGGCATGAAGGGAAGGACTGTAGAGAGAACGCCTGTAAGAACTGCCGAGTGGTAGGGCACGAGACCAAGGATTGCCCCACACGGAAGACCTGTAATCTGTGTGGGGAGGCGGACCACGCCTACAAGGGGTGCCCGAAGAGGTCTTGGGCGAAGGTGGCAGCGGATTTCGCGGCCAGCGCGCCCGCCACGCTGGCCAAGAAGAAACCAGCGACCAAGCCCAAAGAACCACAGAAGCCCCGGAATCCTCAGAAACCGGAGCAGAACAAAGGAAAGCAGCAGCAGCAGCCGCCGAAGCAGAAGCAGCAGCCAGAGAAGACGTCTGAACTGGGTAAGAGGATGACTCCCCCCCCCCCTCTCTGTGTCCCCCCCCCCCCCCACTGAGGTTATCCCACTCCTTCCCCCCATTACCTCAGTGGCCACCCCTGCCCCCCCTCACCCTCCTTCCCCGGTCTCCCTCCCCCCAGCAGCACTAAAACCTCCCCCTCCAGCTGCTGAGGGCCCTTCTCTGGAGGAATTCCCCCCCCTCCCCTCTCCTGCTTGTCTTGTTTCAGACGGTCAACAAAGGAAAAGAAAGATCAGTGAGGGCCCCCGTGAGGAAGACGAGGTGGCCAAAAAGATAGCAGTCGAAGCCGCTGAGGATGCTATCCCAGTGGACGAAGAGCTGGAACAGTACGTGGATAACCTGTTAGCTGAACCCCCTACGTCGGTCATCAACGAGATCCTCGGTGGTGAGGCGGTGGAGATGGTGGAGGCTTTCGATACCCACGCCCTGCAAGCAATTGATGACTCCCTGGAGCAACTCATTCCTGCAGGAAAGAAGGAAGAGGAACCCCCCGACGGGAGCGGTAACTAGGAAAACCTGTCTTGAAGGTTTAATCTTTTCTTTTTTCTCTCACTATGGCTAGGATCTCTATTCTTACCATGAACGTGCGGAGCATCAAGGAGAAGAGCAGACGTCAGACGGTTTTGACTTTTGCAGAGAACATTGCTAATGCGAATGTCGTGATGATGCAGGAGTGCGGCCTCCCCTCTCTTCGGTCCTACGGACACCTCTGCAGGGAGTGGAGCCACGGTCCGTCTTACTGGTCGGGTGGTGGCGACTGCAAGTCCGCAGGTATTGCTGTTCTCATTAGGGGGAACGCCTTCACGCTTGAAACCTACCGGGAGCTCGTTTGTGGCCGACTACTGGTCATAGACGGTTCCTGGGCAGGAGAGCCCATTAGGCTCATCAACGTGTACGATTCCCCCATGAAGAACGAGCGACTGGAGCTTTTCCAGATCCTGCGCACTCAGCTCGCTACCACCAGGGCAGTTTTTCTGCCCGGGGACTTCAACTGTCCTGTGGAGGGAGATGGAAGAAGTTCTTCTGCATCAGCGAAGCTCGATGTAACATCTAAACTGCTGATCGAGATGGTGACCGAGGCCTCTCTTAGGGACGTGGTGGGTTCCATGGGGCCGGCATCAGTCAACTATACCTGGTGTCGGTCCGATGGCTCATTGCGTTCCAGGATTGATTTCGTGTTCACCTCTCGGTCAGTAGCACAGGTAAGCCACTCTATGATCCCTTGCTTCTTCTCTGACCACAGGGGTATTCTCTTTGAGGGTACTGTGGGCAACAGTTTTCCACCCGGCCCTGGTTCCTGGAAGTTGAATTGCTCTTTGTTGGAAAATGGGGAGTTGTTGGAGGAGATTAGAGATGTTTACGTGTGCCTTCGTAACGACAAATTTTCCTTTAGCAGGTTGTCAGATTGGTGGGAATATGTTAAAGTTAACATCCGTTGTTTCTTTCAGGCGAGAGGCCACCAGCAGGCGGCCCGGCGCAAGGGTGACCTGATCGAGATGCAGCGCGAGCTGAGTTCCCTTCAAGACCTCGAGCGCTGTGGCTGGGACGTCAAGGATATGCTGGAGGATACCAAGAGGGGCCTGAAGAGGCACTTTGAGGAGGAATCGCGGCAGATCATCTTCCGTTCCAAGGTGGAGCATCTGGAAAAGGGTGAGAAATGTAACTCTTTCTTTTTCAGAACGGTCCACTCAGGCCACACGCCTGTCACAGAGATGAGGGATGGAGACGGCAACATGAGAAGGGGGAAGACGGAAGTGATGGGCGTCGTCCACGACTTCTACCGCGACCTCTACTCCCTGAAACCCACCGATGAAGATGCAGCCGAAGAGTTCCTGTCAGGTATCACTAACACTCTTGATCCTGCAGGTGCTGAGGCTCTGAATGCCCCTCTGACGGCGGCTGAAGTCCTCGCTGCCGCCAAATCCTTTAAGGTCGGAAGGACTCCGGGTAGTGACGGTCTGCCGACCGAGCTATACGTAGCTCTGGGGGACCTGATTTGCTCGGATCTGAAAGATCTCTATGAGGAGATGGTGGCGGAGGGGACAATGCCGCCGTCGTTGAGGGAAGGTTTGATCACGATCTTGTACAAGGAGAAGGGGGAAAGATGCGACCTGAAGAATTGGCGTCCCATCTCGCTCCTCAACGTGGACTACAAGATCCTGGCCAAGGTAATGTCAACGAGACTGAAGGCTGTCATCGGCAGAGTCATCCACTCGGACCAAACCTGCGCCATTCCTGGTCGGAGGATAGCGGATAGCTTAGCCCTGGTGAGAGACACATTGCACTACATCGGAGATCGCCGTGCACACGCGGCCCTGATCAGTTTGGATCAGGAGAAGGCCTTCGATCGTGTCTCTCACGCTTTCATGGCGAAAGCTCTCCGCCAACTTGGTATAGGTGAATGGTTTTGTCGTATGGTTAACCTGATGTACTTTGACATCCACAGCTTGGTGATGGTGAACGGCTGGAAGACTGACCCCTTTCCGGTTTGCTCCGGGGTCAGACAAGGCTGTCCTCTGTCCCCTCTCCTTTTTGTTTGTGTTATAGAACTGTTCGCAGAGTCTATCCGGCAGAATCGAGAGATCAGAGGGATCATCGCATCGGGCCCAGGAAGTCTGGAAGTCAAGTGTTCGCTGTACATGGATGATGTGACCGTCTTCTGTGCTGACCAGTCGTCGGTGTCAACGCTCATCCAGACCTGCGAACGCTTCGACCAAGCCTCAGGAGCTAAGGTGAACTGTGGAAAGTCAGAGGCCATGCTCTTCGGAGAGTGGCACCTGGCCTCCCCTGCTTTCTTTCCTTTCACAGTGCAACCGGACTTCATCAAGATCTTGGGAGTCTGGTTCGGAAAGGAAGGCGCCGCCCTGAAGTCTTGGGACGAAAGACTTAAGAAGATCAACCAGCGAATCGGGCTATGGAGCCTACGTCAGCTTACCATCGAGGGAAAGGCGCTCGTCCTGAGGAATGAGATCCTGCCTGTGCTCCAGTACACCGCACAGCCTTGGCCCCCACTGGCAACGGTGGAGCGGGCCATCACCAGGACCGTCTTCTACTTCGTGTAGGGCTCCAAGATGGACCGGGTGAAGCAGACCGTCATGTACAAGGACCGGCTCAAGGGAGGTAAGGGAATACCCGATATTCCAACCCTTCTAAGATCGGCTTTTGTTTGTGATTGTGTTCGCAGAACCCTGAGTACAGTCAGCGGATCTGCGGGGAAGGCAATGTCTCGTTTGTTCCTGCTCCCCCTTTGGAGAGGGCTCGGCTGGGAGAAGTGGGACAGCTCCGTCCCTTACAACTGGACCGTCCCGTGGTTCTACAAGGATGTTCCCAAGTTCGTGAGGGAGTTCCAAATGGAGGGTCTGAAACCGGATCTGTGGAAGCCAAAGACCATCCACAAGCTCATCCGAGGTAGGGATGGCATGGAGGAAGTTCCAGGACTCACAGCGGATGCCACGAAGGTCGTTTGGGGAGAACGTCTCTTCACGTCTGCTGACCAACGGGCACAAGGATTTGTCGTGGATGGCCATCCGAGGGGGTCTGCCCCTCAGGTCGTTCATGCATGCCTGCAACTTGTGCAAGACGAGGTATTGCCCACGGTGCCCCTACAAGGAGGAAACATCTCTGCACGTCTTCTGGGAGTGCCCTTTTTCTCAAGGCCTGTTGGATGAGCTGGAAGATGACTTTGAAGACTGTGTACCCAGGAGGGGCCTGACATACCACGCGGTATTGTATGGGCTCTTTCAGGGAACTCACAGAGAGAGCGACATTCTGGAGGCCTGGCGACTAGTGAACTGTTTCAAGGACGCTATCTGGTTCGCCAGAAAGAGACTCACTTTGCGAAGAGAGAACATCACTTACCAGGATTTTTGCAGGCTTATTCACAGCTTTCAGTGGGACTATGCCATTCTGGATAGCCTGGCCGGTGAAGAGGAGGGAGAAGAGGACTGAGTCTTCGGCGACGTCTGTTTTTTCCTTTCCCCTGTTCTCCCTTCATGTCTGTTGTGTTACTCAATAAAGCTTCGGGCCTTGTGATTATCCCCTCCCCTCCCCCTCCTCCCTCCCCCTAATCCCATCACATGTCTTGATGCTTTGTTGTCTAAAGTTTGCTTTTCAGCTCATTGTTTTAGTGCTAGGGTCAGAAGTAGTGGTAGTATAGGGAGTATATTATTTCTTGTATTTTACCTGTCCTTCCCTCATGTGTGTTGTGGTCAATCAATAAAGCTACGGGCCTGTGACTTCCCCTCCCCCTCCCCCTCTGTATTGTCACTTGACTGTCTTTGTTGTTTTGACCAAAATGTATGTCAGATAGGTTTGTAGTGCAGCATGTAGTGTTAGGATGTATTTCCTGTCGCCGTATGCTGCGCCGCATCCCTTAAGGATGAATGATATAGTCTGAATTGTGGTATTGTAACTCAGTTGCGCTGCGTCACAGTACCTTTGTTATTTTTGCTTGAGACTTGGATGAAAATAAAAGCTTTATTCAATCCAAAAAATTTGTGTATACTGATCAGTTTTAGCAATGAACTAATGGACTGTTAATATTAGACCTATTAGTTATTAGTGATCAGTTCAGATGTGTCCTTCCTTACTTGACTTCTTAACTGGACATGTCCAAATATGTGTGTCAAGCAGCTTTATATAAAAATATGATTTAATGATAAATTATCACGAAGTGTCATTTTATATATCCTATATGTGTCTATGTGAGGCTACTCAATGGGGGTGTGAACTGAAGACTTTCAAGGCTATTGTTAACATGACATGAGAGTCCAACCAAATTGTGGATTCAACTGTACAAGTAAAGCTAAAATATGGTTAATATAACAAAGTCATAAGTCACAATTTGCAAAAATTTGACATCTCTATGTATGGGAGAACTGACATATTACAATTTAGGGGTAAACAGTCTTCCTTGTCCAAACTACCTTAAAGTAGTTGGCCCAGGTTTCAACCAGTAGAGTAGTTCAACCAAATTTGCCAAATCAGCTATCAGCTTTTTACAAAATATGCTGCTGAGTTTCCATGGCAGAAATTCTGCAGCGCTTGCTTTGGGTATCAAGGTAAAAAAACACTCCTGAGAGAGTGAGAGTTACAAACAGTAATAGCAGTCTGCTATTAAAGAGGACCTTTCATGTCCTCAGGCACATGCAGTTTTATATACCACTAGAAAGCTGACAGTGCGCTGAATTCAGCGCACTGTCGGTTCTCCCGTTATGTGCCCTTGGGGCTGGAGATATCGGTGCCATTACTGATCTCAGCCCACTGTCAGAAGGGCGTTCCTGACAGTCTAGCTGACAGTACTCGTCCATAGCCCTGAATTGGGGGGGGCGTTCACAGCTCTGTGTCATCACTGGGTGGTAAGGAACGCCCTCCCTGATGGTACTTGTCCATAGCCCTGTACTGTCAGAGGGGGCATTCCTTACAGCCCAGCGATGACGCTGAGCTGTGAGGAACGCCCCCCCCCCCGACAGTACTCGTCCATAGACTTGTACTGGGGGGGGCGTTCCTCACAGCCGAGGTAGACTGTCAGGAACGCCCTTCTGATGGTGGATGGTGAAACTAAGACCACCGATAGCTCCAGCCCCGGGGCACATAACGGGAAAGCCGACAGTGCGCTGAATTCAGCGCACTGTCGGCTTTCTAGCGGTATGTAAAACCGCATATACATGAGGACATGAAAGGTCCTCTTTAAACAGAATTACATTAATATACAATGGCGGAGAACCTTTCAATGTCTATACTGGGTGGTCACAATGAGTTTCCATTTTACAATGTCTGTAAAGCACTGCGGAATATGATGGCTCTATACAAGTAATCATAAATAAATAAAAAAATAAATAGTTATATCCATATTCTGGTATTATGTACAGTATAATGCTTTGAATATGAGTGGCATGTCTCTATAGAGAAAAGCAATGATGGAGTATTCCCTTAAGTACTTATGGAAACCTAATGTTAAATTTCTGAAAGGAACACTGTTTTGCCATTAACTGTATTTTTATAATGGATGTAAAGAGAAGTTTAAATAATGCAACAACATGTATTTCCTCCTAAACTTAATGAAGTGTAATTTAACCAACTTTTTTAATATTAAAACTATAAAACAATTGTTATAAATCATCTAATCCTAAATATCATGGTATTTATGCACAGCTTAGTCTAGATCTATGCCAGACCAGACACTGCCTGATTGTCTTTGTAGAAAGGGAGATTTTATGTAGCCATTGTAATGCTTTGCATCTAAGCTACTGAACCATGTCTGTCTGGCTATAGAGAAACCCATGATGCATGAAAGGTGACTGGCAGAGGTCTAAGCTCTGTTATAGTAGAAGGGTCTTGTAAAACAGTACAAATCATAAAGGGTCCCTGAGGAGAAATCCCAAAGACATCCTGCTGCTGGGAAGGTAGTTCAATAAGCTATCATTTTAATATGGAATTCTTCATTATGTAGGTGTTGCTTATATTTTTTAATAGTACTGTAATTCTATTTTTTAATACTACTATAATGCTATATGTTTGCCAATGTGCATGGTTTTAATTGAGTTATGACAAATACTTTGCTAATAGTTTTACTTTCTAGAGGCTAAAACAGCATGAAATTATTGCATGCTGCAGTTTTTATTTTCAATTTTTCATGCAAGAATATGTTTTTCTTATATGCTATTTTCCCAATTATTTTTAATACTAAATTTGGATACTAGATGTATTTTGTGGACTGCAAAAGAAATTAACAGATTTCAGGTCTCTTACATGTAGTCTTGGCATATGACACATCTAGTGGTGAGGGAACAACCAATGAGTGTATAATGGTAACCTGACAATGTTTGCCCTGTAGCAGGACGTATATCTGTAAATACCATAAGTGTATGCACAGGCACTTAAAGGAATTGCACTCAGAACAAAACGTATTCCCTATCCACGGAGTAGGAGATGTGTTTGGTCGGTGAAGGTCTGATTGCTGTGACCCCCACCAATCACAAAAACAGACATCCCAAGTACCCCTATGTGAATGTTGCCTGTCTAATCAATGTTATTGGACTGCTAAGGATAGCCGAGTGCTATACTTATACTTTTCATCAAGCCGATAAGGATGAAAGGAGCAACAGTGCTCATGTTTGGCTGCAGCTCTATTCAAACTTGAGAATCCCATTATTGTGTCCACACTGATTAGACACATATCTTCTCTGCCATGGATAGGGCATAATTCTTGGATGTGGTACTACACTCAGAAGTTAAGATGCACATATTTGTGCTGTACAGAAGGAAAAAATACAAGGAAAAAATATGCACATATGTACAACTATACAATGTGCAGAAATGCAAAATGTCCAAAAATTTCTTGGGAGATATTGGAATACCAAAGCTTGTTCATACACCGTAAAGGAAAGTAACTATAATACAGTCATTTTCTCTTGCTCAGATTTGGTAAAAGACATTTGTTTCTCATGTAGGTTCAGTTGGTTCATTCCCATGACTGGCTTTGATATGAATAAATTAATTCTGAATTGGAGTTTAAAATGACTTAAAACATAGCACATGACACTGTCAGGGCTCTATCATTCACATATAGGACAAACCTTTTTATACCTGTAACAGTAACTTTGTTGTGTATCTTATCAAATGTCCTTGCAGTTTTGTGTATGTTGGGGAAACTACCAAATGTGTGCCAGACCGCATTAAAAAACATAAATCCAACATTTGGTGTTAAAATCTTCCCTCCTCATTCCTTTTCATTTTGTGAGATTTAAACACAATATTGCCCAATTGAGATTTCAAGTGTTGGAACATGTCCCCCATCCTTGCTGAGGTAAAAAGACTTTGAAACGTTGTGAAGCCTTTTGGATACACAAACTACAGACATTGGAGCCACATGGACCGAATAGAGAATAAGATCTGACAATTAGTAATATGTATTATAATAGATAATTCCAGTTATTAATGCTATCCTTTTGACCATTGGGGCCCACCTACCTTCCACCAGTATCCTTCATTGGTACATTTTTTTTCATGTGAAATTTTTATTTATTCTTAACTGCTATTTAATTTTACTTATTTATTGGTATACTTTTATAAATTTAGTTCTCCTTATTTTCCCCATTTAATTTTCTTTTTCCACAGTTGTATCACTGTTCCTATCTATTTTCCTATTTTTATCCTCTTTCTACCTCTCTATCTATCTATTCAATATCCTTTATCACATTACATCACACTATCCTTCTTTTTGGCCCTTTCTGGCCATTGTAACTACTGCTCTGCCCCACTTCTGGAGTGTGCCACACTTCCAGTTTTGGTATAAACTCATTATAGTCGGTTAGGTGCGTTTACTCACTGGGTGTTCCCCCTGCCGACCGGCTAATATTTAAGCATGCTGGTTTCCACCACACGGTACGCACACAGCTTGCGGTCCACCCGTTATTCCATAGCACCATACGTCTCCTTCTCTGTGGATGAGGTAAGGTGGACCCCTCCGGGTCCAATATGGTCTTCTATGGTCCTTTACTTTTTATTATCTTTGTCTATCATTTGGACGGAATGTACTGCTATCTGATCTTACAATATGCTGTCTTCTATTCAACCCTCTAGAACACTAACTCCAAATCTTTCTTTATATTGGATTCTATCCTATTACCACTCAACAGGAGTGCTTTATTGCATCCTTCATAAAGTAAGATGTTTCAACCGTGTGGGTTTTGTTTTAACATAGTATGCAACACTTATATAGTAGCAAAAAGCATATGTGAATCTATAACTATAAAGCTGCATCTCTGAACCTTAATTTATGCTATACCATGTATCAGCCTGACACTTTTATTGCTTGATTTATTAATATGTTGGTACGCTGCCATTACCTATACTTACTGTAGACATCCTGAAGTTCTCCGTCACCTTATGTCTTCTGATCAGTGATGCTTTATTACGAGATGTCCACTATCTCTGTTTACTCTTGGATATGAATTTACTAATAGTGATGCAGTTTTGTTTATATTTGTATACACATGTGGACAAAATTGTTGGTACCCCTCGTTTAATGAAAGTAAAACCCACAATGGTCACATAAATAACTTGAATCTGACAAAAGTAATCTCTTATATACTGTATATATATAAAAATTAGTTTGTCTGTTCTTTATGCGCGACCAAACGACTGGACCGTTCCTCACCAAATTTGGCACACATGTACATCAGGTGTCCGGGAATATTTTAGACTGGCTCTAAAGGATGTACTGTTCCTGAGATACAGTATTCCCAAAAAATGACCAGCACTAGCTAATACAAGCCTGCAAGTCTTTCTCTCATATTCCAACTGCCATACATACGGTCACATGTCCCAATAGAAGCTCGCAGGCACTTAGTCTCCTCAGGCACACAGGTTTCCATAGCAACCAAGCTATTTATGACCTGTATTAGTCAATAGCAGTTCGCAGGCCCCAAGGCGAACATTTGACATGGGACCGCCCCCCCGCACAAACTGCATTCCTAAACATTCCCCATAGTGGCCCTTGTACACAGTATTCTGCCCCACAGTGGCCCCTGCACACAGGATTATGCCCCATAGTGGCCTCATCATATAATATTATGCGTACTTCCCACTACCTCTTCAATGTTGGACCAGATGTCACGTGAGCCAGGCATGCATCGCGACGCATATTGACATTGGACTGGCCCACCAACGTCTGGGACGTCACCAAGGATGCCCGAAGCCTGCTGGAGCACAGGAGAGGTAAGTAACAGTGTTTTTTATGTTCCCTCAACTCCTCGGGGCCTCCGATCATTATACTCTGGGGTCTGAAAAGACCCCAGAGTATAATGATAGCAGTGTTTGTGGGGTTCATGGCCCACAGGCCTTACTTACCGATCCCTGTTCCTGCTCACAGCCGCCTCCGCAGAAGGTGAAGCGCAGGCGGCCATGAGCAGGAGCGGGGCTCGGTAAGTAAATAGGATCCGTTACCTGCTGGTGTAACACCAACAGGTAATGGCCTATTAAAAAAAAAACATCAGGAGCCTGCCGGGACCCCTAATGGCCCTGTGGCAGCCGCTACCACTGCTACCCCCGGTATTTACACCACTGACTGGACTGCCATACTGGATTTCAGCATTCTTATAAATTGAAACATTTTTAAACTACTCATGCCCCCTGAAGCAAAATGCATGGCTGCTGCTTGAGCTATTGAAAATTCTCAGCAGACCCAAGTCCATCTCCAATCTGAAAAGGTATGTCACAGACAACAGCGAGCTGCTGAAACAACCCAGCAGACCCAAGCCCGTCTCCAATCTGACAAGGCATTGTCAGCCACATGCACACAGCTGCACTCCATGTTTCCATAACAACCCAGCCATTTTTCTTCACTGCTGTGGGTCAGCTTTAAAGGGGCAGGGCGCTGTGGATGACACTGTTACACAAGGTCACATACACACAGCTTTACACCAGGTTTTCCATAACAACCGATTGCAGGTCTTTCACTGATATCCAAACTGAGATACACATGATCACATGACGCTTAAGGAACAATGGAAAATCGCAGGTTCTTCAGTCTTGACATACACACAGTTTTACACCAGGTTTCCATAGCAACCAAGCTATTTATGACCCGTATGAGTCAATAGCAGTTCGCAGGTCCTTAAATATTCAGTCATATGACGTGCATCAGCCAATATAAGTTCACATTTCATTTACCAGGGTTCCGTAGCAACACAGCCATAAATAGACTATACCTATACTGGACTGGCATACTGGATGTCAAGTGCAAAACTGGCCAATTCTTATGGGGCCACTACACAAACTAAAAATGAAATGTACCCATGCAAAACCAGGTCCTTCTGCTAGTAATATATAAAAATTCTATGAAAATGAACAAATGAAAGTCAGACATTGCTTTTCAACCATGCTTCAACAGAATTTTTTGAAAACGAAAACTCATGAAACAGGCCTGGACAGAAATAATGGTACCCTTAACTTAATATTTTGTTGCGCAACCTCTTGAGGCAATCACTGCAATCAAATGATTCCTGTAACTGTCAATGAGACTTCTGCACCTCTCAACAGGTATTTTGGGCCACTCCTCATGAGCAAACTGCTCCAGTTGTCTCGGGTTTGAAGGGTGCCTTTTCCAGACAGCTTGTTTCAGCTCCTTCCAAATATGCTCAATAGGATTTAGGTCAGGGCTCATAGAAGGCCACTTCAGAATAGTCCAATGTTTTCCTCTTAGCCATTCTTGGGTGTTTTTAGCTGTGTGTTTTGGGTCATTATCCTGTTGCAAGACCCATAACCTGCGACTGAGACCAAGCTTTCTGACACTGGGCAGCACATTTCTCTCTAGAATCCTTTGATAGTCTTGAGATTTCATTGTACCCTGCACAGATTCAAGACACCCTGTGCCAGATGCAGCAAAGCAGCCCCAGAACATAACAGAGCCTTCTCCATATTTCACAGTAAGGACAGTGTTCTTTTCAAGATATGTTTCATTTTTCTGTCTGTGAACATACAGCTGATGTGCCTTGCCAAAAATTTTGACTTTTGCCTCATCTGTCCATAGGACATTCTCCCAGAAGCTTTGTGGCTTGTCAACATGTAGTTTGGCAAATTCTGGCCACCTTTTGCTGCGATTACAGCTGCAAGTCGCTTGGGGTATGTCTCTATCAGTTTTGCACATCAAGAGACTGAAATTCTTGCCCATTCTTCCTTGGAAAACAGCTCGAGCTCAGTGAGGTTGGATGGAGAGCGTTTGTGAACAGCAGTTTTCAGCTCTTTCCACAGATTCTCGATTGGATTCAGGTCTGGACTTTGACTTGGCCATTCTAACATCTGGATACGTTTATTTGTGAACCATTCCATTGTAGATTTTGCTTTATGTTTGCGATCATTGTCTTGTTGGAAGATAAATCTCCGCCCCAGTCTCAGGTCTTTTGCAGACTCCAACAGGTTTTCTTCCAGAATGGTCCTATATTTGGCTCCATCCATCTTTCCATCAATCTTAACCATCTTCCCTGTCCCTGCTGAAGAAAAGCAGGCCCAAACCATGATGCTGTCACCACCATCTTTGACAGTGGGGATGGTGTGTTCAGGGTGATGAGCTGTGTTGCTTTTACTCCAAACATATCGTTTTGCATTGTGGCCAAAAAGTTCGATTTTGGTTTCATCTGACCAAAGCACCTTCTTCCACATGTTTGGTGTGTCTCCAAGGTGGCTTGTGGCAAACTTTAAATAAGACTTTTTATGGATATCTTTGAGAAATGGCTTTCTTCTTGCCACTCTTCCATAAAGGCCCGATTTGTGCAGTGTACGACTGATTGTTGTCCTATGGACAGACTCTCCCACCTCAGCTGTAGATCTATGCAGTTCATCCAGAATGATCATGGGCCTCTTGACTGCATCTCTGATCAGTCTTCTCCTTGTGTGAGATGAAAGTTTAGCGGGACGGCCGGGTCTTGATAGATTTGCAGTAGTCTGATACTCCTTCCATTTCAATATGATCACTTGCACAGTGCTCTTTGGGATGTTTAAAGTTTGGGAAATCTTTTTGTATCCAAATCCGACTTTATACTTCTCCACAACAGTATCACGGACCTGCCTGGTGTGTTCCTTGGTCTTCATGATGCTCTCTGCGCTTTAAACAGAACCCTGAGACTATCAAAGAGCAGGTGCATTTATACGGAGACTTGATTACACACAGGTGGATTATATTTATCATCATCAGTCATTTAGGACAACATTGGATCATTCAGAGATCCTCACTGAACTTCTGGAGTGAGTTTTCTGCACTGAAAGTAAAGGGGCCGAATAATATTGCACGCCCCACTTTTCAGTTTTTTATTTTTTACAAAAGTTTAAAATAACCAATAAATTTCGTTCCACTTCACAATTGTGTCCCACTTGTTGTTGATTCTTCACCAAAAAAATTACAATTTTACATCTTTATGTTTGAAGCCTGAAATGTGACAAAAGGTTGAAAAGTTCAAGGGGGCCGAACACTTTCGCAAGGTACTGTACAGGCCCACTGACTGATTACAAAATTGTAGACACCTGTGATGCTGATTAGTGGACACACCTTGATTTAACATGTCCCTTTTGGTTATTTTTAGCTGACAACAATTTTGTCCACGTGTGTATATCTGTAAGGTGCTTGTCATTTTCTCTACACCATTAACCTTGTATATATGTTTATTTATGTAGAGTCTGATGATGGTCCTGTGGACCAAAACGTTACTCTCACACTCTACTGTTAATATCTATGGAAATAAAGCATTGAATAATACTTAATCGTTCTGAGTGTGAAGTTTGTCTCACTGTGATACTCAGTGTGGACAATTGAGGTGCTCAGAGAGGAACTCACTCCATAGTTATAGTAAGGGAAAAATTCCAGCACTCTCAAAAATGTATTATATGGAAAAAACTCCAAATTTTTATTCAATCCAGACATATAAAAACATTTTGGTCTGCATAGACCTTTATTAGTCATCGGATAAAGGAGGCAATGCCTCTTGATATTGAAATACTCAGTTACTGTATACTAGTGGCAAGAGTGCCTCCTATTAACTGTATCCAGAAGGGGATTAACTTCTATAGGAGTCTACGAGCTAGTTTAAAACTTCCCAACTGCAATTGGACCCGTAAGGGAGAATGATACGATACACTCTTGGACAACCAGAATAATGCCTCTTTCGGGGAGTCACACAGGTGAGTAAAGCCAAGGGCGACTACTCGTAACTGGGCAGGGTATATCATCAAATACAGAACTTGTAAATTCCTCAGCCATCTTTTGATATCCAGATATTTAGACTAAGGCCCTACGTAGCGATACGCAACAAAAACATGCTGCAGAAAAAAAGTGTCGGAAATGCATCGTGTTTTCTTTCCACAGCATTTTCATTGCAGTTTTCCTCTGCGGACTTTCTGTCCCTATTATACCAATATGGAAAATGCCAGTGTTTCGTCCGATATAATTGACATGCTGCGATTTTCAAAAACATGTTTTTTTTTTAAAAAGCAACTTTTCCGCAGCAGATTTTTTTTCTGCAATGTGTGGATGTGATTAGCCAGAATCCCATCCACTTTGCAGGTACTGTAAAATGCATCATTTTCACAACGTGGGGCTTCAGCCTTACCCTGTTTCTTTTGTACTTCAGCAGAGAAGTCCGGGTATATGGACAGTTTATTTCCATTGATAGTTAGATCCAGGTGATATGTGGCCTTTTGCAAGGTAGCGTCCCTATCTTTAAGGCCAGGGCCCCACTTTGTGAAAACACAGTACTTCTTTTCAGTACCTCAAAGTGGATGGGATTCTGGCTAATCCTATCTACACGTTGCAGAGAAAAAGCTGAAATCGGAAAAGCTGTGCAGCAGCGTGTCAATTATACCTGTGGAAACGCTGGCGTTTTCCATGTAGATATAATAGGGGCAGCAAGTCCACAGAGGAAAACTCTGTGAAATCGCAATGAAAAACCCTGCAGAAAAAAAAACGCAATGCATTTCTACCGTGTTTATTTCTGCATCATTTTTCTTTTCCTGTGCTTCACTACATGAGGCCTTAACCTCAAATGAAGTAACTTAATTAGAATGGAGTGGTCTGGTAGGGACTTTATTTGCTCTTTCTATTGCTAAGAATTGAGAGAGTGTTTCTTTACCAAATACAGTTAGGAGCCATGATTCAAGACGTACACTGGATCTCAGCCTGTTGCTCTCTCTGGGACTCACACCAGGCAGATATTATTTCTATGGAGCCTGTTTTCTAAGTCACTTGCTTTTTTCAAACAGCTGAGTAACATTTTGGACAGACCACTTTAAGCCTTTTTGTATAGGTGGCAGTATACTCAATATTGCTCACTCTGCCCTCCGCCTCGCGCATTCTCTCATTAACTTTTTGTAGGTCATGTCTAATGTGGCTCATATCTTCCTTGAAGCCACCTATATGTAGATTCAAAGTAGCCCACGTTGTGGGCTCCTACGGATCATCACAGGCCATGGCAGGGATGACAGTCATATTCCACTGTGGGATTCCCTCCCCCATATTGGGGAAGAGGTAATTACTGTGGGGCCAGACCACTCACTGGCACCATGTCCGGCCAGACATATTCTATAGAAGCAGGGAGAATACTCTCCGTTGTCCCCTCTATAGTAGGTAATGGGGCAGAGAGAACAAAGCACTCCAGCCTCACAGCCACGGTAGCAGCTCTGTCTATGTAGGGTGTTCACACCAGAGGTGCCATAATAGCCCACAACTCCATCCCGGCTATTCTCATGGCACACATTTATATTTTTACTTGCAGTGGTGTATGGTGTGTGACAGTAGCACAGGTGTTTCCGGTCCCCCACCTTTTTTTTTTTTCCTTTATGAATTAATGGTATGCAAAATGTGGTGGTAAATGCAATTTACAAATAACTGGCACTAACCACAAAAAATACTCTGTGTAATACTGTGAACTGCATGCAAAACTTGCAGGTAAACGCGACCTACAACAATGAGTCAGGAACTGCATTAAGATATTATTTGTAACGTGCACAGCATGCAAGATTTGCTGATAAATTCAGGCTACAAAGTACTAGTCTAGACCCGCAGGAAATAATTCAAAAAATAATTTGGAACAGAAAGAGTTGGCAGACTGTATGTAGTACACTGAAAAAACACCACTGTGGATGGTATGGCAAGTTTGCTAATGACAGTGGCTTATAAAGTACTGGCACAACACATTGCAGGGAATAATGCAAACAATGGTGAACAAAAAAATAATTTGGTACAGAAACGGTGGCAGTCTGCAAACTGTGTGTAATACCCTTCAATACACCACTATGGATAATATGGCACATTTAGTAATGATGAATGCATCTTAGGGATGTAATATTGTAGGAAATAATGCAAAAAATGGCTAACAAAATATTTGACACAGAAAGAGTGGTTCTATGTAAAATAACAGAGTGCAGTGCTGCTGTGTGATGTCAAACAAATCAGTCACTTTTTTTTTTTTAAACAGACAGAGCTTGCCGCTGACTCATATGATCTCTTTATCTATATGTATTTTCTGTAGTAAAACAATTTTTTTTTTTCGCACTGTTATACTTTCCTTGCTTACTTCTTCACAAAATGGCACCTTTATGTGCATACTCTCATATAGTCCTTATGGCATCTTTATGACCTCTCCACCCATAACTACTCATGATTGTCTGAGAGACTGATGCAAGGGATTATGGGAAAACCTGCCTGGATAACAATGTGTGGATGGGATTACCCAGAATCTCATTAACTTTGTGGGTACTATAAAATGAGGGTTTATATCCACTGTGTTCTCCAGCAGGCAAAAACACTCAAATACTGCAATGTGGGACCTGCAAAAAATTCTAGTGATCGTTTTCTGCTTCCCATTCATTTCAATAGGGTTTGCAAGGCAGAATCTGTCTGAAGATAGAACATGATGCTTCTTTTTTCCTCTAGCAGAAAAATCAGCTAGAGGAAAAATGAAATGAATGGGAGGCATTTTTTAGGCAAATTCTGCATCAAAGTACACCTGCAAAAAATCTTTGTGAACTTACCCTTATACTGATGCAGCATGCTTTAAGTTTAGCATTTTTTTAGCATTTTTATCCATAGACTTTATTATAGAACTTCAGAAATGACAGGAAAATACATGTAAGAGACGACACAAAATAATAAATTTGTCAAAAATGCTTGCAATGTACAAAATGCCTGGAGTTTTTAACAAGCATTTTGAAAATCTGAACAAAATCTGTGTGATATATTGCTTCTTTGGGAATAGTAGTTTATTACTGATGTTGTTGTCAATCTTAAATGTAAGTGCTCTTATGAGAACTAGCAAGGCTAAAAACAATGGGGATTTGTAAATCAAGCTTTTAGGCCGGGGTCCCACGTGGCGGAAACGCAGCGGAAAAAAAAGCGGCATTTTACAGTCACATCAAAGTGGATGGGATTCTAGTGAAACCCATCACCAATTGGCGTTAAAATACACAATGCGGACACGTCGATTTCCAAAACCGTCACAGATTTGAAAATTGCAGCATGTCAATTATACCTACGGAAAAGCCGCCTGTTTCCCTATAGGTATAATTGAAGCAGAGAATCCACAGAGGAAAACTCTGCAAACTTTCTGTCAAAAGTGCTGTGGGAAGTACCGCGATGTGTTGCTGCTGTGTTTTTTTTTTCCCGTAGCGCTTTTTTGCTGTGGGACACCACAAACTTGAAAATTTAGCAAAGAAATTGCTTTCACTGGTCAACTTATCTTTCTACTTTTTACTTATTTCCCCCCCGCATAATTATTATTAAACATAGAAATAAATTCCCTCTCAGACTTTTTAACATCCATTCGCTTTATATTTTTATTAAGTAAAAATGCAATGCAGTAATGCATGTTATTCCATGTACCCTCTTTTAACACAGTAGACGATTTGTCCTAATGATAGCTTTTAAGAAATATATGCTCTACTTTAGGTTCATTAAAAATTCAGCTTTCTACAAGGAATAGTTATTTGTACTGAGAAAGTTTTTACCTGTTGTTTCCTACCCAACAAGATTTTCCCATTCTAAGTAGCTGTTCAGCTGTGAAAATGTTGTTAGTAATCCATCAGTTTGCCAGTTTTCTGGAGCAAGCCTCTTTTGCAGGACTTACACATTTCATTTCCTTTTACTATGTAGTTCATACAAAGGCAAATTAAATAACAATTTGTTTCAGATGAACTGTTCCTGTTTAAAACACTTCACAGGTGACTAAAATTCACAATATATCAGACAGACTAGACAATCATCAATAAATTATTCATGTGTAGATGACTAAAAGATGTATACATCAACAGACCAACAAAAAGTTTTCCAAAATCAATAACACGTAGGAATGTTTTCACAAATATTGTATAAAGCTGGTGGTATACAAAGCTGCAATCATGTGAAAAAGAGGGCATTTTTATGATTTAACATACTGTTTATGGACATAAAAATATGTAATATTCCTTTGTACAGTCTATAAAAATTAAAGTAATATGAATGGACAAAAAATAATAAGTTGGCTTTGCAATAATATATTGAATATAACATTCCCAGATATGTAATTTGTTTCTGTGGAAAGCAATATATGGATAAATCTAGGCATGGTGACACCCAGGGTCATGGATGCTCTGAGGTGCTCTTGGTATCTAAGGAAGAAAAGCTTGGTACTAGCTTAGTCCCTTTCAATGCACCCTTACAATTACAGCATTATTATTTTTAACTCAGACACAGCCGCTAATATTGTACCAATAGTAGTACAGAGTAGTTATGTAAAAATGTTTCATATGGTATAGATATAATTATTTCCCAAAGATACAACTCTTTAATGTTAACATAATATCACCTGCATGTATTACATGTTTTTGCTGATATCGCCAAAAAACACAAAATAAAATTTTGTGTACTACTGTATTTTATAAGGATACTATAACATTTTTATTATAAAGTACCCTAAACATTTTTTAACTAATTTCTTTTTTTCAGTTAGTACACATTTTTAATAATAAACTCACATACAGTACAGTCAAAGATCTAATTCCTTAAATAAATAAGGATGGACAAGCAGCTGCATCCTGTTTGCAGCTCAAACTATGAGTCAGATGAAATATAATAAGGAAGGAAATGCTCCCAATCACTCAACAATCACTGTTTTTACAGTATGCTAGCAATGAAGTTATATTCATTGATTAGACAGAACTGTTCAATGGTTTTTAAAGCATTTAACAATTATAAAGTCACAATATTCATATTTTACTTGTTCATGTCGAACTGAACTTGTTAATGCTAACTGTATTTCTGCATTCTTTCTTACAAGTATAAGCAGGGCCAAATTTTTCTGTAGGCTTAGTAGACATGCACTTTCAGGTGGCCCTGGGGGAAGAGCTCCTGCTAAAGGAGATATTTGCATACAATCAATGTCTATTTACATATATATTATGCATATTGTTATATTAATAATATACTCACAGTACAGTGCAAATGAGAGAAGGAAATCTAAAGAAGGACAAAAGGAAAGCTTCAGAGGATGGTACAGAAGTTCAAAGTTTGCTTTAACTTGTAAACATTTTAGAACCATAAATATTTTAAAATGTAAGGGACCAAATAATTTGTGCTGCTGACTCATTTGATGTAAATCTGAGCCCAGTGAGTGAGAAAAAGACAATGTGACATTCTGCCGAAGAAAACAGTAAGTATTTAGCAGATTTCCTGCAGTTTTTCAAGACATTTTAGCAGTACTGAGCAGTATAGGTGTGAATAAATCTCTGGTAAAGACAGGTATCTTTTGTAATCTTCTTCTGGACGTCTGTGTCTCTTCTTCTCACTCAC
Source organism: Leptodactylus fallax (assembly GCA_947044405.1). Taxonomy (NCBI): domain Eukaryota; kingdom Metazoa; phylum Chordata; class Amphibia; order Anura; family Leptodactylidae; genus Leptodactylus; species Leptodactylus fallax. The sequence goes on along the minus strand of CAMRHE010000011.1, from coordinate 2,975,399 downwards.
TTCTCTTCCTTCTCTCCCTTCCCATAGACTTCTATGAGCTGCAGTGTGTCTTCAGTGAAGATGGATCTGAAAGTGAATTGAGCAGTTTAGCAGGCAGGAGAGCAGCTAAGGTCATCAGTATGTGATCTTTCGGGGTCCGACACACGAACCTCACACAAATCATCTGTTCTAGAAGCCTCTGGGTGCTGGAAGCTGCTAGTGGATGAGCAGTGCATGCAGCTATGGGAACTGCAATTTGATTTGGGGCAGGACAACCCCTTTAAGACATATTTCAAAAAAATATTTACGCAACGATAGACTGTAATTTGTCAAGACAGTATAAGTGTGATAAAGGTCATTTGAAATTTGAGATGTTTTTGTAAGTTAGCAAATAAAAATTAACAGAAATCAGCTGTATACTATAACACAATCAAGTTTGTCATAATGTATCATTACAAACTTTGCTTTGAAGATTTTGGATTACCATTTCCATGCAACAGAAATTATTTCTTGATTTTTATTAAGCATGATTTAAAAATGATCACATCAGATACACTTTATATAATTATTTGAGCATTACATGCCACTGAACGATCTCACAGAGATGTAAAATATGTAAATTACATCTACAGAGATAATTAAATTACAGTTAACATGTGATAACACTATACAAAATCCATTTGGACGTGTATTTCATATTTCATAAGGCTTCTCAATTTTACTATCCTATTTATGCTGGTTTCAGTGAATTTAATACATGTGTTAAATTTGTATATATTTTGTTAAAACAGCCACATTTTATTTATTATTTTTCTATTATTTATTTTAAGTTGCTACAGTTTCAATATTTAAAGTAAGTTTCATAAACTGTAACAGGTTCTAAAGACAACAGGAAAGTTATATTTGTATGATTTTAGTCATACTGTGTGCATGCAAAGTTACAATTACAAAGTTACAATTTAAAATGAATTACAAATCAACTAGAATGTATAAATGCATGAAATGAAATTTATATTTTACAGTCTAAAAAGCCATGCAAAAGGCCATGTGTACTATGAGCCATAAGTGTTTCCTATGCAACTGTACATCACCTTAGTGGCACAACCTGATACGGAGATACCCTTCCTAATATGGAATCTGATAGAGCATGACACAATTTATGATTTCCTATCAGAGTATATAAGAATCCAATAGGAAAAATGATAATACATCTTTTGGTATTAGGTTTATTTTCCTACAATGTTTAGTTTTAGACTCAATTTGCTAAAGATATTTTATTCCTTTTGCGATATATCACCAGGCTCCTGCTCTATTTTATTTGCATAGTACACTAGATATTATGAGCTAAATAAGACCAGAATAGTGCAAAAAAGTGGCTATATGGAAGGTAGCTGAGTTACTGTAACTAAACAGTCATCCTCTCCAGTCTCTGGTTGAGTGCCTATTAGTTACTCTTGAACCCAAACACCAGCTTCCTTAGCTTCCTTGCTTTTCTCTGCAAGGGAATAGTTAATATGCTGAAGAGATGTTCCTTTGTTTCTAGAAAGAAACAATGGTCAGATTATAAAATAATAAAATAAAGCACAGAGCCTATATCTCATCTTTCTTTTACTTAGTTGGTTTCAGTATTTTTCATGAGTACATTGATATGGTTCCCATTGCAATAAATTCCTTTACCATTGGTCATATATTTGTTTTTTACTCTGGAGCTATATCAAAATATCTAATACCTAAAACTTGGGTATCTACCTATCTTTGTTTTTGAAAGGCACAACTGCTTATGATAAATTTACATCAGTTAATATCTATGCCCCTACAACTGGGCAGGTAAACTGGCTCTTGAATACACTAGAGGCGCTATAACTCTTTGCTGAAGACGCAATAATCATTGGAGGGGACCTAAATCGTCTCTCGGAAAGTTCTGCGGTGAATCCACCTGTCCTTCCAAAACATTTCTCTGATTGATGTGAGGCGATGTTAGGATCCAGATGCAAGGTAAGGAATGTACTGGTCTTACAGGAGAGCAGCAGGAGAAATGGGCTGACAACTGCGAACAGTAGAAAATGCTACTTAAAGGCAAAACACTACTGTGAGCCAAGACTGGCCTCAGATGCCTTCACCAGAGCTCCTCGCAAGAAGTGATGGAATTTTGCTAATCTGAAGACCGGAATTGTCACCAGAACAGAAAGTGTATTACAAATAAATGCACTGCAGCAGAGGCCTACACCAAATCCACACACACTACTCACAGGGACAGAGAAAACAGAATTGTCACCAATCATGGGTCAGCAGCTGAGTAGGGCAACACAGATCCAAATCACGAGATGAAGACAAATCTGGAAAACAAGCCAATAGTCGGAACCGATCAGGTATGCCAGAACAAAATCGCAAGACAAAAGAGGAATCCAGGTACACAGCCAAAAGTCAGGTATAGGAGCAGTCAAACCAAAGTCAGGCGCTTAGCAGGAGTTAGGAAACTGATAGCCAGCAAAGCTGAGTGATAGGGAGTGGTTTAAATAGGCCTACTCAGGAAGCTTCCCTATGTTGTCATGGCAACCTTAAAGCAGCAACCACCAATTCTTCTTTATGTTGACCTGACAACTTTAAAGCAGCAACAACAGATGTCACATTCCTGACAGGCGAATTCACCATATTAATACAAAAGACTACTCCTTCTATTCTAATCCACAGTTGTCATACCAATAACTAAACTACCTGTTACTATAGCGACATCCGCTTCCTCATAGCAAGAAGTCTCTTATAGGCTTGATCTCAATATCGGATCATGTCCCTGTCCCTTGTACCATTTTCTTCACCCCCTATCTCATCCAGAATGGACATGGCGCCTAAATGAGAAAGCTCTTGCCTCAGCGGAGACACCTGAATCTATTAGTAAATACATTCTGGAATATTTCTCGATCAATGCTACTCCTGATGTCAGCCTACCAGTTGTCTGGCAAATGCACAAACATTGTATCAGGGACCTCCTTATCGCTCATGGTGCACGCATGAAGAAGCAACGACAAAGTGACATTGACTCTTTGCTGATGCAAATCGCTCAATTTGAAAGTCTTCACCGAGCTGAGAGACATCTTACATGCTAAAACAGTGAAAAACTTCTTATACTACAAGCAGAAGATCTACAGTCATGGCCAAAAGTTTTGAGAATGACACAAATATTATATTTTCACATGATCTGCTGCCCTCTGGTTTTTATGTGTGTTTGTCAGATGTTTTTATCACATACAGAAATATAATTACATTCATATTATGAGTAACAGAAGCTTATATTGACAGTTAGAATGAGTTAATGCAGCAAGTCAATATTTGCAGTGTTGACCCTTCTTCTTCAGGACCTCTGCAATTCTCCCTGGCATGCTCTCAATCAACTTCTGGACCAAATCCTGACTGATAGCAGTCCATTCTTGCAGAATCAATGCTTTAATTTTGTCTGAATTTGTTGGTTTTTGTTTGTCCACCCGTCTCTTGATGATTGACCACAAGTTCTCAATGGGATTAAGATCTGGGGAGTTTCCAGGCCATGGACCCAAAATCTCTATGTTTTGTTCCCTGAGCCATTTAGTTATCACCTTTGCTTTATGGCAAGGTGCTCCATCATGCTGGAAAAGGCATTGTTGAGCGCCAAACTGCTCTTGGACGGTTGGGAGAAGTTGCTCTTGGAGGACATTCTGGTACCATTCTTTATTCATGGCTGTGTTTTTAGGCAAGACTGTGAGAGAGCCGATTCCCTTGGCTGAGAAGCAACCCCACACATGAATGGTTTCAGGATGCTTTACAGTTGGCATGAGACAAGACTGGTGGTAGCGCTCACCTCTTCTTCTCCGAATAAGCTGTTTTCCAGATGTTCCAAACAATCGAAAAGGGGATTCATCAGAGAAAATGACTTTACCCCAGTCCTCAGCAGTCCACTCCCTGTACCTTTTGCAGAATATCAGTCTGTCCCTGATGTTTTTTCTGGAGAGAAGTGGCTTCTTTGCTGCCCTCCTTGAGACCAGGCCTTGCTCCAAGAGTCTCCGCCTCACAGTGCGTGCAGATGCACTCACACCTGCCTGCAGCCATTCCTCAGCAAACTCTGCATTTCTGGTAGCCCGATCCCGCAGCTGAAACACTTTTAAGAGACGGTCCTGCTGCTTGCTGGTCTTTCTTGGGCGCCCTGGAGCCTTTTTGGCACCAATGGAACCTCTCTCCTTGAAGTTCTTGATGATGCGATAGATTGTTGACTGAGGTGCAATCTTTCTAGCTGCAATACTCTTCCCAGTTAGGCCATTTTTGTGCAGTGCAATGATGACTGCACGTGTTTCTTTAGAGATAACCATGGTTAACAGAAGAGAAACAATGATGGCAAGCACCAGCCTCCTTTTAAAGTGTCCAGTGGTGTCATTCTTACTTAATCATGACAGATTGATCTCCAGCCCTGTCCTCATCAACACCCACACCTGTGTTAATGGAGCAATCACTGAAACGATGTTAGGTGGTCCTTTTAAGGCAGGGCTGCAATGATGTTGAAATGTGTTTTGGGGGATAAAGTTCATTTTCTAGGCAAATATTGACTTTGCAAGTAATTGCTGTTAAGCTGATCACTCTTTATAACATTCTGGAGTATATGCAAATTGCCATTAGAAAAACTGAAGCAGTAGACTTTGTAAAAATTAATATTTGTATCATTCTCAAAACTTTTGGCCATGACTGTATGCACATGGAGACAAAGGGGGTAGGCTGATTTCGACCTTAATCAAGAAAGCAAAAGCGAAGACGTGTATCTCTTCCATCGAAACTGCCGATGGCATTTCCCATACTGCTACCTCTAAATAGCAGACACCTTTTATTTTTTCTACACTTCTCTTTATAACTTGGCACCTTCCGATCCAGTTGATATAGAAGTTACCCAGAAAGAAAAAATCATCATTTCCTTTCCTCCTTGTCGCTACCCGACTGTCTCAAGAGCAAGCAGCAGAACTACTGCTTCCCATAACTGATGAGGAGCTGAAACGAGTCATCTGCAGTTTTCCCCATACGAAAAGCCCAGAGCCAGATGGATACCCGCTGAGTTATTATAAAACATTCTTACATTTTCTTCTCCCTCGATTGACCTAAACTTTTCATGCAGTATTTTCAGGTGATAGATTTCCGACTCAATTGCTAAAGGCCCATGTGGCTCTTATTGCTAAATATGGGATCCTCAATTATGCAGCAGTTATTGCCTGATTTCGCTCCTGAACCTGGACCTCAAGTTCTCGGCAAAACTGCTACCCTCACTCATCAATGAAGAGCAAGCAGGATTTGTCCGATCCAGAGAAGGAAAACAGAACTCTGTTCGCTTGTTACATGCCATATGCCTTGCCAAGTCCACCAATACTCCTCTTGTCCTTCTCGGATTAGATGCTGAGAAGGCATTTGATAGAGTAGATTGGAAGTTTATGTCTGCCACACTGCAAAAATTTGGCTTACTGAATCCCTTTATAGAAGCTGTCCTTCCTCTATACACTCAGCCTCGCTCTAGATTGAAAATTAACGGAACCTTATCTCCGTCCTTCACCATCACAAACCGAGCCCCGTTATCCTCCCTCTTTATTCTGACCCTGGAACCATTTCTCCAAGCCGTTAGAAAAAAATCTTGAAATTCAAAGTCTCAGCTTTGGAGCTTCTACCATGTCATCACTAGCTTTTGAGGACAACATACTCTTACTAATCACCAACCCTGAAATTGGCCTCCAGAAAATACTAGACATAATTTCTGAATATGGCAAGATATCACATTACAAACTGAATGTCAGCAAATCAGAAATATTGAATGTTTCCTTGCCACCCTCTAAAGCTTGTGCTCTTCAACAAACCTTACCTTTTCCTTGGACCTCCTCTCACATCACTTATCTTGGCATCAAACTACCAAGCTCTCTGGAACATATCTACTCTCTCAACTATTTAGATCTCTTATCTGATATCAAGAAGCTTTCAAGAACATATGATATTCCATTAATCTCTTGGTTGGGAAGACAAAACATCATCCAAGTATATACCCTAACCAAAATCTTATATGTATTACACATGTTACCTATCCCTCTACCATCCTCTTTCTTCCAGTCCATCCGTACTTTGTACTTGAAGTTTCTTTGGAGGCAGAAAAAACCTTGTATAGCATACTCAGTCCTAGCGCTGACGAAAACAGCTAGAGGCATCAGCTTACCAGATGTGAAACAATACTATGGAGCCGTACAGCTCCAACTATTGCTAGACTTTGCGACACCTCATACTGACACCCTTTTGAAGAGACTGGTTAAGGCTGCATATGGTCTTGACCTCACCCGCCACCTATGGCTGCCAAACAAACCTTCCTATTCGAGTGATAGGAGAGCTGCTCTCTTAGGGGGTACATTTGACGTTTGGAAGAAACTACAACTGGATTTGACCCCGTTACCTTCCTTATGCTTACCAGTAGGTCTCCTACTGCACCTACTTCCAGAGATAGGACTCCAACACTGCAATGCAGAAGTGCTAACCACCGAGCAGCATGGTGGCCTAGGTTCGAATCCAACCAAAGATAACATCTGCAAGGAGTTTGTATGTTCTCCCTGTGTTTGCGTGGGTTTCCTCCAGGTACTCCAGTTTCCTCCCACACTCCAAAAACATACTGATAGGGCTCACAATCTACATTCCCTATGTGGGACAGCAATTAACAACGTCTGTAAAGTGCTGCGGAATATGATGGCGTTATATAAGAAAGCAAAATAAATAAATACTTCCAGAGATACGCTTCGTCATGGAAGATTTTTGGTCACACCTAATGAACTTCACTCTAGGTGACTTCTGCATAGATAAAGATTTGCCTACAGCTGACACTCTCCGAAACCTATCTGTTTTTTTTTTTTTAAACTCGTTTTATTGAAGTTTGTACAACAAGGCATACAACACAAGGAAAAGGTACAAAGGAAGTAGCAGGATAAGTACAATAAAATTCTGTACAAAAGATAACAGAAATTGAACAAAAGTAACAAAGGAAACAATTAAAACTGTTGCTGCAGAGTCCATAACATGTGAAACCTGAAAATAAAAAGCATGAGTAGTCCCAAAATCATGAAGTAGGTGGGCAGAAGGACCAGTCGAACCAACCTGTAGGAGAACAAAGGAAACAGACAGAAAGTATAGCAACTCAATCCAACCTATGCGGCCAAAACGAATTCCAGGGTACCACAGGGGTCAGGAGACAGGAAAAACCCTTAGGGGAATGCACCGTAGGAGCACCAAATCAAGTCATAAGTGCATCAAGGGCTGTATGAAAAGATGGGGTTGTGTATAAGGTCAGCGGTGAGTTACACCAGGGACCACAAACCTTTTCAAATTTAGTGGGCCGTCCTCTACCCTTGTATACCAGCTAGTTATATGGTAAAACTAAGTTCACCAACTTTCTCCACTGTGAGAGAGAGGGTGGGCAAGGAGCCATCCATCTCAGAGCTATGGCCTTTCTAGCTAAGAATAAAGATTCTCGTAGCATAATACGAGTATGATGTATCCATAGCTCCTCGTCCAGGATACCAAACAGGCAAACTTCTGGGGCAAGTGGAACAGGGACACCTAGGACCTCCGATAGTATATCTACCACCTCTGTCCAGAAACTTTTAATAACAGGGCAGTCCCATATCATATGCCAAAAGTCTGAATACTCTGCAGGACAGCGTAAGCAGCCCGGATGTTGTAGTCGTCCAATCTTATGTAACCATGCAGGGGTCAGATAACGTTGGTGTATGATATATACTTGAATCAACCTATTGTTGACTGATGGGGATACAAATTGTGCTGATTCCTGTAGTTCTAAATAGGACTCATCGGCAAGGGCAGGAATCAGAGTGCGCCATTTCAACAAAGAGGGAGCAGCCAGATGAGATGTTTTAGCCTGTATGAGGTCGACATATAGGCTCGAGATGAGACCCCGAGGACCCTGGGACCGTAGTACACCTATTAGAGGATAAGTAGAAATGAGCACATTAGAGGGGGGAAACTGTGTAGTCATGGCATGTCTAAATTGCAAAAACCTGAAAAACTGTGTGCGGGGAATGTTAAACAGTACACTTAGGGAGTCAAAAGAACGAAACACACCCTGTTTGTACAAATCACCCAGAGACACAACTCCAAACTGCTCCCGGCACCTCACATCTGGGAGAGCCAAAAGCTCCGTCAGCCCAGGGTTATCCCAGAGCGGAGTCTCAGTAGGAATAGCAGAGTAGGATGTTACCCGTTTGGCCTGCTGCCAAACCTGACCTACCAGTTTGTGGAGAGGCAGCAACTTGCCTTTATATAGACGTGTACTTTCTAATACTGACCATAAGGTGGGTATAGCTAAATAATACGCTAAGTGGGCCTCTGGGCCAGGTAGGGGGCCAGTTAACAGCCAAGACTTCAAATAGTGGAGTTGCCCCTCAATGTCCGGCAGGGACATCCTGCCCATATCTTTGGGACGTTGCAAGGTGGACAGTCGCAGCTTGGACCTGGAACTCCCCCAGATAAAGGGAATAAATAGGGAGTCTATCTGCTTAAAGAACCTGCGGGGCACTGGCATGGCCACATGCTCCAGTATATATAAACACTTAGGGAGTACCACCATCTTGATAAGGTTTATCCGTCCGGCTACAAACGAAGGCAGAGTCCCCCAAACTTTAAATTTGGTTCTGAAATGGCCTAAAAATGGGTACAAATTTAGGTTCAGGCAGTTGTTGTGATCATTAGTGATATGAATACCCAGGTATTTGCAGGCATTCACCACTCTCAGGCCACACACCAACTCTCCGATGTCTGCCAGTAGGCGCGGAGAGATAGGCATATATGAGGACTTAGACCAATTAATTCGTAGGCCCAAATAGGTACCAAATCTGTCAATGACATCCATAGCCCTGGACAAAGTGCGAGCGGGGTCAGACATAAATAAGAGCATATCGTCAGCGTATAGGGCCGTCCTTTCCTCTCGGGCGCCAATGGTCACCCCTTTGTATATCGGGTCTGTCCTAATAATAATAGCGAGAGGCTCCAATGCTATCACAAACAATAATGGGGATAAGGGACATACCTGATGGGTTCCCCTATGTAGGGGGAACGTAGGAGACAGAACACCATTAAACCTATCTGTTTTTAAACACTTTAAATCCTTCAACTTCTTACAACTCGATCATTATACGGTTTATATCAAGAAATTTAATGAGACCTACGACTGTTGTAGACCACAAACAGACTTCGAGAAGCTGATACTGGAACTTTACCATCGAGCAGGAAACTGTCCCATCTGTTGAACAACTTCCTTCAAAAACCATCAAATACTAAACCATTCTTCATATCCAGCTGGGAGAAGAACTTGGGAATCACCCTTGATCCACTGGTTTTAACAGTGGTCATGTCCCATACTCATGGCACATCTACCTCCGTCCGCCTCCAAGAAAACCATTTTAAATTTCTTACTATGTGGTATCAGTCTACAGAGTGACTGTTTACTCATAAATTAGCAGGCTAGTCTACCTGTTGCAGATGAAACTCACACTGGCTCCCTTCTCCACTATGTGGTGTTCCTGCCTGCTGTTATCCCCCTTCTGAACATCAATTGAGGTATAGATTCAATGACTAGGATTCACAAAGTTTGTTCTTTCATCTGCCTTAATAATCTTCTTTCACCCAATCTCAGATTGACTCAAAATCTAAAGCCCTGATTTTCCACCTTCTGGCAGCTGTGATGTCTTAGATACCCTTTTTTAAGTGCCAAACACAACCCCCTACCTTCAAACAATGGAGGTCCAAGGTCAATCAAATAGTCAGGTTCGAAGAACTGTTAAGCTGGTCGAGAATAACTCATGCCTGTTATCTTGCCACATGGAACACCTGGCTGGAACATAGATGATTGGGCTATATCACTCTTCACCTACAGGAACCATCTCCGAGTTGCAGACCTAGGTCACTCCAACTACTCCCCCTTTTCCCCCTTACTAATACCCCCTTTATCCCCCCCTCCCCTCCTCCTTCTTCTACCTCTTTCTTCTTCTTTCCCCCCCCCACATCTGAAATGGATAAATGTTTGTTGAGAGACAAGCTGTTTACTCCACATTTATGTACTGCACTTTAATTTTGTAAAATGCATATATTTGTCTCTTTGAACGTTGTCAGTCTAATGTTGCACTTGTATATGATTACTTTGTCAATAAACTCAGAATTTAAAATACTCAATTTTTGACTTATACAAAGTAATTTAAAATGCATACCCCTTGCTGAAAATGTAGTAATCTACAGGATATAAATAGACTGATCAATTTAATATAGAATTATTGGGAAAAGCTAAAGGGATACATCAAAATATCTAATACCCAAAACTGGGTAGTTACCTATATTGCTCTTAAAAGCATCAACTATTTAAAATTAAAAAGTGCTAGCTTAAGATATGGCAGAACATTTTTCCCAGACATCCTATGCCAATACTGTACATCTAAGCAATACTGACTTGCTACCAGATGTATCCTACACCTCTAATCTCTGAGTTATATTTACAATAATTAAAAAAAATATTCATATGAAAACAAATACAAAAGCATATTGGTTATTGAAAATATCTTTTTATACAAAGTATCAGGAGTATGATGAATAATTACTGTACATATAGTAAATCCTCAATTTTTGGCTTATACAAAGTACTTTGCCCATTGCTGAAAATGTAGCAATTTATAGAATATAAATAGACTGATAAAGTTAATATAGAATTATGGGGAAAAACTAACGGAATACATTTCATGTTTGTCAGAAAAAAAAAATCTAATTACTGAGGAGAAATTATCAAACATTGTAAGTGAATTGTTCCCAAAGGCTTTTTAAGCATTAGATGAAAGCTGTTTTGCACACCTCCACTATCACTAGCCAGTCATTTAAAATTAGATGAAGAGATATGCCTCATAGATAAATAGAAATAAAGTTATGATACAGTAATTAATGCACTGGGAACCCATCTGTTCTAAAACTGCTAATCATACATTCTTCTACAAGTTATTGTTAAAAGTAAAAAAAACTTTCCAAACTGTTTCATAATATAGTAGTGTAGTTCCTCCACCCACACATAAAATTTACATACTCACTTTTAAACTTTGCTTTTATCATTGCATGCACAGGGCATTTTACCATTACAGATGGCCATGATGAAAACCAAATAACCTGAGCCACCAGAATACCAAAGAGTGAGTATTACTGTACAGAAAATTCATTGTTAAATTTTTACCCACAAACATCAGTTATGATTTGAAATCATCTATTTTCACTAACTTTAAGACTTATCAGTATGGGCACCTTAATAAGGTTGGTCACAAATCACACTTATCCCCTATCCACAGGATAAAGGATAATTGTCAAATCACTGGAAGTTTGACCACTCTTGAACTCCCAGTGATAAAGAGAACAATGACTTGAAAGTTCCCCTGAATGCTCCTTGTGAATGGAGTGCTGGTGGGGAATACATGGCCAGTGATCCAGTAATTTCTACTAGGCCTGTCTGTGGATAGGGACATTTTATAAGTCATAAGTGGTAAGTGATTGGCTCCAAATTAAGCACAAGGCTATCAAAGTATCCTTGGGTACCCCTGTGGGCCAGTGAAGATCATAGTGCAGCATCTTTATATTTAACATAAGTATATGAAGCAATATGGAAGTGAAATTAATTTTACTATATAGCAGGTCTTTTAACCCAGGATCTTTGAGATTGAAACTAAGCTGGTCGTGAATTTTCATATACTGTACTTTAGCAGCAGCTTTAACCATAAACAACACCATGTTTTAGTATGATCAAACCAAAATGTACTTTCTTTTTAAAAAGGAGTCTGTCAGGAAAAATGGTATCAAACTAATGACAGTATCTTGAAGGGCTATTTCTACACTTTTCAAAGCCTAGATGCATTGTAGCTCCATTTTCATGAAAAAGTTTGTTTTATTCTTAAACAAATTAGCTTAAAAGTGCTTCACCTTTAACTGCTGCCAAGTCTCCTTACCCCACACTCATCAATTGGATGGAGTGGGAGATGTCACTCAAGCAATAGGGAGGGATCCTGGCAGCAGTTAGGGCAGGTATTCTAGAGAGGAGAGCAAAGACCTGGCAGGAGAAGAAATAACCTTAAAGCACTTTTCTGCTAATTTGCATAGGAATACAATGAAGATTTTCATGAAAATTGAGCAATGCAGAATAAGAAATGCAACTTTGGAAACTGTAAGAGCAACCCTGCAAGGTACTGTCATTAGTTTGATACTTATTTTTCTGCTGATATACTCTGTGAATTGTTGAATTGAACTCTTTAACATTATTATCTATGAGTTTAAAGCATATAATTCTATATAAATCAGCAGTATCTGTAAATACATAAAACTATTTAATACATCTTATTAAGAAGAAAGGTTTCTGAATTAGTTTATAGTAGTCTGTAGTACCTCTCTTCCCACCCTCAGATTTCTTTTAACTCCTTAAAGGGGGAATTATTTTTTTAAATTTATTATTTTTTATTTATTTGACTCTAGAACAGGATATCATGCAATTCTACTATGCATGCATTTATGATTCTGTTCAAATACATTTATTATATCAGTACAAGCCCTTTCTGCCCCTTTATACCATTCCACTCTTTAGTGGAATGGTATAGCCCATCGATCAGTTCTGTGTAATGCATCTATGAAATAACAGAATTAGAGATGGGTGAACCAACTTGTACCGAGCCAGTTTTGACTTGAATATTCCAAATTGTTCTTTTTTTTTATGAAACAAAACAAATGGAGATTCATCTCAGGTGAATTAAAATTATACTGTGGAGTCTCTTTAGACTGCAGAGTATAAGAGGCGGAGGCCATGGGGAGATATAAAAAAATAAAAAATATTCATAGTCTCCTCTTGAATGGGCCTCTTCAAGGCATCCACTGCTCTCCTTGAGATGTCATGTGCCCAGGGTCACTGCTGAGGCCTGTGATTGGGCCACCAGCGGTCACATGGGCACATTGAGCATCATGACGTCACCAAGGGGTTCCAAGACGCTGTGAGGAGGCCCAAAAGAGGTAAAGGAAGGTGTGTATGAATTTTTTACACCTCCCCTGGGCCTCCACCTATTATACTCTGGGGTCTGAAGAGACCCCAGAGTATAATAATTTCGCTTTCACTTTAACATAACGTTGGGTGTGTTTGCCTTAGAAAGCTAGAAATGGGATAGTTATATTCCTAGGAGCACTGACAGTGTTATACATTATATTTTAATTCAATTTAAGATGTGGGATGAACCGGAAATGAAAAAAAAACCTTAGAGGTTTCTAAATAAACATGGCAGACCATACCATTTTTTTTCTTTAGAGACAGACTACTGCACTCATAAAATAAAGATATGTGAGCAAAATTTTAAATACATGTATATTACAAAAATGTATGATCCTGTGCTCTATTAATAAAATAAAGTCGTGAAAACTGAGATACGGCTATTTTGGTACTTAATGACACTATTACAAAGGTGATGTACAATAATTTTCTTGAAAAAAAAAATCCTAAAGCCCACTGCTGCTGTAAATAAAATGTATTAATGTCTTTCGTTATACTGTAAGTACTTGAATAATATTTTAATGCTTTGAACAAGAAATTGTATTACATATGTTCTAAAAATGTATGTTTGTGTTCAAATCTTTTGCTGATCATGTAAGGATAGTGTTTAATTATGATATTAATTATTGATATTATCAGAATGTAGCCAGTGGCATAACATTAATTAAAGGAGAACTAAACATAAAATATAATTACACTTATGATTATAGTAAATGTCTCTAATGATGCGTTTCAAAATTATAAAATCTTAATTTTTACACTAATCTGCGTATCGTTTAAGGTGGCTTCATTTTACTGAAATACACCATAGCTAAAGGAACCTCACTCTTTACCACTGTTGACCCTAATAACCTACCTCCACCTTCTGTATCTATCCCTCTTCCCTCATAGATTGTAAGCCCTTGCGGGCAGGGCCCTGTATCCCACTGTACCAGTTATCATTGTTAGTATTATCTGTTTTGGATGTCTTGTGTACCGTATGTAAACCCTCAAATGTAAAGCACCATGGAATTAATGGTGCTATATAAATAAACAATAATAATAATAATAATATTAACCCTGTCAAGACTGGTGAGACTTCAGTGTGAACTGCTGCCATTATTTTGCTCTGTGTTGACCGTGTGGCTAAAGCAAGCCACCCGTATAGTTAGGATATTACCTGTTTAGTTAGTAGCTCAGACGAGCAGGTTTTCTGTTATTGTTTTGCTTGACTGTTAAGGCTTATTTATTTTCTGCCAGTTTTTGATAAATAAACGTACAGAGTAAAACTTGCTAGAACCTGACTTTTTTGTGTCTGTCTCTGACTGTCTGGGTCCGCTGATGCTGCCACTGAGCCTATCCTCCCACAATACAGAGATGAATAGGTCATTATTTCAATTAAATAATATATGGCAATTTTCTCCCTTAACATTTTCAACATAATAATCTGAAAAATAAGGACAAGGCTACACTTCAGGGACTGAGGTAGAAGTAAGTGAAGCTTCTGAGTGTCCATTACAGAGAAAAAGATAAAAAAAATAAGAGTTTTCAGCAGTTGATACATTTTAATCGCTAACTGAAAAGATGATGCCGATGACAAACTTTCAAGACTATTTAGAACTCTACATCAATCATGGTTAACACTATATCTGAAAAGTTACATCAGGGGTGTCAAACTCATTTTCATCGGGGGCCACTTCAGCCTCACGGGGTACCTTGAAGGGCCAAGATTATTTTACACGTGTATAAAAGTAACTTCTCCTTAACAGTTAAGCGAGATATTAAGGAGTAGTTACATTTGCAACCAGGAAGAACATAATGTATTGTTAAAACCTAAGACATTGGCATGTTACATACTATCCTCATCCTTTTCTGAATATACAGTGCCTTGCGAAAGTATTCGGCCCCCTTGAACTTTTCAACCTTTTGCCACATTTCAGGCTTCAAACATAAGGATATAAAATTTAAATTTTTTGGTGAAGAATCAACAACAAGTGGGACACAATTGTGAAGTGGAACGAAATTTCTTGGTTATTTTAAACTTTTGTAAAAAATAAAAAACTGAAAAGTGGGGCATGAAATATTATTCGGCCCCTTTACTTTCAGTGCAGCAAACTCACTCCAGAAATTCAG
This sequence comes from Leptodactylus fallax, assembly GCA_947044405.1. Classification (NCBI taxonomy): domain Eukaryota; kingdom Metazoa; phylum Chordata; class Amphibia; order Anura; family Leptodactylidae; genus Leptodactylus; species Leptodactylus fallax. Next base: position 2,960,212 of record CAMRHE010000011.1, on the reverse strand, counting down.
TGAGGATCTCTGAATGATCCAATGTTGTCCTAAATGACTGATGATGATAAATATAATCAACCTGTGTGTAATCAAGTCTCCGTATAACTGCACCTGCTCTGTGATAGTCTCAGGGTTCTGTTTAAAGCGCAGAGAGCATCATGAAGACCAAGGAACACACCAGGCAGGTCCGTGATACTGTTGTGGAGAAGTTTAAAGACGGATTTGGATACAAAAAGATTTCCCAAACTTTAAACATCCCAAGGAGCAATGTGCAAGCGATCATATTGAAATGGAAGGAGTATCAGACCACTGCAAATCTACCAAGACCCGGCTGTCCCTCTAAACTTTCATCTTAAATAAGGAGAAGACTGATCAGAGATGCAGCCAAAAGGCCCATGATCACTCTGGATGAACTGCAGAGATCTACAGCTGAGGTGGGAGAGTCTGTCCATAGGACAACAATCAGTCGTACACTGCAAAAATTTGGCCTTTATGGAAGAGTGGCAAGAATAAAGCCATTTCTCAAAGATATCCATAAAAGTCTCATTTAAAGTTTTCCACAAGCCACCTGGGAGACACACCAAACATGTGGAAGAAGGTGCTCTGGTCAGATGAAACCAAAATCGAACTTTTTGGCCACAATGCAAAACGATATGTTTGACGTAAAAGCAACACAGCTCATCACCCTGAACACACCATCCCCACTGTCAAACATGGTGGTGGCAGCATCATGGTTTGGGCCTGCTTTTCTTCAGCAGGGACAGGGAAGATGGTTAAAATTGATGGGAAGATGGATGGAGCCAAATACAGGACCATTCTGGAAGAAAACCTGTTGGAGTCTGCAAAAGACCTGAGACTGGGAAAGAGCTGAAAACTGCTGTTCACATACGCTCTCCATCCAACCTCACTGAGCTTGAGCTGTTTTCCAAGGAAGAATGGGCAAGCATTTCAGTCTCTCGATATGCAAAACTGATAGAGAAATACCCCAAGCGACTTGCAGCTGTAATCGCAGCAAAAGGTGGTGCTACAAAGTATTAACTTAAGGGGGCCGAATAATTTGGCACGCCCCACTTTTCAGTTTTTTATTTTTTACAAAAGTTTAAAATATCCAATAAATTTCGTTCCATTTCACAATTGTGTCCCACTTGTTGTTGATTCTTCACCAAAAAATTAAAATTTTATATCCTTATGTTTGAAGCCTGAAATGTGGCAAAAGGTTGAAAAGTTCAAGGGGGCCGAATACTTTCGTAAGGCACTGTATCAAAAATTAAGCAAAATACAAATACCATTTACCCCTGCAAACGGTATTATGCTCCATAGTGGCCCCTGCATACTGTATTATGCTCTATAGTGGCCCCTGCACACAGTATTATGCTCCATAGTGGTCCCTGCACACGATATTATGCTCCATAGTGGCCCCTGCACATGGTATTATGCTTCATAGTGCCCCTGCACATGGTATTATGTCCCATAGTGACCCCCCACCCATGAACTATTATTATACTCTGGGGTCTTTTCAGACCCCAGAGTATAATGATCGGAGACCCAGGTGGTGACAAACATAAAAACCAGTGTTACTTACCTGGGCTGTGTTTGACACCCGTGAGTTACATATTTATACTAGAAAGAACATAGAAATAGTTGTAAACAAGGCAGAGGGGGCAACTCATGAGAAAACAGCTGCTTCCTCATAAATCAGGCACACCCTCCCCTGGTCTGTGTGCCTCCACTGAAAACTATCCCAGCTTGTAGCTGGCATAGATTTTAGGGATCATATGTGCTGGTAAACTGATGTAAATGGTCATAAATCTGTGGGAACCAATGGCCCTGCCCCTATCACACATCTCATCATGCCTCCTTCTGGGAAAGCCATGAGCATGGCGCATAACAGAAAAGTAAAAAAAAATGCATTAGCAAAAAATATGTGACTTTTTCATGCCTCATGCACCAGAAAACTGGTATACAAAGCAAAAATAAATCTTCTCCAAAGTGCATAAATCTCACCAACACTCACTGATCTAGGCTCCTCTGGCATTGATATCTGCCCCTCCAGATATTGTCCCTACAAATTCCCCACCTAACCCCATCAAATAGTTTTGAGATAAAATAGAACACAGATAGCGTGTCAAGTCATTTTGTCCAATATCAGTGTCTGAACTCTCAAGTGCTCTTCTAGATGGATAGCCAAAGATTCCTGCAGACTTTCTCTAAAATCTTATAGGAACCCTTCACAAAAGTGTAAGCTGTTTTAGGCGTGGTTGTAATGTGTAGGTGTCTCAATACTTTTGTCCATATAGTGTATATATAAAATTACATATATAGACAAGAGAATACAGTACAACATAAATAATTTTTAACCCCAGCATTAGTCTTTGTAACACTTTTTCGATCACCTGCCTTACATGTATAGCAATGTCAGATTCTCAAATATAGCCACCAGATGTCTGCTTCTTTGCACAGAAGAGACCAAGAATCAGTGTCTGTGATTAGAGACAATTCTGTTCACAAGAATTTAACCTCTCAGATGCCATAGTCAGAGGGGAGCATGGCATCTGAGAGGTTACATTTCACTTTCACTTTGGAAGCCGATTGGCTCCTCTGGAGCAAGATTGCTGGAGGTGTTTGGTTGGCAGTTCTAAAGGCTCCAAGCCTGGCACTACATTGTGATTTTCTCTAGATTTATAGACATGAGGCTCAGAATATGCTGTCCACATTTTTAAAATGGACTTGATAGAGGTTACACAACATGAAAAGAGACTGAACCATTCTTCACAACTTTCGAAATTTTTATATCTATCCCTTCTCAACACACCAATCTTGCAAAGAGACAATGCTTTCAGGGTATGACATTGTATTAAGAGTGGGTCACTGCCAATTAAATCAACATATGGCAACAGAATATAAAGGCAATTCATGATGTCAAGAAACAAACTGTCTGATATGACCACATTGCTGACCTGCTGGCTGGGCTACAGGCTGACTACAAGCTCTTTGCAACAAGGAGAATTGCAATTTTGTGATTCTCAAGCTAGGGGACAGACGTGTTATTATCATCACTACATGATCCAAAGCAATTGCTATGTTTTCTACTGAAAAACAGCAGCAACAGTTACAATAGCACTACAGAATAGGAGGAGGAGAAGTAGAAAGTTTAGTTAGATTTAATCAAAATACAGGCAGTCAGATAAATCATAGAAGTGGAGGGAGGGAGAATTCTGCACTGTGCTGTAAGCCTGATTGCTGCAGTTTGCACAGAATTCCACAGACACTGGACTTTTAACCCCTTCATTGCCAATAATCTAATTTTAAGGGTTTTTTTTTTGCAATAGAGCAGGGTTTTTTTTGTAATACAGTGTCAGATTGATCTGTGACTGTCCACAGAGTGTCTTACATTCATTTTTCTTACAAAGTCAGTTCTGTTAGTGAATTTTTTTTTTTTTTTTTAAAGAGGTTTTGGGCAAGGGTTTTTCCATTAAATACATACAAAGTGTTCTAATAGCAAAAACACTAACATAGCCTGTGGCAGTCTGAGAAATCTAAGTTTGTTAAAGGGTTTCTTGTTAACCAATATACATAAAAACTGCCATTGTAACAGCAAAACACTGACGTAGCCTGTGGTAGTCTGAAAAAAATCTCAATTTGTTTCAATCTCAGTTTTACCAGATGAGAAAAAACAAACAAACTTCATTTACAGGAATCACAGAAGACTGGAAGCCATCAAGGATGCAAAAGGATATGTTACCATATTAACCTTTTAATGACCACCATTAAAACTTTTTATATCACTTATTAAGGGGACTTATTCTACAGATCCATCCTTTATGGTGCTGTAGAACAGAGCCTCTCATGTGCCGCTACACAGTAGGTGCTAGTTTTTTAATAACAACTTAGATTCTTATCTCTCTTAAAATAAAGAATTTCAATAGTATTGTGTTACTTAAAAGAAAAGCAATAAGTTAAGTTAAGAAAAAGGAAATTATTTAACATTTTCTTGCACATGCTTGAAAACAAAAAAAATAGTCTATGCAAATTAAGTATGCACAAAATTGTAATAACCTGACAAGTGATAATGTATTGGAATACTAAATATTTCAAAATATTATGTAAGCAATCAAAGGATCACAGCTTCTAAATCTTTAGTGGGATAAAAAAAAGTAAAATTAAGTTAAAAAAAAAGTTTAATAGAGTAAAAAAGACAAAATTGCATTTTTTTTTGCAATTTATTTTGTGATTATATACCACATTGTATGGTTGTTTAAAAGACCTATACAGCTCCCTTTTCTCAAAAAATTTAAAAAGTATGGGGGTCTATAAATTTGACAGCACAAAAGTATAAAAAAAAAACAGAACATGCATTTGTTCAGAAAAAGTACTAAAACATAAAATATACATTTGATATCACTGTAATCCTCCAGAGCCACAAAATAAAGTTAACATTAAAGTAATTAAAAAATTGCATTGTTTTCCAATAACACTCCCTCCCCTCCACCAGAAAACACATGTACTCATTCCATAGAAAAAGAGCCCTCATACAAATTTGTCGTTGGAAACATATAAAGTATAGCTGAATATGTCTAAGAAAAGCTGACAGGCCTTAAATATCCAAAATAGATCTGTATTTAAGACAGTAAAAAACATGCATATTTGCATATTTGGCCTGGGAAATGTAAACGTATGAGCACAAGTGTACTCAGACCAAAGACAAATTTTGATGAAACTAGCATTGTATATCAAAGATTATATTATCACACTTTTTGCTTTCCTATAAAGCCTGAAATAGAATGTGATCCATCTGTTTATATTTAAGAAAAAATATGTGGGGCATTAGAATTAATAAATGTGACTTTTGTCAAATATAAATCACATTTCTTGCAAGTTACACTATGCACCCATAAAAACTTGCTGTTTTAGTGATTCATTTTAGAGTTGTAATCTACTCTAAACTAATCACTTCATCTGCTTTCTCCTGTTATCTATTTTAGTATTTCAATTCCATAAAAAGCTAACGAAATCCCTTTAGACAAAATACATTCCTCCTTAGCCATTTTTTATTAAAATGTCAACTTGTACCATTCTTTTTTTCTACACAGTCTTAAAACTTATTTTAGCTCTCACATTATACTTTAATAATATTGCAAATCCTATGAACACTGGCTCACATCAGATATTTAGCCTGGATGCATAATACTTGAGAATCCACATTGATTCTCTTCACGGTCTGTCTCTACATTCGAAGATTTATGAATATTAAGTTCTGCTTGCCCCAAAGCAAAAGTATACTCACTAAGATATTTGCTGAGATCAGGAATCTTGATTCCCCTTCAAAAAGCATTAATAAGGTGGCACTAGAAGATGTGTGACATTCAAAAATATGAAGGAATTATGAACTTCTTTAAAATGAGAGAAATAATGGCTTAAAGCGCTTGATTGTAGGATCCATGTGATGGCCATGATACATACAGTAGCATGTGTTGTTAGTTTCGGCCATACTGTAGTAAGGTAAATAAATTACCATATAACCATTAATACTCTAATAAAAATATAACTTCACTAAGAATCTGTTATTTTTCTTTATGATTTATGTTAGATGTTCAAAATTGTGTTCAGTATAGATCATTGGTTAGCAACAAGACAAATATTGCTATAGAAGTTTCAATCATTAGTGTTTTTGAAATAGTGGCATACAATTCAACATACAAAAAAATGAAAAATTGTAATGGATTGAATAAAAGTATATACTACCTGTAATTATTTTGGAAACAGTTTCAGCCTTTCACTGCTACATGTAATATTGCTATATATTATTTAAAAATAATATATTACCTATAATTAGTTGTACTATACAACTATATATATATATATATATATATATATATATAAATTAAAATAATAAAACATAAAATAACATATTTATAAAAAAAAAATACAAACAAAAATAAACTACTATGCCAAATAGACCACAATTAAAAATATTAATAATATTCTTCATATTCTTTGGGCCTAGAACTACATTTGTATTTGCATATATTCACATACACTTTATTCTTCTGAGGGGATAAGGAACATGAAACAAAATGGCAACATAGCATCACGTGACCAGAGCATTCATGAGTGGTCACGTGAGTCAACTAGCACTTCATTGATCTGTAACTACGGCACATGTCTCTCAAATTCCTCTAGTAATACAGTTCTGAACATAGCACTGCAAGTTAAAGATCTGTGAGGGACATGTGGCACTATTGCTCTGGACTAGGCAGTCACATGAAGCTCCTGCAGGCATTTTGGTAGAGCTGGCAAATCTAAAACTATGTAATTGATAAAAGAATATGTAATGCAAAGAGGCATTTCTGGGACTTATATAAGTCCCAGTAGCAGCAGTGTTACATTTTTATTAGTAGCGTGGACAACCCCTTTAAATGTACCACCACCTATATATGTTACTCCTGCAAATCTGTGATCTGCATATTAAAACATAAATAAAATCATTGCACAATATTATATCAACACTCCACTACTACACACTACAGTTACTAAGACCTAATGGACTTTGCGCCTCACATTTCAGCATCCAATAAGCTTTCTATCTCAATAGTATATTATGCCTACTGTCTTCTGAAATTGAAGGCTCAATATGTTGAAAACTAGCAAATATTATATTAGTATCTTTTGATGATAATTATGTACATGGTCAATAAATTATGGACAACCTTCACCTGTACTCTCCAATTTAGGTTCTTTAAACCTCCTTCACATTAGTCTTTCTGAACATTTGGCATATAGTCTTTTTGACCCTCTGACTTTCCACTACGACGTGGCTTGGATCATGGGTTCTGAGGCTGTATCAGTTGTGGAATCCGCAGCAAGATTGTGCAGGACACTTCTTATTCAGCGTCTTCCTTTGATCTCTGCCTCCCATTCAAAACACATCCATCTCAAAATCAGTGCCAAATTCTGCCATATAAACATAAACTAACTCTATGTTGATGTTTTTAAACAGTTGTTTGGCCTCCAAAGTCAACAGAGTAAGCTGTATCCCAGACATGCATAAGAGATACAGCGGTGCTTGAACGTTTGTGACACATTCAGAATTTTCTATATTTCTTCATAAATTTCACATAAAACTAAATCAGATGTTTATGACCTAAAAGTAGATAAGGAGAACCAAACAAAACAAATAAAAAATATTAGACTTCATCACATTTTTGTCAGTGACAGAAGTATGTGAACTTTTGCTTTTAGTATCTGGTGTGACCCCCTTGGGCAACAATAACTACACATTTCTGGTAATTGTTAACAAGCCATGCACATAATCTTGGAGTAAATTTAGCTCATTCATGCATATAAAACAGCTTTTGTTGGTGGGTTTTCACCAGTGAAATCCTCACTTCAGGAGTTTGATTTGGCCATTCCAAAATGTTAACCTGTTTTTTATTTAACCGCTCTTTGGTAGTATGAATTCTGTGCTTAGGGTCATTGTCTGTATCACCCACATTCTCTTGAGGCTCAACTGATGGACATTTTTCTTTAGAATTTGCTGGTATAACAAAGCATTCATTGTCCCATCAATAATGACAAGCTGGCCTGGCCCAGATGTAGCAAAACAGGCTGAAACTATTATACTACCACCACCATGTTTCACAGATGGTATGCAGTTTTATATCTGGAATGCAGGTTTCCTTTCTCCAAACATAACATTTATTATTGTTCAGTAACCTCCTGATGATGTACTCACAAACATTAACATTAGCTAATGTGAGAAAAGCCTTTAATTGCTTAACGGTTACCTTGGGTTCCTTTGTGACCTTTGGACTATTATATGCCTTGCTCTTGGTGTGATGTTTGTTGGTCAACCACTCCTAGGAAGGGTAATAATGGTCTTGAATGTCCTCCATTTGTGCACAGTAGGGGAAATTTGCTAAGACTGACGTTTTCTATGGTAATCCCAGAGGTTCACATACTTTTGTCACTCACAGATATGTGATATTGTATCATTTTATCCTATAAATAAATCACCTAAATAAGTCTAATATTTTTTACTCATTTGCTTGATCTGGTTCTCTCTTTTTTTTTTTTATTCAAATTTATGAAGGAATAAAGAAGATTCTGAAGGGTTAACAAACTTTCAAGCATCACTGTATTTGAAATAAAACTTAACCTTTAATCACAACCGTTTATAAAATGATCTTCAGGTATCTATGCATGAACACTATATAAAAACAACACAACCAACATTCATAGATACATTATCCTTGATCACATTGACCAAAATTTAAATAGATCTTACCAGATGTTCTGGTTACTTATGGGGTTCTGGATAAATGGGTGTTGGATTAATGGATGGAGAATTTTTTTGGTTCATTAGATCAGTTCAAATTGCCCCAAGGTATCTACTTTCATCCTTACTGCTCTCTCTTAATTATATAAAAGACTCTTTCATAGGGGCAGACAGATCCCCACAATTAAAGGCTTCATCTTAGACACCCTAACAAGTGAGGCAATATAATGGATTTGAAATTCTCATTAACCTCAATTGGTAATCCATCTGTGTCACTAGTGTTATTCTTAGAAAAATAGCTATATCAACCTCTTCTACTGTAAGGCAGGGTTCACACTACCGTTGGATTCCGTTATGAAGGTGTCCATTAACAAAAAAAAAAAAAACTGACACCTATCATAACAGGCATTAACGGACACTAACTGATGTTAATGTGTTTGTTTTTATAACTGATCCATTTCATTTTAAAAAAATGGACACATTAGCATCAGTTACCATCAGTTATTGTCCATTTTTTAACACTGTCCGTTATTTTTGTTTGTTTGTTTCTGCTTTCTGAGCATGCGCAGAAACAAGACAGACATAAAATAACAGACATTAACTGATGGCTATCAGTTACTGTCCTTTATAAGTCAGTTACCCATAGACTTCAATGTTAAAAAAATAACGGACACTTGCTGTCCAACAAGAATCCGTTTTTCCAAACGGACAAAAAAGTCCTGCATGTAGAATTTTTTGTCCGCGGAAAAAAAACGGACTTCTGACGGATTGGGTGAAAATGGACACAAACGGACACAATATAAAAACCCATTGAAATGAATGGAAATTTTAACAAATTTCTGACGGTTCAGCTAGTGTCCGAAAATCTTGTAACAGACAATAGCTACGGACACTACTGATGGTCGCCAACGGTAGTGTGAACGCCCCCTAAAAGGTGAATCAAACTGTGCTTTTAATATGGAATCAATTTTTAGTAAACATATAAACTAAAGATAAACTTTAAACAAAGACTCTGAATTCTTCCATTATTTTACAGCAGACATGATCTTGTTTTTATCAAATATCAAAACCACTATTTATAGTTCAACCATTAAAACTGAGTGATCTGACAACTCTCAACTGCCAGAATATGTGCTAGTAACAAACTTTTCTAAGAGTTTCCAAATGCCATATCAATTCTTGAAAGTGATCTGTGTAAATTGTCTAGGCTAGGGATTAAATGCACTGTCCAATTTACCTCCTGCTAAAATATACCCCAATAAGGTGATGTTATGCCCCTTACCATGGTTTTAGAGGTTAATAATATGCCAGGCAGTCTAGTAGGTTGTTATATCCTTAAATGTTTATTGTGTCAATATTATGCCAAATGGTATGCAGTTTGATGGTACAGTATTCTATTATACCTCTGTTTCTCTCATTTTGCAGTGGCTTAACAAATAAAAACCTGGGTATGCCACATCTTAAATACATATGTGTCCACAGTTAGATAATTTAGTTCATGGGGTTGTGCCATTAAGGACACTTATCCCCTATTCACAGGATAGGGTGTAAGTGCCCAATTGCTGGGTGCCCAACCACTGGGATCCCCCCAGTGATGAGTACAAGGGACCAAAAGTACCCATAAAGTCTCCTTCTGAATGGAGCGCCAATGTGCTTGCGTGACCGATGTTCTATTCAATTCTAAGGGGCTGCAAGAGGTGCCTGAGATTACAGTCCTAGCAGCCCCATAGAAGGTTCACAAATAATATTTCTGCAAGCCTAGTGATTTAAGATACCTCCAGGCAAAATAAAACATTTTCCAAACAGGATACCCAACTATTATGTGAAAATAACTTACAGTTACCCTAGGCCAGTTTTAAGGAAACACCAGGTTGCAGGTTGTAAATGTAGGTGCATTGTAGTGTGATACCATTTTCCTGTACAATGTATGGTCAAATGAAGGTTTGTGAGAAAAAGCCATCAGTCCATTGTTTTTAAATACTGTACATACCATGTTGAAGAACAATTACTGTATCTACTCTGTAAATATATATTTTAATTATATTATCACCGATAACCATATTTTTTTCAAATTCCTCACAATCACCAGCATACTGTACTACCAAAATATTGCTGGTGAAGCACACAAGTTTAGATTTATCTGCATCCCTTCTATAGTCTTTTAAAGATGTCAGGTCAGAACACATGAAGTAGAATGTCTAAGTGTATTTGAAATGTTTCTGTCCATACTCGTTTTTCAACTAAATTGACAAATGCTGGCATTGTAATGTTATTCTTGACAGAGCTAAGGTAAATTCATCATGCTAAAGTGAAATGATTCTGGCAGCTACCCAGTTTGCAACAATCAAATTGTGTGTACAGTTGAGACCTAAAGCTACCATGTTGAAAAACAGAAAAAAATCAGAAAAACAAGCCATTCCCCATCTATTGGTCAATGTATTGATATTATCATGACCATAGATAATTTTGATTATGAGTTATGATACAGTATATAAAAATAAAGGTGAACATGATTAAATGAATAGCAGATAATATAAATATACATATGTAATATAAACATCCAGGAAGAATTTTTTTTTTGACTGTATAGATCCTGACTGCATGGATTCACTCCATTTAGAATCCAGTAGAAATATAATGGGTTTCTTTTTATAAAATAGATGTTATAAAAAAACATACATAAATAATTCTTGAGTAAACCCAGCCAAAGACAGATAACATTTAGTTTTAATCTAATACATTTGAATTAATGCTGTTGTAATATAATTTTGGCAGAAACTGAATGATGCCAGCTGGAAAATGTAAATAAAATAGACTTCAGTATGTGTGAATCAGTCAGGGTCACATGACATCGGGCTGTGACTGTTTTTTTATGATGTCATAAAGGGATCATGCACATGGCACAGCCATATGCAAAATCTGTATGCAGGCTCTGTTGGGTTCTGGTTGAATAAAGATATTCTCCCATAAATGCAATGCTACTGGGGCTGAATAAGTCCCTAGATATGGAGTTAGATAGAATATGTCATGGTTATTTTTCATGTCAGATTCATAGTGAGTATGATATCTAGAATTCATCACATGAATTCAGGTGGCTGCAGCAAGGCTCAAATGGAGTTTGTCTACAGCTGTAATATGACCATGCACACAAGCCCAAATTAAGACTAAAAAGAAATGTATTTCCAAATATGTATGATGTGGACATGTGAATGGATTCAGTCTCTTGGTTCTCTCTTGGTTTTTATTATTTCATCTTTTCAATGAAAATGGAAATAGATACAGATAATATAATTAATGAGATGCAGTAATTTATGATAATTAACAATCATTTTAATGTCCAAGTGACTAAAAACTATTGGTTAACATTTATCCAGTGACATTTAAGAAAATACATTTGTTATATTACATTTCACTGTAATGGATCTTTGCAGAGTTCTCCACTCTGGCTAATAGATCAGTGTTCTGAACAGGGCATTTAGGACCTCTTAAAGGGGATGTCCCATTACAGACACTTATCCCCTATCCACAGATTGCAGTCCCAGAAACCCCACAGCAGTGAATGGGGCGCCGTCCATGCAAGCAAACTGGCGGTTCATTCAGTGTGTTCTCCTGATCACTGGGTAATCCGGTGATTGACCCCTCAGTGATGTGACACTTACTCCGAAGCCTGAGGATAGGGAATAAGTGTCAGTAATTAGACATAAATGAGCACGTATTACATGGTTACTCACCTTTTCCTACTGTAATAACTTATGATAATTCTTTAAAGAAGGGTTTGTCCAGATAGAACAACACATTTCAAGTAGGAAAAATTTTCTTTTTTTGGTTATTAAAGGTCTTTACTTTTTGTATTCTCTTAAAATGTCAATTTAGGCAGCTATGATCACCGGTGTCTGTACAGATTTACCAAGAAAGCCATACTTTTCAATATTTTAATCACCATTTTTCATTAACCCCTAGCCACATAATAATGTACATGTATATTACAGAAAGGATAAGATTATGTGCTGGAGAATGAATGTGACAGCTGCCCTCCAGCACTTTACCCCTGGGATTGGAGAAACTCTCTCTCTGTTGGTCCATACAATATGATTTCTGGAGTTGACGGTCTAAGGGCCCTTGCACGTGAGTCCTGTCCATGGGAAATGATCTGTGTGTGGACGGTTATGATTACAGATGAGCGAAGTATTCAAAAACTCGATTCAGCAACTTCGCTGAATTTCGCGATACAATTCTATTCGATCCAAATTAAATCGCGGCAAATCGCGTAACAAAAACAGCTATTTATTGGCTGCAGAGAGCAGAGGTGGGCTTCAAAATGGCGGAACCCCTTGGATGCCACGGTCATGTTTGACTGCTGCATGCAAGGTGTAAAACCCCCGATCGGTTATGGAGCCGGGTGTTAGCTGTCAGTTACAGCTAACACCCTGCTCCATAACCGATCGGGGGATTTAACACCTTGGATGCAGCAGTCAAAAATGCTGTGTGCGCTCGCAAAGGGCTAAAAGGGGTGTGACATCACAGGACTGGCTGCTGATTGCCTGCACGCATGGCATTGTGGGTGATCCCGTGTTCCCAGAGTTCCTTGACCCATTTCCTAATACGTACAGAAGTCATTTTGAACTAAATGCGAATCGTTACCACGAAGCATGAGGAAATTCGGATCCAATGCAAATCGAATTTTTCCAGATCGAATTCCACTTCTGCAGCTTCGATTTTCTCATCTCTAGTTATGATGCAGTGAGCTCCCAAATGCTACAGTAATGAGACAATAGCATTACGTCAGTTCATTACTGTATTAATCAGACTGTTCGGGAGCTCAGTGCATCATAGCATCATATCTGACTATGATGCAGTGGCTCCTATGCACTAGGCCGGGTTCAGTCCGGGTACTAACACTCACACACGGAATGTTTTCAACAGATAGGACTTGGTCATGTGCAAGGGCCCTAACTAACGCCTTCAGGGATGCATACCTAAGATAAGCCCTAACAAACGCCTTGCATTTTGCATGCACAGGTAGCAATGTATTGTCATACAGACTTCTGAAAGTACATTATGTTAAAAAGTAAAATATGGACTAAAAATGTAAACTGATTTTAAATAAAATGCAATTTTTTAAAATAAACCAGCCAAATCTAACTCATTGCCAAGAACATTTCTCAAACACTTTATGTGCCAAGGATTTATAAGACACATCCTTGCTACTAACAATTCTATGTCCAGATGTATAGAACCCAGAGCTGCAATCCTGATAGCATTTTAAAGCTGAGAATCTTCTAGCTTAGGTACTATAGTTCCCAAGATACAACTATTTGAAGTACCCCCTCCACCCTTAAATTCTCGCTTAAACTAATATGGAGGAGGAGGGAGAGCTGCAGGGGAGCAAACAGACTGAATGGGAATAGTAGTAACAGGATCCTGTTCCTAACTGTAGATGTTACTGGGGAGAGGGGTAACTTGGACTATTGAAATTTGTAATTACCCACTTTTCCCCCTCAATCAGAGAGCATACGTGCTAGCCTAATGTTACATATTGGGCTATTTTCTTTTACGAAAAGTAGTGATAAGATGAGCCCTTACTTGTCTAAAAATGTCTGAGCAATAAAGTAGGCATTACCATAAACCTTTAAAATCTCAAGATAATAAAATCCCTAGTGCAAAATATGCTGACCACCTCTCTAGCCGTATCTGATGTATGTTACCATAATAACTGTAACAATTATCACTAGACTAATGTCAAAATGTCTAACACATTTCACAGATGGAAAACATTTCTGTCAGTCAGAAAAGACATTTTTATCCACTGACTTTTGCCATTAAAATTCTGTATTGTATGAGGCCAGGCCCCATGTTGCGAAAACGCAGCGTTTTTTGCCACGGTGGAAACCCTGCTGCAAAAAAACTCTGCGTTTTACTCTACCTGCAAAGTAGATGGGATTCTGGCTAATCCCATCCACACATTGTAGAAAATAATCCCCAGCGGAAATGCTGCGATTTTCATAAACGCAAACATTTTTGCAAATTGCAGCATGGCAATTATACTTATAGAAATTCTGACGTTTTCTGTATAGGTATAATGGATATGCAGATTTTTTGCAGCGATTCGCTGCGTGGGGACTTAGCCTTAGACAGCTTTCAGATGGTGGTAATATGAAATTTTTTGTATCCATAGTACAGACTCAAGACCCAGACCTCCATTGGATCATCAGAACCAGAGTTATGGTTATCAGAGTTCTTTTTTACTGAAGAACTGCATTCAGTTTTCAACTGCTGTAATAAGTAGCACATGCTATTGTACATTTCACCTGTATGCCAATGCTAGTAAATTGAAAGCCTATGGTTTACTGGTTGTTAGTGTACAGGTAAAATTCATAGCATATATAGTATACATCTGGCAAATCCCTTTAAATGTATATTTTTATTTACATACATTTACTTTTTTTCTATTTTTTTTGTATTTATTAGGCTTTTAGTCTTATATAATTTTTTTTTCATTTTTAAGACATTATCTGTTCAGCAGATCAATACCAAAAAATTCTGAAGGTACTTATGTAGAAGCATTGCCAAACCACAGAGAGGTTGAAAAAGCTTCAGAAATGTGTATGGTTTAGAAAACATGCAGTTCATGTCACGTGTATGTTTGTATGTGTGTACACACACATTATATATATATATATATATATATATATATATATATATATATATATTTTTTTTTTTTTTTTATTATTTTTTTTTTATTTATAATTTATCTTTTGTAAACATAAATCACATAAGGTTTAGGGTCACACTTGGGAATCAATATGTGTAAATATATATGAAGTTGCTACATTCTGCTTAAGAATAGATGAAAGACAAATAAGTATCCACCGCATTTTAAACTCATTATTAACATACAATTCTTGCTCCTATGCGGGAATTACAGCAGTTGTACTGGGAAAACAAATTGTAGCTCACTTCTATTTGCAATTAGCCGTGTTAAAAAACATTGCTAAAATAGTAAACATATACTGCTCACTTAGACATAACTAATGCTTTAGTATATATGGATATTGCTTTTCAGATCATATGTTCTTTAAACAGCAGGAACCAAGAGAATACTGGTAAATTGCTCCATGAACTACTCTTTGAGATACATTATCATAACAACAAAGGCTCAGTGTATAACAGACCTACACAAAAGAGCTGTCAGTTTGGGAATCATTTTCTACTGGGGATCTCACAAGTTGCAGAGCCATTGTAATCTTAAAACCAAGTGAAGATTCAGAAGAATGTGGCAGCTATCCAATCCGCTCCTAACAAAGCTCTGAACTGAATGGTCCTGGCATTCATTTTAGCAAAAAAAGAGAAGGCAGACAGACCAGAATGGTCTTTTGAAGAACCATGGACCTCATTGGTTGTTCAGCTTTTAAAAAAAAATCTTATAAACCAGGAAAGGAAACCATGTTTATTAATTTTTGGGCTAGTGATCTCTAGAAAGTAATTGCAATCCATTAAATACTTAACATAACAGGAATACAATTTTGTCACTTTTAACGTCAGGATGTTTTTAGCCTGTCTATTTAACCTATTGTGAGCATCATTTTTAAATATAGGACACAGTTATAAATTAACAGTTAGATTAATTGGTAACTAGACAAAAATGATGTGTGCCCAATAATTATTGCACAAAAAGTCATTCTTTGAATGGGCATTTTAAATATTTTGGTTCTGATATAAGATGCCAATTAATTAAAGAATATCTTTCTAGAAAAACAAAACAAAGTTCTATACATATGACAATCAAATGTATACTAAATGCGTACTAGAGATTTGTTTTGAAAGAAAATTTCATACTCCCAATGTCATTCCCAATTAAGTTCTCCAGGTAATGACCCCATTTGCATAGTGAGCTGAACCCACATGTGGGAATTTTAATGGGCACACCACCTGAGTACATTAATTGAGAGTGACACTACTTGAACTAGTTTTGTGCTTAGCCCACTGAAAATTCTACTCATATTATTTTTAATGTCAAGCTACAAGTCAAATTTCAAGATGATGGATTTGTTCTTTTTTTAAGCACAGAGTGTGAATAAAGGCATTCTGTTATGCACTGCACATCTTTACTTACCTAATGTGTAGTTCTCATTGTGGCCTGCACCATGTCTTTCCAGCAGCTGGGATTTCATTTCTACATGACTGTGTTGTGTCTGGTTTCCATAAATTTGCACTTAATTGACAGTAAATAATCCATTTCGTTACTAAAATTGCTTAAAGACATTTATTTTTGGGGGTATGAAAGACAGCCAATTAGGGATGGCATTAAAATGGCAGACAAGTGTTTTTACCATATTATTAATGCTAGAAAATCAAGATTCTGATGATATATGTTGCCAATGTAGAAGCAAACTCTATATTTTAGATTAAGCGTACTATATATATATATATTTTTAAGACTAATGTGGTTTGGCTCCGTGCCACAGATTTCACTATATTCTAAAGAGAAACAATATCCTGTTCATTCCCCCTAAAAATGGCATTTTACATTGTAATACCACTTCATATTTTTCCTTTCAATAGAACAGAAAGTGCACAGATCATAAAATGCATTTTTATGTAAGCATAGCCTTAATATCACCTATGACATCATAAATACACCAGAACAAAGGATACACACAAATTGTAGTTATTTTTAAATGTGAACTGTTACAAAAGCAATATAAAAGACATTTAGTATCCATTAAAATGTGTTTTAAAATCACTTACATTGACAGCTTATCAGTGCTTGAAGCCTGCATCATCTTCCTCCCATTCTTTGCTACATATATGACAGTGAAATTCTGTACCTTAATTAGCAATATTTGAGCCATATACTGTAAGATGTGGACATAGATATGGGTGGCAATTTGAACTAACATCATGTTTATAACACAAATGCTACAGTAGTGGAAAATCAGCTATCCTGTGAAAAAGTGAGCTTTTAAAAAATAATATTTCTTTGTTATATTTCATCATTTCTTGTTTAATTAAGGGCCTTCTATACAACATTTTAAGAAGTTCTCAAGTTTAGTATTTTCAGAAATCTACACTATGACATTGTGTCCTAAAAGCCAATGTATGATATTCTAATACCAAATCAAATTCAGATTCCCATTTGTCCATTGTACCCACTTTTTCAGCTTGGGCACTCTGATTCAGCAAAATTACAGCAAGCTGCAATTCTGTGTGTGTTGTGATTCCTTTCCATCATAGCCAACATTATTTTTTTCAGTATTTTGTGCTATAGAAGCTCTTCTGTGGAATTGAGCCACATGGGCTACACTTTGCTCACCAATGTGCATCAGTGTGCCCTGGGCAGTCATGATGTTAGTTATCACTGTATGCTGGGAATATACCACAAGACCTGTCCTTTTGGAGATTTTCTTACCCAATTTTCTAGCTATCATAATTTGATCCTTGCCCATTTTCCCGATTCCAAAACATCAGCTTCAAGAACTAACTTAACTTTTCACTGCCTGCCTGATTATAATCCAATTGTATTCATTGTATCTGTCAGTGTCAATGTTGTGGCGGATTGGTGTTTTCATCTGTATAGAATGTAAACTGATGCAAATCAGTTCTGTCATGATATATTTTTTTTTATCATTGAGGTCAGTGGGTGCCAGACTTGATGCAAACTGCTCTTAACTTGTCATCATTTTTTTTCAATCAGGTTAGATCAAGTGTGAATCCAGTCTAGCACAATTAAGCAATCCATGGCAGGGTAATCTCATGGAGCTCTAAATATTATTTTCATCATTTATAAAGTCTTGATTGCTTTCATTTCTCTCATACTGTCTACATGTATTCCCTTGTAAAATAGATCTTCAAAAGTAATCAGCCCTAATATTTATCATGATATTATGTACATACATTCTATAGCGTTACATCCCACTACTTACTTATTGCATTGAACCCAAGTTTTAGCCTGCTTTATGGCCAAGGAAGCTAGCAAATCTTTGAATGCAACCCATTAGAAAGTTTGTAAAAAAAAAAAAAAAAAAACACCCTCACAAGATTAGTTGATCTTTTATAATGCAGTAGGATTTGTTTTTCTTACATTTCTACTATACAGTACCTGGCGTTAAGACAAAAAAAGAAACTTCCAGCTCAAGTCCTACACAGATATTCTACAAGCAATGCATGGGGGATCAAAACCCTGCAGAATTGTAGTTGTAACTCTGGATCTTAATGCCTGATGTAACTAAGGATAAAAACAAAAAGTGAACACTGTATTTGCAAAGTTTCTCAACTTGATATGTTGTGTGATTATATAAGTAAACTGTAAAATAGTGTTTAAGAATTAATTACTGACCACATCCAGACAGATATGAATCCCTAAAAACAGTAGCAATAAGACAAACAGAATGCTTACCTCCAAAGGCACAGCAGGTAAGCATCAGTTACTTCATAGTTAATATTTAATAAAAAAAAAAAAAGTTCAAAACTGACAAAAAAGGAAAATGCCTTACAGCCACCCTGTTTTTGCATGCTTTTTTGACAACATTTTGCTTCTGCATCAACTTTTCAAATTTTTCCTTCAAGTCGGGTCAATTGTACATTTACAAACTGTGAACTTTTCTTCATTTTGTGGCATTTCATTAACATTTAGGCTTCAGTAGGCATATTCCAAAAACTAGTACTTACACTGATACACATTATAATTCAATTGCCAAATTTTTTGTCCATATATGTTTATGAAAATAATGTAAATAGCACATAAATGTACTAACTGTCTTGAATGGAAAGAGTATAATATTCAACAAAAATAACATTGGTATAATTTTACCTGCTTAAAATGAACAAGTTGCCTTTGCGAAATGACTAAGACAAAAAAGTAAATTGAGATCTCTTAAAATAGCTATTCAGAATTTCCATTCTATTAGGGTAATACATCATCTCCTTTTCTGCAGCCTTTTTTTCCACAATAATATTCATTATCTAAGACCTATTTCTAAAGGACTGAATTATCTGACAAGACCGTGAGCCTTTAGAAATTAATTTACACAATTTCCATGAGTAACTTTGAGAAGTTTGTCATGCTCTGTTTAGAAAACATTTTTGTATACTGTATACAGATCTCAACTCAAATAAAAAATTATGACACTAGCTTCAGATTCTTGCTGGATTACATGAATGTGAAATATGATTATTTACAAAATATTTGGATGCATAGCTATACAATTGTAATTTGCAAAAATTGCAACATAAATATAAATGATTTAAATTGATTTGGTTAATTTAGGATGCAGATACGTTTTCTATTGTATTAGTCCTTTAAATGCAAGTTTAGTAACAGATTATCTGTTTCGTACATGTGGTTGTGAGGAGTACAACATTTTTTTTCCTTTGGTTATTCAAATAATATTTGCATTTTCTGATGAAAAATAGGGCTTTATTTTTATGTTGGTTTAATTTTTCAATGTTTTTTTCTTTATTTAATATCTGAGAAAATGTAAACAAAAAAGGGGAAATGTGTCTGTTTTCACATTTTTTACAGCACAAAGTGATTCTAAAAAGATTTAAAATACTTTTTTTTCCCTCTCCATTACAGTAACTTTTACATAGGTAATGCTTATTGTTGTGTTAATGGTTGTGAGGCTAGAACCTGTGATGTGTCACTTTATTTTTTATCTTTTTTCTTTCTTTCTTTCTTTCTCTTTCTTTACACATTGTGCCCCCCATATGGTTATAATAAACCTTTGGGGAGCATTTTAACATTCTTTTTTTTTTAGTTTTTCTGATAAATTAGCACCAATTACAATAGAAATGCAGCCTCTCATCACTTACTGTACACCTGATCTGGGTTATCTAGGACCCAGCAGCTCATGCAGGTCCTAGATGACCAGCGAATCACAAGACCACAGGGGTTGATGTGGATCATGGCAGCTCCCATAATTGTATATACAGTAATCAGGATGCCAGAGAAGGCAATAAATCATCAGTCTTCCAACTGTGGAAACAGCTGGCTCCCTGCTTCTGCCGTTGCATGGTTTTGTGCAATTGTTTAACTCTGGAAGGGCATAAATATATATATATATATATATATATATATATATATATGTTCTTGTATGGTTAAGAGTACATATGAAGACATCGAGCAGTCTGGAAGTGGTTATTATTATCAATAAAATGCTCCTTGCACTGAATGCTGTTAAGACTGAGAGCTCTATGCTATACTTTCTGATTCAAATTGTGAATAAATCAGCAAATATGGAACAGAGGGATCTCAATGCAAAGCGTATTCTATGTTGAGTGCAGAAGGCTGGCAGAGTGATGTCAGAAAAAGGGGAGTTGTTTTGGAAACTTTTTATGCTGAGCGTTGTAATATGTAACAGTATAGGAACTAAAATGTATACTCATCTTAAAAATCAGCATTTGAGGAATGAAAATGATAACTAATCTTGGTAATTTACAGCTCTAGTAGCTCCACAACTCTTCCCTCCCATCCAAACTGTTACATACATGACAATGATGGCCATCAAGAACCAAAACACTCAACAATGTAAAAAGCTTAAAGCAACCTTCCTTTAGTATATGTGAGGCAGTTCCTCAATGTTCATCTATTTATCACTGGTAGTGGTGGTGGTGGGGGAAGCAGCAGCACCCTCAACCAATAATGAACCCTAAGGAGTCCTCAGACTGTAGGTCAGGGGTACACAACTAGTTTTTGTAAAGGTCAGCTTACCTGTTAGGCTCAAAAGAAAAAGACAAACGCCAAGCGGCATATCGTGTAAATTCGTAAATAATGGAAATATAGGTTCTTGTAAGTAAATCGACCGGTTGGTTTCTCACCTTTTTGTGTTGTGATATAGTCTCAGCATAGAGAGCCTGATATTAAATCCAAGGTGAGAGTGGCAACTGGGTTCGTCCTACGTCAACAAATAGATTGGAACGTCAGAGTGCACTAGAAAGATTGGGTACCACAGCCCAGAGAGATGATGGACAGCCCACGCTCTTACACAGGAATTACCGGGTCACAATGGGTTATTTGTATAAGATTTCTTTGTTGTATACAGGACACTATGCGTTTCAGAGCTATACGCTCCTTTATCTAGTGCAATAATTACCAATCTGGTAGTACATACAAGCTAAGTTTGTACTCATTTATGTTCGTTCATTCATTCATTTTCTGCAGTTAGTCCCAGAAAATTCTTTTAAATAAATCACTGCTTGGTGGTCTTCTGGGGACCTGAATTAACAGTCACTTTAAGCACTATTTGAAATGAAGCCTTTAATTTGTACCTGTTTTCATGGCAATGTGTGTTTAATAGTACAATTCCCAGAAACACATTTTTTAAGCACTTTTAGGTTAAGGCCCCATGTAGCGAGATGTAGCAAAAAAAATGCTGTGGAAAAAAAAGTCGCGGAAATGCATCACTTTTTTTTCAGCAGCATTTTTCATTGCATTTTCACAGAGTTTTCCTCTGCTGACTTTCTGCTCTATTATATCTGTATGGAAAATGCTAGTGTTTAGGCAGATACTATGGACATGCTGTGATTTTTCACAACATACGAGTTTTCGCAACATGGGGCTTCAGCCTTAATATTATCTATGCAAACTGGATTTGAAACTTGTATCTACAACTATTATACTGTCAATAGTTTATTTGCTAATAAAACTCTTCACAAATTTGGAAATTACTGTATGCACACTACAATTAGTCATCCAGCCATACTGCACACACAAAGTACTCAGTGGATGATGCATCAGAAAGAGAGGCAAAATGTGGAATCAGTTTACATGACCCCAAAATAGTCACCCATTGTAAGCAAAAGAAAGCACTTAAACTCAATAATCCAATATGTAAAATAAAATTCTTTATTTTTAAAATAACATAAATCCAGTTAACGGAAACAGTTCAATGTTTCGTTTTAGTAAATAATATCTGTTGTGATATTAAAGTAATTTTAAACAAGATTAAAAAAAGAAATAAAATAAAACAATGAAAGCAGATTAAAGTCTATCAGATCTGGATCTACATTAAAGAGATATACATTTTCACATTGTTAAATTTTGTTCTGCTCACTAGGATGTTAGTTCTGCGTGTATTACTTCATACACCTTAACCAGAAACAAAAGGACAAACTAAACATGAACAAAGTATTTAGTATATGTTTTCTCTGCTACAGAGATATTTATAAACACACTTGATGATAATTCTAGTGCAGAATATTAGCATAATACAAGCTATTTAGAAATAAATCCCATGTTATTCACCATTTCAGATTAACTGTAACAGCTTTATTTCAGAAGGAACATATGACTCTAATATTTGTATATATATATACAGTAATAAGTATCAGGTTTTAAATGATTGCTCTGGAAAAATAAAAACACCAGTAACATAAATACAAATTGACATCTGAATTATTGAATACCCCCAAACCAGTAAGAAGTAAAGCCGATATATACCATATTACATATTATCCATATTATATTTTTTAACCTTACTATAAAAAACACCTTGTGCAATCTTCCAAGATAGTTTTGGCACAGACAAAAGGATTGTAGACACCTATCTAGATTTTTTTTCTACTGATATCAAAGGGAGACCTTTGTTATGATAGAGAAGGAGATAATAAGAAAACCATACTAAGAAGTAAAATATATGGCTCTTTGAAGTCCCTCTGCTTTCATAGAGAATTCTCATCTAACACTGCATGTAATTAATAGGCAATCATATATAGAAAAACTTAGGATCTTCAGAGGCAATGGGAGAGAGATAATCTTACTGATGCACCTCTAGTTATTGAATCTGAAGCAAATCAAAATTGCTTATTATATAAACCTAAACATGATATAAATAGCAATCAAGAACACACTTCCAAAAAGCACAGTACCTTATGTTCCTTTCAAGTTTATTTACAAGTAATTCACGTCATCAATGGAGATCTAAAAATGCACCAAATACCCTTCCAGATTTAAAAATGTTCTATTATCAGTTTGGATACTAGTCACAACATATACCATTTTGCTTACAGTGGTACTCTGGAAAAGCTGAAAATCCAGTTTTTGTAATGGGATGCAGTTGCCCACCCCTCTCTCAAGTTTTCAACTACACCTAGTTTTCCCATACGGCAGTCTGACTGTAAGCCCAGGTTCCAGGCACTGGTTACAATGACTGGCTCCTAGAAGGAGTAAGATAACTGCTGCTAAGGCACTAAAGTATGCAGGCAGGCTACAGAACCAGCTATGATGGGGACAAACTAGATTTGGAGATGGGGGGGGGGATAAATCTTCAGATGTTTGGAATGTCCCTTTAACAGTGATTGACTTAAAAGCACCACAAAAGTACTGCGTTCTAGGGCGAAGAGTGCAGCTAAATAAACAGGACATGCAACCCATCATTTAACTAATAACTACTTTTGGTGTCCTGAATATGACGTGAAGGCATATGACATTGAAGTGAAATCTATTACAAGCATATATATTAAGTTATTTTAGAAACAAAGGGACACAAGTTACAGTATTTTCTATTTTGTTATGCCTCTATTTAAAAATAAATTAAGTATTGCAGTTTTCCCATGTGCTGACATCTAGTGGCCAAACTGGCTAATCTAAAACCTGTTTAAAGGGATCATTCAGGACTATGATGCTGAGCTCCATTTCCTCTCCTCAGGCAGTGGCATCGCATCCAATTGTCACATGGCCATGTTGCAACTCAGTGCTATTCTACATTGTGTTGTGACTAAGCTTGCTAAGTAGTGAAGAGGCCACAGCAATTAATATCATAGTCCTGCATAACCCCTTTAAGGCTGGGGTGACGCTGACTATTGAATACCATCAGAATATTATCATCAGAAAGCAGAGGATTATCGACAGGTCTACTTTACTCCCCCAAATGCAGAGTGCAGATGGCAAACACACAGCAGAATGGGGGGCCAGTATAAAACTGGTCATAAATTAGGAATTTCAGATGACCATTTTGAAGGTCTATGAAGGTTCTTTTAGGCTAAATGAAAAATAGTCAGTCAATGTCTGATATGATTTGTGGCCCAATATCAGCTTCTATTGATGGAATGCAGATTTGTCATTCAGTATTAACAACTTTTCAACTAGAGCACCAGATAACGGCTGAAAAAAATTCAACACGGCAGGTCATCTTTTCAACAGATATCTGTCATCATCAGCATCTGTCACACTTGTTTGTGTCAAAAAATGGGCCCATGTTCAGCACAAAATGGTCTAAATGAGCCTTCTTGGCTGTCCAAAATCTCTACTGAATGGTCATCTTTATTGGAAAAAGACTGTACAGTATATTATTCCATTCTATTAAGACTGTGGAAACTTGTTCCCTTAAAGTAACTGTACCAAGTTTGCAAGTTGTCACCTATCAACAGGGACCTCCACCAATCATGAGAAAGGGGTCCTCTTCTCCTAGCAAAACCAGTGCATTGCCGCACCATTCATCAACACTGATGCTCAGCCATGTGTGGCAGTCCCAATAGAGATAAATGGAATGGCAATGCGCCTGTATGACCTGCCACACAAGTCATACAGAAAAAAAAAAAAACTGGACACCTTTCTCGTGACCATTGGGGTCCCAGAGATTGGACCCTCAAAGATCAGCAAACTATCACCTTTCCTGTGGGTAGATGATAACCAATAAACATGGTCCAAGCCCGGTCAGCATTCCACCCAGGTAAAACACATACAAAAATAAATTAATGTAAAATTATTCATATTAAAAGCATGAAATACATTGGCACTAGTAACACTTGGTTGTTTTACATGAGCTTAAATAATTCATGATGACACTGTCTTTGAGTTACAAAGAACCTGCTACTTTTAAAGGGGTTATCCAGTTTTAAAAAATATGGGCCAAATAGCAGGATGCATCAATACAAAACACTTCCTAATATACACCCTGTTTACATTTGGCACTGTTTATCTGATTTATTTTCAGGTCATTAACCACAGATGTGACATTTTGTTTGCAAGGTCAATACCCCCACCACCCCTGGAGGAGTTAAAGCAGAAAACAAAACTTCACAGCAGCATGTGACATTCGGATGTGGGAGTGATTTATTACCTGTGATTTCATTGCAGGGGAAAGTGGAAAAGGGAGGGGTACATTTCCCAGATGAATCATGGGAAATGTAGTTTTTCCACAGATTCACTGCATGTAAATAACAGGGATAGAAGGAGCAGCAAGTAAAACAAAGCCAAGAAAAGGCTAAACAAGATAACAGTGAGTATTTAGCACTGCTGTGGATGTATTTGCAGATAACGGGGTTATCCAACTTCCAAAAATTAAGTAATTGTAATAAATGTTATCACAGTTTTTCTAATTAAATGTGACATACTTTGTGGAAAAGTATGAAGAAAGGTCTTTGATTTAGAAATAAAGGTAAACATAATAACCCCCTCTTTAAATTATTAAGGTATCATGCAAATGTTGTAAGGTGTTGGCCTTTTACATTATTGGGAAAAGAGTTGTGAAGATTGTCAAGCAGTGCCTCTAAAGGGTAAAGCCAAAAGGTGAAGATTGGTCCTGAGGTCCTGATCTTTATGTATTAGATAAGACTTAAAAGTAACAGGTCCTCATGGGTTTACACAATTAAAGGCACATTTTTATTGTCATCATTAAAAATATATTTAAAATAAGTTCACATAACACTTTTGGGTATAACACTTGTCTGAACAAGTCAATCTATATTTTACTCTGCATTCTCTACTAAAAGGGGTTTTATAATCATAGCAAGATAACCATTTCACTAGTATAGCAGGGACAGGCTCTCTAGGTGCCCAGGGCACTTCAGCATGATATTTGCTCCCCTTTTGTACCTTTCCCATTTATTTCCCAGTATTCTTATTGATATAGGGAATCAATGATTGTAAAACAAATTGAAAGGTACTTTACTTTAAATATTTATGGATTTATGGAATAATTTTGGATAGAGGATACATTTCTTGGGTGTTCAATGACTAAGATCCTCACTGATCCTGAAAGTAGAGGTGTTTTACCCCACTGTGAAAATAGTTGCAATGGATGCAGATGTAACCTTGCTCCATTCATTTCAATGGGAGTGCTGGAGATAGTTAAGTGCCATACTTTGGCTATCTCTGGCGTTTCCAATTAAATGAATGTAGTGGCAGTGGACACAGACACACCATAGCTACATTCATAATGGGGATAAAAAACCTTTCAGGATCGGAGAGGGTCTCAGAGGTCAGACCTCCACCCATTAGCAATTTATCCTCTATCCTATGAACAGAGGATAAATAGTTTTTATGGCTTAACTTAACGATATACAGTGAAGGAAATAAGTATTTGATCCCTTGCTAATTTTGTAAGTTTGCCCACTGACAAAGACATGAACAGTCTATAATTTTAAGGGTAGGTTAATTTTAACAGTGAGAGATAGAATATCAAAAATAAAATCTAGAAAATCACATTGTATAAATTTTATAAATTTATATGCATTTTGCAGACAGAAATAATTATTTGATCCCCTACCAACCATTAAGAGTTCTGGCTCCTATAGACCAGTTAGACACTTCTAATCAACTCGTTACCTGCATTAAAGACAGCTCTCTTATATTGTCACCTGTATAAAAGACTCCTGTCCACATACTAAGTCAGTCTCTAACCTCTACAACATGGGCAAGACCAAAGAGCTTTCTAAGGATGTCATGGACAAGATCATAGACCTGCACAAGGCTGGAATGGGCTACAAAACCATAAGTAAGACGCTGGGTGAGAAGGAGACAACTGTTGGTGTAATAGTAAGAAAATGGAAGAAATACAAAATGACTGTCAATCGACATCGATCTGGGGCTCCATGCAAAATCTCACCTTGTGGTGTATCCTTGATCATGAGGAAGGTGAGAGATCAGCCTAAAACTGCACGGGGGGAACTTGTTAATGATCTCAAGGCAGCTGGGACCACGTCACCAAGAAAACCATTGGTAACACATTACGCCGTAATGGATTAAAATCCTGCAGTGCCCGCAAGGTCCCCCTGCTCAAGAAGGCCCATGTGCAGGCCCGTCTGAAGTTTGCCAATGAACACCTGGATGAATCTGTGAGTGAATGGGAGAAGATTCTGTGGTCAGATGACACAAAAATTGAGCTCTTTGGCATTAACTTAACTCGCCATGTTTGTAGGAAGAGAAATGCTGCCTATGACCCAAAGAACACCGTCCCCACTGTCAAGCATGGAGGTGGAAACATTATTTTTTGGGGGTGTTTCTCTACTAAGGGCACAGAACTGCTTCACCGCATCAATGGGAGAATGGATGGAGCCATGTACCGTAAAATCCTGAGTGACAACCTCCTTCCCTCCGCCAGGACATTAAAAATGGGTCATGGCTGGGTGTTCCAGCAGGACAATGACCCAAAACATACAGCCAAGGCAACAAAGGAGTGGCTCAAAAGAAGCACATTAAGGTCATGGAGTGGCCTAGCCAGTCTCCAGACCTTACTCCCATAGAAAACTTATGGAGGGAGCTGAAGCTCCAAGTTGCAAAGCGACAGCCTCAAAATCTTAATGATTTAGAGATGATTTGCAAAGAGGAGTGGACCAAAATTCTTCCTGTCATGTGAGCAAACCTCATCATCAACTACAAAAAACGTCTGACTGCTGTGCTTGCCAACAAGGGTTTTGCCACCAAGTATTAGGTCTTGTTTGCCAGAGGGATCAAATATTTATTTCTCTCTGCAAAATGCAAATAAATGTATAAAATTTATACAATATGATTTTCTGGATTTTATGTTTGATTCTATCTCTCACTGTTAAAATTAACCTACCTTTAAAATTATAGACTGTTCATGTCTTTGTCAGTGGGCAAACTTACAAAATCAGCCAGGGATCAAATACTTATTTCCTTCACTGTATATGTCCCCTTCCTGGCTGATCGATGAAGTTTCAATCCCAGGACCTTCACCAAATGCTAGAAAAAAAAAAAGTCTATACTCTTAAGGTTGAACTGTCACAATTAGCAAGTGATAGTATCTGCTAAGATTGGAATACCTCTTTAAATGAAATGGGCAGCATAAGAATACTTTTCCAAATTTTTATATTTTGTTTAAATTTGATCTCCAGTAAATCATATAAAATAAAACATTTAGCAGTGCAAAAAGGATAATTTCTATATATATCTAAAAGTCATTTTCAGTTGAAAGTAAAAACTCCAGTTTAGAAGATCAACGTCCTAGTTAGCTTCATGAAGGAAAGCAAATTCCACAGCATTCCATGCAAATTTCCAAGCAATCAGAAGATTCACAACAGGCGTCCATTATTCCACAATCCATATCACAAGGGCAGTTGCAGTCATCTCCCATCTCTTCTCCGCAACAGCAACAACAGGCTTCAGAAGTACAGACTCCACAAGAAGCTTGTCCTAATACTATGTTGCAGAGTGTGACAAACTCACAAAATAAGCAAGCTAAGATACAGTGAACACAGCAATCTTCATAAGGTAGGTCGTCCAGATAGGCGAAGATGATGCATTGGAGTAAATGTATTAAAAGGAAAAAGAAAGAGAAGTCAAAGAGATTATTAAGGTAAAATAAAATATAACAAACCAAGCTAAAAACTGCAAGATCAATTCAAGTAAAATTAACAACTGGGTTACTGTTTAGAAAAAACATTGATACGGTACAAGCATGCATGAAATATTTATGTAAAATTGTTAACAGGCACATAATTATTAGAAATTTTTGGGAGTTCTTAATTTGTTTCAGAGTACTCAATTTTAGTCATTCCTTTGTTAAAAATTTTATAGCATAACAAATCAACACACAACACGAGAATCAATATTGCTAATGCTAATATATATTGACATTCAGTATCCACTCAGGTATGTACGAGTCCAGTGGATTTTACATTTGAACAAAAGGTGGATAAAACAATGTAGTGCCAGTGGTGCCATAATATATTTATATAAAGATTTAGGCTAAAGCCCCACGTAGATTCTCTTACGTAATTTCTTATTTGTGCATGTCCTTTGATGCATGCATTGTAACAGAATACTCTCACAAGCAACATGAGATTATACAATACCTTCGATGAAACTTTTGCTACACAGGTATTTGCAATTTATCTATTATATGTATACTAATTATTTTCTAGAGCACTGTATAAACACTGAAAAGTACCATTTGGTTACAAACCCCTGACAAAGCTGCAAGTGGGGGCAGCGATAAGCATGGGGTTTTCCCTTGCTGCTTCTGGGTAACTTTTGTTCTGCTCCTTTTCATTTTGATATTGGTTGCATTATTTTTGCGTTGGGTAATTTGTGTTGAACCTTTTTTGTTACCCAGGACTTTGGTATATTTTATACAGGTTTGTTATTAACATTAGTCATAAAAACGTATTAGTAAAAGCTGGGCATCAATAATTTGGAGGCAAGATAAGTTTTTTTTTAAGCTAAAAAGTGCTTGAACAAAACTTCTGAGCTAATTTTCCTATTGACATTTATAACTACTAAAGTAATTTAAAACACATCATTTATTGTGATGTTTAATTTGAAATAAAGATTTATTTAGTTAATTATAAAACCACATATCTGTGGCTAGTTTTACACCAAAAATGTAAAGTTTTAGTTAAAGAGGACCTTTCATGTCCTCAGGCACATGTGGATTTATATACCACTAGAAAACTGACAGTGCGCGGAATTCAGCATGCTGTCGGCTTTCCCGTTATGTGCCCTGGGGCTGGAGATATCGGTGCCGTTAATTTTCTGCCCATCGACAGAAGGGCATTCCTGACAGTCTAGCTGGGCTGTGAGGAATGCCCCCTGACTGTACTTGTCCATAGACTTGTACTGGGGGGGGCCTTCCTCACAGCTCAGCGTCATCGCTGGGCGGTAAGGAACGCCCTCTCTGACAGTACAGGGCAATGGATGAGTACAGTCACGGGGGCATTCCTTACAGCCCATTGATGACGCTGAGCTGTGAGGAACACCCCCCCCAGTAAGGTCTATGGATGAGTACAGTCAGGAAGTGGGGGCGTTCCTCACAGCCCAGCTATACTGTCAGGAACGCCCTTCTGACGATGGGCAGAAAATTAACAGCACCGATATCTCCAGCCCCGGGACACATAACGGGAAAGCACTGTCAGCTTTCTAGCGGTATATAAAACCGCATGTGCCTGAGGACATGAAAGGTCCTCTTTAAGTTGATTTGACGTGTGACTGATATTTGCTGGGGAAGCCTATGCTCCAACAAGGTGAATACTTTAGCAAATGCATGCTTCAAAGATGATTTCAGGCACAAGGAATATATTCCATGTACTACATTATTTTTTTTTACTACTGGCTGCTGATGTTTGTCTCTAATCTATTCCCTATGGATGTTGTCACCCTCTATATTATGTTACAAGCCTTAGTATTTTCAGAATGGTTGAGAAATAAGTGCTTGTGCAGTTGTCTATATAAATAGTTAACCAAGTGCAGATACAGGGTATGTAGTAAATCCTATGCACTGGAGATCCTGCTGATGAGTGCTGGTCACCAGTTAGGCTGGGTTTAAACAATGCTTTTTACTATGCATTTCACCAATATGCTGACAGTCATTAAATTGAAAAACTATCGTTTACTGGTTATTACATATTAAGATGTACTGCTCATAACTACTATTAAAAAACTGCATACAGTTCTTCAGAGAAAAAACACTATGTTAGACTAAAGCCCCATGTAGCGAGCCACAGCCGAAAAAAAAAACACTGAGAAAAAGACCGCATTGCGTTTTCACAGAAAGTCCACAGAGTTTTCCTCTGCGGGGCTTTCTGCTTTTATTATACCTATACGGAAATTGTCAGTGTTTAAGTATGTATAATTGACATGCTGCGATTTACAAAAATGTTTTTCAGGTACTGTAATATGCAGCGTTTTTTGTCACAGCCAAAATGCTGTGTATTCGCAACGAGGGGCCCCAGACTAATCCTTAGGCCAGGACCCCACATTGCAGAAATACAGGGTTTTTTTTTTGTTGCAGATTTTGTTGCTTTAGTTTGAGCCAAAGCCAGGAGTGGATAGAGCTAAAGGTAGAAGTATAAGTACTTCCTATATGTTTTCCATTCCATTTGTAGCCATTCTTGGCTTTGGCTCAAAAAAACGCAACAAAATCTACAACAAAAAAAAAAGTTGCGTTTCCGCAATGTTGTGCCTTATCCTTAAAGTCTATGTCAGGTGCACATCTATTCAGTTAATCTATGAAACCTATAGTAAACCAATTAAAATAACCTTACAGATCCACAGTTAAACCAACTATTAGGGACTGTACATAAAAAGCTAAAAAGAGACATGACAGAAGAAAGTTAAAACTACAGTAGCCTTTTACAGGTCAGAAAATGTGAAAACGAGGTGAAAAGTTAAATTGTAATGAAAGGCTCTATTAGGGAATGGTCAAACACACCAACTTTCATTATGTATTTGCAGTAAATAAGGCTAAGGCCCCACATTTTGAAAAACACAGCATGTCAATTTTACCTGCCAAAACGCTTTAATTTTCCCTACAGATTTAATAAAGGAAGGAAAAGACACAGCAAAAACACAATGAAAAACACTGCGGAAAAAAACATGATGTGTTTCCGCTCCTTTTTTTCCACAGTGTTTTTTTAGATGCGTTCTGCAACATGGACCCTTAGCCTAAGGCCGGGGCCCCACATTGCGGAAACGCTGTAGAAAAAAAAGCTGCATTTTTAAAGTACCTGCAAAGTGGATGGATTCTGGCTAATTCCATCCACACATTGCAGTAAAAAATCTGCAGTGGATATGTTGCGTTTTCAAAAGTGCCCATGTGCTCTTTAAGGTATGGCCATGTCCTAGCCTTTCAAGATGCCCAGTTGAGTATGATGATCAATGTGTAGGCTTAGTGACACAGTATCGAGTGAGTTGATGCAGATTAGATCATTGTGGTTTTGATTATCTAATATGAGATAAATTACAGACTTAACAGATTGTCATTCACATTTACTGTTTAAGACTATTTAAATAATCAAGTCAGGTATTATTAGACGTATGCATATATATATATATATGTTGTGTGTGGGTTTTTTCTTTGCATCCCGAACAATTTTCCGGGCAGTTGTGGCCGAAATTTTGGTTGGTCTACCTGACCGTGGTTTGGTTTCTGGGCATGTTATCAGGCCAAAATCACCAGGGTATGTGAACTTTTGAACAGCGTCATTTTGATGTTTCTGGTTGTCATTATGATTTAAAATGAGAAAACACAGAAGTTTGACAGTAAATGGCTTCAACCAACCATCAACCATGAGTGGAGAAAAAGTTTTCGTGTTATCATTCATACTCTCTGAAAAAATGCCAAAAAAACAAAAAATTTGCTGGCGTATGTAAACTTTTATGTTTTATGCTTAAGACTCAGAATCACCACTCCATCTTATCTATTTTTTTGCAGTTGGGGTCTTCAAACCTGGACACAGTATACTAGATATGGGCTCACTAGTGTTCTATACAGTGGGATCATCATCTCTACCACCATCTCTAATGGTTATACCTCTAGATATACAGCCAAGCATACTACTTGCTTTCCCTGCTGTCTGAACATACAGTGCACTCATTTTGAAGCGGTCCGAATCCTTAAAGGAAGTCACTGAGATGACTACTGTAAACTATGGTATTTTTCAAGAAACAAGAACAACAGGCATTTTTAATGTTTTTTTTTTCTCACAATGGACTCGAAGTGTGGTTATCTGTGGTTATCTAAACAGTAATACTGCGATACGATATCCTGTTTATAGCGAAAGTGTTATTTGCCCTCAAATGCCAAACTGAAGAAATGTGTTTTGAGTCTTGATTTAAAATTGATCCAGGATGAGATCTCTTTGATCTGTCCAGGTAATGCATTCTACAGGGTGGAGGATGCAAGCCAGAAGGCTCTGGCTCCAAATCATTTAAGGTGGATCCTAGGGATGGACAGTTTATTTGTGCCTGCTAATCTCAGAGGTTGGCAAGGATTATGGGTTCTAAGGGCCTAAGTAGTCAATTGTTTATGGATTTAAAGGTCATCAAGAAAACTTTAAAAGATTTTCTGTTTTACAGGCAGCCAGTTCAGTGATTGAGGATGGGGTATTGGGAGCATTTTGAGGATGTGTGGTTACTAACTTCGCTTCAGCTTTTTGGACTAGCTGAAGGTGATGTATTTCTTTATCTGGAAGGCCTACATATAGGGCATTACACTAGTCCAGACATGAGGATATGAATGCATGAAACAGTGTTGGAATACTATCTATCGTGATTAAATAACAAGTACAGCCAGTGGCGTAACTAGGAATGGCTGGGCCCCAAGGCGAACATTTGACATAGGCCCCCCCCCAAACCGCCGCCTCCAACCCCCCCACACACACAAATCGCATTCCTGCGCACACTATTATGCCCCATAGTGGCCCCTGCACACGGTATTATGTCCCATAGTGGCCCCTGCACACGGTATTATGTCCCCTAGTGGCCCCTGCACACGGTATTATGCCCCATAGTGGCCCCTGCACACGGTATTATGCCCCACAGTGGCCCCTGCACTCGGTATTATGCAGCATAGTGGCCCCTGCACACAATATTATGCCCCATAGTGGCCCCTGTACACAGTAGTTTGCCCCATAGTGGCCCCGGCACACAGTAGTTTGCCCCATAGTGGCCCCTGCACCCAGTAGTTTGCCCCATAGTGGTTCCTGCACACAGTAGTTTGCCCCATAGTAGCCCCTGCACACAGTAGTTTGCCCCATAGTGGCTCCTGCACACAATAGTATGCCCCATAGTGGCCCCTGCACATAGTAGTTTGCCCCATAGTGGCCCCTGCACACAGTAATTTGCCCCATAGTGGCCCCAACACACAGTAGTATGCCCCATAGTGGACCACCCATGAACGATTATTATACTCTGGGGTCTTTTCAGACCCCAGAGTATAATGATCGGAGACCCAGGGGAGGATACAAACATAGAAAACACTGCAACTTACCTCTTCCTCGCTCCAGTGCACTCCCGTGTGCTACTTCGGCCATCTTCAATGTTGGACCGGATCTCGCGCGATCCAGGCCTGTGGAGCGTAGGAGAGGTGAGTTACAGTGTTTTTTATGTTCGCTCACCTCCCCTGGGCCCCCGATCATTATACTCCGGAGTCTGAAAAGACCTTGGAGTATAACGATAGCAGTGTTTGTGGGGTTCGCGGTAGCGACTGCCACAGGGCTCCGGGCCCCGTAATGTTCCGGGCCCTGTGGCAGCCGCTACCGCTGTTACCCCGATATTTATGCCCCTGAGTACAACAGTTACTGATCAGCAGCGCTATTACAGTAGTTGCTGATTACTGATTAATGATTACTGTAGACAGTGATCATTTAGAGCAAAAGATCTGAAAATAAGACAGAATGCACTCTGAGCTGTATGCTACCACTGATCATTCCAGAAGTGTTAAAACAGGGATTTCTGACCCAACTATTTTGGGAATTTGGGGATAAATTTGCATATTGGACAAAGGTCCCATAGACAGGTTTCTGTACATATTTTTGAATAATACATATTTAGAAAGATGTTCATTTTTGCAGGGAAGGGAGGGGGGACAGTAAATTATTAAAGGGGGTTACCCTGGATTAGAACACATGGTCACTCTTTTTCAAAACGAGCTCCACTTCCTCTTCTCAGGAAATGACATCACATCCATTGGTCACATGGCCATGCTGCATCTCAGTTCCAGTCAAATGAATGGTACTAAGCTGCACCATGGCCATGTGACCAACGGATGTGATGTTACTTCCTGAGAAAAGGATGTTAATCTCACAAAGGAACTTACTATGGTTTGACAAAAACCCAGCTAGCTAGCAAACTAGAACAAAAACTGCCACACTGACAGGGGTCCAGCTATGAAAAGGAAGTATAGTAGATTTCATATGACTCTGTTGATGCTCCCCATTTAAACCTGGGCCTTTGCCCCCTCAAGTAATTACACAAAAGATGAACAGGTAGTTGACCACTAGAACATCAGAACACATCTCTCATTAAATATTCTTTGTTGTTGAAAATACACTCACACAAGTCACACAAATCTTTTTAAAGGAACACTAAACATCTTCTCCTTTATTTTTCATTTTTTTGCTTTATATTACCATTAAAACTATATATCAGTCATGTCCCCTCATCCTCCTTCTCCTTTTTTCAGTCTCCAGCTGAAGACGTACAGATCCTGAAGAGATTACCATTTATGTTTTCTGCACAATTTCTAGATGACTGTATCATAATATACAGTAGTTGGAAATAATTTAGAGCACATTTTTATTGTTCTATGCAACAAATAAATATAATCTCTTTTGTTTAAAAGTAAGTGAATAAGATCATCAAACTGGTTGTCAAGTGGGGGCCGTGTATTAGAGCCGAGGGGAGAGTAGGGAGATAACATTGTTCTTCACTTTAGATGTTTAAAGAAACAAAACCCTAGGTTTATCACTTTTCTCACCTCACCTCTGATGAAATGATAAAAAGAATCCTAGCATAGAAACGTGTTTGTTGGTTCATGTAACCTTCAAGTACTGCACTTTTATGCTTACCCCTCAGTAATTTAGTTTAATATCTGGGGGAGAATGAGATAGTCTATCTGGGTGGTAATTTGCCGTCTATACTGATGTGGTTTACTGCAGTTGAATGGAACCTTGCCAGTATAACACTTGTAATGAGCAGTTGCTCTATGTCACTATTCCACTGATTATTAGTGGAGGGGAGACTAACTGCTTCAGCTTATATATACACAGCAGTGGTGTAGTTTAACTAAAATAAGTGATCATACCCTAAATCAGTGATGGCGAACCTTTTAGAGACCGAGTGCCTAAACTGCAACCCAAAACCCACTAATTTATCGCAAAGTGCCAACATGGCAATTTAACCTTAATACTTTGTGGATCCACAATTGCGGACGGTTACGGACCCGCAAAATACCGCCGTGTGAATGGGGTTTTACAGAGCTTTCAATGATACAAAACAACTTTGTACTGAAAGGTAAAAGTTTGAATTTGGTACTTTTGAACAATTAATGTTCACTATTTACATAGCACAGGATCTGTTTTATAGTGACCGTGCAATGTTATTACAGCCTGTAATAATATCACGTCTGCTATAAAACAGATACTGTGACATAAATACTGAAGGGCCCCCACGCGGTACAATGTGTTCCACAATGGCCCTCAAGCAGGATAATATGCTCCACAGTGGCCCCCACGCAGTATAATATGCTCCTCAGTGGGACCCCACACAGTATTATATGCCCCACAATTGGGCCCCCACACAGTATTATATGCTCCACAGTGGCCCCCACACAGTATTATATGCTACTTACCGGCACTCACACGAAAAGCAGGTAAGTAGCGTCCTCCTTCTATCACTGCAGGCGCTGATGAATTACGCCATCGTGCCTGCATCGGGGCAGAGGTCACACTCTGCTGTCAGTGTAAGCCCCGGTCCCGTGGACCTGCGTCCTACACTGACAGTTTTCAGCTGTATGTGCATTATTTAGGATCTTAGTGGATCCCCTGCTATGTATTGATACCATTGGGTAATTGCTGACAGTTTTCTAATACTGTGACAGCTCTATCAAATTTACCAGCATATGAATGGTCCTGAAGAATGGAGAATTAAAGTTCTAGCTCAACATATTACACTATTGCAGTTTCTTTCAATATCCCTCTGTACCTTGGGGGCCATCAGCAAAAGTCTTTATTACTGGCTACCTTTTTGAGTATCTCTCCACAAATTTACAATTATGTGACTGTTCTTTCGGGGAATTACATTCAGTGTGGTGTAGACACTATGACCGCTAATAGTCTACACTAACTGTCCTCAGATCTTTTTTATATTTTTTTGGTTTCATCTTTAAATATATCATTAATAAAGATTTATATTTTAACAATCCTTTATTAGGCAGTGACCCTCCTCTAATATTATAATACGTTTGTCAAGTGGACCAGTATTTTGTATGAAATAAAAGAAGTAAAGAGTCCAGTTTATATGAAAAAGATAAGTAATAGGACAATGTCATTTGAACCTGCATATTATATACATATCATTGTTACAGGAGACGTTTTATAAATTAAGTTGCAGGAGCTCTATTTGCTTAATATTAGCTCAGGCAAGGGCATATTTCTCTATGAGGGTTGGTAAAAAATGATGTTATTAATTATTGGTTAAGTAATGCTGTTGTGAGTTTAATGTAAGTGAAACAGTAAATAAATGCACTTACGGAACATTGACCTTGGTCATCCTTTTAGCTAGCTATATTCACAAAGTTCAGAACACTCAAAACAGATCTCCAGGCACTCAGCTGTCTCACAGCAAGAATCAAAAAGGGCAAAGTCACAATCAAAGTGGAAGTTGAGGTCCTCAGCGGGAATTTCCTCAAGGCCCACACAGACATTGGAACAGTAGCCACAGCAGGAATTACAGGCCTCATGCAGACAGGAGCAAACCTGATGTGGGCCAAGGATGAACTCAGTGCACTGACAGAAGAGACAGGCCAAAATCAAAGAAGCACAGCAGTCTAATACAAACAAGAAAGAGCGAAAACTAAAAAGATGATACAGATACAGGCAGAAAAGAATGAAGTAAGAAGAAAAAAACACAACATGGAATACAATTTTTATAAGTCCCATGAAATATTAATTATTTTCTCTTAGTAAGGAACGCTGTTTTGAATGAAACAAATACTTCACTATTTTACAATATGTCGAAACAAAAGCAAAAAAAAAAAAAAGAAGCTATTTCTATTGTAAGTTGTATTCATCTTACTGGCATTCCTAATGTAATACTGCTCATTAATTGTTCTTTAAGGTTCCTATAGCAATGTCTTTATATACTGCATCAGGAACAATAGCCTATGTGCAGGCTTGCTAATAGAAAATAAGAAACAGAAAAAGAGCAATACATCAATACAGATTGCAGTACACACTAGACAATACTGAAAGACGTCAAAATAATTATCTTTTCACAGTCTAAAAAAGAATAGTTATTACAATCACAATTATCAATTGTAGTTCCCATTTCTAGAGGTAGTATTAACTAAACTATAGAAAAGGTGAGTCTACAATAAGCAAAAGGGAGTTTATCCAATCTATGTGTTATTCTTTAGGATGTTACATTTCCATGTGATATTACACATGAGATATTTCTGAACACTTTTTAAAACTTTTGATTGGTAGCTATATTCCAATGCTACTGGAGATTTCATACGAGTAACCACCTTCTTTCTTCAAGTAATATTATTGTCACATAACCACAACTGTACTGTATTTAACAGTGTAATGCCTAGTGACAACTGCACCTAAAAATGTACTTATTGGGTGGTTTATTATATGCAACTGGACACTTTATGTAAAGTGTTTTTTTACAGAAAAATGGAAGATATCACAATACATGGGTAGGGGCAAACATGTTGCCACTTTATTGTTCTGTGTTTTTTTCCTTCTTTTTTTGTTGGAGGTACATATCATTCATTAAAGGGGTTTTCCCTTTAATGAAGTATAAGCCATCATTATCAGGTCTTGAGTCTGACTTTGTCAGATGTTAGAAGGAGTTGTCATACTTGTGCAATTGCTGAGGCCTCTTTAGTGTCTATACAGCTTAATCAACAGGTACAGTTTACTTATTAGCAGTTGTGCCAGATATTTTAGCTTCACCATGGTCAATTGAATAAAACAAAGCTACTACGCAATGTCACTATTAAGTAAATGCTGTGAATGTAGATGGGGCAATGCAAACACTGAAGAGGGTGCAGGTCTCGCATAAGTGCCATTGCCCCTTCAAACAGATGATTCAGGTATGCTGTGAGTCAGACCCCCACCAATTCGATATTGATGTTATCCTAACCTAAGAATAGGCCGTAAACATCCTGATTCCTAATTGTCAATAAAAGTGGTGGCTTCCATACATGTCACAAAACTTAATGGTAAAAATGTAGAAAATTTAGTAAAAATTAAAGCTGTTTGTTGTCCATAGCAACTACACTCAGTGTAGATAAAATTTCTTATAGCGCTCTTAAAACAATTAAAGCAGTTTTTCTTTTTGTAAGTATCATAAATATGCCCCAGTATTAAAAACCATGTAGAAAATGTACACAAAAACCACGCTTATCTTCTCTGACAAAAAATGCAAAGAGATGAGACTTGTATAAAAGCCTTCAAAATAGGCACAAACACAAGATAGATCCTGTGCACACAACAAAAACAGAAGGGAGATGCTTGATAAATGCCTTACAATGCCTCTGGATGAAGAATCATAAATATAGTAGAATAATACTTGGTCTTTCTTTTTAATTCCTCGATTATTACAGAAAGATAAAAGTTTTGCCAACAGCAAGCAAATTGCTTTTCCATTCAGATGCCTAAAGATCACACCCGTGAGATTCCCACTAAAATACAACTTTCCTCTATCCTCTGGAAAGGGAATATGTTGTAAGCCAACCCATTTAAACTTTGAGATGTATAAGGGGTTGTCCTGTGATAATAATTTGTATACATATGCTCTTCAAATTATATGTACAGTGGGGGAAAAAAGTATTTAGTCAGCCACCAATTGTGCAAGTTCTCCCACTTAAAAAGATGAGACCGGCCTGTAATTGACATCATAGGTAGAGCTCAACTATGAGAGACAAAATGAGAAAACATATCTAGAAAATCACATTGTCTGATTTTTTAAGAATTTATTTGCAAATTATGGTGGAAAATAAGTATTTGGTCACCTACAAACAAGCAAGATTTCTGGCTCTCACAGACCTGTAACTTCTTCTTTAAGAGGCTCCTCTGTCCCCCACTCATTACCTGTAGTAATGGCTCCTGTTTGACATTGTTATCAGTATAAAAGACACCTGTCCACAACCTCAAACAGTCACACTACAAACTCCACTATAGTGAAGACCAAAGAGCCGTGGAAGGACAGCAGAAAC
This sequence comes from Leptodactylus fallax, assembly GCA_947044405.1. Lineage (NCBI taxonomy): Eukaryota > Metazoa > Chordata > Amphibia > Anura > Leptodactylidae > Leptodactylus > Leptodactylus fallax. The sequence continues at coordinate 2,920,051 of CAMRHE010000011.1, read as the reverse complement.
AATATTGTAGACCTGCACCAGGCTGGGAAGACTGAATCTGTAATAAGCAAGCAGCTTGGTGTGAAGAAATCAACTGTGGGAGCAATAATTAGAAAATGGAAGACATACAAGACCACTGATAATCTCCCTCAATCAGGGGCTCCACGTAAGATCTCACCCCGTGGGGTCAAAATGATCAAAAGAACGGTGAGCAAAAATCCCAGAACCACACGGAGGGACCTAATGAATGATCTGCAGAAAGCTGGGACTAACGTAACAAAGGCTACCGTCAGTAACACACTACGCCGCCAGGGACTCAGATCCTACAGTGCCAGACGTGTCCCCCTGCTTAAGCCAGTACATATCCGGGTTCGTCTGAAGTTTGGTAGAGAGCATTTGGATGTTCCAGAAGAGTATTGGGAGAATGTCATATGGACAGATGAAACCAAAGTAGAACTGTAGAAACACAACTCGTCGTGTTTGGAGGAGAGTGAATGCTGAGTTGCATCCAAAGAACACCATACCTACTGTGAAGCATGGGGGTGGCAACATCATGCTTTGGGGCTGTTTCTCTGCAAAGGGACCAGGACGACTGATCCGTGTACATGAAAGAATGAATGAGGCCATGTATCATGAGATTTTGAGTGCAAACCTCCTTCCATCAGCAAGGGCATTGAAGATGAAACGTGGCTGGGTCTTTCAGCATGACAATGATCCCAAGCACACCGCCAGGGCAACGAAGGAGTGGCTTCGTAAGAAGCATTTCAAGGTCCTGGAGTGGCCTAGCCAATCTCCAGATCTCAACCCCATAGAAAACCTTTGGAGGGAGTTTCCCAGAGACAGCCCCAAAACATCACTGCTCTAGAGGAGATCTGCATAGAGGAATGGGCCAACATACCAGCAACAGTGTGTGCCAACCTTGTGAAGACTTACAGAAAACATTTGACCTCTGTTATTGCCAACAAAGGATATATAACAAAGTATTGAGATGAATTTTTGTTATTGACCAAATACTTATTTTCCACCATAATCTGCAAATAAATTCTTAAAAAATCAGACAATGTGATTTTCTAGATATGTTTTCTCATTTTGTCTCTCATAGTTGAGCTCTACCTATGATGTCAATTACAGGCCTCTCTCATCTTTTTAAGTTGGAAAACTTCCACAGTTGGTGGCTGACTTAATACTTTTTTTCCCCACTATATGGCCATTCATCATAGTGGCGACTAGCCACAACTTCCTAGAGAAAATCAGCTGTATACTTAAAGGAAGTCTGTTAGCAGGACAGGATTTTCATGATAATCGGCTTTAAGTATATTAACTGAAAGGGGCTATAGGGGCATGTCCGCTCATGCTAGGGCTTCGCTTTCTGCTGTAGATATTCCCCCCTAACTACTTCCCAGATCCAACCCCCATTGCATGAGTGACATCTTCCGCTTTATCATAGTTTGTCTGCAGTTATCTAGAGCGGAGAGCAAAGCCCTGGCAGGAGAGGACATACCACTAAACCCTTTTCAGCTAATTTACATAAGAATAAAATCCTGATTTTCATGAAAATGGAGCAGCAATGCAGAATAAAAAAAGGCATCTCTGGAGAGTGTAGAGACAGCCCTACCAGCTACTGTCACTAGTTTGACAATGATTTTCCCGCTGAGACACTCCCTTTAAGATGTCAAGAGAAGGACTTGCAGCTGTCACCTGCCTGCCACGACTACTCCTATGTGAAAAACCTCACACCCTCGAAGGTTAGTCCAGTATTAAATTGTTTAAGACTGGGACCCCACGTAGCGTAAACGCAGAGGCAAAAACCGCGACATTTTACAGTACGTGCAATGTGGATGGAATTGTGGTGAAGCTTTTTGGCTGTGGCTCGCAACGTGGGGCCTTAGCCTAAATGTTTAGATAAGTAGTTCATTTCTTCAAATGTTAAACTTTGTAAAGAAAAAGTTGGCAGAAATTGTGATCAGGATCCAATACTGTCATGTGCTTTTCTATGGTAGTAAAAATGCTACAAAATTAATGTTAATGCCTGCAGAGATAGATCAGTAGTCAGTTTTGCAAAATGTATTTAATACAACAGGACAATGATAATAGAGGGACAAAAATTGGAGGGCCACAGGATGCAAACTGCTCAAAACTAATTTTGTGCTCTGATTCCGAACACTGAAAAATCAAAGTATGAAAAGTTATTCTTTAGGGTACATACACACTACTGTCACTAAAGTCTGTTGCTCTCTTCCATCATAGGATTAGAGCTATGGACTTAAAGAGGTTATCCCACTAAGCACATTCAGCCTGACGGCGCTCCCATTAACTTCAATGGGAGTACTGGAGATAGCTAAGTGCTTTATTTCAGCTGTCTCCAGAGCTCCCACTGAAGTGAATGGGAGCGAGGTCCACCACCAGTCACGCCCACATATAGCCTGACTGCGGGGGGGGGGGGGGAAAGGTCCTCCCATTTTCGCTTTGTGGGATAACACATTTAAACACCAATAGAATGATTGAGGCAGACAGAGCACCCTCCCTCTGCATTCACTGGGATGTAAAAAATATGATGAAAACTTTCTAACGTCTTGTTTGTTTACTTTTCTAACAAAAAGTAATTAGAAAAGTAAACAAACAAGATGGAAGAAAGTTTACATAGTATTTTTTTTACATCACAGTAAAAGAAGACGGAGGGGGCACTGTCTTTATCAGTCATTCTATTGGTGTTTAAAGTCTGTTGCTCTGATCCTATGATAGAATAATCACAATAGACTTCAATAATGGTAGTGTGAAAGTAGCTTTAAAACTAAAACTGCATCCTGTAGGGAAGATAAATGTAACAGAAGTCGCTATCAATACTAAAATAAAATACTACCTGAAACAGAACTAAAGCCAGCCATTGGGGCATTGTACAACACACAGACACCAGAGCTTCTTCAGCAAGAGACATACAGCTAACCAAAGCGATTGATAGTAGGGGTCTTGCCTATATTACCTGCATATGCCCTAGGACAAGTTATGTATACTAAGCTGTTTGTTCAATGAAGACCTTTCTAAAGCTTAAAGACAAAAGAATGTACTGTATATAATGAAAATTTTAAATGAAAAGATGAAAAATTGCAGTCTACTGTTTGGCTCATGCATTGGTTTGTGATGTCCCATATAGGTGATAGGTTTCAGAAGAGATCAGCCCTATGCCGCTTTGTTTAAAGACTAGGAGAATTTAAGAATTTGTTGTTAGATTTTCCCACCCTCTACGATAAGATTGAATGCACAAGTAAAATCCCACTACAGTGAATAGGACACAGACCCCTTCCTTTTTTGTGTCAGTGGGGTAACATTGGAGGATGAAGTCATAATCTATGATGTCTCAATGGCATGTCAATTTGTGTCTAAGGCTAAGGCTCCACGTAGCAAAGCGCAGCAAAAAAAAAAACGCACCAGTAAAGCATTGGAGATTTTTCCGCAGAGTTTTTCATTGCATTTTGGCAGAGTTTTCCTCTGCAGAATTTCATCCCCTATTATACCTATACGGAAAACTCCAGCATTTCCGCAGGTATAATTGACTTTTCCTGCAATGTGTGGATGGGATTAGCCAAAATCCCATTCACTTTGAGGGTACTGTAAATCACCGCGGAAAAAAACGCTGCATTTTACAGTACCTGCATAGTCAATGAGATTCTGGCTAATCCCATCTACACACTGCAGATAAAAAAACGCTGTGGAAAAGATTTTTGAAAATTGCAGAAAGTCAATTATACCTGTGGAAACACTCATGTTTTCCCTATAGGTTTAACAAGGGAAGAAAATCCGCAGAGAAAAACTCAGTTAGGGATAAATTAGTTATAAAAAGCTGAATTTCTCAGTGTCACAACATAAAATCACAATAAAGAAAAAAAAAAAAAGTACCACTGGAATCTGTGTGAACTGCCCTACAGTACTGTGTGTTCAGTTTACAACTGAGGTTTGCATCGCCAGGCTCCTTTGAAATAAATCTTTGCCCACAATGCCCACAATATCGTGCACGATTCAATAGAACTTAAAGAAACGTTTGATATAATGACATGTGACTTTTTCCTGGGCGCTATTTAAATATGCCAATAGTGCTTCATTCTTTCTTCCTTCATGTGTTGTCCATAGTGTTTTGAAAAAGTAATGAAAATATTAACCAAACAGTTTTTGTTAAAATACAGTACTGAAGTTGCCCTGTACTCTGTAGACAGCATTACTGAAATGAATATACTGCTGAACAATAAATTAAGGCAAATACAAAAGTCCTCAGATAAAAATAAAATATTACAACAGCACATGCTCATAATATATATATATATACTCAGATCAGTAAGGAATCAGTTTACCTTCTGGTGATGAGCCAGGTTTTTGAGAATAGGTTGAACTCATTTTGCTTTTTTTGCTGCCGTCACTGCTCACAGACAAACTGGACTGGATCTTCCTGTGCATTTTTTGAGAAACGGGAGCTGATAACTTTCTATGATCTGCAGCAACATGTTTGACCCCATTGTGGATTCCATTGATATTAGTCAGACCCACATGACCATTTTGTATTTTGCCAGTTTCTTCCTCGCTCTGTTCCAGTGCTGAAGTATTTGGCTGAGGCAAGCTCTGAGGTTGGGCTTAAACATAGAGAGAGAGAAAAAAAAAAAAGATGAAAAAGATTAAACAGAATTCTCTAAAACCACAGCCAGAGGAAATCTGCTAAAAGAGAATTAAAAAAAAACAGAAAATGAGAAACCTCTCACATCCTTCTGCCTGCTGATACACAGATTATTATATCTTTATATACATAAATACATATAGAATTCCATATATTATACACTGATGGTGGATGCTACTTATAAAAGGAAACTTTTCATTAAGTTTTGCATGTAAGTTCATTGGTTGCACGATAATGCAAAATGATAATCACAATAATAATACAGAAATTAATATATAACTTTTAATTAATTAAAGTTAAAAATCACAACAACATATAACCACCCTAAAAGCAGCACAATTAAATAGTCCTCAAAATATCAAAAAAAAAAAATATATAATTTGGAGACAAAAAAAAGCAAACAAAACAGGCACGGCAGCCTGAAATAGGAAAAACCAACCAGACACTTACCGTGATTCAGATGGTGCCTGTGTTGCTGAAGCAAATACCAGAAGGGGAGAGGGGTGACATAGTCCACGGTTCAAAAGTAACACCAGTAACAACGGGCTAAATAAGGAAACACCTGTATCTAAACTATCCCTATAACACCCTATATAAAACACTAAATGGACCCTAAAGTCCTAACTCGGGGCCACCGCCCTAAATAGCAAGTGCCCCCGACTGGAACCTGGCCCTAGAATAAACTATCCCTATCAAATCCCTTCAAAACAAATAGATATAAAGAGAACAAAAAACACAAGAAACAAAACAAAACTAGGCACGCCTAACACACATATATATCTATATATATATATGTATTTTATATCTAGTTTTCATTCCGCTCTAAAATACCTTTTTATGTACTCTGCAAGTGATTCTATAAGGTTTTATTTGCAGAGCCTTGCTTCTGTTTATTTATCTGCAGCATTGTTTGCTCAGTTAATAGGGGCATAACGAGGTTTGGATTCAGATAACATTCTATCCATTTCCTGTTCTTTTGGTTTCATTATCATATGCGTAAGCGCTAATGTGATTTCTATTTGGGCATGCTCAGTATGTACTTTGAGTTCCCTTTGTTATGCGCATGCTAATTGCGCTATTCCACCTGTAGCACTTAGTATTTAAGTAGGTAGAGCCTCTTGTGCTTCTCAGGTATGTTTGGCACTCCATATACCTGGTGTAGGAATACTTAGCGTTTGAACTGTGCTATCTTCCAACACTTATGGCCACTCATTGATATACCATGGTGTTGTTTTGTATCTGTGATTAGTTATCTGGTATCTGCAATACCTTTAGGAGTTTTATGTACTACTTATATTTGTGCTATGTTTTTTGATGGTTAACACTTGACCTTAGTGCTTGTTTCTTCCATACTTGGCACAGGGTGGTATCTTTACTGTGGCTCCCTTCCTGCATTTAGTATATTTGAGATTTTTTAACCAACTCTATCCCCTGATGAGTTTAGCGAAACATGCATGTCGGGATTGCATGTTTGGTTACTATATATATGTGTGTTAGGCGTACCTAGTTTTGTTTTGTTTCTTGTGTTTTTTGTTCTCTTTATATCTATTTGTTTTGAAGGGATTTGATAGGGATAGTTTATTCTAGGGCCAGGTTCCAGTCGGGGGCACTTGCTATTTAGGGCGGTGGCCTCGAGTTAGGACTTTAGGGTCCATTTAGTGTTTTATATAGGGTGTTATAGGGATAGTTTAGATACAGGTGTTTCCTTATTTAGCCCGTTGTTACTGGTGTTACTTTTGAACCGTGGACTATGTCACCCCTCTCCCCTTCTGGTATTTGCTTCAGCAACACAGGCACCATCTGAATTACGGTAAGTGTCTGGTTGGTTTTTCCTATTTCAGGCTGCCGTGCCTGTTTTTTTTGCTTTTTTTTGTCTCCAAATTATATATATTTTTTTTTTTATATTTTGAGGACTATTTAATTGTGCTGCTTTTAGGGTGGTTATATGTTGTTGCGATTTTTAACTTTAATTCAAAGTTATATATTAATTTCTGTATTATTATTGTGATTATCATTTTGGATTATATAATTTTTTTTTCGGATAATCTATTGTTGTATACGACCTGTAAGGTCTTGGATTTGTTGCACGATAATGCCAAAAATATTTTCCGATAGGTAAACTTGCTCCCTGTAAAAATAACTGACCCTTGGGAGTATTGGGAGTGAACGCCTGTATGGCAGCCAATAACTCCCCTACTCCGCAATGCTCCCTGAGCTTTGAGTCCCTGTGAGAAGAGTGCATTACAAATATTTGTCAGTGTCAAAGGAATAGAACCAATAAATACAATCAGAAACAGGAATACAATCACAATTATCCAATACTATAAAATATGCAAAAAAGGCAACAATATCTAAATAAAAAAATGTAAAGTTGAAATAGTATATGGATACCTTGCACACAAAATGTATGTTATCAAACTTTAAACTGACAAGACTAGCATTAATACTATGTTGATAAAAAGAAAAACAGAACTCCTTTCTACTAACTTATATCTTATCCAAACTTATCCAACATATCTCACTTATTGCCAATAAATGTCACTTCCTATTAAACTAGCTGACAACTTTCTACCCATTCATGAGAAAGCAGTTTAAACTGGCAGTATCATTGCACACAATTCTGTCGTCCCTCTACATCATATGCTAGTATGGCTAGTACAACATGGTCTTTAAAAGGTTTTTCTTCCATCAGCATAGTGCTGTTGGCAATACAGAGAATCTAAAGAAAGAAAACAATTAGCTATAAAAGAAAGCTTTCTTAAAAATAAGATTTCTCTTCAAAACAGGGCTGTAGAGTCACAGTCAATTTTGAGTGCAGTCGGAAGAAATGTTTCAGTATTTATTTACATGATGGTGATAAAAAGCTTGATGTTAACATTTTACTACAGTAAATGTGTTATTTCTAATTATTATACATGAGCCATTTATGGAAGAGTTGAAGTTGAAATTTGGAAAACTAGAGTCAGAGTTGAAAGTTTGTCCGACCGGCTCCCAGGCCCAGCTTAAAGAAGGTTGTCTTCCTGTATGTACAATACTACTAGAGCATAATATCATAAAGGAGCATTGATTGTTTAGAGGGATTTGTTGAACCTAAAATGTTAGTCTATCTATCTATCTATATATATATCTTGCCAAAGAAGATCCTCCAGCAAGAATGGTGTTCAGGAAACTAGACCCATGGCAACCAGATGAAGGTGGGACTGGCTACAATAGTAAAAAAAAAAAAAAAAAAAAAAAAAAGGGGGGTTTATTTACTTATCTACATTTTTATCCATTTAACCAATAAAAAAATCAAAGCTGCCATTCAATACATTTAGCATGTATTATTAATTATACAAATATGCTATATATGCTGACACTAGGTCACAATAGCATCAAGTTATGGCTTGAACCTAGAATAACAGCTAATTTTAAAAGGATTAACTCATTACTTTAATATTTTCTGTAGTAATACCAGGTGCATTAAAAAAGAGAAGATCCATTTTGTACCCCTATAGCTCACCATAATCAAACCCTAAATTAATTTGTAAGGGTTTATTTTACCGATAGCAGTATGAAGCTTAGTCCTTAAAAAAAAAAAAAATAAATAAAAGATATTACTTAAAATACATATACAAAATGAAGAAGGTTATAGGGCCGCCTTAACAGACAAGTGGAATGGAACATTATTGATCTATTATTCTCAATAAGTAGTCTTTCTTTTATACACGTGACGGCTCTGAAAACTAGACTAAAGACCATTTGGCATTTTCAGAGGTGTAACTTGTGCAAATTCAGCTCTATTGGGAGAACAATGTTATCTTCAGTCAAAGATATAAAAGACACAATACAGAGTTGGACTTATGAGTTGTTTTGAATTATTCATATTTTGCCTGTATATTCAAGAAATTTTTACAAACTCGGCATTTTATGCCACATAATCGCACACATTAAACGTACAAAGAAACTTTTTGACAAACCTTTTCTTTCAAAAAGTGGCATTTTTATGTTAACTTTCAACATTTGCTATATCATTCTTAGGAGACTATTCCCTTTTACAAAAGATCCCATTTACACTCTTTCGTACAAGCAAAAATTGTATTCTTACTATTCAGCAACAAATGCAGTGCATGTCAGAATGTAAAATAACAGTTGTGTGAACACAGAGCATCTGCAGCAAAGACAGGCTATACACTCTATTACTGAGAATTCACAATTTCCTACACATTACAACAGAAAAGATTCCCATTTGACATTCACAATGAGCAGTTTCAAATGTTTTATTAAAAAAAGAGCTTTAAAGAAAAACACAGTATACCCAGCTGATTTCAATATTTTATACTTCACTGACTACACAATTGGGATTAAGTATATAGAATTAATTTAAAAGATTCACTGCACTCCTTTAAATGCTGTATACTAGGCACAAATCTGCCTCACTAAAGAAGAGCAGCACAATCCACACAGCAGTGTGATATGCAGTCAATATTTTCCATATAAAATTATTTTTATGCCCTCCATATTTATATGCATGTTACAAAGACTGCAAACTACTAATTTTTTTCCAGCCATTATAAAATGACAAGAAATAAAAATTTTAGAACAACAGCTGTTATTACAAAACTACATGAACTGTTAGGCTGGGTTTCCATGTCGGAAAGTAAAGAGGAATTTGAGGCGGTCTTCCACCTCAGATTCCTCTCCACTTTCTAGCCCTGTGCTTTCTGCTGCAGCTTTACGCTGGGTTCACATCAGCGCATGCACTACGTTTGGGGATTCCGTTCCCCTCTCCGCATGAAAAATGCAGAGAGAAAAGCAATGCAGGCAGCGCTTCTCTCTCTACTTTTTTCGCCCTTTTCGGGCACGGGTCTGTGGGTTTCCACAGGTAACCGCTTTTTTTATGCGGATTAGGTTTACGTTCGGGGGCACTTCCCCCGAACGCAGATGTGAACCTAGCCTTACTCAATTAGCCTCAGACACACTTGTTACCATGATACAAACATTCGTTTAACAATTGCTACATCTGTAGGACAGTCTCAGCCAATCTCTTTCAACCATCACCCTATTCCCCCATATGCTGCATGCACACTGGGCCAAACAGTGCATGTCTAATAAATGGTGAGAAGGGAGGAAGCCATTGCCAGAATCATCTGGCAACAGTTTCTCCCCCTAATAACAAAATGATTGCTATTGGGGTAGAGTTGGGAGGCCCTTATACACATTAGTTGGTCAGCTGACAATTATCTCATATGTTTCAGCAACCAAAAGCAGGATTAGGCCCAATTATTATTATATAATTTATATGTGTATATACAGATTATAAAACTGTCAGCTGAATGTATGTGACAGCTACAACAGCTACAATGTATCTCTCCAGACCTCCCCTTCCCCATACAGATGCACACTTGGCTCATCCAAGAATTCATATGTTCTGAATAGGGAGAGTAAGGCACTCTCAGATAATTCTACCAGCAACTTATCTATGCAAAAGTAAGAGTATTGGGCATCCTCAAATGCTGCTGGAGGAGACATGGGAGGCCCCCATAAATATTAGATGGTGGGTTAGGCCAACATACGGCTACAGTATTATGTGTAAAAGTATGTAAACCTACAAATCTCGTATACTAGGTATTGTAAACAAAAAACATACCTCCCAAAGAAACATATAATACCTATCAGGAATGGTAGCCCTATAAATAACCACATAACCACTAGGTAATGCAAAAATATTTCAAATTTATTAGCATACAAAGTACAAAAATTTCTAATACAAAGTATATTAAAAACACATAAGAAAAGGCAAGGTCACAGCATTCCCATGCAGGTCCATCACAGTAAACTACATATCAAAGATCATATATGTACCCACCTATAACCATATATGATACCATGCATAGTGCTGTATAAAAGGTGATAAATAGACAGGTGCAAAAGTTATAGAAATTTTTTCAAAAAATAGGAAGGACAAAGTGAAAAAAATTCACTCTAAAACTACAATGCATGCATCAAATATGCTAAATATATACAACTTGTCTTGTGTTCATGTATATAAATCAATAAGCAATAATAGCATGCCATAAACATACCAGCCTTCCTTACCAAAAAGTGTTCTTGTGTATGCAAACACTCATAGGAACGCCTTGACCTCCACCTGCATCCCCAACGCGTGTTTCGCCCCTGCTTCGTCAGGGTGCAAAACCCGTGGCGTAAAGGCGTTTTACAGTCCCTACAAAGTGGATGGCGAATCCCATCTGCACATTGTGGAAAGATATGTTCAGCAGACACCCTGTGATTTCCAAAACCGTTGCAGTTTTGGAAATCGCAGCATGTCAATTATACCTACGGAAACGCCGGCGGTTTCCCTATAGGTATAATGGAAGAAGAAAGTCTGCAGAGAAAACCTCTGCAGACTTTCTGTGAAAAGTGCTATATTTTGACAACAACACCTGTTGCACAACCAAAGATCCCTATGTTGCTGCAAAACCTGAAGTAATGCAGTGTGACCCTAAGATTGTTGTGGCTGAGACTTCAAGTTGCAAAAATATTGATTGCAATGTGACCCTATTCACTTGCTTTACTTCAGGTGTCGCAGGACTACAAGGAAATCTTTCTGTGCGAAGAGAAGTCGCAGCCAAAATTGCAGTGTAGCCCCAGCCTAAAACTAAATGAATTTTATACTGTACTTTAAATGCATGTTAATTAAATGAGCGATAAGATTTGCAAATACATTATATTTAAAGTATAGGCAGTTGAAGTGTTCAATTCGATGAACGCCAAATACTGAAAGTAATGAACTCATTTTAAACATTCACTTTAACTGAGACTTTAATCTGATGAATTAGTAACAAATTCATTAAGGAGGACATATTTCACTCCATCTCTTGGGGAAATTTACACATTAATAACTGGATTAATTAAACAGGGGTGGCACTTTCTTGTGAATAATTTTACTTTACAGACTACCATGGTGAAACTCATATTGCATTAAGGCTGTATTTTAGTAATTATGCAATTATTCATTAAACTTTCATTCTGAACATAATGTAAACAGAAGAATGTGAATATAAAAAGGACTGAAATACAGTGGTATATCAGAGAGTACAGGCACACTGGAAAAGTAAAGTGTGTGAATATGTTTTTAAGTAAACAAAGTCATGAGAAATATAAGGTATGTCCTCTTTGAATTCTATGGTTTAAAACATGAAAAAGTAAGAAAGAAAACACCTTAGGTATCCAAAAATAACGTTTTTCATCCTGTAAGATGAATGCCATAAAAAATTTAAATACTGCAAATGCGCGAATTAATGTGTTTTGGTCACTAAGCCACCCTCAAAAATGCAAAAAGTGATCACAAATTTGTACATAGCAAAACATAGAACCAATCAAAACTTCAGCTTGCTGCAAAAAGAGCTCTGACAACAAAAAAAGTATAACATTTATGGATGTCAGAATATGGTGACCCTCTAACAAATTGTTCATTTTAGCTAAATGGCAATTCATTCAGTAATAGTAGTAAAACATAATAAAAGCTATATAAATATGGTATTGCAGTTAATGTAATGATCTTCCGGAGAAAGTTGCCATGTCATTTTTAATGTACCATAAAAACAAAACACAAAACATAAGCATTAATTCACAGAAGGCAAACACCCATTATCGATACAGACTAATTCACCCATGTAACGGAGAAGTGAAAAATAAATAAATAATTAAAACATAACATTTATTATGCCGCTAAAATCATATATCACTGTGGTAGACTCATATGTCAAGACAATACACAAATACATATAGTGTATAGTAGTGAAGGAGGGTGGATAATCATATATACTTAGTAACCTCAGTACCTTAAATTTATCATATATATTTATTTCGGACCCTTCACATCTACAGGTGCATCTCAATAAATTAGAATATCTCTGAAACGTTCATTCATTTCAGTAATTCAATTCATAATCAGCGTCTTCCATTATTGTATGTCCCACTGAACCAGACTGAGGGACCATTTAAAGGCTGAACTACAATACAATATTCTAATTTTCTTAGATTTGGGTTTTCATTACATTAGAAATAAAACACTTGAAATTCTAAATATTCTAATTTATTGAGATGCACCTGTATGTGTCTCCTTTATTTTTCTTTTCCATTTATGAGTATATGGGGAGGAGAGAGCTCTGAATTTCATGTATTGTGAATAATTATTCAACATTTAGAGGTACGCTCTATCGACGGTCGGGCTTCGCATATTGTGTTGGGTTCAATATATTATGCAGGGGGTTTCATAATTCACTACTCTAGACACTTTATGTATCTGTGTATTGTCTTGACATATGAGTCTACCACAGTGATATATGATTTTAGCAGCTTTTTATTTATTTTTCACTACCCATTTACTTCTGTGAAGTAAAAAAATAAGTGGTGTATATTTTTTTTTCCCATGGGATCCCCAAAAACGTCAATAAAAGCTAATCAAAACATATGTACACTAAAATAGTACAACTCATTGCACAAGGAATAAGCCCTCTTAAGCTATGTCAACAGGAAAATAAAGAAGTTATGAAATTTGGAAGGTGGATATAGAAAATATGAAAAAGTCATCATAACACCCAAATTATGCTGCGCCATTAAAGGGTTAACAAAAACTAGGCCAAATGCAGAAGCAGCGTGAAAAAAAAGTTAAGTACGTCCACAGTACACATTCACAAAACGGCTGTGAAAAAGGGACATTTTTCATGGTCAATTTGCACCCGAGGGATGCCGGTTTGCATAGATCCCTCATAGATTTGACTCTAGGGATCTGAGAGATCTGTGAAAATGGGTAAAAATTGGACATGGCCGTTAAAACGGATTGTTCACGTAAACAGACATATTCACATGAATGGATTTTAATGCAGTCATAATGTGACGGCTGTCAAATATGGCTGTCCTGTGGTGTATTTTCACTGTCGTGTGAATATAGGTTCACTGCCTCCATAGAGATTAACCACTTCCCGACATCCGCCGTAAGCTGTAAGCGGGAGCTGAGCGGCCGCCATAGCCCTTCTCCGTATTATACAGCAGACACCCGGGGCTAATTCACGCAATCACGTTAAAAATTCAAATCACCCCCCTTTCCCTAGAACACATATAAAAAATAGTTACATACTGTGAAACACATACACATTAGGTATCCCTGTGTCTGAAAACGCCCGGTCTACAAATATCTAAAATATTTTACCCGTATGGTAAACACCGTAGGAAATAAAATAAAAAAAAAAAAAAGCTGTTTTCTCACTGTTTCGCCTATGATAAAAATTTGAACAAAAAGTGATCAAAGCAATAGCAATTCCCCAAAATGGTATAACTAAAAAGTACATCTGGCCCCGCAAAAAAAAAAAAAAAAAAAAAGACAGCCTATGCATAAGTATAAAAAAGCTACGGGTGTCAGAATATGGCGACTTTTAGTAAAAAAAGGGGTTAAAATGTAAATAAAACCATATACATTTGGTATCCCCAGAATTATACCGAAGCAAAGAATTCAGATAATCTGTCATTTTGGCTGCAGAGGGAACACCATAAAAACGAAGCCCGTAAGAAAGTCGCACAAATGCACTTTTTCTTCAAATCCACCCCATTCTGAATTTTTTTCCAACTTCCCAGTTCATTGTACAGAATAATAAATGGTAGCATCATGAAGAAAAATTTGTCCCGCAAACATTAAGACCTCATATGGCTCTAAGAATGGAAAAAAAAGTTACAGGGTTTGGATGGGGGGTTGTCAAAATTGAAAATCGAAAAATTCCTCCGGTGGGAAGGGGTTAAGAGACTAGGTGCTAATAATCCATTGCCCTTGACAAATTTAGCTGATCATTTGCCAAACAGTTTTTGTTTTTTTGTTTTTTTAACTGCCCCACTAGTTGGCAGTTCATTTGAACAATCCCACCATTGGTAAACCTGCCCCATGATTTTTATTCAATGTGCATGGCTAGCCTTAGTGTTAAAGTTGTTTTATTGCACACAGATTAGATAGGAACAGCTCATCCGAAGTAGTGGTCTTCTAGCTAGACACAGGTTTGTAAAGAAGGGGGAATGCCTGATTTATTAAGACACACATTGCAGAATACATAGACATATATACATTTATCAGATACAGTATGTATCAGTTTAGGTTGAACTAGGAGACAGCACAGGATGTGTTTGAGTATTTTATGTGTTTAGAAAGTGGTTAGGTAGGAGGTCACACCTTTGGGTCCCCTTCAGTGTCCATGGCCCAGTAGCAACTGCTACCGCTGCACCCCATATCACTACGCCCCTATGCATTAATGTAGTCCAAATACTGACATGAAGATAGTACACAATATTGCGCTCCTCCTTTACGCAATACTTCCTCCTCCCAATTGCCTCCATAAAAGTGACATAAAATTCTCAGTCCGTAACAAATAGTACAGAAGGTATAGATTTAAAGAGGGTACATGTGACAACTTTTCCCTATTGTTCCCTTCAATCCATAGACATAAAACCAAACGTCCCTCTTTTTATACACATACTTTTCTCCAAAATTACCAGTCGGTTAATTGTAAATATAAATTCTCATTTGGGTGGGCCTTTTTCACCTATGCAGTGCTGTGCTATCAATTTACAAGCCATGTATAACATTTCGGCTACTGCTACAACTAGGCATTACCATTTTGATGTCAAAGTGGTGTGTCTCTATACAGTCTGAGACATTGTGAGTATGCAGGGACCCAACCACAGCTAGTAACACCCAGTTGTCAATTTGTATATACATTTCAAGCAGGAATCACCACGGAATGGTATAACATAGAAAAGATGCTCCAGAATTTTTACATTTTAGTAAATACAATCATTTACTAAATGGAGATACAAATGGCTTCAAAAGGAATAGGAAATATAAAAGAAGAACATCTCCCTTATGCTAAAGCCAGGAATGTCTCCAGCCTGCAATGTGTGGTCTCAGGCTGGAAACAATAAAACTAGTAGTCTGTATGTCTTAAGTCCCAGGTTGGTGCAAAATTCACCTGAATTAAGCGACTCCAGCAATAAGCACTAAAATAAAGCAAAAAAAAAAACTCAACGTGCATCTTCAGCCTAAGGGAGCAATTTCCATTTTCATATTTATGGCATAGCTACAGGACACTTGCTCTGTCCTTTTCACAACTCCAATAAAAGTGAATAGAATGATCTGAGCATGCACGTATACCTCTCTCCATTCACAGCAGTTGCTGTGGTCAGGGGTCAGCAGACCACGCTTTTCGAGACTGGTGTAGATCACAGAAATGTGTCTTGTATTTGCATTTACTAGACATTTATGGCATATCCTGTGGATAAATGTCAAATACAGCAATACCCCTTTTAAAAGTTAAATGTTCTAAAAAACATACATTACAGGTCTAATATGACCCATGATTCTGCCTTAAATTAAATGTTGTGTTCATGAGGAATCTGCTCTATAAAGTCTATCTTAAGTTTTGAAAGACCACAAAAAAGGCACCAATGGTTTACTTTGTCAAGCTAATGAAGCACTCCCTAAATTCTGTTCCTCTTGTGCTGAATGTAGAATTAGTTTCAGTGTTTCAAATGATTTAAAATTGATATCAGCGGTGATATTCTACTACTACTTATTCTTCTGGATCTCTCAGCAGCATTTGACACTGTAGACCATCAACTCCTCCTCACTATGCTCCACTCTATTGGCCTCAGGGATACCGCTCTCTCTTGGTTTTCTTCCTATATCTCTGACCACTCATTTACTGTATCATTCGCTGGTGCTATTTCTTCTCCTCTGGCCCTTGTGGTTGGGGTTCCTCAAGGCTCGGTACTAGGTCCCCTCCTCTTCTCTCTGTACACAGCCCCAGTTGGACAAACCATTCGCAAATTTGGCTTTCAATACCATCTTTATGCAGATGATACCAAGCTATATACCTCATCCCGTGACAGCACCCCTGCACTACTACAGAACACCAGTGACTGTCTCTAACATCATGTCTTCTCTTTATCTGAAATTTAATCTTTCAAAAACTGAACTTCTTGTGTTCCCTCCATCTACTAACCGATCTAACCCTGATATCTCCATTTCTGTCTGTGGACTTACTATTACCCTGAGGTGGCATGCCCGCTGTCTGGGGGTTGTATTTGATTCAGATCTCACCTTTACCCTACATATTCAGAAACTTGCACGCTCTTGCCACCAGCACCTTAAAAACATCGCTAGATCGCCCTTTCTCACCGTGGAAAAATCAAAAACCCTCATTGTCGCTCTGATTCTCTCTCGTCTTCACTATTGCAATTCTCTTCTAATTGGGCTTCCTCTTACTAAACTCTCCCCACTACAATCTGTCCTGAATGCAGCCGCCAGACTCATCTTTCTGTCAAACCGGTACACAGAAGCATCTACCTTGTGTCAGTCGCTGTATTGGTTGCCCATCCATCACAGAATACAATATAAAATTATCACACTGACCCACAAATCCATCCATAGCGGTGCTCCCCCCTATATCTCCTCTCTCATCACTGTCTACTGCCCTAACCGTCCTCTCTGTTCTGCCAATGACCTTAGACTTGCATCCTCTGTTATCCAAACATCCCACTCCCGACTCCAAGACTTTTCTCGAGCTGCACCAATGCTCTGGAATGCTTTACCCAAGACAATCCGATTAATCCCCTACTATAGCAGCTTCAAAACTGCCCTAAAATCACATCTGTAAGGCCAGGCTTATCATGAGCCCTGATCACAGTGTAGTGTGCGGAAGTGTAGAACAATAACACCTTTTATCCTTCCTCCTCTGTTCCTCAGATCCTGGCCCCTCCATCTAGAACTTACACCACACTCCTCGCACTTCGTATATGTTTATTCTCAGATACTGGCTGGTGACGGGTTCATACAGCTTGGCCCTCACTCCTATTGTTTGATATGTTTATTTTTTTGTCACATTGTAATATCTCATATTGTCTGTTCATGTGTCCTCTGATTTGTAAAGTGCTACGGAATATGTTAGCACTATATAAATAAAGTTATTATCATTATTATTATTATTATTATTATTACCCTACCCAGAACTCCAAGACATATTTCAGGCTGGTCACAGTCTAGCCAAAACTAAATAGCAAACACTACAAATTGTCTCATCAATAATCTTTACATAATTCTTATTTTCAGCTGATTTTGTTCAAATCACAGGAGTACATTTTTTATCAATAGTGAGACAAAATACATTAAAATTATCAGCCCTTATATGAATATTTTCTATCTATCTATCTATGGTTCTTGAAATGCACATTCATGCCCATTTATATATTTTTTGTTTAATTTTACTCTATATACATGATCTTGCTAAAGAGCTTTTCCCACCATAGACATTTTTGCAGATTACATCATAAATGAAGTGATCGCCAGTAGCCCCATCCAAGCTAAAAAGGATTACACAGCAGACCACAGAAGTACACAGCTTTCTCTATTCAACTCTATTGGAGTTATAGAAATAGCCAAACAAGCTTGAATGTAGAGAGCTGTGAAATATTAGTAATACATTTTAATAATATAATGAGAGTTGCACATCTGATTATATATATATATATATATATATATATATATATATATATATATAAGTGGGTACGGAAAGTATTCAGACCCCTTTACATTTTTCATTGCAGCCATTTGCTAAAAGCAAAAAAAGTTCATTTTATTTCTCATTAATGTACACTCAGCACCCCATCTTGACAGAAAAAAAACAGAAATGTAGATATTTTTGCAAATTTATTAAAAAAGAAAAACTGAAATATCACATGGTCATAAGTATTCAGACCATTTGCTCAGTATTGAGTAGAAGCACCCTTTTGAGCTAGTACAACCATAAGTCTTCTTGGGAATGATGCAACAAGTTTTTCACATCTGGATTTGGGGATCCTCTCCAGTTCCATCAGGTTGTATGGTGAACGTTGGTGGACAGTCATTTTCAGGTCTCTCTAGAGATGTTCAATTGGGTTGAGGTCAGGGCTCTGGCTGGACCAGTCAAGAATGGTTACAGAGTTGTTCCGAAGCCACTACTTTGTTATTTTAGCTGTGTGCTTAGGATCATTGTCTTGTTGGAAGGTGAACCTTCGGCCCAGTCTGAGGTCCAGAGCACTCTGGAAGAGGTTTTCTTCCAGGATATCTCTGTACTTGGCCGCATTCATCATTCCTTCAACTGCAACCAGTCGTCCTGTCCCTGCAGCTGAAAAACACCCCCATAGCATGATGCTGCTACCACCATGTTTCACTGTTGGGATTGTATTGGACAGGTGATGAGCAGTGCCTGGTTTTCTCCACACATACCGCTTAGAATTAACACCAAAAAGTTCAATCTTCATCTCATCAGACCAGAGAATCTTATTTCTCATAGTCTGGGAGTCCTTCATGTGTTTTTTGGCAAACTCTATGCAGGCTTTCATATGTCTTGTGCTGAGGAGAGGCTTCCTTCGGGCCACTCTGCCATAAAGCCCCGACTGATGGAGGGCTTCAGTGATAGTTGACTTTGTGGAACTTTCTCCCATCTCCCTACTGCATCTCTGGAGCTCAGCCACAGTGATCTTTGGGTTCTTCTTTACCTCTCTCACCAAAGCTCTTCTCCCACGATTACTCAGTTTGGCTGGACTGCCAGGTCTACTGTAGGAACAGTTCTGGTCGTCCCAAACTTCTTCCATTTAAGGATTATGGAGGTCACTGTGCTCTTAGGAATCTTTCGTGCTGCAGAAATTCTTTTGAAATTGTCCGGTAAAGCCATTCCAGCCTCATCCCTGGGGCATTTCAGTTTATCAAGGCTCAGTTTAGATCTCATATTGCCGCAGCTAAAGGAGATAAGGTGCGAGTCGACGACCTGGAAGAGCGTCTTGGTAATAGGCACAAATAGATGTTGTAGGATATACAGGTATTTCAGAAGTACCACCATCTTGATAAGACTGATTTTGACCGCTACTGACAGGGGTAGTGCGCCCCACAGTTTGACCTTCTCTTTAAATAGTGGCAATAGAGGATGGAGATTGAAGGATAGAGATTGAGTTGGGTCTCTGGTGATGTGTATGCCCAAATACTTAAAAGGTAGTGACCGTCTGCAGTCACATTGTTGTAGAATGGAGCGCTGTGTCAAAATGTGGTAACAAATACATAATGAAGGATTTAGACCAATTAATTCTCAGCCCAGAGTAGATTGCAGCAGAGACATTGATCGAGGAAGTGAGACATCTGGACTTGACAAAAACAATAAAAGATCATCAGCGTAGAGAGAAAACACGTTCTTCACCTTGAGGGTGCATGGCAATAAAGTAAGTCTCGTCCATCTGAAGATAGACAGCCAAGGGCTCCACTGCCAGTGCAAACAGCCACTGTGATAAGGGGCATCCCTGACAGGTGCCTCTATGTCGAGGAAAACTGGGAGAAATCACGCCATTGAGCAATATGTTGGCCCTGAGTTCAGAATATGATAATAAGATCCATTTTTGGAAATTGGAACCAAAACCCATTAGTTGGAAGATCTTCAAGAGGAACAGCCATTCAATGGAGACAAAAGCCTTAGCTGCATCAAGTCAGGCCAGTGCCCAGTCCTCAGACCTAGGAACTCCCAGTTGGGCCAATATTTGAGCTCTACAGAGGTTATTGGAAGTGCTTCTGCCAAGTATAAATCCAGACTGATCAGGGTGTATAATAGCAAGCATCACCTTGTTCAAACGAGAGGCAAGTACTTTAGTAAGTAATTTACAGCTTTGTTAAGGATCGATAAAGGTTGATAGGAGCCACAATCCAGAGGATCTTTCCATGGTTTAAGGATTATCACTATGTAGGCATCGTAGAAGGATGACTGGAGCACACCCAAGAGGAAGGATCGATGAAGAATATTGAGAAGAGTATCAAGGAGTTGGTCTTGAGATACAGTTCAATGATGCATAAGAGATAAGGCTTCTGTTAATTCCAGTAAAGTGATAGGGGCCTCTACAGCCAACCTCTGTTCCTCTGTAAGAACAGGTAAAGGGGAAACAGTCAAATACTCAGTGATTTTTTTTTCCCCAGTACAGTGCAGTTGAGAAACATACAGATCAGCATAATACTCAGTAAACCTTCAGAGAATGTCAGGTGTGGAAGTAAGAAGGTCCCCTTGCAGTGATGGAATTCGCAATATCGTAGGAGAAGTGTTCTGATGTATCAAATGGGCAAGTAGGCTACTATCCTGGTTACCTTGTTCAGAGTAGCGTTGATTGTTGAAAAAAGTGCATTGTTTTGACTTCTCATGAAGACAGCGTAGATAATCGCGAAGGATGACTACAAGCTGTAAGGGACTAACATCTGATGGGTCAGTAGTATAAATAGATTCCAGAGTGACACAGGAGGTCACAAGTCTATTTTTCTCCCTGGAGGACTCTCTTTTCACATAGCAAATTGAAGACTGTACACATCCTTGGAAATGAGCTTTAAGCGAGTCCCAAAATGAGGAGTGGTTTTGGTGTGGATCATTAAATTGTAGGAAGACTAAGTTGATCTGGAATATGGTCCTAGGTAAACAATGTAAGCCAAAATGAAACAATTTGATCACAAGGAGACAGAGAACAACTTGAATGAAGGAAACATTTGGTCAGAATTGGAGAATGGTCAAATAGGGCATGCGGAAGATGAGAAATAGAACATAGCCTTGTGTAGGCTTGGATGCTACCACAGATGTAGTTGATATAGGATAGGGTATTTCTGCTCGGAGTACGGCAATTACATTCCTGGTTATCAGAATGCATAAATCTCCACAAATCTCGCCATCCGACCTCATCAAGAAAAAACTGAAGAGGGGTAGTCTGTACTGGAGAAGGCAGTGCCTTTGTGGGTGAAAATCTATCCAGCACCATATCAGCAACCAGGTTGTAGTAACCAAAGCAGAGAAAAGTGGCCTGAGTGTATAAGGATGCAAAGGCCAGGGCATCAGAGTATGTGAACAGGTGCAGGAGGAGGTAAATAGAGGCTAATGAGTACAAATAGATGACCGTCAATTCTCGCCTGTACAAATTGAAATCTGCCTTCAGTGTCCTTCTTAACAGTTCCAGGCTCCCATCTCACCAATTTATGCACCAGGATGGAGACTCCTCTGGAAAAGGAGGTGTGAGTGGTATGCAGGGCCCATTGTATCCATGGATTGTGAAGAAGAGAGACAGTACTAGGTTGGAGATGTGTCTCTTAGAGGCAGACAATATGAGGGTTTTGCCTACATAGGAAGGAAAATACTAGGCTCCTCTTCCTCGCAGACAGGGGACATTATTGCTTACCTGGGGCCACTGCAGGACATTATTGCTTGCCTGGGGACCACTGGAGATTACTACTTGTCGGGTGCCACTGGAGGACATTATTTGCCTGGGGGCCACAGGGAACATTATTACTTGTTTGAGGATCACAGGGGACATTATTACTTGCATGGGGGCTACTGGAGAACATTATTACTTTCCTGGGGGCCACTGTGGAGCATTATTAGTTGTCTAGGGGCCACTTGGAGGCATTATTAGTTGTCTAGGGACCAGTGGGAGCATTATTAGGTGTTTGGGGGGGGGCCACTGGATAGCATTATTATGTGTCTGAGGACCAATAGGGAGCATGTACTGTGTGCTGGATCACTGGGTAGCATGATAACATGTGGGGCCACTTAGGGAGCTTGGTGGTGGTAAAATGTATATTTTTGTATGTGCTGAGTGGAAAGAATAGGAAGGTGTAGCTTTTATGGTGCATTAACATGGTGCAATTGTGATTCAGTTACAATTACATCAAAACTGCAGTGGAAAAATTCATGTGGTTTTGATGTGGTTTTAGGTGAGATTTTCTTAATTTACAAGTGAAACACATTTATGTTCCAGCTGTAATTGCAAAAACAGTGAAAAAAAAACCACATCAAAACTGTAGTTTTTTGTCTTTTGGTAAAAATTATTTGGTAGGGTTGCCCTGAGGAATTTTTTTAATTTCCAGGGGTGCCCAGAGTCTGAAAAAGTTGGGAATCAATGGTTTAGATCATTCTGAGCTTTTGGTTAAAAATACGGGACTAGACAACCACAATGACCTTAAATCAGTCAAACATTGTATTTTATACTTTGATATTTCAGGAAAACATTAGCAAAAGCTTTAAAAACTTTAGTGCGCAAGAGCAATGTAGCATACTTTCCACTGATACTAGTATTATGTATTTTCATTTTGTAGTAGTTATTATGCTTATTATGGTTTATTTCCACAGAGAACAATAGAATTAGGAAGAAGAATCCCTTATTCTCCTAGCACTTTTGAAATAATAAATAGTGGTGCATTGCATGTTCCTTTAAAGTACATCAATAGGTGAACATGAACAGCCAAGACATTAACATTCAAATTATAAGGTGAGCATCTAGGTTGCTTTAAGTTGCTTTGTGAAGTATCTTTTGTCAGCAATTATTTTTGAACATATTCAATGCAGTAAATAGCACATACTGCATCTTCTATAACACTGTAAGCATACATTAACATGATAACTAGGCACAATCCTTTAAGTCATTTTCCTAGTCACTGAATTTTTTATGCCTTTCTGATCTTAATAAGAAAACAAAGCAACCAGTAACATTATCACACTGAAATGCTCCAGAAAAGTATTCAGGTACAACAAAACAGAAACTTGAAAGGACTCTCCAATTTGTTCCAGGAAAAAAAAATATTCATTGCTTTGTAATGAAAATAGATGACTCTGATTTCCAGCTCAGATGCAGTTGTACTATTTCAGCAGAAGGAATCTGAACTCCAAAATGGTTATAAAAACATGTAATGGCAGCAAATTCATAACTATTCCATAAATAGTAAACTGTTTTCATTTGTTTTACTTAAAAAGGGAATGGATATGCATAAGATTTAAAAATAAAATCCTCAAGTATTTCTTGAAATATAATCAACATACAGTACTGTGCAAAAGTTTTAGGCAGATGTGAAAGAAATGCTGCAAAGTAAGGATGCTCTCAAAAATAGAAGTGTTAATATTTTATTTTTGTCAATTAACAACATTAAGTGAATGAACAAAAGAGAAATCTGAATGAAATCAATATTTGGTGTGACCACCTTTTGCCTTCAAAACAACATCAATTCTTCTAGGTACACTTGCACACAGTTTTTGAAGAAACTCAGCAGGGGGGTTGTTTCAAACATCTTAAGGTGGGTTCACACTTGCGCCGGCACTCCGTCCGCCGCGAATCCGACCTAAATGTCGGAAAACTGGATAGGGACTGGATAAAGGTTTGCAACGTTTTTTTTTTTTCGACAAACATGCAGGACTTTGTGTCCGACGAAAAAAACCTGGCTTTGCGGCGCAGAGGGTGTAAGCGCACACCTGCGCATTGCTTTAAAAACCCATTCAAGTGAATGGGTTTTTAAGCAAAGCGTCGCAAACCTTTCTCTATCCAGTCCCTATCCAGTTTTCCGACATTTAGGTCGGATTCGTGGCGGACGGAGTGTCGGCGCAAGTGTGAACCCACCTTTAGAGGACTATCCACAAATGTTCTGTGTATGTACGTTTGCTCAAATCTTTCTATCTCTTCATGGAATCCCAGACAGACAGGATGGTGTTGAGATCAGGGCTATGTGGGGGCCATATCATCAATATTCCAAGACTTTTCCTCTAAAGGGTGGTCACAAAAAATATTGGTTTGATTTCCATTTCTTTTTTGTTCATTCACTTAATTTTGCTAATTAAACAAAAATAAATTATCACTTCTGTTTTTGAAATCAAGAAATTGTCTTTCACCATTGTTTAGATATCATGTCCCACCAACCTACCTAACCTAAATAAACTGTTGAACAACTAGAGCAAAAGTGATTATGACCAAAGTTAGCCATAGTATAAAAAAGCATGTTTTGGTATAGCTGATAATTGCAGGAGCATTTTGGAATTCATACAGGAAAAAGTGCCTTACAGTGAACTGTCCACTATATTGCTGATAATAATTTTATTTACTTAATCTAGTCAAACAGTCATTGACCTAAACTGACATGTCCCTCACAGTATGACATCAGCCCAATAACCTACCTAACTGCTGGTCTCACAGGGTGTTATTTAGCACAATGACTGCATGACTAGTTGAAGCGGCTTCCCACTCCAAATGATTAGTTAAGGTAAATTTGCATATGCCAATCTAAGATTTTAAAATCTCATATCTTGACTTTTCAGCATCAGAAAGCTTAATGAGAGGCACCATTGGAAAGGTTACTGCCTAATGCTATACTTGCTGGAGCCAGCTTAGGGTGGAAAATCCATCTGAAAGGTTTCTTTTAACTCTTTCTCTAAAAATGCCATAATAGAACGGCGGATATTTAAACCCTACCAGACATCTGCTGTAATATTACGGCAGAAGCCTGGTCTTTAAAGATGGCAGCCACTCTGCAGCAGAGCAGCTGCCATAGCCATCGGGTCTCTGCTCTAATGTACAGCGAAGTGGAAATAAGAAATAATCCCCCTGGGGGGCTAGTCCCCACCGGCCCCATACCTTTGACATTGCAGGACGGCTCACATGCAGCGAGGTCATGGGAGCGGTCCTGTTCCTATGACAGCCAGGAGCCTTCTGAAGGTTCCCAGGCCTATCACAGGAATATAAGTAATGATACTGGTCTATGACCAACCTCAGTAGTTATGTAGCGAATCTCCCATAGATATGGGACTTGCAATCAAAAGATTGCAGGTTCAGGACCTTTAGGGGGCTAATAAAATAGTTAAAAATAAAGTTTAAAAAAAAAAACACACCCCTTCCCTAGATTTGAAATAAAGATTAATAAACAAAAAAATTATACATCCCCACACCCGAAAATGCATGGTCTACAAACATTGCAGTCTAGCTGTGTTCATTTTAATGGTGAAAAGCTGCAATTCCAGACAAAGCCTACAGACAGGCATTGTGCAGAGCAGATGGATAGACAGTCCTATGTACACCATTTACCAAAGATAACACACAAATAACAGCCTCCACCAACTGATTATTTTGGAATGAAATCTACACTTACAGTCATGTAAAAAGACAAATACTCATATTAACTTAATGAAAAAACACGTTTTGCAGACATAACAGAAGAAAATATGACATTGTCCCTTGTCCATGAGATGCATACATGACTTCAATCACAAACCATTTGGAGAAAAGACTAGCTACATATTAAGTGTTTGTGAAATTACCCCTAGACAAGTCAAAGCTATGTTGTATTTTTACAATAAACCAAACATGTAACATTGTAGCAGATGTTGAAAAGCAGACTTTCTACAGCTGGAAACAGTTTGAGCACCAAATCAGAAGGACCAATATCATATTGCACACATAATGTCAAATGTACTTGCTGCTGAAAAATACAAACAAGATATTTTATTCAGGCATGAGAAATGTAGAGAGAATGTTACTGAAGCCAAGATACAATCCGTTTATTCTGGGACAAGCAAGGAATTCCTTAGAAACTTGCAGCTACAAGTTTTGTAACATAGTAAATCTAGTTTTCACACTTAACAGTAAAAGGACTATTTCATTAA
Organism: Leptodactylus fallax; assembly: GCA_947044405.1. Lineage (NCBI taxonomy): Eukaryota > Metazoa > Chordata > Amphibia > Anura > Leptodactylidae > Leptodactylus > Leptodactylus fallax. The sequence continues at coordinate 2,893,918 of CAMRHE010000011.1, read as the reverse complement.
ACGGAATCTATCGCCTACTTTTTTTTTTTTTTTTCTCTAATTTTAATCTAGTTTGTTTTTATTTTGTGATTGTAGATTCTTTAATTGCACATTATTTTCTGCACATGATTATGGGGAAGCCATTTTGCATGAACTTTAAGTCCTATGGAAGCGAATGGAACATTGAACACACACAAACCACTTCTCCATGGTCACGGAGGACTAAGAGGAATCTGCGGGCCCTCTTTCTCATGTTTGCTGATGGTCCCAAATGATCCCCGACAATCAGATATTTGTATCTAGAAGGGGTACTATGTCTCCTTAAGGAGATTACCTTTGTAGGTCACCTTTCAATGTACAGAGATTTACAGCCCACACATGCTCAACTAAGTATTTTGGGAAAAGAATAAGCAAATAACTGATCTAAATTGATCTAGCACTACCTTTTGGAATGTAGCTCCCTATAATCAGGCATTCCTTTATAGGGAGCTACCTTCCAAAATGTGATGCTAGAGCAAGTTTCCTTTTTTCACCCCAAAGGAATTGTTTGTTTATTTTTGGGAAAACAATAGCATTCAGAGATATGTCACTGGACCATAGAAACCTGTAGACTGGAAAGTTCAATGATTTTTTTTTGGAAGACTGTTCTAGGTATGCATAAGCATCTATAATTGGTGCAATGGTCATTGTGCAGAAAGGGGTAGTTATAACTATTTAAATGGTGCAAACAACTGAAATCAATCGCTTCCTATAACCATCAACAAGCTTCTTACACCTCTCAACTGGAATTTTGGACCACTCTTCTTTTGCAAATTGCTCCAAGTCTCTCATATTTGAAAAGTGCCTTCTCCCAACAGCAATTTTAAGATCTTTCCACATGTGTTCAACAATTACTCATTGCTGGCCACTTGAGAACTCTCCAGTGCTTTGTTTCCATCCATTTTTGGGTGCCTTTTAAAATATGTTTGGATACTGTCCTACTGGAAGACCCATGACCTAGGGCAAAAACCCAGCTCTGACACTGGGCCCTACATTGCGACCCCAAATCCTTTGGTAATCTTCAGATTATATGATGCCTTGCACACAGTCAATGCATCCAGTGCCAGAATCAGCAAATCAATACCAAAACATCTTTGAACCTCCACCATATTTGACTGTTGGTACTGTGTTCTTTTCTTTTTAGGCCTCATTCCGTTTTCGGTAAATAGTAAAATGATGTGCTTTACCAAAAAGCTCTATCTTGGTCTCATCTGTCCACAAGACATTTTCCCAGAAGGATTTTGGCTTACTCACATACATTTTGGCAAACTACAGTACAGACCAAAAGTTTGGACACACCTTCTCATTCCAAGAGTTTTCTGTATTTTCATGACTATAAAAATTGTAGATTCACACTGAAGGCATCAAAACTATGAATTAACACATGTGGAATTATATACTTAACAAAAAAGTGTGAAACAACTGAAAATATGTCTTATATTCTAGGTTCTTCAAAGTAGCCACCTTTTGCTTTGATTACTGCTTTGCACACTCTTGGCATTCTCTTGATGAGCTTCAAGAGGTAGTCATCTGAAATGGTTTTCACTTCACAGGTGTGCCCTGTCAGGTTTAATAAGTGGGATTTCTTGCCTTATAAATGGGGTTGGGACGATCAGTTGTGTTGTTCAGAAGTCAGGTGGATACACAGCTGATAGTCCTACTGAATGGAGTGTTAGAATTTGTATTATGGCAAGAAAAAAGCAGCTAAGTAAAGAAAAACGAGTGGCCATCATTACTTTAAGAAATGAAGGTCAGTCAGTCTGAAAAATTGGGAAAACTTTGAAAGTGTCCCCAAGTGCAGAGGCCAAAACCATCAAGCGCTACAAAAAACTGGCTCACATGAGGACTGCCCCAGGAAAGGAAGACCAAGAGTCACCTCTGCTGCGGAGGATAAGTTCATCCGAGTCACCAGCTTCAGAAATTGCAAGTTAACGGCAGCTCAGATTAGAGACCAGGTCAATGCCACACAGAGTTCTAGAAGCAGACACATCTCTACAACAACTGTTAAGAGGAGACTGTGTGCAGCAGGCCTTCATGGTAAAATAGCTGCTAGGAAACCACTGCTAAGGACAGGCAACAAGCAGAAGAGACTTGTTTGGGCTAAAGAACACAAGGAATGGACATTAGACCTGTGGAAATCTGGGCTTTGGTCTGATGAGTCCAAATTTGAGATCTTTGGTTCCAACCACCGTGTCTTTGTGCGACGCAGAAAAGGTGAACGAATGGACTCTACATGCCTGGTTCCCACCGTGAAGCATGGAGGAGGAGGTGTGATGGTGTGGGGGTGCTTTGCTGTTGACACTGTTGGGGATTTATTCAAAATTGAAGGAATACTGAATCAGCATGGTTACCACAGCATCTTGCAGCGGCATACTATTCCATCCTATTCCATATTTAGTTGGACCATCATTTATTTTTCAACAGGACAATGACCCCAAACACACCTCCAGACTGTGTAAGGGCTATTTGACCAAGAAGGAGAGTGATGGGGTGCTACGCCAGATGACCTGGCCTCCACAGTCACCAGACCTGAACCCAATCGAGATGGTTTGGGGTGAGCTGGACCGCAGAGTGAAGGCAAAAGGGCCAACAAGTGCTAAGCATCTCTGGGAACTCCTTCAAGACTGTTGGAAGACCATTTCAGGTGACTACCTCTTGAAGCTCATCAAGAGAATGCCAAGAGTGTGCAAAGCAGTAATCAAAGCAAAAGGTGGCTCCTTTGAAGAACCTAGAATATAAGACATATTTTCAGGTGTTTCACACTTTTTTGTTAAGTATATAATTCCACATGTGTTAATTCATAGTTTTGATGCCTTCAGTGTGAATCTACAATTTTTATAGTCATGAAAATACAGAAAACTCTTGGAATGAGAAGGTGTGTCCAAACTTTTGGTCTGTACTGTATATTCTAGCTTTTTTAGGTTTCTCTGCCAGCAGTGGGGCCCTCCTGGATATCCTGTCGTTTCATTTCAGTCAAATAGTTTGCACTGACACAGATGCATCCTGAGCCTGCAACACAGCTTAAATTTCTTTGGAACTTAATTGGGGCTGCTTATCCACCATCCAGGCTATCCTGTGTTGCAAACTTTCATCTATATTTCTCTTCCATCCATGTCATGGGATATTAGCTACAGTTCCATGGGTTGTAAATTTCTTGATTATTTTGAACACCGTGCAACAAGGAACATCAAGATGTCTGGAGATGGTATTTTTCCACAATTTTGGTTCTCAAGTCCTCTTCTCCTCTTTCTGCTCTCCATGCATAGTGTGACACACACAGACACACAATGCAAAGATTGAGTCAACTTCTCTTTTTATTTGATTTCTTGTGTGATTTTTATATTGCCCACACCTCTTACTTGTCACAGCTTAGTTTGAACGAGCGTCACATGCTTGAAAAAAGTTATTTACCCACAATTTTGAAAAGGTGCCAACAATTTTGTCCTGCCCATTTTTGGAGCTATGGTGAAATTATGTCCAATTTACCATTTTTTCAGTTTCTTTGTTTTGTTCCAATACACACAAAGGGAATATACATGTGTATAAAAAAACATGTGTAATTGCAATAATTTTCTGGGAGAAATACTTTCTGAAAAAATTTCAGGGGTGCCAACACTTACAGCCATGACTGTACCCAGTTATATACAGTACAAATGGTATCAAAACATTATACAACTGCACAAACACATTATGCATCTCATTAGGCATCCAGAAGTCCTGGGCAGTGGCCCATTTGGAGGGGGCACTGTATATAGGTATTTGAGGTTAGCATGATATTTTAATGTTGTAAGTTAGGTTTTATTTGTACATCTCAAAAGTATGAAAATTCACAGCCCGCAAATATTTAACAAAATGATATAAACTTTTTATTCAGTTATCACATAAGTAGAATCCAGGCAATTAGTGCAGAACAAAGTCTGACTCCCAAATAGGGCTGGGCGATTAATCATAAAATAAATGAACTGAAGATCAACCAAGATAACTGACATAATTTTGTTCACATTGGTTATATCGGTTCAGTTATCACAATATTTGTAGTTTTGTTTGGACCGAACACGTCCAAACCAAAACTGCTATTATACTCTGGGGTCTCTTCAGATGAGAGCTGATCAAATATAAAAATAGTGTTACTAACTTTTCCTGGGATCCAGCGCAGCTCCCTGTTCTCTTTAGTGGTGCAGCACCTGCATCTAGGCCAATCACAGGTCTTTGTGGTCCCTGACGTCAGTCAGAAGACAGCAGGGAGTTGCGCTGGAGCTCAGGAGAAGATGAGTAAGGCTGGGGTCACACGTGGAGTAAACTCCGCGGAAAACAATGTGGCATTTACAGTCACAGCAAAGTGAAAAAAAATATGGGCAGCGGACATGCAGCGATTTCCAAAACCGTTGCAGTTTTGGAAATCACAGCATGTCAATTATACCTACGGAAACACCAGCGGTTTCCCTATAGGTATAATTGAAGCAGAAAGTCTGCAGAGGAAACCTCTGCAAACTTTCTGTGAAAAGTGCTGCGGGAAAAACCGTGATGCGTTGCCGCCACGGTTTTCCCACAGCGCTTTTTTGCTGCGGGAAGCTACTGTTTTTATGGTTGATCACCTCCCCTGGGCCACAGCTTATTATAGTCTGTGGTTTGAAGATACCCTACAGTATAATAGCAATATCAGTTTGGCCGTATTTGGACCAAACAAAACCGCTGCTCGAACCACACAAGACGAATCTCGCAAGGTTCGCCCAACACTTAGTTATACTGTAAGAGGCATGGTTTAAAAGAGGCATAACCTAAATAATCGCCAGTAATCGAGGTAAAATGCCTGATTAATCACAATTTTGATTTAGGTCATAATTGACCAGCCCTACTCCCAAACGTTTCGATCTATCCGACCTTTGTTAACGGGGGCTCTGTTGAGAAGCAGGAAGTGCCTTGACAGGTTGCAGGACGAGAGTGTATAGCCAATATGTATGCAGCCTAAATCCTTCCTTCTCAATTTCCTGACTCGTGTTCTAAAAGCTCAAGTTTTTGGAGAGGAATTTAAAACAAAAGACTGCCTCAAATTCCTCTCCAAATTCTTCCAAGTGAACATACTCTTAAAGGCGTTATGTGGGGAGGAAAAATGTTATGCAGTAGGAGGGTCAGCTTACTAATATAGACACTGTTCCCCAGTTCTGCTAACCATCTGATTCTTCGTCACATGTCTCAACTATGCTGCTTGTACTCAGAGTGTCAGCAAAGCAGGCTAAAATGGAAAACTACAGGCCCCCTGACAGTGCTGTGAAAACCTTGGTATCAGTGCAGAGGAGTACCTTAATATTGGGGGGCAATAACGATATAAGGGGTCATTTGGGCAAGCAGTGGTAATACAAAGAGATCATTAGGAGGTATTATTAATATAAGGGGGCATTGAAAGGCAGAATTTATGTAAGGAGGTATTAACCCATGGGGTTATCCAGGAATTTTAGAAGTCAGGGAAGAGTCCAGTGTTTCAGTGTCTCCTACCACTATCCGGTCCAGCGCACTCTTTGCCTTTTGCCAATGGAAGTCCTGTGTAACGCATTACTGCTGAGGTCAATCAGCGGCTACAGGAAAGGAACCGGTGAAGTCACTCACATACGTCACCGATTCCTTTCCTGTGGCCGCTGATTGGCCTCAGTACTCAGATGTGGAGCATGACTTCTGCCAGCAAAGAACTAACCGGAGCACTGGGGGCAGGAGAATATGATTTTTTCTATTGATGGTTCACCTTCCCCGACATCCTCCATGACTTCTGAAATTCCTGGACAACCACTTTAAGGGGATATGTAAGAGTATTATTAATTAGGGACAACACAGGGGGCATTATTAATTTAAAGGGCACTTCCCAGATCATAACTTTTATTACAGGCAGCAGGGGAGAGTTATAATGTGTTCTCCCCTCCTTACCTGCACTGGGTGGGCTGTCACTTTGTATGTATACAGAGCAGCTGCACCGGTGATCTCGACAAGACCATGGGCAGCCAAACACTGTATACTGCTGAACGAAGTGATTGGCTGTAGCGGTCCCATTAAGGGTAATGTGACAGATAGCCAGCACAGGAACAGAGGGGAGGTGGAAGATAAGTGCATTTTTATTTTATAACCCTTCCTTGCTGCGTGCATTGAAATGTTTGATCCTGGACAACCTCTAAGAGGACATACAGGAGGTATTATTAACTGAGGGGGCACACAGGAGCATTTATCTAAATATACATACAGGGATATTAGTCATTTACAGTGGATTTCATACTGTATATTTTATAATTGGAGTAGCAGCAGGATATAGGTGAGGACAATGTGGGTCAGGTGCCTGGGAAAAAAGAGGAGCCAAAGAAGTATGTGCTTCAAACTTTACAGAGACAGGTCATGGCTGGTAGAAGTGGTCATGGCGGTCCAGATGGAAGAGATGGGAAATGTAAATGATTAGTCAGAGACGTCCCCTGTAAGTAAATAAATATAACTGAACTGTATTCACCTAAATTGTCTGCAGAGCCCTGTGTAGAGCCGGTACATTCCACTATATGGTCACCATATAGTGATAATATCTGGGTTGAGGGCCCACTTGGATATGTTTGCCCCCCGTGCTGAACCCCTAGCTACGCCTCAATGTGTCAAGGGTCTACATTAGTAAGCTGACCCTCCTGCTACAGTGTCTACACTGCAGAAAATTTTTCCTCACTCCATACCACTTTTTAAAGGCAGCACTAAATCTAGAAATGTGCTAATTTTTCCTCACTCATTTTGGTTTTGGCAGAAAGACCATTGAGCGGGTGAGGGCTTAGACAGGAGACAGAGCTTGGCAATCTTGGTCTCCTACTGGAGAGAAAAAGGGAAGGGCTCATCCTGCAGGCAGTAACCTTGGAAGGGTTTTCTGGGCTTATAAGACTGATGGCCTATCCTGTAGTCTCTTCATGGGTAACCAAGCAAATTGCTGTACACTGTATAGTGAGTTGAATGGTATTGAGCTGCAAATAGGCCATGTGACCGATAAGCATGGCACCACATGGTCTGTGAAGTGGAAGTGGTGATCACAGAGAGCGGTTGTTACTTCAAACAGCTGATCTGGAGGGTCAGAAAGTAAGTGTTTGCATCTACTTCATTTATTGTTTCTTTAGCACCAATGCGAGTGAAAAACATTTGACCATATCTACTGAATATTCCTCTGGGTGCTCCAATATGTCCAAAAGAAATAATAGATTGTTCTCTTTTTTTGGGGACATCTCAAAATAATACATAATAAAGGGTAATATACTCACTTTTTACAATGGCATCTGCCTTATTTGCCAAAATAGAACAATCGCCTAAGTCTGTTTGTACGCCTTTGTTCTTGAAGTATTGACTTTGACTTGTATTTTCTACATCCATATTGTCCTTTTCACATTTTTCTAAAATAAAAAAACAATATAAAATAAAAGGTCTAATAATATCTATGTTTATCTATTTGTGTGCATCTATTATATCTATTATACTGTAGTCAAAACTGTATTTAATCAAACAGAATCTTTGCCTCAAGTGAAGAAAAGCCTAGTTATGCCTTTGTTTAACACATTCCCACCACAGTCATTTTTCGTTTTTCGATTTTCATTTATTTATAGCTCAACGCCTTCCAAATGCCATAACTTCTAAAATTTTCCGTTTACAGAGCTGTATGAGTGCTTAATTTTACAACATATTACACTGTGCAGCTTCTATTTGCAAGTAATGACATTGTTTGAATTCCTGTTTTTCATATGCCCCTCCATTGCAAAAAGTCAGTCATATTGCTCCCATGACATTAACAGTAGTACTTTGGAGCACCTTAGATGAAAATGCCACAGATTGACAGATGAACACTAAATTTGGCATGCTACCATGTTATTCTGCCCTGCCATATTTGCTCTATTTTTAACGACTGGCTTGACTGTACTTCAAGGGGCTTTTATTTGTATCAATCCACTTAGTTGAACTCTTTAAATACCCTGTCGGGGAGTTTTTTAACCGTAATGATCAGTTTGTAGAGATTACATTTCACTTTAATGGAAGCATTTTTCTCATGATCAGTATGAAAAAAAAAAAATGTTTACGTCCACTGTTCTGTAAAAAAAAAAAGCATTTAGGTTAAGGCCCCATGTTGGGGAAATGAAGCTCTTTTGGTGCAGATTTTGTAGCGTTTTTTTTAAAGCCAAAGCCACGAGTGGATTGAGCAAAGGTAGAAGTATAAGGACTTCCTATATATCCTATGCCTTTTGTAGCCATTCTCGGCTTTGGCTCAAAAAAAGCAACAAAATCTGCAACAAAACAAGCTGCGTTTCCGCAAAGTGGGGCTTTAGCCTTAAAGTATTTTTTTTTTTAATTTACATAAACTTAAAATTCTGTGCTAATCTATGGCATAATATATGGGTCAGGGTTGAATTTTTCTGTTATGAAAAGATTATTTGCTTCCCTTCATATTATCAGAAATTAATAACATTCTGACTAAATTAAGCCCCCAAAGGAAGCTGCTTAAAAATGCATAAATATAAAAATAGTTTAAAAAAAATATAGATAATGGCTGCTCCTTAGGGTAATATTGTGAGTAGCAGTTGGAGTGTATTGTGATACCAATGAATAGCATCTGCCACCATTACAGTACAGAGTCCTGAACAGGACTGATCCTGAAGTGAACAGCGCCATGATACTATGTCTTCTCAGAGTGCACTTGGTAACTCCTTCCACCTTCTAAATGTGTACTCCCACACTGGAATTCTGATTTATTATATTGTCATTGTGTCCCTCTCTGTCCATCACCAACATGGTGCCATTACAGTTCTGATCAAAACTAGAATCACACTCAACTAAAATGGTGAATTAATCATAATACTTTGATCAATCTCCCTACTTCTAAGAGAGTATAGCTGTTTAATATGTTATCAAAATGAACGCTGAATGAAATTGGAGTTACTGTATACAGAAGTTTGGTAAGATCCATACACTTCTGTTTGTGCTATATTACAGCTTTGTACATAATCAGTAGTATTAATGATCTCTAAGCCTACATGCCAGAAAGGGTGCCAATAACAGACATAGCAGCAGATAAACACAGGTTTTATTAGGATAGGATAGCTGTTCTATCTTATATGTTCTATTTACCCATTTTATATTTTCTGATTGAGTATACACAGTTTGAAAAAACTTCTTTTGGTACACCCGATTTCTCTCACAACTGAACAAAACAAAAACCTACTGATTAGTTTATTGGCCCTAGAGTACTCTTATTGGTCATAAATAAGAAAATTAGATTGTGAGCCTGTGAAAGTGACTACAGTAAGATTTATCAATAGAGTTGTTGGATTCAAGGCAGATGTTAACATTTCCTTATTGTTCTTTATTCAAGTAAAATGGGAATGCTGACATCCACCTGCCTTCTTCAAGATTTCTGCAGACAAGTTAACTGACCCATATAGGCAGAATGACACCGACTGATGGTGGGAAATCAATTTATTAGTCACTGAAAAGGGTACAAATAGTGACTAACTGGTCAAAATGGTATTGAACAAAGTATGATAAATTTGGCATAACTGACTAGAAACCTTCACTTACGATTCATGTTCAAATACATCTTACATGTATATGCCATGTATGGTGTGTTTTGCTAGAAAATCTCTCCAGTATATTGCACAGTTGCAAAAGTAAAAATCACTGTCAGAAAAATAGCATTTTAGTGAACTGTAGGTAATCTATTTGAGATTACTCTATAAACAACACAAGGTAGGTGGGATCTCCTAGTAAGTTATGTCTTGCTTCTTAAGGCGCCCATATACGTGAATTTAGCTTGGCAAACTCCCACTTCCTTATTGAAAACACATGCCAAATAGACACAGCATGGGTATAACTGTTGCGGTAGCTGTTGGTGAATGAGTATTTAGTCAATAGTTATTGAAAGTGTATGGCTAGCTTTAACTAAACCCTTAATGGCACAGCCTATTTTGGCCATCAGGATGAGGCATAATATTTTGCTTTTTACATCGCTGTCTTCAGAAAGCCATAACTTTTTTATTTTTCCATTGATGTAGCCATATGCCAGCTTTATTATAATGCATATTATGTATTAATAATGGGGGGGGGGGTAGCAAAAGAAAATAGCAAGTCTTCAATTTTTGGGGTTATTTTTTGTATTTGGTTTTTACATCCTACATCATACAGTATAGATAACTTAATTCTGTGAGTCAAAACGATTACTGCGATACTCAAAGTATTTTTTTACATTTTACTTCTTTTCCACAATAAAAACACTTTGTGAAAATGTAGCGTTTTGGCTGCGGCGGAAACGCTGTGGCAAAAAATGCTGCGTTTTACATTACCTGCAAAGTGGATGGGATTCTGGCTAATCTCATCTACACATTGCAGAAAAAAAAAATCTGCAGCGGAAACGGGAGCATTTCTGACATGTATAACATGTACTTGGCAGAGCTGGAGGCCACAGTCAGGCCTTTGGCTGCCATGGCAAACCCCTGGCACCCTGTAATTGCACTGCGGTGGACCGTGGGGCTGGCAGAGGGAACCACTTTACATGCCTATGTTGCTATTAACTGCAGCATGTAAAGCGTTCAACTGACGGGGATTGGAGTTATCCATATCTGGCTGTTACGGTAGGGACCTGACTGCGTGTATCAGCTGGTGATGGCGCAGGTAAACTGGCAGTGCCCATCCGATCACCATGACAAAAACGTTCATCATGGAGCATCAACTGCCCCTTGTTCATGGTGAATATATTCGTCATATAATGTGAGGAGGTTGATATAATCTTTTTTTTGAGTTTAATATCAATTCAAATCAATCAATGATGGTTAAGAAGCTCCCAATCATTTGAACAGCTGAGGTATTATAGGGATGAAAAATCCCTTGCCATAAATTATTAAAGACAGAAGTCATCGTGGAGTTCAGTAACCTGTATAAATTGCAGAATCATGCTTTTAACAAATTTGTGACTTTGTATTCTTTTTCTAAAATACAGAAAAGTTTATTTTATGCAAAGGCATGAATGAGTCTTATAAATGGATGCTTTGACAACAAATCCAGGCTAAAATTTTATGAAAATACATCATTTGTCATCCTTCTCTGTCCTAGCAATAGTAAAGATTGAGTTCCTAATAAGAGTAAAGAGTGAGCACACAAAATCTGGTCCTATTTTAAAGCTATGAAAAAATGATTATTGAGAAGATATTAGGTATTTAGAGTGGCTGGAAACTATTATTTTTATATTTTAATGTATTGTCTTATAAAAGTTGCTCTATCTCTCCAAAAAATATGCAAATAGTCAGAAGGGTGTGATAGTGAAACCTCACTTAGCACATAAGTAGTCATTGCAAGTTCCAGGAAGGCTTTTGCATCTGTAATGAAATGTCATGAAGATTTATGCATGTGAGTCATAATTCTGGAACTTGGTGCATCTGAAAGAAAAGAAACTGTCAGCCAACAGTTAAGCTGTTGTTAAAGAGACTCTGTCAGTCCCTGAAAATTCTTATCTAGGACTCTTAAAAACTTGAACTTACAAGTTTACAAATATAGAAAACAGAGCAGATGAAATAAGCTTTCCCTAATAAGTGGCATAAAAGTCTCAGTAAGACTCTGATATAAAAGCACCAATGAAGTGACTAACCACTTTAATTTGTTTCATATGTAACCCCCTCTTCATTCCACAACACAAAAAAAATTATAAGAAGTTTGAGGGATGGTACCGAAATTGATAACCATAAGCACTTACCTACAGACTTCCTACCATCTGGGTCGCCACAAGCAGTACTTTCCTATATTTGTAAAGTCACAACAGGAAAAGCAGCCATTTCAGCTTCAGTAAAGGTTGTCAACAGTCACAGAGAATGCCTCCCAACTGGCCCTAATTCAGTGGGACAGTCCTAGATTCTGGGAGCTGTGTCGGATGGCGGTATATCCACTCCCTGCTTCACCATTCGGCCCTGCCTCTTGCTCCCGGGGTCTTGGGAGCAGTAGGCGCAATGTACTGATATCACTCTGCTGCTTCCTGAAGCCGTCTGCAGCAGAGCCAGAGCATGACTGCGAGGGAACAGGGAGAGGTGAGTATTAGTTGTTTTTTTTTTTGTTTTATGCATTATACTGTGGGGGCACCACCAGAAGGACATTGTACTTTGGAGGCATATTCAGGGGGACACTAAGGTGGGGGCATATTCAGGAGAACACTATAAAGGTAGCGCTGGGAGAATATAACCAAAATCAAAATCAGATTAATCAGGCATTTTACCCAGATTACGATTATTTAGGTCATGCCCCTTAAAACACACCCTTTTTAAAAGGTATGAGTATGTATTGGCCAAACCTTGCGAGGACCTGCATCGACTAAAGTCAGCAAGCAGCCCTCATCAGGTCTCTTCAGACCCCAGAGTATAATTAAAAGATGCCTATGGAAGGTGAGCATAAAAAACAGTGTTATTCACCTCCTCTCGGCACCAGCACTGCTTTTCTTCAAACCTTCTGAATGAAGTCAAGGACCACTGAGACAGAAGTGATCATGCTTGATTCTTTGTGTCACGAAGCCACGTGACCACTGAGGCTTAATCACAGGCCTCAGCAGTTTATCACGTTATTCAGGAGCCTGGAAGAAGACGAAGACCAGCACCAGAGCCCAGGGGAGGTGACTAACACTGTTTTTTATGTTTGCACACCTTCCATGGACCTCCGCTAATTATACTTTGGGGTCTGAAGAAACAATAATAGCAGTTCCAGTTCAGACGTGCACAAAATGCTGTTGCTTAACCAGAATGACAGTTGGTTTGGGATTTCAAGGGGATATTATATAGTGTCAGGGCCATTTTAGGGTTGTTATACAAAGAAACATGGATGGGAATGGATGGAGACAAAAGTAGAAGTGGGCGGGGCTGAAGGTGGGCACAATTTATCTCTCTTTCAGTCCTTTGAAAATTCGGAGCAACAGTAATACTGGAATGAATGACACATCATTGCTGAAGTGGTGTAACAAAACAATTTTGTGAATTTGATAGGAAATGCAGTCTTTAAAGTTGCTGGTACTTTAACTCCCTTAATGAACAGGTGTGAAAAGACCCTAATGACCAGACATGTTTTACTGTTTTTGCACATGTGGTCCTAACTTATTTAAATGTTAGAGCCACAAGGGGAAAATGGAGGCATCAGCTCTGCTGCTTCCTCTATCCATTACATAGCACTCATTCTGCGCTATGTAGTGTGGAAACAAAAAGACAAAAGTAGTAATAAACTGCTTCTTTCTTCTGCCCATGGTCTTCCTCTATCTCTTATTCTGCTTCTGCTAGATTGCAGTAGAGTTAACTGCAACAATGCTGAAAGACATTGCTGCAGAGTTTAGGACCTGCATCGGCTAAAGTCTGCAGGCAGTCCTCATCAGGATAAAACCAAAATGAGGTTCCTTCATTAAGGGATTAAACTCTCTCAATCTTGCTAGTCACCTCCTATGATCAAGCAGCTATGGCACCAAATCAATACACAGTAAATGTCTTTCTTAAAAAAAATTATATTCAGGAATTACTGACACAATTTTATGTCACATAATAGAAGATTAAAGGGGCTATCCAAGATCAGAAAACATGGCTGCTCTTCTTCTCAGGAAGTGACATCAATGCTACAACTCAGTTACATTCAAATGAATTACTAAGACTGGCATTTTACACAACACTCTTAAAGGGAGTCTGTCAGCAGGAAAATCGGTATCAAACTAATGGCAGTACCTCGCATGGCTGCTTCTAGTTTCCAAAGATGCCTTTCTTATTCTGAATTGCTGCTCCATTTTCTTGACAATTAGCATGGTATTAATATGCAAATTAGCTGAAAAGGGCTTTAGGGGTGTTTCTTCTCCTACAAGGGCTTCACTCTCCAGTCTAGATAATCGCACCTAACTGCAGACAATGTGCGACAAAGTGGGAGATGTCACTCAAGCAATGGGGAAAAGGAGCTTGGCGGCAGTTAGGGATGATTATTTAGCGCACACACTGAAGCCCCAGTAGAAGAATAAATGCCCCTAAAGCCCTTTTCTGCTAATCTTTATAAGAAAAAAATGCTTATTTTCATAAAAATGAAGCTGCAATGCAGAATGAGAAAGTGCAGAAGCAGCTCTACAAGGTACTGTCATCAGTTTGATACTGATTTTCCTGCTGACAGACTTTCTTTAATTTCATTCCTTCAGGTGTCAGAAGCCCCATGAGCCAGAACAGAAATCTACACCAACTAGGAGCTTGCATAGATTTCATATATAATTTACAGCATCTGGTATAAATTATAATAAATGTGGTCCTACTCTTCTCAGCTCCAACTTATTTTTCAGAAAAGCGTCAGGAGCAACATAAAAAATGTTAAAGTCACAACTTAATGGCACAAGCCCCCTGCTAATCTATTCTCAGAGCTCCAATAAAAGGGAATGGATATATGAAAGGATAGAAGGCCACACATGCTTTGCTGAGATGGAACCCCCCCCCCTCAAGATATGTACAGGTCCCAGAGGTGGAACCCCCATCTATCGGACATTTATGACATATCCTTTAGAATACCCCTTTAATGAGCCACACATGGCAGAACTCTAAATGCTCACCCACATTTTCTGATAGCTATAAGAAAAAGTGGTCTCAGCAAACACATGAAAAAAAAAATCTTTACAGTATATCAATCACATAAAATTTAGTCTAGTCTATCACACTTCCACTGGGCTCTCCATTATTTGGGTCCGCCGGGGGAACCGAGCGACGGAGAGCCTGACCGCTAAAATAGCGGTTACCCACGGACACCTGCAGACGACAGACTATAATGGGGTCCGCCGAGTGTCAGTTGGGTTTCCGCAGTTTTTATACTAAAACCGACAGAGAGAAAAGTTTCAGCATTTTCTGAGGTAGAGTCTCCAACAGACACTCCGACGCAGATGTAAACTAGCCTTAAACTGCCAATGCATTTCTAGTGATGCCCCTCTTACTCATGTCATGTCTACTTACTCATGACTCCCAAACACTTTTCATATAGGAGGAAAAAAAGATTTGCATGGTGAAGAGTACATTAGGAATTTATAAGACTACATATTTTCACTGCACCTTGTTAAGTATACTTTCAGGTATACAAGAGGCAATATATGTTAATTACTCCGTATTATAGCAAGTCAAGATCCTGTGTCTTTGGAACTAAATTGTTCCTCATTTTACTGTGTCATAGTTTAGTTCTGATTTTCAGAACTTACAAAACACTGTAGATAGGATGCCAGCAAATGTTACAGACACAGCAGCACATCTGTTGAATATTTTACCCTTTGCAGTAAAAAATATATTCTGTCAACTATGTTTGACACTGCCAGGCATTGTTGTGAAATCCTTGTCTATAACAACAAAGGCATTATGCGAGAAAAGCTTGTGTTTTAATTTAGATCTGTCTACATAGTTCAGCAATAAACAAGTTTATGAATAAACCCTTGTAAAGTTTACTGCAATGCTCACTGTGCAAAAAAAAAAAATCAGTGTGGTTTGACGATGACTCATACGAGAAATTCAAAAACCTGAAATTGGGCAAAAAATATCACAGATTATACCCTGTGGATAAACAGCAAAACAAACTAGACGACAATTAAAACAGACTAGATTCAGCTACATTCACAGGCAAAATTCTATTTACAGCTCCACAAGTTGTCTTTTTCAGTCAAATTGTTAATAATGAAAAATAGGGTTGTCAATAAACCTCCTGCCAAGCTGTACAGATATTACAAGGTCATTATGGTTGCATACATATTAATGTGCACGCATAAAAAACCATAGGGGCAGATTTATTAAAACTGTCTACGGATAAGGCCCCACGTAGCAAGCCGCAGCAAAAAAAGCGCTGTGGAAAAGACAGTGCCAGAAAAGCATGTTTTTTTCTGCAACGTTTTTCACAGAAAGTCTGCCTCGACCTAAAAGCAAAATTGTCTTAGTTACCAATAGCAACCAATCACAGTACTGTTAATTTCTTATAGTGCTTTTGAAAAATGAACACTGTGCTGTGATTAGTTGCTATGAGAACCTAAGACAGTTTTTCTTAAGGTTGGAGCCCCTCATTGCGAAAACGCAACACTTTACAGTATCTGCAAAGTGGATGGGATTCTGGCTAATTCCATACACACATTGCAGCAAAAAATCCACATCAGAAAAGCTATGTGGGGCCTTAGACTTAGGCATACACACGTGGACAAAATTGTTGGTACCCCTCATTTAATGAAAGAAAAATCCACAATGGTCACAGACATAACTTGAATCTGACAAAAGTAATAATATATAAAAATTCTATGAAAATGAACAAATGAAAGTCAGACATTGCTTTTCAACCATGCTTCAACAGAATTTTTAAAAAAAGAAAACTCATGAAACAGGCCTGGACAGAAATGATGGTACCCTTAACTTAATATTTTGTTGCACAACCTTTTGAGGCAATAACTGCAATCAAACGATTCCTGTAACTGTCAATGAGACTTCTGTACCTCTCAACAGGTATTTTGGCCCACTCCTCAAGAGCAAACTGCTCCAGTTGTCTCAGGTTTGAAGGGTGCCTTCTCCAGACGGCATGTTTCAGCTCCTTCCAAAGATGCTCAATAGGATTTAGTTGAAGAGTGAAGTGATCAGACGATACCTTTTAGAGGCTAACTGAGTATATTTGATGGTAAGCTTTCGGAAGTACTAGCTCCCTTCATCAGACATAGTGTTATACAAGAAACTGAAAATTCACAGATTTTTTATACCCTAAAGACATGGACCTTCAAAGGATCTTAGAGTCCTTAAAAAAACAAAATGCAATCTAAGTAGAGAAGTTATTTACAATCGGTCAAAAAATAAACAATCTGGAAAGTTGTGGTGCGTGACATTATTATTATTGTTATTATTAATAGTCCAATGTTTTCCTCTTAGCCATTCTTGGGTGTTTTTAGCTGTGTGTTTTGGGTCATTATCCTGTTGCAAGACCCATGATCTGCGATTGAGACCAAGCTTTCTGACACTGGGCAGCACATTTCTCTCTAGAATCCCTTGATAGTCTTGAGATTTTATTGTACCCTGCACAGATTCAAGACACCCTGTGCCAGATGCAGCAAAGTAGCCCCAGAACATAACAGAGCCTCCTCCATGTTTCACAGTAGGGACAGTGTTCTTTTCTAGATATGCTTCATTTTTCCGCCTGTGAATATAGAGCTGATGTGCCTTGCCAAAAATTTAGATTTTTGTCTCATCTGTCCATAGGACATTCTCCAAGAAGCTTTGTGGCTTGTCATCATGTAGGTTATTAGCAAATTACTTTTGTCAGATTCAAGTTATTTCTGTGACCATTGTGGGTTTTTCTTTCATTAAACGAGGGGTACCAACAATTTTGTCCACGTGTGTATTTCTAATCCATTACTATCATTGCCAGCATTGACGTGTTTAGCAATTTGTACTACAATAGTTTTTCAGGGACAGAATACAAAATAAAAGCTGTGCTGTAAATGGTTGCTATGGGCAACTAAGACAGTTTTACTTTTAGATAATTTAATAAATCTGAACCATAATGTGCATTAAAGCCTAACTACACATAATGTATGATTGATTAAAGGGGTTGTCCACTTCACACCAATATTGAGGGACAAATGTTGTTTGTAATATATAATGTTTTATAAAATACAGCAGACACCCGCTGACCATATTTAAATATCCAACATCCGCCGTACTATTATAGCAGGAAAGGGTTAAATAGGACAGTAGCAGATTCATTATATATTGTATGTGAAAAGGTATTGGAACAAACCTAATAATTGCTGAATTGAGGCGCATAATGTATAAAAGTCACCAAAGCTCTGCTGACTCAATAAATACAAAGTTCAAACCTCTTGTGGCAATGACATCAGCTCAAAAACTATGTGCCAGGAGCTTCATGGCACGGGTTTCCATTGCCGAGCACCTTCATGAAAATCCTACATCACCAAGCACAATGCCAAACACTTCACCCCTTCACACAAAATCACGTACATGTACGTGATTAGGTGTAAAGGGGTGTATGGAGACTGCTCAGGAGCTGAGCTCTCTCCATACACGACAGATGCCGGCTGTATAATACAGCCAACACCCGCCGCTAACAGCAGCAATCGGTGCTGACACTGATCACTGCTGTTAACACTTAAACACAACCGCAGCATCTAAAGTGTGCAGGTGCCATGGTTGTCATGGGCCATGGGGGATTGGTTGTCTTGACAGCCGGGATCCTATTGAAAGCTCCCAAGCTTGTCATTACATTTGTTCTATTACACGCTGCCATAGGTAGCATGTTATAGAAGTGAATGGATTTTACTATACACTACAATATATTAGTATTGCAGTGTATAGTGTGAGCGATCAGACCCCCTAAGGTTCAAGGTCCCTACGGGTCTGAAAAGAAGAATAAAAGAAAAAGAAAAAAAAGTTTTTTAAAAGTATACCCAAAACACAAACACCCCCCTTTCCCTAGATCACATATAAAAATAAACAAAAGAAAACAAACACTTTAGGGATCCCCGTGGTCAAAAAAGGCCGAACTATTAAAATATTAAAATATTTATCCCATACGGTGAAAGGCATAGCAGGAAAAAAATAAAAATGCCAAATGGCTGTTTTTTCAACTTTTTGCCTCCTATAAAAAAAATTGGAATAAAAAGTGATCAAACTATCAGACCTTCCCAAAACGGTATAAATAAAAACACCATCTTGTCCAGCATAAAAAGACACCTTACCCAGCTTCATACACATAAATATAAAAAAGTTACAGGTGTCACAATATGATGACACAAAAAAGTTTCCATTTTGCAAATTTTAAAAATTTTTTTTAAAAGGTATCAAAACATTCCGAATACTATATAAATTGGGTACTGTCGTGATCGTACTGACCCGCAGAATACAGGTAACATGTCAATTTAATCACATAGTGAATGCCGCATAAATTAAACTCACAAGAAATTGGCGCAAATGCGTTTTTTTTTCCAATTGCATCTCATTCTGAATTTTTTTTTCAGCTTCCCAGTACATTACACAAGATATTGAATGGTGCCATTACAAAGTAAAATTTGATTAGCAAACAATAAGCCATCATATGACTCTGTGAACTGAAAAATGAAAAAAATGATGGCCCTTGGAATATGGGGAGGGAAAAATGGAAATGTAAAAACGAAAATTGGCTGTGGCTTGAAGGGGTTAATTGGCATAAAGCACACCACCACTAAACTTTGGAACCATGGAAATGTGTTCTGTGGAGTGATAAATCATGCTTCTCTGCCTTGCAGTCTAATGGATGAGTATAGGTTTGTTGTATGGAAGGAGAATTACCTGCCTGACTGCACTGTGTCAATTGTAAAGTTTGTTAGATAAGAGATAATGTTATGGGATTGTTTTTCAGGGGTTGGCCATTCCCCTTAGTTCCAGAGAAGGAAAATATTAAAGGTGACCTATCACCAGGAAAATGCAGTTCAATTTCCAGGCAGCATTCTATACAGCAGAAGACATTGAATAGATTGATATTTAGTTTCATGGGGAAAAGATTCCATTAAAATTTCCATTTTTTTCTTTGCTATAAAGTGAAAGAGGTGGTTCCATCAGTGATTGACAGCTTCTCACTGATAGGACTGCCTTCTTGATTTTATAGCAAAGAAAGAGCAGAAATTTCAATAAATAAAATATAAATCTATAAAATTATACTGAATCTTTCCCCACAAATATATACATCAATTTGCTCAGTTACTCCTACGCTATAGCATGCTGTCTGCAGATTGCATTTCATTTTCCTGGTGACAAGTTCCCAAAACATTTTGTACAATAGTATGCTTACAACTTAGTAGGAACAGTTTGGGGAAGACCCCTTTCTATTCCAGAATGACTACATCCCAGTGCACAAAGCAATAGAGACATCACTGGGTGAGATTGGTGTGGAAGAACTTGAGTGGCCCACACAGAGCCCTGACCGCAACCCCATCAAAGATGAACTAGAATGGAGACCATGAGCCAGAGGAAAATCATATGTTTAGGTGTGGTTCCTACTGCAATAATGCTCCTTTGCTAAATAATAAGTGTGTGAAAGGAGAGTCAGCAGATTGTTGTAAAATATCTGTTTATTAGGTTTGTTTCTACTGCTTTGCTACTTAAAAAGAAAATGCTTGTTGACTTTGCTGTGAGGCATTTGGGGGCTGCAAACTCTCAGCTTAACACTTCAATGGAGAGTTAGTTAGTGCCCCCAGGAATTTAGAATAACTAAGCAAAATACATTTTCTAGGATCAGATTAATCAACTAAATTGTTCCATAAGACACTTTAGTGTGTTTCATACAAGCTGCAGTTGTTTAGATGGAATGAGTCACGGAGAAGGTATGATAATTAATACTTCTTGTAAATATGTTTCTCCAGACATAAGGAGAATCATATGGACTTTGCTTTGATTAAAAGCCTTTCAGATGTAAATTCAGTCACACTAGAATACAGCCTGTAAGACATCAAAAATAAAACTCTTCAAAATATTTTTGTAGATTTTACACTCTCTCATAAAATTTCATTCGGAGACCAACAACAAATATAATTAGTGTACCCTAAAGGGAGCTTGTTTTTATAGGATTAGACAGCACATGATGCTAGCAGAGTGGTCAACTTTGTTGTATTTTAATAACTGAAAGCCTCAGGGTAGAACAGTCATGACTGAGCCCAGTCTACACGTCAAAGAGCAAATTATTCAGTCATAGAAATAACTTGCATTAAAAAGTTTACTGCTTGATCTACAACTAATGGCAACTATATACAGGAGATTCTAGTTGGTGGACTGTGTTCACTGATGGATGGGACTATCACAGACATCTCTGCAACAAATCTGCTTCCTCTGAATTATTAAAAAAAACAGTATAGTGTCTGTTTTTAAGAGATTAATAAATATATTCACGCCAGCAACTTCCACCGCTTTTGGCTGCACAGGCTACTCCATATCTGCCACAACTTACTATAACAAGCTTATGTTGCTCATGTTGAGGTCTGTTGTTTTGAGTGAATGCATAAAGCGCTACTGGTCACTGGGAGGCAACTGTCGGGTTAAACCACATGTGTCCAATGGCTAAACATGGGGGGATTTGATGATTATCATCCTACAAACCATTTCCTTACTCATGACCATGGCTACTTTGAAGATTTTTAGTTGGAACATTAGGGATATGGGCCACACCAGG
Organism: Leptodactylus fallax; assembly: GCA_947044405.1. Taxonomy (NCBI): domain Eukaryota; kingdom Metazoa; phylum Chordata; class Amphibia; order Anura; family Leptodactylidae; genus Leptodactylus; species Leptodactylus fallax. Next base: position 2,872,711 of record CAMRHE010000011.1, on the reverse strand, counting down.
AAGTGGGTCATAGTGCTGTCACATATACAGTAAGACGCCATGCACCCCATATTATGTCTGCAAGAAAACCACTTAACCCCAGACACTGTTAGATATTTGAATACACCAGGGCGTGTCTCTTTTGGTTCATAGAAGTTTATGCTGGGAGGCCAACCAGACCATCTCAGACTCAGAGGGTAGATACATATTTGTCCATACTTTTATTAATTGATGGCATGTTATCCTGGGCCTATACATACAAACAAACACCCCCCACCCCTGCTACTGGCCTCTCTATACTCCATCAAGTTGTGCACAGTACTTTAGTGCTAGAGTAATATGTATGTGAGACTGCAAAACAGCCCTGGATCTACTGCTGGATAGATTACAGGACCCACAAGCTCAGATTGGACTCCTCTCGGGAGACAATGCCTTTGGGAAAGTTCCTCAGAGAGGTGGGTTGGACTGACTTATGGCAAAATAGCCATCAAATCGACAGAGTGTACTCTTGTCATTCACTTGGAAGGAATACCACAGATAGATTATGCTTTTGGGAAAGCCTCTCTATATATGTGGCCAATGTAGATATTCATTATATAATGAGGGAATAATCATATTACTCTCTGCTATTCTTAGAACTCCAAACTATGGGACAGGGACAAGATCCGAATGGTGGGTTCAACACTTTTGGCTCCAACTTACAGAATAATTAGAGAGAGAATCAACTGATCAACTGCAGGTATTTTGTAGAGTTACGTGAGGGTACAGTTGACTCTGGTCTGCTCTGGGAAACCTTAAAGAAATACTTATGGGGATATCTCCTTTATTACGAGAGAATCTGCAGGCCATGAAAACAAGCTAGCTCGGGAGTGTAGGGAGTAGAAGAGGGACTTTGTAGCTAACCCTACGGCATCTAATGGACAGGCCTGGCTGCAGGCAGGCCATAAGCATTTGATGCATCTGCATGAAAAAGTTAAGCAGAAACTGTTCTTCCTTAAACAGTCCTACTTTGAACTAGGTAACCAATTGGGGAAACTCCTGGCCCACATTGTCCATCAGAATACTGAAACCTCGGCTATTCTTAAAATTCAATCCGAGAGTGTGGAGATACTGAAGAAAATGACCACATTTTATTACAATTCCAGTACTTTTACAATCAACTCTACTCCTACCAGCTTAACCACTCCCAAGAAGACTTGCTGGCATACTTAGATGAGGTGAACTTTCCCCAATTAACCGATGATGACCGACAATTCTGATGTGATATCAGATGATGACTGATTGGATATCAGATACGGACGTGTCTGATATGGCCAAAGGGAACTCACCGGAACTCACTTAGAGGTATATCTTGAATATTTTCTGAACAACTGGGCCCTCCACTTTTAGAAATGTTGAAGGCTGCCCTTGATTTGTCTATTCTGTCAGACTCCCTATATGAGGCTACAATAGTGGGGTTTTTGAAACCAGGTAAGAATGGAATTCCCCCTGGAATGTGCCTCTTTTAGGCCCATTTGGTTATTAAATGCTGGTAGACTAGAGGGGAACAATGGACATTGGCCTTCTTAGATGTGGCCAAGGCCTTTGATTATGTGGAATCACCGCTCCTTTTCATACTAGCAATAAAGCCTTTGGCTCTCCAGGTGTAACAGAATCTAGAGTATTGAAGGGTAGCCTTGGGTGATAGAGAGGACATCCCTCTCTATGGCTATCCAGATACTGGAAGATTTCTGCCCTTTCTCCAGTCTGCATATTAACTGCAGTAAATTGGCCCCAATTCCCCTCTGACAGGCCCTCAAACTACTATAACTTACCAGTAGTTAAACAATTTAAATATCTGGAGAGTCAAGACCCAGGGAGGTATGGCTTAACCTGACTTCTATTTATACTTCTAGGCTGGCCAGCTCAGTTTACTTGATACATGAACCCAAGGCACTGCTTCGGTATCCACGGAGTACTACTTGGCTTTCCATTTAGGTATTGATAGATTGTAGCCAGAGCTGGCGAAACCAACCATGTTACCCCGCTGCCTCTTATTAGTCCATAAATTGTCAGCACAGATGTGGAAGGCCGCCAAGGAGATTTCTAAATATATGCACAACTGTTATTAAGACAATCCTAATTTATTCTTAAACATAACAGACAAGAGTGCCTAAGGTGTCTTATGTACCAACAAACGATGTTTGATAAATATGGATTATAGCAGCAAGCATATTTAAAATAGGAACAAGTTATGTGGACAAAGTGTATGTTACGTATGATCACTCTTCATTGTTTACAGCCATTAATATCATAAATTGATGTCCCTCCATGGCATGCCTTGACAAACTTTACTTGTGACAAGGCGCTAAAATGAAATTGCCTAAGGACAACAATAACACTGAATTCAATGTGGAAAAAAATATTACAGATCCATCATCCAATCCACTATCATATAACCATATTCTATTCACAACAGACAGGGCCAGCTCCAGGTTTGTGTGGGCCCTTGGGCGACAGAACCCCAGAGGGCCCCTTTTGGAATAATTCATGCACACTGCAGCAAAAAAACAATCGAAATTGGGTGTTTTTTGCTGAGGGAGACCTACTAAAGTGGACTGTAATACAGTCTATTCCATAAAAGTAGATACAACCTGTTCAGACATCGGAAAGTAAAGAGGAATTTGAGGCAGACATCTGCCTGGGATTCTTCTTTATTTTCTGCCCCCGACTCACGGTGCAGAGTATCAGTATTCTGTTGTGGCTTCCACCGCTGATTAGGCCCAAATGAATGAGTCTAACCAGTGGGGAGGGGAGTCTCAAGCCGCGGCCTCCGAATCAGCTGCAGAATCTATGGCAAGATCTAGCAGGACACTTTTTTTCCAGCTTCCTGCCCCAATTAGTTTCAATAGGAGGCAGAATGAGGGCAGAATCTGCTGCTGATTTAGATGCGAAATCCGCTGCAAAATCAGTGCCAGATTCCACTGTGTGAACAGGGCGTGATACTGTTAATATTGCCTCTCCACAGTGGCCCCCAAACAGTATTATATGCTCCACGGTGGCACCCACATTGTATTATATGCTCCACAGTGGCCGCCACACAGTATTATATGCTCCACAGTGGCGATCGCCAGGCCCCTTTCCATTAGCAGTATGTATAGCAGGCAAGGAACCAGGCTTTCCCCGAACGCTATCATGGGGGTTTGGGGCCCCGGCCATTTCCAGCTGGCCCCGTATCTACGCCACTGCCGAGTGGGACACCATAGGAGCTTGGGGCCCTGGCACTTGCCTGGGTAAGCCGGGTGCTGACGCCAGCCCTGACAACAGAACAAATATCAGAAGTTGAAAGTTAGACAGTTTTCCATTTCATCTGAGAAAAATAACTCATTCAGAGATTAATGGCTGCAACACACCTCAAAAAATGTTGGGACAGGGTTAGCAAAAGGTTGGAAAGTAAGAGGTACTAACTAAAAATAGCTGGAGGGTCAATTTTTCAACTAAGTCAAATGACTGTGTATAAAAAGAGTATGTTAGAGAAGCAGAGTCTCTTGATGGTCAGAAGCTTATCAATATATGAAAAGCTGCATCTATAAATTGTGGAACAATGTCACAAAAAATGTTCCTAAAAGTAAAAGTGCAAAGACTCTAAATATCCCACCATCTACAGTATATAATATCATCAAAAGATTCAGAGAATTTGGAGATATCCATGTGCACAAGAGACAAGGTTGACGGTCAATACTGGATGCTTGTGATCTATGAACCCTCAGGGGTGGCACTGCATTAAAGACAGGCTTATATGGTTAATGCAAATCATGGGCATGGGCTCAGGAATACTTCCAGAAATCATTGTCTGTGAACACAGTTCGCTGTGCAATCCACAAATGCAAGTTAAAGCTGCATCATGCAAAGAAGAAACCCAACCAACACAATATAGAAATGCCGCTGTCTTGTCAGAAAAAATTTAAAATCAGCTGAGGAAAAATGGAAAACTGTTCTTCAGTCAGATAAAGCACGATTTGAAATGTTTGTATGTAAACCACGGACACTGTGTCCTGCGGACTCAAGAGGAGAGGGAACATCCAACTTGTTGTCAGCGCACAGAGCAAAAGCCTACTGATGGTATAGGGTTACATCAGTGCCTATGGCATGGGCAACTTACACCTCTTGAAAAGCACTATCAATGCAGAACAGTATATAGAGGTCTTAGAACAACATATGCTCCCATCCACATCTCTTTCAGGGAAGGTCTTGCATATTTCAGTAAGACAAGGCTAAACCACATACTGCATACATCACAACAGCATGCCTTTGCAGAAGAAGAGTCCATGAACTGAACTAGCCTGCATGCAGTCGAGACCTTTCAACAACAGAAAACATTTGGCGCATTATGAGACAAAAAAAAAACAGCAAAGACGAATTATTGAGCAGAGAAGAATGGGACATCATTCCTCTGCCAAAACTCCAGCAATGTGTCCCTTCAAGACATTTACAGACTGTGCTAAAAAGAAGAGAGAATATTACACAATAGTAAACATGGCCGTCCCAACTTTTTTGAGATGTGTTGCTGCCATCAATTTCTAAAAATGTTTAACTTTCACCTTATGATATCTCCAAATCATTACATTCTTCTTTTCTTTACATTTTACACAGAGTCCCAACTTTTTTGAAATTGAGGTTATAATTATGTAGACACTATGGGTGAGATTTATCAAGCAAAATACACCAGAATTTTGGCGTAATTTGTGCAAAAAAAAAAAAAAAAAAAAAAAAGACTAAGACACTTGATAAAATGTGATATACTTTTTAGACACTTTCATGACTCATAGGAAAAGGGGGAGTGGCTTCATAGTGAGGTGGACGTGGCCTATGCTGCAACGGCATGTACCAAAAACGCGCCATGATATTGGTAAATTTTTCTGGTGTAAACTAAGCCAACTAATAGTAGGCATAAAGTTTGGATAGACAGTCTAAGAACAGGACAGGTTTATCAAACAGCATCAGACACTTTAGCACAGCTTAGAACTGTCTAGTATAAGTTTTCACTGTCTAACCTTTAAACAGTAACTCTGCCCCATGTGTCACCACATAGTAATTATTGCCCCAGTGACCACATTTTAAAAGGGGTTGTCTCTGATGAGACAATCCCTTTAACTCAAAGTAACTAATCAACAAAGAGGTCACTTATCATTTATCACTTACACCAGTCCAAGGAGAGGAGCACACATTCTCACAGTGACACTGTTTGATGCATCCTATAATTCTAATCTATCAATTGTATCTAATATATCAATCTTATATATAGGGGCAAAAAATTAAAATCCAGACTGAGAAGACCAAAATAAAGTTAAAAGTGGTTTCCCCACATCTACCCCTCATTTATTATCAATCTACCGCAAAGACCAGGGTCGGACTGGCCCACCGGGGAACCGGTGAATCCACCGGTGGGCCCCGAGCCCCGACTACTAGTCCACATGTTACCAATGCAGATGCATTGGTCAGGGCCCCGATTGGGATCCTGACCATCCCGATCGGGCCCCTGACCAGGGGCGTAACGATCGCGGTCGCAAGCGGCGGGGTAAGGTGCCTGCGGCCAGCTGGAGATGGCCGGACCCCGGACCACTATGATAGCGGTCGGGGAAAGCCTGGTTCCCCGACCGCTATACATACTGTTATTGGAAAGGGGCCCTGGCATATTGTAGGCCCCTTTCCAATAGATGGCAGCCCAGGGGAGGTGACTGAAAATAATAAACACATATTCTCACCTCTCCTGGGCACAGCGTCCTCACCGGCGCTCTCCCGTCATGTGACTTAGGCCCCAGCGGTCACATGGGGGCGCGGCCGCGTAATGACGTCAGTGCGCCCCCACGTGACCGCTGAGACCCAATCACAGGCCTCAGCAGCGACGTCGGAAAAGGGCCTGAAGACGCTGAAGACAGCAGGATGGAGCGAGGATGCCAAGGAAAGGTAAGGCAAGGTGAGTATGAATGTTTGTTATTTTTAATCACTTCCCCTGGGCCTCCGATTATTATACTCTGGGGTCTGAGGAGACCCCAAAGTATAATAATAGCACCGAAGCGGAGGGGGGGCTATTGGGCGCATATAATGCTGTGTGGGGGCCACTGTGGAGCTTATACTCCATACAGTGGCTTCTTCAATGGTCCCCTATACTGTATGGGGACCACTGATAGGTCCATTATATTGTTGGAGGGGGGGCAGTGATGGAGGGACATAGCCTGGGGGACATTAAAGGGGGTGTGCAGGATAACTTTATTTTTAATTACCCTGGGGCAGGCGGAAAAAGCAAACAAAAAAAAAAAAAAACAACTTTCTCTCCTGTCCCCAGTGTCTCACAGCGCGGTTCGGTTCTGCAGTTCTGTTGTTTTCTTACAGCTGAAGTTCCCCCTGCACATGACTACCTGTGACATCACGTGACCTCTGAGGCCAATCAGCGGCCTAAGTCTTCACTTAGGACCTGGGACGTCACCAGCAGTGAGGAATTCTGGCAAAAAGAAAACAGTGGAGCTGTGGGACCGGAACGTGCTGGGAGGACACCGGAGCACCAGGGACAGGTGAGTTAGTATGGTTTTTTTTTGGGGAGTAGGGGGGATTCACCTCCCTCAGACTAATTATAAAAAAGAAAAAATTATACTGGACAACTTCTTTAAAGTATGGCGCATTAGGGGGGTGTATTAAAGGGGTTCTCCAGTCATAATTTGTTATGGTTTATCCTTAGGATAGGCCATAGATACCTGATCTGTAGGGGTCCGACCCCGGACTGATCAGCTGTACGGAGCTACTTCTGCCCCCACAGGATGTTAGCCCCCATCACTTCACCCACACAATATAATGGCCCCATCACTGTTCCCCATACAGTGTAGGGGACCAGTGAAATGACCATAGAAAAATTTGGCCCAGACAACCCCTTAAAAGAGGTTGTCCATAAACTGGAGCGACCACTGTGTCGGCCGCCAGGGAGGTGTAAAAATAAGGAAATTTAAAAAAAAAAAGCATACTCACCTGTCCCCAGCACCCCGTTGTCCCCTGGCTGCGTCTGTTCGGCCTCATGGCGGCGCCTCATTTCTGGAAATCCTGTACCTAATTGGTCTTAGCGGTCACATGAGGTGCAGGACTCCCAGCAAGGAGTCGCCGGCAGGAGACTGAATGGACACTGGCAGCGGACAACGGAGGGCTGGGGACAGGTGAGTATGCTTTTTATTTATTTATTTTTTACTTTACACCTCCCGCCAGCCACATGGGTTGCTCCAATTCCTGGACAACCTCTTTAAAGGATATATCCATCTTTCTAATATTGATGGCCTGTCCTTAGGATAGGCCAGCAATATTACATATGCGATGATACAACAGCCAGGACCTCTGCAGATCAGCTTTTCCAGGACAGTGCGGCTACAGGTAAAGGTAACAATTCTAGGAGCCACGCTGTTCACTTGCCATACAAGGTGTAGCAGTAGGTTTAGGTAGTGCAGTGGTGCACATGGTATAGTGGGTGAGCAGCATGGCTCTCTGCATGTTATTACCTTTAGCCGCCCTGTCTCGGTACCGCTGATCTGCAGGGGTCTTGATGGTGGGCCCCTAGAAACAATTCCACTGGTGGGCCCTAGACATCCCAGTCCGACACTGGCAAAGACCCACACAGGTCACAAGAATAGATCATGAGGTTTTTTTTTATGCACCTTGCCACTACATTGAAGGTCTATGGGACCAATGAAAGCTGCCAAGCACAGCACACAGCTGTTTCAAAGAACACATAGACAGTGAATTGAATGGCAGAGCAATGAACAAACCATAGGGGCTCCACTGAAATTCCTTCACACTGCAGGAAGAAGAATTAGTAGGAATCCCAGTTGTAGGGGTCTCTGGAAATCACAAACTTATCACCTATATTCTGGGTGAGAAAAACTCACTTAGCGCACATTTATTCTGTACACATCACATTCTTCTGTCACATGTCTAATATAAGGAATGATATATAAGTTTTATTTTTGCTGCAAAAAGGGAGTTTATGTACGAAATTCCTCACATCACTTTGAACAAAGGATTTTCAAATAAGATCATGTCATTTGTTCACCAAAATAGGCCCTAACAAAAGCAACATAAAGCGGACTATTGATGAATTCAGTTAACAGACAATGACACAACTTGTGCAATGTAACAAGCAGGCTACTGTTAGTCACTAAACAGCACAGAGGTGAATGTTAAAGTGAGCTTTGTGTTTGAAGTGTGACACTATGGAATGCAGTAGAATGTAATATACACTGGTCTTTTCATATACAAACATGTTTATCAACCAGCTGTGGATCTTCAACACTTGATCAAAAAAAAAAAAAAAAAAAAAAAAACAATACAATGAGGAAAATATAGTAGAGCTAAACATTCAGCGGTTTGATTTCTCAGCTAAATGAGCAGTAAAAGTTTCAGTGCAACAAATTTAGGGACTAGAATAATCTTCTATAAAATGAATTGTATAACCAACAATCGCATATTAAATCGCTAAGCTCTTTGAATAGAGCAAGGAAACTTACATCTGTTGTTTCATTAGTACAGACTGCTCTACAAAGCAGCATACATTCTGCAGTCAATAATCGTACACTGTATATTTTGGAAATCAATGGTGGCAAAGTTTTCCAAATGGGTTCTAAGGAACTGTAATTTTTCATGAAATCTGGTCAGAAGTTTTCCAGAAACCAGCATCAAGAGTTCTAATTGTTACAGTAGGGAGAGCAAACTGATCTCAGCCCTCTCATAATGTCCAAAGAGGAGGCAAATAAAGGCAGCAAACTCCAGGCAGAATGCATCACTACATGTTATGCTCGAAATCACACTAAGCTTCTTTAGAGGAAGAGTAGAGCAGAGGCTCTCTGGATGGGAAAGATTAGGAATCACTGCTCTAATTATACAAGTATAAGCTCATCACATATTACACTGCTTGTTTAAAAAAGAGAAAAAAACAATACACTGTGACTACTAGGCTCTTCTCCTCCAACATATACCCTGCAGCAACCAGTTAATAAGGAAATGTACAAAACAGCCCCAAGAGAAAAACTACAATAAAATCTTAGGAGATTATTATACATATACAATTAATACATATACATATAGCTACAGATATTTATGACCTTCCTTAGTATAAGTTATCAATATCAGATTGGTACAGCAACTGCTGGTGTTGAAACATACACAGAGAATGGAGCGTAAAGCCAACAGCTCTGATGTCATTCAAGTGAAGGTGAGCTGCTCTGCAGTTCGGCCTTATTCACATTTCAGTGGTTTGCATCAGGCGTGGAGACACAGAGATAAAGTATTAGGAAAAGATGTGCACCTGCTCAAAAGTTTTCAAACCTCTCCTAGTTTTGGCTTACAAATACTAATGTGATACATTGACCAAAGCAATGATGTGTGAATGAGGCCTTACTTTGATGTGTATTCCTGCAGTTCAAATCCAAGGCTCACATTGCTGTCCAGCAGATCCACACAAGGATTAGCCCCAATAACTTTCTAGGATGCTATTTATTTCCACAGTACATTTTTTTTCTATAGCAGGTAAACACAGTTGCTTAAACCCAATTCACATGAATCAAAAGTAGATTTTAACTGGATTCAATACAGGTTTTGCTGCAAAATAAATAAATAAAATAAAACAAAACAATTACAATCCACGTCAAATCCAACACGTATGAACTATCCTGAAGAAGGCTTATAATACAGACAACCCCTTTAAGGAACAGTACACATGACCAAAGACAAGAAAAACAGAAGAGGCACAAAGTAGTTTATTCTACATCAACATTCTTAACTAGGGCCAACCATCACAAAAGTCTACTGAGATGTCATTTAAGCACTGCAATAACAAATATCTTGCAGAAATCTGAAACTGAGGCCTTGTGCAAGTTCCCAAATCTGAGCAGTTAACAAAACAGAACTCTGAGAACCAGCTTGACAAGAAGCCCAGTAAATAAATAATGAAATGAACTTTTGTTCAGAAAATGCCCTAATGTTTCAGAGAAAGATACACTTCATATTCACGACTATTTCCTGTACACATCTGGCATTTCAGCTTTATAATCAGTGACTAGAAAGCCAAAGACATTAACTCATGACTTCACACTGTACAGCAGACCTGCCAGAGGGGCCTTCCAAATAGAAGGGGCCGAGCTGCAACCATAACCCGGATTTCTCTGACAGCAAATTCACAAAACTACAAAAAAGACTTTCACACAAACACATTCATAGCACGTGTGTACAGCTATAGTTTCATCCTGAATTTTATACTAGCAACATATTAACTGTAGCAGATCTCTGACCTGTTCACTTAGCTTCTTCATAGAAGACCATACAATGTTTTATGATAACCACTGATGTTCAGAGCAATTACTGGCAGCTAACCAGAGAAGGTAAAAGATCATTTGGATAGCTGTTCTAGACGTTAAGCCAGCATATATAGCTCATAAGCATCAAACACTAACACTCAAATTTCACCAGACATTAAGGGGTTAAACACAAAGACTATCTGGTCCCTTACTCAAGCCAGTTGAGACACTATGGATCATTTAAAAGGTCAAAGGAAGAAGTCAGAAGGAACCATTTTTGGATGCAAGACAATAACCCATTCACCGCTACAAAAGGGCTGGGTTATAACTAATAATGTAAAGCAAATGGAACGTTGGAAGCAAACTATCTCCATTCTCTCTCAAGCCAGTATTACATAAGCATATCTTCCAAAATGTCCACTATGATTTACTAATCATATTGCATTTACATTCTGGATATTCTTCATAATTTTCATTGAATGACCCTCAGCTTAACAGTGATTAGGTATCATACACCAAAAAATACAGACATAATACTGATAATTATTATTATTATTATTTATATAGCACCATTAATTCCATGGTACTTTACATTTGAGGATTTACATACAGTACACAAGATGTACAAAACAGATAATACTAACAGTGACCAACTGATACAGTGGGATAGAGGGCCCTGCCCGCAAGGGCTTACAATCTATGAGAATAAAATATGCTTGTGTGAGCAGGCCCTATGCTGCAGAACCACATGTTATTCTCCAAGCCAAAACCTCACCCTAGCTAGCAAAATGTTATTATGAGAACATAGTGGATGAATGCAGAAAAATGATCATGCAATATGGATATGCTTCAGTAAATGATAATTTGTACAAGGTACCGTACAACTTTCCTGATGGCACAACCTGCTACAGAAGAAAATCAGCAATATGTATATATTTTAGGAGATAGAGCCATTGTTAGTACTAAGAGTGATAGCATCGGCTCGGAGACTGCATACAACAGTTTCTGTACAAAGATTCCACATATATCCACCAAACATGAAAGTCAGGAACTACTACATTACATAGCTTAGGAAAAGAGTTATAAACACTATCTAGTTTACATAACTGCTGCAAATGAAATGTGGATAATCAAAATGTAAGCCATGAAGCAAAGCTGAATGTAAGAATGACGGCTTTAAGGGGTATTCCCAACTTTGGGCACGTTCATTGGGAATGCTTTTTTTTGTTGTTGTTTTTTTTCACACATATTTCAGTACTTAAATTCATGTGAAAAAAGATTCTCTAAAATACTTGCCCATTGATTTCAATGACTCTTTGTGCATATGGAGCGTTTTCATCTTATGTGTAAATTAATTCTGTGTCAATAAAAACAAAGAAGTGGCCAAATCCTGGTATCGGAACATAAGTCATGCTGGAACCACAGCAGGTAGCCACAAGAGGATAAGCACTACTGAATGTGGCTAATAAGAATGAGGATTCAAAGTAGTGTAAACTGCAGCAAAAATTTGGATTTCTGCTGCCAATTTCATACACACAAGATTTTTGCACCATGTAACCATACATATCTGCAAGATATTCCATAAATGTCACACCTCTTGAACCTGCACGTATGTGTAGAACAGGGGACACTCAACATGCTAAGTTTGGCAACTGAGGAAGGGAAAGAATGGAGAGTTAGCAGTGCACGTGTGTGGCTCTCACCATTCAACGATATGCTAGTTACAGTAAACAACTAGGCACATTATATGGGCATATGGAGTCTCCCATAGAAGTAAATGAAGAAAGCCACACACATGCACATTCATTCATTCCCCATTCAGAAGCTGCGGGATACATATCAATCAGACATTTATAGCTTATACTGTGGAAATACCATAAATGTCTAAGTTGGTAATACCCCGTTAAATCCAATTAATATTATAAAAACCAATACAAACAAAGATGTCACAAGTCATTGGAGGGAATTTATTAAAGGGGATATGAAAAATATTTATCCCATATCCATAGGATGGAGGATAAATAGCTGATCGGTGGGGTCTGACCACTAAGAACCCCCACTGATCCTGAGATTGAGGTTGTACCCCCCACTGTGAAGGCAGCAGAACTCCTAGTAGATGCCAACGCAGCCCAGCCCCGATTCAATTCAACAGGAGCACAGGAGATAGCCAAGTGGTGTACTTCGGCTATCTCCAGGGTAAACGGGGGTGCGTCGGTGTCCACCGGCGGTTCTGCTGCCTTCACAGCGAGGGTAAAACATCTCCTATTCTAAGGATCAGTGCGTGTCTTAGCAGTTATACCCCCATCGATCAGCAATTTATCCTCTATGCTGTACATGTAATAAGGACTCTGCTTGGTAATACAGCTCAACCCTAATCACCTAAATGGGACTGAGCTGCTGCTTTACCATTTAACCAACAAATGTGATGTCATCAGTACAGGGAAGAGGTCAGAGCCACAGCCTCTTCAAACAGCAGCAGGAATCCAGGGTATCTGTTAAATACTATTGTGTATCTCTTAACATATGATGTAAGAAATGTGCTAGGCTGAGTACCAGCAAAAAGATGGCTAAAGCTCTTGGAGTAGGATAAAAGAAAAATGTTTAAATCACACAAAAAATACAAAAAGTCAAAATGCACAAAAGATGAACAAAGAAAAACCAAGCAAAAAAAAAAAAACAGTTACAAAGAGAGTGTTAAAATTATTCCCCATTGGGGATAATGAATTAAGAGACCAAACAAGTAAGTGGTTGAAGCTTCCTCCCCTCTATCAAACCTATTTTTTTATTATCTATTTTATCTACTATACACATCTATTATACACTAAAATTAAAACATTGACTTCTAACTATGGTCCAAAAGGTAGACAGGTTTAGCCATAGTTCAGGAATGATCTCTACATGTCCATGCTGCTGAACTGAACTACTATGATGTAATAGATAGTTTTATAACTTCTCAGTGACTTATGATGTCAATAGATCTGTCAAGAATGACATGCTACACACAAATCTTTATCACATGCCAATTCTAGTCATAGGCCTAAGCTAATGAGTTAAGATTCTGAAAGCTTCTATTTTAAAGTGTCGGAAACCCCCCCAATCAAATGCAGATGACTTATCCTAGAGATAGGTCATCAATATGCATGTCCTGAAAAACCCCTTAACAATAAGGACCACTTACCCTATGTATTGTCACAGGCGAAAGGACAGGACCTGGTGCATAAACAAGACAACATACACTACATGCCCCATTTGATGGCACTGTGTGTTTCAAGCAGGTCCTGAAGAAGTACTACCAGAAGATGCATTTTTCTGGATGTCAATAAATTATTGTAGATTTAAAGACAACCTGACAACACTACTGACATGTCTGTTTTAGCAAATGTTTGCATTCCATATAAAGTAATAGTTCCGGAGCTTCTTTTCAAAGAACACTGTGTTGTATTGTTCTTCTGTTACTCTTCCTTGAAAAATATGAACTGTGGGTTACTATTCCCACTATTCCCTTGACTGTTGATAAATTTAGGAATACTACATACTCTTTTGACAAAGGGAATGGCAACACCCAGTTGTCAGTTTAGGCTAAGACTACACAGCAACATGTATACCGTCACTCAACATAACAATATAATGTAGCGCTACTATATTGCAATATTTGAAATCTTACTGTTGAACAGACAGAAGTCCCCAGGCTGCCATAGCATTAGTCATACATTTCAAGGAGACATAACAGAGGGATGACACAATGCCAGGTTCCTATGAAAGATGTGCCATCATCCTACTTCAAGAGGGGACTTACAAGATGGCTTTATCAAGCTATGTCTTCCTTGGTTACTATTGACTATTTTATTTAATTCCTTTCTGAATGGTGGTGGCTAGAAGTTTGTAACAACACTATGTCAAGCTTTATTGGAAGGAATACTTATACTGTACATATTTAAGGGTTAATTGTATATGAAATTCAAGGAAGTGTAAAAACAAAGTAAGGAAGACAAGACAAGCATATAAATGTCTGAGAGATTTACCCAGGGGGAGGGAGATCAGGAGGCTCTCTTCAGCTGAAGTATCTTGTTCAGGCCCTGTAGGCCCTGGAGAAAAAGGTTCTTTCACTTGGGACATCTGCCAGGTCTCTCCACAAGAAACGCAAATGTAACCAAAGAAGAATCTGTAGAAAGCACTGCATGAGGAAACAAAAAACACATGATTTACTGTGCAGAATACATTGAGCATTCATACAGAGTATCCACATCTGCATGCAGTATACAAATAGAAATTAGATTTTGATGTTCCAGGCTAATAGTTTCTGCCTACTATATAGTCCACAAAGTGAAGAGATGTTGTGGATTTTATAGGGCAAAACTGTGGTCATAATTTTAACAGCAACGGAAGATGTCAGTGGCACTCTGAAGAAGGAGGGGTGTTGAGATAAGGTCCCAACCCAGTAGAGTAATAGAAAAAACCTTGCATACCCATGCAGGTCCGAAACTTATAGAGTCTTTTTTGTTAATCGAATGGCACAAGAGGTGACATTTTGGTGAGGGACCTTTGTCAGACACGCATGCTGCCTCTGGGACTAGAGAGAATTGTGGCTCTGAACACGTTAGATGGCAAAATCAATCAAAAGCGTTGTTTTAAGATGGTGCTGGCAATAAGTTCCTGTCAGATAGAACTGACACATTATTATTCTACATGCCAGTCCTCCCCACTACCCCGATGATGAGCTTTATAGAGCAGTCAATCTTTCCCAATACCCAATACCAAATAGTAATAGAATGTATTGGGAGTACATTTTTCACTTAGGGTGGGTTCACACCTGCGCTTCAGTCCGTTCGTTGCCAATCCGAGTGAAAATCTCGGCGAACGGGATAGGCATCGGATACAGACAGGTTAGCGATGCATTGGTTAAAAACCCATTCATTTGAATGGGTTTTTAAAGCAATGCGCGGGTGTCCGATTGCACCCTCTGCGCTGCGAATCCTTTTTATTCGTCGGAAACAAAGTCGGACATGCAGGACTTCGTGTCCGACGAAAAAAATCGGCTTTACAGCGCAGAGGGTGTAAGCGCACACCTGCGCATTGCTTTAAGAACCCATTCAAATGAATGGGTTTTTAACCAATGTGTCGCTAACCTGTCTGTATCCGATGCCAATCCCGTTCGCCGAGATTTTCACTCGGATTGGCAACGGACGGACTGAAGCGCAGGTGTGAACCCACCCTTAAATGGGAAAATCAGCTTCTAAATTGATTCAAGAAGTGACCTTAATTGTTTTTTTTTCACAGAGCATTTTATAAAATAAGCACTGTAAAAATACACATTCACACATTTCCCATTGAAATCAATGGGAAGTTGTTTGCCTGCGTGATCAATACGGATTTTAGTGCAAAATATGAGCATATTACATAGTGATAAAGTGTTGTGTAGCCATAACCTGAGGCTCTATTCACATCAGCCTAGATTTACTAGCCGTTAGATAATGCAAACTTACACAGGCAGTCTGAAAATTTCCCAGATTTATCACAGTGGCTGATACTGGATGATAAATCTAGCATATCTTTAGACTGTCTCGTTTATGTTTCTACCACCTTTTAGTTGGTTTAGGCTAGGTTCACATCTGCATCGGAGTCTCTGCCGACCCAACGGATCATGGGTAACCACTGTTTTAGCAGACAGGCTCTCTCTCTTGGGTCCCTAGGCATCCCCGAACGACAGAGAGCCCAGAGTGAACCTAGCCATACTATGATACAGAATTTTATGACACAATTTTTGTGCATCTTGGTGCATTTGCCTGAGAAGTCACATCCGCACATATAGCAAGATACGCAAAAGATGCACTACATTGGGTCAAAAAAGTGTCACATGTATGCCAGTGTCTAGTCATAACCACAATAGTCAATCTGAGTCATCATGCTCAGAGCATACATTGGGAGGATCACCTAGTGTACACCTCCAACAGCAGGCTGTTACATATTTCACTCTATGCTTATGTCACAAAAAGGCTCTCATTGTAAAAAAATAAAACTTTAAAAAAATATGGATATATACATATTTTTTTAATTAGAGATTTGTAGAGAAAAGCGCATCATACTATTCTATTCCATACAGAAAAAAAAGGTATTCATACACTATACTGGCAGAACAGGGTCTTTGTCAGGTGACTGGTGCCCAATGTATATGTTTGCAACATAAACCGGTAGCTTTTCCCAGAACACTATACACTGTATGCTAAACGTAATGTGAACAGTGCCTAATGTGCAAGGAGAGTTTTGGGCTAAGAACTGAGGCAGCTGTACATTTCGAGTACACTTAACTGTGAGGTTAAGTAGTGTAGGATTCACCACAGTCCAAGACTGTGACATCACAACACCTCATGACATAAAGTTAGCTTTGCAGAATCAAACAACTCGCACCGCTACTTCTGTACAAGACTTCTACTTGGATACTGTGAAGTTTGTCGACCCGACTGAATGTCACTAGACTACCTAGTGTATAACACTGAATGACAAGGCAGAGTGAGAGGAAGCAGAGGCGCAGAGCCGTCGCCGAGTGTCATTAGTTGCGGAGAGGAGTGAGTGACTGGCAGCGGTGTTATCAGTGTGACGGAATGACAGAGACACTGCAGGCAAGCGTCCCGCTAGATAAGAACAAACTGGACAGGAATGCACACTGAGCAGCCAGCCACTCGTTTTATGCTTTTACCTCACTGAAGAAACTTTCTTTCCTTCCCTCACTCTTCTCTGTCGTTTTCAATCCTTATTTTCATCATTTCCGGAGACTCAAAATCATCCCCCTGTGGCAGGCAGGAGGCAGCCGACCGCCCTAACACAGACAAAGGAGGAGGCTTTGAGTTGCCGCCTCCTGCTCCCTCACTCACTACTACAGAGGTGCTCTTACTAATGCTGCGGCTGTGAGGTACGAGGACTAGTAATGGAGTGTCCTCTACAGAGCTGCTCTGTAATGAGTGACTAGCACAGCTCCACACCCATCCTGTCAGTCCAGTGCTGAGGCCCAGGCGATTAGTCACTCACTCATCTCCTCACCAAGGTGCAGGTTACTCCATCACAGGCTCCTCATCTGTAGAGTTTAAGAAGCTCCTGCCACATGCATGTAGACTTATACACTAGCCAGTATACAGCAACTATGATTCTGCTTCCAGCAAGGTATCCAGCAGCTCTATAAATTAGTTGGTTGTGTAGACAAGAGTTTTTACTTCTGCAAAATTCCTCTCAGAAGTCTGCAAGGGGTGTTCCCACTCCTCTTCTTGTGTCAGTGACTGATAGCTCAACAGTTTAGCATGCTGGTATTAACCCCTGAACACCAGTGTGCTGTAAGAAGGAGCTCTTTTACTACTAGTTGTGATACCCAATAATAATAGCTTTGCTATTTTAGGCCAGGGCCCCACGTGATGTAATCGCCGCGGTTTGCCCACTGCATTTTACAGTCACAGCAAAGTGGGTGAGATTCTAACGGTTTTGGAAATCGCAGCATGTCAATAATACCTACACGAAACACCGGCGGTTTTCCTATAGGTATAAATGAAGCAGAAAGTCCACAGAGGGAAACCACCCACGTTTTGCGTAGGTATAATTGACATGCTGCGATTTCAAAAACCGTGTCCGCTGTGCGTATTTTCTGCAATGTGTTGATGGGATTCGCTAGAATCCCATCCACTATACAGTGACTGTAAAACGCTGTAGTTTTTCTGCGGCTCTTACGCTGCACCCAAACCGCAGCGTTTACACCACGTGGGGCCCTGGTCTTATACAGCTTTTCTTATATTTTACTATCTTAAAAATACCTATTAATAAAAAATAAATACGTGCAGCAGACACGCTGCGATTACCAAAACTGTTGCGGCTTTGAAAATCGCAGCATGTCAATTATACCTACGCAAAATGCCGGCGGTTTCCCTAGATGTACAATTGAAGCAGAAAGTCCGCAGTGGAAACCTCTGTGGACTTTTTGTGAAAAGCACTGTAGGAAAAACCACAATGCATTGCCGCTGTGGTTTTTCCTTCAGCAAAAAAGAGCTGCAGGGTACTACGTGGGGCCTTAGCCTTAGAGTGCAGGGTACTCCAAAATAATGTCATGTATATAGTCAGGGGTAAAGGTCTCACACACAATATTTCTTCTTACTGTATTCCAATTCTGTGGGGTATCCATACACCTTACTCCGCACACACACAAAAGGGCTATTACGCTTCCACACACCCTTCCAGCTCACCTGTCACACTAGGCTACATAGGAATGAAGCAACCCCTACAATCGCACATCTACACACAGAGCTGCCACCACTCGCCACTTAAGGCTAAGGCCCCACGTAGCATCTCGCAGCAAAAAAACACTGTGGTAAAGCTGTGGCGGCAACGAATCACGGTTTTTACCGCAGCGATTTCTGCTTCCATTATACCTATAGGGAAACCGCTGGCGTTTCTGTAGGTATAATTGACATGCTGCAATTTCCAAAACCGCAGCGTGTTCTCAGCGCGTATTTTCCCGCACTGTGGGAATGGGATTCACTAGAATTCCATCCACTATACAGTGATTGTAAAACGCTGCATTTTTTTCTGTGGGGCCCCGGCCTGAAGGGGTTGTTCAGTCAAAAATGTTATGTTTTAAATAGGCCGGGGGGAGGTGAAAAAAATTTAAAAATCCCTGTCACACGTCACTGCTTAGGCCAATCAGCGATCTCAGTGAAGGACATGTGACGTCACTACCTGTGATGTTCTGGGTCCCTTCCTGGGGTCACTGATTGGCCTCAGCGGTCATGTGACACAGGAAACACTCTAGCATATACATACTGACACATTGAAGCGAAAACCCCACTACGACAAGGCACACAACAGTTAAAACATAACTAGACATATAATTTATACAGTATAATATATACATATTTCATCACACCTCCCCTTTTTGTGATGTGACATGGGGAAATAACTAACATGTCATTACTCAGGCACATCTCCATTGTGGGCCCCATACGACAGCCCACCTCATACCCAGCTTTTCCGATCATCTATGCCAAGATCAATAGCTTTCCGATTCTGAAAGTTGACATTATTCAGCTGCCACAGCAGTGGGGTTTTAAGTTCATCGAGTATCTCTGGTTCAGGATGCTTATTCCCCCAATTTTCACTCCATCAGACTTGTTCAGGGGTTCTTCTGCCACGCACACTGGGTTTTCCACACTGGCATCAGATTGTGGTGCCACTAGAAAATCCTTGCAGATTATCTCAAGAGAAGTGCTAAGTAAGGAGAAGAACATACTATTAGCAACCTCCTTGTCTTCATCAACCCATACAAAAGTCTGAAATTCTTGAACAATACATGTTTGGGGTACTTGCCAAATGAAGATCCCACCCCACCAAATCACCATATTGTCCCACATTTACACGTACAGTATCTACATTTGTGCATTGCTCAATAGCCCTCTTTCACGCTGGCTCCTAGGTCTACCAAAGTTCCCTCTACTCCCCTTCTGGTGTTCTATACACTGGCAGGGTATTTGCCTCCCTACCAAGATTTCCTGGATTTCAGAAACTGCTCTCCTTTTGGGGTGTGTTGTCAGCACAATCCTTTATTTCCTCTAAGCTGAGGTTGCCATCTACAATGACCTGGAACTCCTGGCTTTGCATAGCTAAAGGAGGAGTTGCAGGGACTGTCACACTGGGCTCCCCTGTAATACTTTTTGGTTGGGGGAATAGCCCCCCCCATCCTCCCCAGATGATGGGATGAGGATTAAGAATGCCCAGAGAGACCTTGAAATTATGGATACTGAGCCTGCAGGTAACAGTTTACATGTCAGCCCTGGGCAATTTAGGTTTGGTGGATCACTGGGTATATAAATCATTTACATCATCATAACAGTCATCAGTACGTAACATTACCATCAACAGGGGATTTTGCGTTACGATCAAATTCAGTGCAATCAGTCGGCAGATATAACACTTTATCATCACCCAGTTCTACTGAGGGGGAAAGGTTCCACATATTAGCAAATTAAACATCCAAAATGGGTCCCCATTAGGACAATAGTGGGAATATCATCTGACACCCCCACTTCTTTTAGCCCACACCCCAAGATCAAGATACAGCCGAGCCATGGGCAATGCAGGTTTGACTCCTCCAACTTCATGACGGTTTATGTTTTTCCTGGAATTATGTCCTTAGAAGTCATAAGTTCAGGACAGATGAGGGTCATCTGAGCACCATTATCCCTAAGTCCTCAAGTGACAGTATTCATCTAGCCCATATGTTCAAGGGTTAATTATTTAGCCCAGGAACTTAATACTGTAATATAAAAATATATCCCACCTGCTGTCAAATAATTGTCACGGGTCAGGATCTCGCACATGATATATCCGCTTACTGTATATCAATTCTGTGGGGTATCCGTACAGCTTACTCACCACACACACATGTGCTCATAAAAAAGGGTACTCTGCTTCCACACTCCCTTCCAGCTAACCTGTCAAACTAGGCAACACAGGAGTGAGTGGACCTTCTGCATCCACACTCAGAGCTGCCACCACTCGCCAATTAAGGGTAGATGAGACACCAATATAACTAGCAACCAAAAAGGTACATGGCTAAATAATATTTACTCACTTTAGAATTGAGGAGATGTTTAGAGCCAAAGGACAATCTTATTACATTTTAGATTTAATATACAGGTAAATCTCAATAAATTAGAATATCTTTGAAACATTTATTTATTTCAGTAATTAAATTAAAAAAGTGACCTCCTATATTTTCTAGATTCTTTACACACAGAGTGTTCTATTTCAAGTGTTTTATTTCTGTAAATGTTGATTATGGATTGCAAGTAATGAAAACCAAAATCTAAGAAAATTTGAATATTGTATAAAAGTAATATGAGGAACCAAACCGGGAGGAACTGGAAGCCGCAGCTGTCACACTGTGACGCCATGGAAGGTGTAAATGGAGTATATAACAGGGACCAGGATTTCAGGGACTGCGCGGGATCAGTATAATTTGGACAAATCTTTTTATTTCATAGAAATACACGACGCGTTTCGGGGTCTTTCGTACCCCTTTTTCAAGTGTGTACTTAATTGGAGATCCACCAGGGAAAGTGATACCTCTTCCATCCCTGGTGGATCTCCAATTAAGTACACACTTGAAAAAGGGGTACGAAAGACCCCGAAATGCGTCGTGTATTTCTATGAAATAAAAAGATTTGTCCAAATTATACTGATCCCGCGCAGTCCCTGAAATCCTGGTCCCCGTTATATACAACAAAGAGTCTTAGGCCTCAATTCTAGGCCACATGATTAAAGTCCACACCATGTCCTGCCATCACATCTCCTTCAGGAACAACAAAACAAAAGAAAAAAAGCCAAAAGCCCCCCTTTTCCTGGTCTGAGAACTTTTAACTATAAAGGTCTCCTCCCTAAGTGATGTCACCAGGAGAAGGAGCCCCGCCCTCTTTTCTAAATCTCTCAGAATCATCTTTCCTTATAATTCCTCGGCCGATGACTGTAGAGTCGAGTCGGCGGCATGATAGGGTTCGTGGCGAGATCGCCATCGTGTAGACCCCACGGACGACACCCCAATCCCCTTTGGGTAAGGAGATCAGTGTCTGGACCTTTTCCGGGCTATGAACCATGACGTGTGTGGGCTTCAAATGTGCGCCTTGACTGGGCGCATCTGGGGAATTTATTGAGGTGCCTGTAAGAGGTCCTCTGGGGAAGATATGGTCATAAAACCATATCCCTTTTGATCTGTAGCTGGCTGCAGACCAGGAGTCTGGGTTGAGTTTGCTTACAGCCTTCCAATATACACCTCTAGGATGCCCCTTCCCCCCGTGGTGATAACAAGCTCAGCACCAGTATGCTAATTGAATCAGGGACAGAACAATGGGACTTGGTTATAGAGTAGAATGACCATATTCCAACAGCCACACTAGTTTTGATACTAGGCACCAACCCCCACTGTTTAGTAATATGGACCGGTAGTAATACATTACAGCAGAAATACTTAGCTGGGGGTCACTCAACATCACACTTGTTCTTGTTTTAAAGCCAGAAATCTTACGTCTGAAGCCCCCATAGATTTAGAGATATCACTGGTTAAAGCAGCGGTGTATATACTCGCACTTTCGGTTTAACCAGTGTGCAGGAGAGCACAAGCAGCTGACAGTGCAGGGAGAGGTGAAAATTATTTTATTATTTTCCTGTCACATCAGATAATCCCAGGGGAGGGTGTAAAATGGACTTTTGTTCATGATATCATCCCCCCCATTAACAGACAGAAGCATACTTGCCATTTAACCGCTTATATGCTGCGGTCAATGCTGACTGCAGCTCCTAAGTCTTTTTACAGGAAAAACAGTAAAAAAACACACAATTGGTATCACCATATCCGTAACAACCCATAAAATAAAATTAGTATGCTATTTATTCTACATGATAAACGACATGAACTTTTCTTATCATCTCACCTCTCAAAAACAAAAACTGATCAAAAAAATCTTATGTACCCACAAAATGGAAGGCAGATGAGCGATAAAATGTTACTGGTTTAAGACTAAAATGTGTTAGATCGCTAAAGGGTTAAAATGCACATAAGGCACCAGAGATATTTGCCAGTAATAATAATTTCAGCCATAAATTCAAAATCTACAATAAAATAAAAGTGACAATTTGCAATTTTAATGGAACTGTTAGGGGATTGTACCTCCCACCTGTGACTGGGCTGTCATAATTTTACTTTGTTGGAAATGTAGGGCTTTCATCAGCAAGCTCTTAGATGATCCGGAGTCGCAATGTCTGCTACGATCAGCACACCTGACTCTCTAATTAGAGTTACCACAATTGAATTAGCATCTGTAATTTATTAACTTCCTGGATTGTGGATTGTAATTACTGTACACAGGAAGCACTGTAATTTAGCATATACCTACTGACACATTGAAACGAAAATCCCACTATGACAATGCACACAACAGTTAAAACAAAACTAGACACACAATTTGTACAGTTTGTGAAGATGATGTCCCTGGTCCAAATGTGTGTTTGCCATGGTGACAGAATGCTGTTTAAACCTTTTCCGACATCCGACGTAATAGTCCGCCGGGTATTTAAAGACGGCGCCTGCCATAGCAACCAGGTCTCCGCTGTATTCTACAGCAGAAACCCAGCACTAATGCCCGTGATCAGAGCAAATGTCCCATAGACTGCAATACAGTTGTATTGCAGTCTGTGGTACTTGCAAAAAAATGACTGTAGGTTTAAAAAAATAAAAAAAAATCTAAAAGTTCAAATTACCCCCCTTTCCCTAGAATACATATAAAAGTAAAATATTACTGTGAAACACATACACATTAGGTATCCCTGTGTCCCAAAACACCCGGTTTACAAACTATAAAAAAATCAAAAGTGCCAAACCGCCGTTTTTTCACTGTTTCTCCTCTGGTAAAAATTTGAACAAAAAGTGATCAAAGCAATAGACATTCCCAAAAATGGTATAACTAAAAAGTACACCTGTCCCCGAGAAAAAGATGCCCTATGCATCCCCGTAGACTCAAATATAAAAAAGTTACAGGTGTCAGACTTTTAGAAAAAAAAATTTTTTTTGCAAAGTTTTAGATTTTTGTTAAGGGGTTTAAATGTAAATAAAACCATATAAATTTGGTATCCCCGGAATCATACTGAAACATAGAATACAGATGACATATCATTTTGGCTGCAGTGAACGCCTTAAAAATGAAGCCCGCAAGAAAATCGCACAAATACACTTTTTCTTCAAATCCACCCCATTCTAAATTTTTTTCCAGCTTCCCAGTACATTGTACAGAATAATAAATGGTAACATCATGAAGAACAATTTGTCCTGCATACATTAAGCCCTCATATGGCCCTGAGAACAGAAAAATAAAAAGTTATGGGGTTTGGAAGGCGGGGAGTCAAAAACGAAAATTGAAAAATGTCACCAGCGGGAAGGGGTTAATTCCAACAGCTTTTATAATCCCTTAACAACATACAACATACATGTGCACTATTCCAATATGTCTCTGAAGCTGAGCCTGCGCCAAACACAGATCAGAGATAAGTCTGATCATAGAGGGAATCTGTTACCAGAACCCAGTTTATCATCCCATCCTTGCAAATAGATAAATTAGGGTCACCTGAATCAAACAGTGTTTTTTTCTCTTTGTAAATCAGTGACTCTGTTGCAAAGATATCACCCTTTTTATCAATATACAAATAAGCTCTTTGAAGAACCCAAAGAGGGTAGCAACAATGCCCTCATTACTCCAAAGAGCTCAATTGTATATTGTCAAAAATGGCAATAGCTCAGCAACTGAGGCGTTGCTTTACAAGGAGAAGAAACCATTTCAGGTAATTCTAACCTATCTACCTGTGGAGCTGGATTCTTGTGATAGACTCCCTTTAACCACACAGATGCTGACATGTCATTTGTGGGGTTAGACTGTCCCCAGCCATCCCATACCTTAACCCCCCTTCTCCTGTGCTGATTGTTTATGATGGCAACTAGAGGCCTAGTGAAATGTCATGTCCATGAAACTCCAAACTATTAAAATATCATATTATTTATCCCACAAAATAAAAGCAGCAAAAGAAAGAAAAATAATTACTGTTCTTAGGTACCAAAAATGGACCAACGAAAACATAAATTTGCCTAAATAAAAAAGCATTCACACAACCTCATCAACAAAATAATAACGTTATAAGTCTCAGAATATGATGACACAAAGCAAATTTAATAGGTATTTTAAGGTAGTAAAATATAAGAAAAGCTGTATAAGACCAGGGCCCCATGTGGCGTAAATGCCACAGTTTTGGCACAGTGGCAACGCCGCGGAAAAACTGCGGTGTTTTACAGTCCCTGCAAAGTCCCTTCTAGCAAATACCATCAACACACTGTGGAAAAATATGCACAGCGCAACAGTTTTGAAAATCGCAGCTTGTCAGTTATACCTACGGAAACGTCAGCTGTTTCCCTATGGGTAAAGCAGAAAAGTCCTCACAGGAAACCTCATTAAGCCCACTACTTGGGGCCTTAGCCTAAATTTGGTATCTCCATAATTGTACTGAGCATAAAAGCAAAAAAAAAAAAAAACTATGGCAGGACTGACTTTTTATGCACCACAACATACAACTTTTCCCAAAGAAAATAAGCCATTATTATGCCACTTGGAATGTTGGTGAGGAACAAGGGGTTAAGGTCTCCTGACTCTTTAGTCTACACCAGATCAGTTGCAGTATAAAGGTGGCCATGCACATTGAATTTTTAGTGGATGTGTAGAAGTAATAATCAGATCATGCAACATGGTAAGTCTAAAGCCAGTTGTACACCAGTTTACCATGTGCTAAACAGCTTCTGTGAATGAACGGAATGGGCGGTGCACAGGGGACACACGGGTGTCATCCATGTTCCGCCCCTGCACCGGCCATGCTTCCATGACCCCTTTCATTCAATGAATAGAAGCCGTGGAAGCAGGGCCTCAAAATCAGACAGGAATTGGACCTGTTCCATATTTTGCGGCCTAGGCTGAAAGCCCACGCACATGACCGTGTAATTCACGGTCATGTGTACGGGCCCATAGAAATTAATGGGTCAGTGTGCTATCCGGGAAAAACCCGGATAGCACACTGACCATTTACTGTATATGGTTGTGTGCAAGGGGCCTAAGCAAGAGAAAAAACTGTTGATTTTGCAGATCTTCTCTCAAATGCATTCACTGATGCACCTAATCCTCCTCCTGCAGTGTTCAGGTCAATTCCAGCTGACTATCCAGCTCCAGCTATGGGTGCTAGCTATAGTGGTTTGACCCAAGGTGCTTTCAGGTTTGAACTCTGTGCTGCACATTTCTCCTTTGGCTATGTACAAATTACCTATATTATTTCTCTGCTAGCCTTTGTGTTATCTCTCTGGGAAATTCCATACTGTAACTTTGGATGTATCCTGGAATAATGAAGTTTTGGTGGCTGCCTTCTAAAGAGGCTGGCAAAAACTGGCTAGGCAAGAAATTCTGTCTTGCCCAGACGACTTCATTACTTAAGTAGATATCCATTTCAGGAAGAGAGTTCAAGAGAAGGAACAACCATGTCTGTCTCCCATCTTTAAAAATCAACTAACTTCATCTACATTCTTACCTGTTTCTGATTAACTTATTTACAGTGCCTTGCGAAAGTATTCGGCCCCTTTGAACTTTTCAACCTTTTGCCACATTTCAGGCAAGAATCAACAACAAGTGGGACACAATTGTGAAGTGGAATGAAATTTATTGGTTATTTTAAACTTGTAAAAAATAAAAAACTGAAAAGCGGGGCGTGAAATATTATTCGGCCCCTTTACTTTCAGTGCAGCAAACTCACTCCAGAAGTTCAGTGAGGATCTCTGAATGATCCAATGTTGTCCTAAATGAATGATGATGATAAATATAATCCACCTGTGTGTAATCAAGTCTCTGTATAAATGCACCTGCTCTGTGATAGTCTCAGGGTTCTGTTTAAAGCGCAGAGAGCATCATGAAGACCAAGGAACACACCAGGCAGGTCCGTAATACTGTTGTGGAGAAGTTTAAAGCCAGATTTGGATACAAAAAGATTTCCCAAACTTTAAACATCCCAAGGAGCACTGTGCAAGCGATCATATTGAAATGGAAGGAGCATCAGACCACTGCAAATCTACCAAGACCCGGCCGTCCCTCTAAACTTTCATCTCAAACAAGGAGAAGACTGATCAGAGATGCAGCCAAGAGGCCCATGATCACTCTGGATGAACTGCAGAGATCTACAGCTGAGGTGGGAGAGTCTGTCCATAGGACAACAATCAGTCGTACACTGCACAAATCTGGCCTTTATGGAAGAGTGGCAAGAAGAAAGCCATTTCTCAAAGATATCCATAAAAAGTCTCATTTAAAGTTTGCCACAAGCCACCTGGGAGACACACCAAACATGTGGAAGAAGGTGCTCTGGTCAGATGAAACCAAAATCGAACTTTTTGGCCACATTGCAAAACAATATGTTTGGCGTAAAAGCAACACAGCTCATCACCCTGAACACACCATCCCCACTGTCAAACATGGTGGTGGCAGCATCGTGGTTTGGGCCTGCTTTTCTTCAGCAGGGACAGGGAAGATGGTTAAAATTGATGGGAAGATGGATGGAGCCAAATACCGGACCATTCTGGAAGAAAACCTGTTGGATTCTGCAAAAGACCTGAGACTGGGACGGAGATTTATCTTCCAACAAGACAATGATCCCAAACATAAAGCAAAATCTACAATGGAATGGTTCACAAATAAACGTATCCAGGTGTTAGAATGGCCAAGTCAAAGTCCAGACCTGAATCCAATCGAGAGTCTGTGGAAAGAGCTGAAAACTGCTGTTCACAAACGCTCTCCATCCAACCTCACTGAGCTCGAGTTGTTTTCCAAGGAAAAATGGGCAAGAATTTCAGTGTCTCAATGTGCAAAACTGATAGAGACATACCCCAAGCGACTTGCAGCTGTAATCGCAGCAAAAGGTGGCGCTACAAAGCATTAACTTAATGGGGCCGAATAATTTGGCACGCCCCACTTTTCAGTTTTTTATTTTTTACAAAAGTTTAAAATATCCAATAAATTTCGTTCCACTTCACGATTGTGTCCCACTTGTTGTTGATTCTTCACCAAAAAAATTAAAATGTTATATCCTTATGTTTGAAGCCTGAAATGTGGCAAAAGGTTGAAAAGTTCAAGGGGGCCGAATACTTTCGCAAGGCACTGTAAGTGTATGGCAGTACAGGAAAGGTCCAGAAGATTGTTCCTGGGTTTGTGTCTTTACTACTGTTAAAAAGGTCATCAATGCCATAATTGCCTTTTAAGCTCAAAACCCTTAAATGGGTATTCCCATCTCAAGGTTCCTATCTAAACTGCTAGCTTATGTAAATTCAAGATTTTTCTTAAATACATTGCCTTAGAAACCCTTCTTCATTTACCCTTCTGTGAAATTATTCCTCCCATTGTTTATACAATGTTTCCTTGTTCCAAGGCCTGGAATCTGATCTCAGGATGGATGACATGACTAGCTGCTTTTTGTCAAGGATGGGGGCTGAGACCTCCAGATCATGCTTGTTCTCAGAACTGTTATCTCCTGCTCTTATCAGGTCAGGTAATTGCATTTTGCTTATAAGGCATGGACAGTGCGTGTTATCTCAGAGATATTAATTGCATTTTCACTCTCCTTCCTGGGTCCTGGCATCAAGTTACATTAAACAGGTCTCTCCAGACCTGTTTAATGTAATATTTACTGTGCATATTATTTGATCTGAATTTATATTAGATTTCTAGTGATCATAATAAATAATATTTCATGGTAAAAGTAATGTCTATAGCTACTGAGGTAATTCTTAGCATGCTGTCCATCAAACAGTCAAAGCCCACCTGTTAGCTGGCTGAAGAATAGAGGAAGTGGGAAGAAGAGAGAGCAGGCAAACTGCTGAGAGAGAGAGATGGAAAAAAACCCTTTAACTCCACCCTTCACCTTGCCAGTCAAGCTATTTCCTTCCCCTCATCTCTGCTTTCTCCAGGTAAGACTTTTTTATATGTTCGAATACTTCCATAGAAGATGCAGGCACCTGTCAAAGACCTTAGTGCTCAAAACCTGACCACTTTTAAAGATAAAAGGCAGAATCAGCCCCCTTCCCTTCTTGTGAAGTCTTATCTACACGTCTCTAACCTTCTCTTTATCTCCAAACTCTTGGAATGTTCGGTTTATTCTCAACTAATCCACAATTTCTGTGCTGTGTGCTAAAGAAACTCCCCTTACATAAGTCTCCAATGATCTCCTTACAGCTACCTCCCAACTCATTCACCTCAAACTCTCTTCAGCATTTGACACTGTAGCCCCCAAATTCTCCCTAGTATGCTCCAGTCTATTGGTCTTAAAGACACTGGGGCAGTTTTTATGCCTTGCACACCAGTTTTCTGGTGTACAATGCATAAAAAGTCACAATTTTTTTTGCATAAATCATGACTTTTTCTTTTCTGCGCCTCCCTCGCCACTTTCTCAAAAGGGGTGTAAGACGTAAATGATGCAGGAAATTTACACCAGTCACATGGCTGGTTGAGGGTGTGCCTCATTTTGAGGAAGCGTGCACCTCGTCATATATAAGGCATAGCTCCACCAGCGATTGGGCTATGAAGACTGACATTAATTATGCCAGTCTTCATAAATCTGCCCCACTGTTCTCACTTAGTTTATGTCCTATCTTTTTGACTGTTTGTGTAATGTGTCATTTGCTTGTACTACTTCCTCAACTCTTCCCCTTGCTGTTAGCATTTCCCAGGGTTCACTCTTACATCCCCTCCTGTTTTGTACCATTTTTATGCTGATGACATGCAATTATATATCTCATCCAGTGACATCTCCCCTTCACTACTTCAAAACAACAGTTTGTCTGTCTCAACATATCTTCTCTTTATCTGAAACCCACTCAAATATCTCCATTTCCATGTGTTTCCATAGCTACTAGGCAGCATGCACGCTGTTTCAGTGTCATATTTGATTCCAACCTTTCCTTTACACCACATCAAAAACCCTTATTGTTTGCTCACATTCAATCTAGTCTTGACTATTCCAATTTCTCTCTACTTGGTTGTCCCCTAACGAAACTCTCCTGAATGCAGCAGCAAGACTCATCTTTCTGTTGAACCACTTCACAAATGCATCTGTATTGCATCCATACAATACAGTTTAAACTTATTACATTCATCCACAAATCCATTCACAGTGCTGCATCTCCCTACATGTTCTCCCTTGTCTCTGTCTAACACCCTACCTGTCCATTCTACCAGTAACCTTAGACTTGTGTCTTCTGTTATCCGAAAATCTCACTCCAATCTGTAAGACTTTTCATGAGCTGCAGCAGTTCTCTGAAATTCTCTACCATGGACAATCACTTAATAACCTGCTTCCACAGCTTCAAATGTGCTATAAAACACAACTTTTTAGGCAAGGTTATCAGACTACCTCATCACACTTTTCTACATTTCTTCACACTAAGCTAATGTTTCCTACCCTGAGATATACTTTCTATTTTTTTCCTCAGAACCTGACCCCCCCATCCAAAAGTTATTTGGCACACAATGCACTACATTCACAGATACCGGCTGGTAACAGGCTCATACAGCTCCATTTGTATGACCTTATTTATTAAAAGATGGCTGGACCATTGTATCAAACAAGCACTCTTACTTCTTCTGTCACTCCAAGTCCTCATAGAATGTAAGGTCTTGTGAGCAGAACCCTCACTCCTATTGTTTAATATGTTAATCATTTTGTGTTACATTGTAATGTCTGATATTGTCTGCTCATCTTCCCTTTGATTTGTAAAGTGTCACAGAATATGTTGGCGCTATATAAATAAAATTATTATAATTCTTATCCTTCCCCCAAGACTCCAAGAACTCCCGTAAATCTGACAATGACAATGTAATCTTGTAATCCTTAAAGTTTATGCTTCCTATGAAGTTTTCATTGATTCAGTAGCTGCACAGAAATTTTTGTACAAAGATTTGATCAAAAAGTTGCATTTCTCCTTCTTACTGTACTTCTGGAGTGACTACTTCATTTGAAATCTGTGAACGGATTTCCCTTTCAAAAAGTGTAGTCTACAGTCATATAAAAAGTTTGGGCACCCCTATTAATCTTAATCATTTTTAGTTCTAAATATTTGGGTGTTTGCAACAGCCATTTCAATTTGATATATCTAATAACTGATGGACACAGTAATATTTCAGGATTGAAATGAGGTTTATTGTACTAACAGAAAATGTGCAATATGCATTAAACCAAAATTTGACCGGTGCAAAAGTATGGGCACCTCAACAGAAAAGTGACATTAATATTTAGTAGATCCTCCTTTTGCAAAAATAACAGCCTCTAGTCGCTTCCTGTAGCTTTTAATCAGTTCCTGGATCCTGGATGAAGGTATTTTTGACCATTCCTCTTTACAAAACAATTCCAGTTCAGTTAAGTTTGATGGTCGCCGAGCATGGACAGCCCGCTTCAAATTATCCCACAGATGTTCAATGATATTCAGGTCTGGGGACTGGGATGGCCATTCCAGAACATTGTAATTGTTCCTCTGCATGAATGCCTGAGTAGATTTGGAGCTGTGTTTTGGATCATTGTCTTGCTGAAATATCCATCCCCGGCGTAACTTCAAATTCGTCACTGATTCTTGTACATTATTCTCAAGAATCTGCTGATACTGAGTTGAATCCATGCGACCCTCAACTTTAACAAGATTCCCGGTGCCGGCATTGGCCACACAGCCCCAAAGCATGATGGAACCTCCACCAAATTTTACAGTGGGTAGCAAGTGTTTTTCTTGGAATGCTGTGTTTTTTGGACGCCATGCATAACGCCTTTTTGTATGACCAAACAACTCAATCTTTGTTTCATCAGTCCACAGGACCTTCTTCCAAAATGAAGCTGGCTTGTCCAAATGTGCTTTTGCATACCTCAGGCGACTCTGTTTGTGGCGTGCTTTCAGAAACGGCTTCTTTCGCATCACTCTCCCATACAGCTTCTCCTTGTGCAAAGTGTGCTGTATTGTTGACCGATGCACAGTGACACCATCTGCAGCAAGATGATGCTGCAGCTCTTTGGAGGTGGTCTGTGGATTGTCCTTGACTGTTCTCACCATTCTTCTTCTCTGCCTTTCTGATATTTTCCTTGGCCTGCCACTTCTGGGCTTAACAAGAACTGTCCCTGTGGTCTTCCATTTCCTTACTATGTTCCTCACAGTGGAAACTGACAGGTTAAATCTCTGAGACAACTTTTTGTATCCTTCCCCTGAACAACTATGTTGAACAATCTTTGTTTTCAGATCATTTGAGAGTTGTTTTGAGGAGCCCATGATGCCACTCTTCAGAGGAGATTCAAATAGGAGAACAACTTGCAATTGGCCACCTTAAATACCTTTTCTCATGATTGGATACACCTGGCTATGAAGTTCAAAGCTCAGTGAGGTTACAAAATCAATTTTGTGCTTCAGTAAGTCAGTAAAAAGTAGTTAGGAGTATTCAAATCAATAAAGTGATAAGGGTACCCAAATTTTTTCACCGGTCAAATTTTGGTTTAATGCATATTGCACATTTTCTGTTAGTACAATAAACCTCATTTCAATCCTGAAATATTACTGTGTCCATCAGTTATTAGATATATCAAATTGAAATGGCTGTTGCAAACACCCAAATATTTAGAACTAAAAATGATTAAGATTAATAGGGGTGCCCAAACTTTTTCATATGACTGTAGTACTGCATCTCACCAGTCAGCTGCTGGTTGGTCATTTAATTACATGGAAGCTACCTTTCTATATTCTTGCTATGACTTTATCCACATAATCCTTCTTTCCATTGGACTGCTGGACATCCCGCTGTGGATTCATCTGTTTTTGTAGAGGAAAACTGGTTGTTTCTCCTCCTGATATCCTGTGTCTTCTCTTGTTACACGTTCCTTCTGGACTTCCTTCACAGTATTTTGATTTTGGCAACAAGATCTTTCAACAGAAGGCATAGATATTCCCAAATCATTACATCATTACCCCTGGTACTGCACAATTAATTTCCTGCTGAGGCACAAACCTCCTTGGGTAAAGTTTATCCCTTCTCATTACTGGAGGCAGAGGCCATGTCCACTTATGTTTAGAAGAATCTATAGAGAGGATTCATACTCAAATCTATGTTTTCAGATGGAGAAGTCTTTATCTTTGTGAAGAAGAAGAAGAATGTACCTTTGAGACCCTGCTTAGTCTATAGAGATCTAAACATGATCACAGTAAAGAATAACTATCCTCTCATCTCTGTGCTGTTTGATCTGTTAATGAGAGCTACCACCTTTACAAAATTGGATATTTGTAGAGCCTATAACCTGGTCCATATCAAGGAAAAGGATGAGTGGTAGACAGACTTGTACTACAACACTAGTTGGGACCAATATGTATGGCAAGGTAAAATATCAACATATTCTTATTCACAAATTGCCTACTAGGCAAAAAATACCCATTTTCCATTAAATAAAAACATAACTTTTATTTGTCAACTACTAAAATGAAACTATTGTATAAGGACCTATTAATATGGAAGAATATGAAGTGGAATTCAGCAGACTTCTGCGGAAGATCCCTTTTCCTTTTTTGGACTTCCGACTCCCCACACTGGGGAGGAATCTGCCTCTACTTAAAATCAGCAACCAAATTCTGCTGTGTGAACATACTCTAAAGGTGAAATATAATAAAATGTTTTAAAAACCGGCATGAGTCTCACTAATTTGATTTGTAGATTTATCAGTTATTATCATGTAATCAGAGAGCTGATATATCCATCAGAGTTCTCCATTTCTACTTCTGATTCTTTTAACTTACACTGCTAAAACTAATACACTTATCTTTATATAGTTGTATTTATCTTTCATGCAACTGTTATCCATGATACTGCACTAAATACTACAGCCTCACAGTATACAATTCTCATATACAATCTTGTGTATCAATCCACTGGGCGACTGTGGTCCAACCTCCATTATTGCAGTGCAGTGAATTGTTCCAAGGGAGTCTAAAATGTGGTTATTAAAACAACCTAGAAATACAGCCCCTGACATGTTTCTCTAGTTCAATCATCCATAAGGATGGTAGAGTTATGGCACTGAAGTTTGGATGTTTTAAGACTTTGGATCCCACCTTGAAGAGATTTGTGAGTACAGCAGCCAATCAGCACCCCATTAAATTCTACTGATTTGACAACAACAAGAATCCTCGGAAACCATAGGCACATCACTGTGCATCATCAATTAGCCAGTCACGGAGTATTGCATCACATTACATCACATTAGTCAGAAATATCCATGCATGTTTGGGTGAACCCCCTCTCTTGTATGTTTAATGAGGATACTGAATGGTGAATTCTGCTGGAAGGAGTTAAACATTTTGTCATCATCTACAATAATCCTTATGAACTGGAGACTAAATATTTGACAAAGTCATTGGTCTCTACTCTTTGCCTTCATCCTCATATACATAGGAGCCGACAAGAAGCCTAGGAGTTATGCTTTATTGCGTTCCTTTGATGCATCCAACTTCTGTCTGGAATATCCTGCATACATTGTAGATTCCAAATGTATCCTAGCCCAGGTGGGAATATCTTCTCCTAAAACACTGACCTTCATGACACCTTCCCTGAGACTCTGGGTGTCCTTTGCTGGGCTCTTTCATCATATTATCATGCCACCTTGGAAGATTGAGAAAAATGGCTCTTTCTGGTCTCTAGCAACCAGTGCCACTGCCACACAGACTTGGATCTTGATTAGACATTACATTCTTATCTTATAGTTTCAGACTGATAAGTGCAAATCATGTCCAGGATTTAGAGGTCCTTGTGTTGATTTCTGGATATTCTGTTGATTTTGCTTTAATCCTCAAACCAATGAGCAGATAAAATTGATGAATCAATCCCTGGTAGTTTTGACTCAAGATAACCAGCCTCCTACTTGGCAGAGTTTGCCAATAATAATCACATCTTCTCAGCTTTACAAAATTCGCAATTTTTAAGCAGTTCTCATGTTCCAACCCTGTCTTCTTCTTCCTCTGTCCTCTCAGACTGCTGTATCCACAGACAATGTCCTCTGCAAAAATAGTAGCTCTATCTGGAAACAGCAAATTAGGCAATTTAGGCTGAAAAACAGCAGACAGGAGTTGATGTAGTGAATTATTGTATGCACCATAAAACAGTGCTTCTGGAGCAGGGTCGGACTGGCCCACCGGGGAACCGGTGAATCCACCAGTGGGCTTCGAGCCCCGACTATTAGTCCTCATGTCATCGGGGCCCGATCGGGATCCTGACCATCCCGTTCGGGCCCCTGACCAGTGGCGTTACGATCGCGGTCGCACGGGGCACGACCGCGACTGGACCCGGCAGGGTACAGGGCCCGCGGCCAGCTGGAGATGGCCGGGGCCCCGGAACACTATGATAGCGGTCGGGGAAAGCCTGGTTCCCCGACCACTATACATACTGTTATTGGAAAGGGACCCTGGCATATTGTAGGCCCCTTTCCAATAGATGGCAGCCCAGGGGAGGTGACTGAAAATAATAAATACGTATTCTCACCTCTCCTGGGCACAGCGTCCTCTCCGGCGCTCTTCCGTCATGTGACTGAGGCCTGTGATTAGGCCCCGGCGGTCACATGGGGCGCGGCCGCGTAATGACGTCAGTGCACCCCCAAGTGACCGCTGAGGCCCAATCACAGGCCTCAGCAGCGTCGTCGGGAGAGGGCCTGAAGACGCTGAAGATGGCAGGATGGAGAGAGGATGCCAAGGAAAGGTAAGACAAGGTGAGTATGAATGTTTGTTATTTTTAATCACTTCCCCTGGGCCTCCGATTATTATACTCTGGGGTCTGAGGAGACCCCAGAGTATAATAATAGCACTGAAGCGGAGCGGAGGGGGCTATTGGGTGCATATAATACTGGGAGGGGGCCACTATGGAGCTTATAATACTGGGTGGGGGCCACTGTGGAGCTTATAATACTGGGTGGGGGACACTGTGGAGCTTATAATACTGGGTGGGGGACACTTTGGAGCATATAATACTGGGTGGGGGCCACTGTGGAGCTTATAATACTGGGTGGGGGACACTTTGGAGCATATAATACTGGGAGGGGGCCACTATGGAGCTTATAATACTGGGTGGGGGCCACTGTGGAGCTTATAATACTGGGTGGGGGCCACTGTGGAGCTTATAATACTGGGTGGGGGACACTTTGGAGCATATAATACTGGGTGGGGGCCACTGTGGAGCTTATAATACAGGGTGGGGGCCACTGTGGAGCTTATACTCCATACAGTGGCTCCTTCATTTTTTTTTTAATTACGCAGGGGCAGGTGAAAAAAAAAAAAAAAAACCCCCACAAACTTTCTTTCCTGTCCCCAGTGTCTCCCAGAGCAGTTCGGTCCTGCAGTTCTGTTGTTTTCTTCCAGCTGACGTTCCCTCTGCACGTGACTACCTGTGACGTCACGTGACCCCTGAGGCCAATCAGTGGCCTAAGGGAAGGGAGCTGGGACTTCACAGCCATTGAGGAATTCCAGCAAAAAGAAGACAGCGGAGCTGCAGGACCGGACCGTGCTGGGAGGACACCCAGAGCACCGGAGACAGGTGAGTATGTTTAGTATGTTTTTTTTGGGGGGGGGGGGGGGGGGGATTCACCTCCCCCAGACTAATTATAAAAAAGAAAAAAATTATACTGGACAATCTCTTTAAAGTGTGGTGCATTAGGGGTGTATATTAAAGGGGTTGTCCAGGCATAATTTGTTATGGTTTATCTTCAGGATAGGCCATAGATACCTGATCTGTAGGGGGCTGACCCCAGACCGATCAGCTGTACGGAGCCACTTCTGATGCCCATTCTGTACACAATACAGGGCCAGAAGCAGAAAGCTCTGTCCACTGTATAGGGGCTGGGCACCTTCACTGTATTTCAGCACTTATTGAAGTCAGTAGGATCTGAGCTGCAGTGAAGGCGCCGGGCTGCTATACAGCGAATGGAGCTTTCTGCTTCCGGCCCTGTGTTGTGGTCTTAGCGATCACATGAGGTGCAGGACTCCCAGCAAGGAGATCCCCCGGCATGAGACTGAATGGACACTGGCAGCAGACAACGGAGCGCCGGGGACAGGTGAGTATGCTTTTTAATTTACTTATTTTTTACTTTACACCTCCCGCCAGCTACATGGGTTGCTCCAATTCCTTCGGGGCAACTGTGGGAGTCAGACTTGTCTGTTTGAGCTCCTGAGTCCAGAGGCTTAAGAGGCTTTTTTGGATACTTGGAGACCGATTATTGGGTGTGGTTTTCGGTCTTTTGTGTGATACATACCGTAGCTCCGACTCCCTTCCCCGTGCGGAGGGGAGCCTTATCATGGAGCGTGGAGCTCCTGCCCCCCGGACCTTACAGGCGGGGGGCAGGAGAATGTCTGCCGACACAGCACCAGCAGAGCAGGGCAGGCGGAGGTCGCTGAGGCAGCAAGCCTCAATGAGAATGGCGACCGGGACAACAGCATTGGGAGCAGCATCAGGAGCAGCAGCATCTACATTGGCGGCTGCAGCATCAGGAACAGCATCGGGAGCAGCGACGTCCGTAGAGCGGGCGACGCCGGCAGGAGTAGCGGTGGCGACAGGGGTGTCAGCAGTCCCGGCAGGTGGATCCGTGAAAACGGCGACATCAGCCACGGCAGTAACATCAGCGGCAGTGGCGGGTGAAGCCGGTCCGAAGGGGGCTACGGCCGCAGGATATGCGGTTCCCTCTGGAAGGGTCCCTGCAAGCAGGAGAAATGACACAAGCTTACCGTCATCGCTGCCGCAATCACCCGCAGGATGGGGCATCAGGAAGGCTGGAGAGGAAGTCACCATTTACAGCCGGAGGATCGAGGCGGTCCTGGAGGAGTATGACCGGGCCCGGAGGTCCCTGTTCGCAATGAGTGGGGAGCTTCAGAGCGCTCGCGCCCGTAGCGACAGGGCCTCAAGGAAGGACCGCCCGGTTTTCAGTAAGCAGGTAAGGAGCCTGAAAAAACAAATAAAGGCCCTGGAAGCCAGGTGCACGGAGATTCTGGAAGGCGCGGGGCCGTTCAGAGAGAAGCTGCTGAACGATGACCGCTTCTTCCGCAAACAGCAGGAGCGGTTGTTGAAGGATGGCCCCGCGTCCTCAGACAGCTCGGGGAGAGGACGACTATTGTGAGTCAGACCTGGAGTCAGATGACAGCATGGCAGTACAGTATAGTCGAGTAGCCATCCCTAGTAGCAGCAGCCTGATACCCACATATACACAGGCATCAGCGCCGGCAGTGAAACTGGAAGTCAGAATGACAAGACAGGAAGTCAGAATGACAGGACAGGAAGTGACGCAATCTCCCACACTCCCAGAGAACCAACCACTGCCCGAGACGGAGGAGGAGGAGGAGGGGTGGAGCCTCGGGAGAAGGCGGGAAGCTGATGAGGCAAATCTGCCAATTGGAGTCCCCGTCCAGAATGGACCAATTAGCATTCAGCTTGTCAGATTTGGACGGGGAGGAGGAGGGAAAAGGAACCAAGACCAGGAAGAAGGCAAGGAAGGAAAAAAAAAGAGTAATAGAGACATTTAAATTTGTCAGGTCGTTGCCTGGGGAGCATCGTGCCGGGACCTCAGCCCAGGTTGCGATGCCTCCAGGAGAGAAAAGGGAGGCGCAGGCACCTCGGGTCACGCCAAGTGGCGGGGTGCCCGGGGTGCCAGCAGTCAAAATGGCGCCTGATAGTACCTTTCAGGTGGTGGCGGACAAGGAGCTCATGGTTGCAGACAAGGCGCTCATAGTTGCGGACAAGGGCAAAGGCAAAGAAGCCCCCCTGCGGAGGGGAGTGGCGTAGGGAAACCTCCCTCCCTGGTAGGAGGTTTTAAAATATCGATGGCTTCCCCCAGAGTAAGGTGTAGGAAAGGGGGAGTGGCAGGTGGGCGTGGCTCATCCTCCTCCAGTGCTGATGAAGCCGGTGATGCGGAGGTCACTTCCGGGGCTAAGGGGGCGTGTCCTCCTACAACATCAGGTGCCGGGGTGACTGTGGATGCGGAGGCCGAGGTAAAAGCGGGGAAGCCATCAGCGAGTGGTGCAGCCGGCCCCGCTGTAAGAAGGAAGACTGCAGGTGTGAATGATGGACGAGTGGAGAAGCTAGTTAAGCAGACAGGTAAGGTAAAGGGGAAAGCGGGTGGGACAAAAGGGGTAATTAGTAGTATTCCTGAAGAAGGTGGTGTAGTATGCATGGGGGTCCAAGAGCCTGTAGTCGGGGAGGCTGCGGGAGGAGGGGCTATTACCATTGCTGCTAAAAAAAGTGTTTCTACTGCTGGTAATATTTCTGTTGTGGCCCCTGTTGTTTCTGGTATTTCTGCTGTTGTCCCTGCTGTTGTCCCTGCTGTTGTTTCTGCTGCTGTTCCTGATGCTGTTCCTGATGCTGTCGTTGCTCCTGTTGTTATTCCTGTCACTGCTCCTGATATTGTTGCTCCTGTTGTCCTCTCTGCCGCTGTTCCTTCTGCTGCAGTTGGAGTGACCCGGTCCGCGGCGGCTATGCCAGGGCGGACTGTTGCCGCCTCTGGTGCTCCGGTTGCCATGGCTGGGCTAAGTAGTTCTGCGGGGGTCCCTGGGAGTGGCGCTGGTACTCCGGCAGCGGAGGTTGCTGCGGCCTCCGGGCCCCCACGCTCCTATGCCAGCGTCGCTTCTGGGGCCCCTGGGGGTGCATCATGTCTTCCGCCCGGCTCCAGGGACGGCGATTTGCAACGGCAGCTCCTGGAGGCTTTACGGGCGGGCCAGTCCACAATGACCATAGATGGGCAGTCGAGAGACCTTAGGTTCTGGATCGAGCGTTTTG
The DNA here is from genome assembly GCA_947044405.1 of Leptodactylus fallax. Classification (NCBI taxonomy): domain Eukaryota; kingdom Metazoa; phylum Chordata; class Amphibia; order Anura; family Leptodactylidae; genus Leptodactylus; species Leptodactylus fallax. The sequence continues at coordinate 2,833,017 of CAMRHE010000011.1, read as the reverse complement.
GCCTAGGGAAGTTCCGAGAGGAAGGAGGTGAGACCAGATGGACTCTCCCTACACCCGGGCGTAGGGGGCCGACACGGAGGAACGTGGCCCGTCTCGTGTGGGGGGGAGCCGGCCCTTGTCCCCAGAGGAGGGGGTCGTGGAACTCCTACTCGGGATGGGTTTCAGGGCAAGCGACATCTTTGCCCTGATTCATCCTGTCGGCTCCTCGGAGTTTGACATCAGCTTTGTTACCCCGGAGGGGTTAGAAACCTTCTGGGGAAACTATAGGCTGGTGAAGGACGAGCCCGCCTGGCGTGACTTTATGGTGTGGGCGGTGTCACGCCAGGATAACATTAAGAAAGTGACCGTTTTAACTCGTAACGAGTCACTTTCTTATATGGACATCATGACCTGGCTGAACAGGTTTGGGGAGGTCAAGGACTTCCCAAAGAAAAATCTCGACGAGTTCGGGATATGGTCGGGGGCCTGGACCTTCATGGTCAAATTGCGACACGAGGATAACTCGGTGATGCATATCCCGTCCTCAACCTTCCTTGGGAAAGACAGGATCCTTGTCTTCTACCAGGGGCAGCCAAAACTCTGTCACAGGTGCGGTGACCCCTCACACTTGAGCGCCTCCTGCCGTGTGCAGAAGTGCGCCATGTGTGGGGAGGTGGGCCATCTTGCGGCGACCTGTGGCAGGGTGCGTTGCCACCTGTGTGGTGTCCTTGGGCACCCGATCGGGGCGTGTCCACGGTCTTTCGCCAACACCACCCTTCGGCAAGCGGGAGCAGTTGAGGAGGCTGTCCCTGCTGCGGAGGGGGTGAGTGGGGGAGGAGAGACTAGTCTGCCAAGGCAAAGGGAGAAGGCCCAGCCACCATCAAGGGCAAGGAGGCGCGAGAGGAGGAGGGAGCAGAGGGAGGGGAGTTATGTGCCTTCCTTCTGCCCCTGGCTCTGCTGGGCCGGATCCCAATGCCGAGGCAGCAGTGGGCACGACCCTGGTTGAGGAGATGAGGAGACTGCAGAGGGAGGAAGAGGCTGACCAGTCGTCTTCTTCTCAGTACGTCAGTGCTGGGGAGGGAGAGACGGTCAAGCGGAGAAAGTCACCGAGTAAAGTGAGGGCAAAAACATCTGCCCCCCCCCCCCCGACGAAGGAACGCAGACTCGACGGCCCTCTAGTGGTAGGTCCCAACCGGTACCAATCCCTCTGTGAGGATGCGTCGGCCTCAGGGGAGGCTTCAGAGGGAGAGGTGGAGCCGTCAGGGGCTGCTGAGTCTCCCTCCGGGAGGGGCCCCCTGCCCTCTGGGGGGGAGGCTGGCCTGGAGCCTGGAGGAGGAGATGATGCACCCAGGGCCGAAGTTGCTAATGTCTCTGCGACCACTGTAACTCCTGAGGGAGAAGTTGCGGGGGAGGTCCATCCCTCCTCTGGCCAAACCGCACCGGGGGAGGTGATGGACCAATCCCAATGTAAAAAGAGGACCCGCAAGACGAGGAGAAGTCGCGGGTCCTCTTCAGACTCATCTAGGGGTGGTGGTGATAGGAGGAAAGGGGGTGGGAAGCTGAAGGTCATTGAGCTCAATCGGTCTTAATGGCAGTCCCCACTCCACTGACGCTGGCCACCATTAATGTGGCCAGCATTAAGTCTGATACGGCTAGGTTTGCAGCCTTTGATTTTCTTGGCCGGGTTGAAGCTGACATTTTGTTTTTGCAGGAGACCAGGCTCTGTACTCTATCAGAGATAAACAGAGCAAGGAGGGAGTGGCGCAGGGGGCCCTCCTACTGGTCTCTTGCGGCTGAGCCGTATAGTGGAGTGGCGGTGCTTTTTACCGCAGAGGTGAAATGCCAGCGACTGATCGAGCTCGAAATGGGAAGGTGCCTAGTCTTAGACGTCTTCATGAAGGGGCAAAGCCTGCGCCTCATTAACATCTACGGTCCCCAGACAAAGTGGGACCGTAAAAGCCTCTTTATGAAGATTAAGCCTTTTCTTTTTACGGGCAAACAAGTCATCTTTGGTGGGGATTTTAATACCATAACTAGACCCCAAGACCGAGGAGGTACCAGAGATAGACTGCCCTATGATGGCGCCGCGTTAAATAGCATAGTGAGTGAAGCTCGCCTGGAGGATATCCACATCAGGCATTCCCCAGGTCACCGTGGGTTCACCTTTCAGAGAGGTAGTGTTAGGTCTAGGATAGATAGGTTTTTTTTGAAGGAGAATTCCGTCACCACCCCTGTGTCCGTGGTGGAGGTGGAGTTCTCCTATCACTGTCTAATTTTGTTTTCTTTGAATATTTCAGAGACCCTCCGGAGAGGAAGAGGTTTGTGGAGGCTGAATTCGTCACTCCTTGAGGAGGCAGCTGTAAGACAAGCCTTTGAGGAGTTTCTTCAGGATCAGGTACTATTACTGGGTCTTGAAGGTACTAGGTCAGAGTGGTGGGAGATATTCAAAAAAAGGGTGGCGGGATTTTTCCGCCGGCTCTCAAGCCTCAGGTCACTGGACATGTACCGCATGTACACTGCACTGAGGAAGAGACTTGGACATCTGGTCTCGACCGGAGGTAGCCAGGAGGATATCTCCGGTGTGAAGGCTTTGCTCAAAAGGTGTCAGTACGATAGGCACGCATCTTTGGTTCTTGAGAGGGATTTCGGGAAATACCGCTCGCCCGACCCCTACAGGAACTGTAAGATGTCAGTGACTTGTAAGACAGTAACAGGCCTGATTGACAGTACAGGATCCCTGACAAGATCCAGGTCAGGGATCTTGGAGGTCGTCAGGTCCTTCTACTCGAACCTTTTGGCAAAGAAGGAACTGAATCGGGATCGGATTTCAGGTTTCTTGGCTGAAGCCATTCCTGAGTCAGCAGAAGACCCTTCTCTTGGTGTTTTGATAGAACCTATAAGGGAAGAGGAAGTCGTCAGGGCTATTGAGGGTCTTGCCCACAAGAAGTCACCTGGCCCAGATGGCTTAACATCTGAGTTCTATCGGACCTTTAAAGGAGCTTTGGCTCCCCTCTTGACTGACGTGCTTAATGAGTGTCTATCCTCGGGCACTCTGCCGAAGTCAATGAGGAGGTCCGCCCTTATAGTTCTGTCAAAGGGTAAGGATCCGAGCCATATTGAGAACTGGCGGCCCATAGCACTTCTCAATACGGACCGAAAGATTCTGGCGAAGGTACTTTTCAACCGGCTGGTACAGTTTGCGCCCCGGCTCCTCTCGCCGGCTCAGCACTGCTCTGTTCCCGGTCGTAGCACCTTAAGTGCGGTCCTGAGTGTCAGGGAGGCTGTGGAGCAGAGTAGGGCAGGTCGGTGGAAGGGGTACTTGCTGTCCCTAGATCAGGCTAAGGCTTTTGACAGGGTGAATCATGAGTATTTGTGGTCAACTCTCTCGAGGTATGGCCTGCCTGGGGGGTTCATTCAGTGGCTGCAGACCTTATACGCTGGGGCTGAGTCTTTCCCGCTTGTGAATGGTTGGGTTGGTCGTCCTTTTGAGGTGGGGTCGGGCGTCCGACAGGGATGTCCCTTGAGCCCGCTACTGTATGTGTTCGCCATTGATCCCCTGATTAGACGGATTAATGGTGGGCCGGTGGCGGGAGTCAGGATGGACCTGGAGGGTACTGGCTCCCCTTTGAGGACAGTAGCCTACGCGGATGATGTCACCGTTCTTGTCTCGTCACGGGAGGAGCTTGAATGGGTGATGTCTGAAGTGGACAGTTACTCGGAGGCTTCCGGATCAGCTGTAAACAGGAATAAGTGTGGAAGCCTCTGGCTGGGAGGGGGAGAGCCTGTTTTTTCTCTCCCGGACACCCTCCCAGAACCCCAGGGGTCTGTAAAGATCTTAGGCATCCATTTTGGCCAGGGTGATTACCCACTCCAAAATTGGGAAGGTAGGCTTAAGGATGTCGCCCAGAGAGTTGATTGCTGGAAGGGTTGGTCTTTGACCCTGAGAGAAAGGGTTCACCTTGCCAAAGCCTTCCTGCTCCCGTTGGTGATCTATCTAGGTAGCGTCTGTGCCTTGCCAGAGTCTTGTTGGAGTAGGATCTGTTGCCTGTTCTTCCAACTGTTATGGGGGAACAGGCTCAACCTAATCAGGAGGGAGGTTACATACCGCACAAGGAGGCTAGGGGGGTTAAATATGGTTAACCCCGTGGTGTTCTTAATGAACACCTTTCTTAAGATCAATTTACCAAACCTCTCCTCCGAGGGGGCTCCTTTGTGGGTAGCCTCCTGCCAGGGGTGGTTTCGGCCCTTCTTCCAGAAATGGGAGTCAGGAGGGCAAGTGAAAGATCTTCGTGCACCCCATGGATATCTCCCGGCCTATGCTTCCCTGGTCCTGAAAGTGATTCGTCGGTGGGGTCTGGGGGCGTGGGAGATCAGGACTCAGTCAAGACGTTTTCTTGACGACAAGGTCCTGTTGACCCGCTTCCAGAAGCCTCTGGCGCTCACAGATTGCCCAGGAGAAACCTTAGAGGGAGGGTTGCGTTTTCTTAACTCCAAAAGGTTTCCTCGGAAGTTTTGGGATCTGACCTGGCGCTGCCTCCTAGGTAAGTTATATGTGAGGGGGAACTTGAAGTACCGGAACTCCGACGAGCGAGGCTGCCCTCGGGAGGAGTGTGGCGACATGCTGGAAAGCATGGAGCACTTCCTGCTTCAGTGCCCCTTCAATATAAGGGTTTGCAAATTGGTGGGGACCTCCACCGGTTGGCTGCGGCTGGCTGGCCTTTCCTACGCCGAGTGGGCCTATGGGGCATTCAAACACCCGGAGGGCAGGGACTGCCAAACACTTTTTGTAGTTAGTGCAGTGGTCAGGTTTCACCTATGGTCAGCACGGTGTTTAGTATCGACGAGAGGCAAAATCCTCCCGGAGGTGGAGGTGGTTAAAAACATCATGGTGGACCTGGTGAGGGTGTGCTCTCGGGAGTACGAGGGGCTGGGCGCAGAAAGGGCTGGTACCCTCTGGAGGGGGTTCACTTTTTCTGTTCCCTGAGGGTTAGATAAGGGATTTAAAGTAGGTTAGTTAGGTTAGGGCCAGATAGGGATAGGTAGGGCAAGGTTTGCATGAGGGGTGGGGTTTATTATTTTCTGATAGGGAGGGACAGGTAGGGACAGGGTAGGGACAGAATGATAGATAGGGATATAGCGGTAGGGCGAGTAGACAGGGACAGGCCTCCTGTGCTCTCTTCCTGGTGGAGGGCTGGCGTGTCACCACATAGGCATTTTTGTTTTGGAAATCAGATGGAAGGGTAAGAGGCTTGAGGATAACCGACCCTAGACCCATGGGAGGTTCATGGGAGGGAGGGTAATCTTAACAGGTTATGTAGGATGGTGGGTTATGTAGGATGGTGGGTTTTGTTAATTGTCTGGTATTGATTTGTCTGGTACTTGTTGTTTGTTGTTGTTGTCGTTTGTCATGTGTTGTGCCCGTTTTCCCATTTTCCATTTTTCCATATCCCATATTCATTTCCATTTCCATTTTTTTTTTCCATATCCCATTTTCATTTTCCATATTCCATTTCATAATTCCATGTTAGTAGTTAAGGTTTTTTTTTAGGGGGGTAGGTTGTTTGGGAGGGGGGTTTCTTTTTGGGGGTGGAGGGTTTGGTTTATAGGTTTTCGTGTGCCCGGCCTGGCTCTGGACTATGCGGACATGAGAGGACATGAGGCGGAGAGCCAGGTCGGGGTTTCAGGGGCTCGGTGGTGGGTGGTGCCAGCACCAGGACTATGCGGACATGGAAGGACATGGGGCGTGGTGCTGGCCGGGTGTGGTGAAGGGAGGAAAAAAAAAAAAAAAAAAAAAAATTTCATAGTAAGTTTCAGTTGGGGTTTATTAGTGTTATATGTTTTTGTTATATGTTTCATTGTACATCGCTCATTTTGTTTTTTTTTTTTTTTTGTTTTTAGGATAGCTAGAGTTTTGACTGACGGATGGCTGAAGAAGAATGAAAGGCGGAGTGAAAGGCAGAATGAAAGGCGGAGTGAAAGGCGGAATGAAAGACAGAATGGATGGGGGCTGGTTTGCGCATGTTTTTGGGTTTTTAATTTTGTCTTGACGTTTTCTTGTATTTGATGTTATTTATGCTATGTTTTGGATTTATGTATTGTCTCTGTTTATGGTTTTTGTATGGTATTCTTCATATGTGACAGTGTTTGTGAACTTTTTCTACTTTTATAATAAAATAGTTCCAATTCCTTCGGGGCAGCTGTGGGAATCAGACACGCCTGTCTGAGCTCCTGGGACCAGAGGCTATAGTCTGTTTGTCAGCTCAGAAGAGAGGCTTGGTGTGTGGTGTTTGTGCAACAGCAGCAGTTTTTCCAGTCATAGTTGGAGGCTCCAACCCCTTTCCTCTTCCAAGGTTGGGGTTTTCTCACCATGGAGCAAGGTGCTCCTGCCCCCCGAGCCAGCTAGGCGGGGGGCAGGAGGCTCTCAATGGACGGCAGTAGCAGCAGCAGCAGGAGAAGATTGGAGAGGCAGCAGGCTCCAGTGGAAAAAGGTATGGCAACCCGCAGCAAGGGACGTCTAGGTCAGAAAACCCCGGCGGAGGCTGAGCCCTGTACAAGTAAAAAGGCCAGCGAAGCCCCCCCTCCTTCCTTGCCATCATCAGGTTGGGGGATTCGGAAGGCTGGCGAGGATGTGCTTGCATACAGTAAGCGTATTAACACTACCCTTGAGGAATATGATAAAGCCAGGAGGTCCCTGTTCGCTATGGGTGCGGAGCTTCAGAGTGTCCGTGCCCATAGTGACAGGGCCTCAAGGCATGAGAGACCGGCACTGAGTAAGCAGGTCAAAAAGCTGAAGGAACAAATTAAAGGGCTTGACCAAAGATGCCGAGAGATCCTGGAGGGCGCGGGGCCTTTCAGGGAGAAACTCCTGAATGATGACCGTTTTTACCGCAAGCAGCAGGGGCGGCTGCTGCGGGAAGACCTCGCGTCCTCCGAAAGCTCGGATCCGGAATATGAGACAGATACTGACTCAGAGGGGAGCCTGCTGGCAGAGTACGGCAGTAGCCGGAAGCCTACGAGGGTGAGTTCAGGTATTCCGACCTATACGCCCCCAGAGAAATTGGCAAGTTTACCCCAGCTACCGGAGAATTTACCACCATTACCGGCAACATCAGAAGACGATATGGGTTCTGCTGCGGGGAGGCTAATCCACGAAATATGCATGCTAGAATCCCCGGCAAGAATGGAGAAGATGGCTTTTTCCGTAGACGACCTTGCAAACGAGGAGGAATCAAAAAAAAGGAAAAAGAAGAAGGCTAAGCCGCAAGAAGTCGGCACCCTGAAATATGTGAGTGTCGCAGCAGGTATAACTGTTCCCGCAGGGCAACCCCCCATTGACTCTAGCACAGGCTGAATCTGGGGTGTTGCCCGCGGGTGAGATAAGGGGGGCGCAGACTCCCCAGACCCCGCTTTCTCTAAGTAGCGGTGTGGCTGGGGAGCTGGGTGCAGTATTGAAAATGGCGCCCGAAACTGCAGCGGACAAGGTCGGAAAAGCACCTCCCACGAAGGGAGGTAGAGAAGCGGTGAAGCCTGCCCCTGTGGGCAGGGTCAAAGTAGCGCCGGCCCCTCCCCAGGTCCATCGTAAGGGGAAGGGGCATGCGGCTAGTCCCTCCCTTCCGGTTTCAGGTGCCGAGGAAGCCAATGAGACCGGTGATGCGGAGGCTGCCGTCAGCGCTAGGAGCAAGTCCGCTCCTAAAGCATTGAGCGCTGCGACAGCTGACGATGCGGAGGTCGAGGCAGAGGTACAAGTCGCCCCAGCTAAGCGGGAGGAGAGTGAAGCGGAGGCCCGGAATAGGCCAATCCCGCTCGTGGAGCCGCCCAAGGCCGCAAGCCCCGGTGTGAATGAGGTAATGGTGAGCGTGGGTAAGAAAGCGGTGAGTAAGAGCAGACTGGGGAGTAGGAAAAGCAGGCGTCAGGAGAGGAGGGCGGAGGAGGGGGAAAAAACTGTGGTTCCAGAGAGTGACTTAGATGTTCCTTGTGAGGGAAAGGGGAGGGGGGCTATGGAGGCTGTCACCCCTTGTGTTGCTGCTGCTGCTGCTGCTACTGCTGTCCCTTTTGTTAAAGATGCGGTAGTGGAGGTTCCTAGGACTTTGGAAAATGTAGGCATGGCTGCTGCAGAAGTAGCTTTGCCAAATGTGTTTGTCCGGTCCATGCCTGCGACGCTGGGAACGACCGCTCCTGTCTCTGGTGTCCCGGTGGCCGCGGTGGTGGCCGGGCCGAGCGGGCTTCAGGGGGCGCCCGAAGGTGGCACTGGAGTTGCGGGGGCTGGGACTGCGGCCTCAAGCTTGGTACGTTCCTATGCCAGTGTCGCCTCGGGGGTCCCAAGGGGTGCCTCGTGTCCATCACTGGGGGCCAGGGACGGTGAATTACAACAGCAGCTCCTGGCGGCCTTACGAGCAGGGCAGAGAACGATGATAGTGGATGGTCAATCGAGGGACCTTAGGTTTTGGATTGAACGTTTTGGCCTAGGGAAGTTCCGAGATGAGGGGGGTGAGACCAGGTGGACTCTCCCGACACCCGGGCAGCGGCCGGTCCGGAGGAATGTAGTCCGTCTCGGGTGGGGGGGAGAAGGCCCTTGTCCTCAGAGGAGGAGGGTCGTCGAACTTCTGCTCGGGATGGGCTTTAGGGCAAGAGACATCTTTGCCCTCATTCACCCGGTCGGCTCCTCAGAGTTTGATGTCAGCTTTGTTACCCCGGGGGGCTTAGAAACCTTCTGGGGTAATTATGAGTTGGCAAAGAACGAGCCCGGCTGGCGCGACTTCAATGTGTGGGCGGTGTCGCGCCAGGATGCAATTAAGAAAGTGACCGTTTTGACTCGTAACGAGTCACTTTCTTACATGGACATTATGACCTGGCTCAACAGGTATGGGGAAGTGAAAGACTTCCCCCGGAAGAACCTTGATGAGTTTGGCATTTGGTCGGGGGCCTGGACATTTATGGTCAAATTGAAGCATGAGGATAACTCGGTGATGCATATCCCGTCCTCAACCTTCCTCGGGAAAGACAGGATTCTTGTCTTCTACCAGGGGCAGCCGAAGCTCTGTCACAGGTGTGGTGATCCCTCGCACTTGAGTGCCTCCTGCAGGGTGCAGAAGTGTGCCATGTGTGGGGGATTAGGTCATCTAGCTGCAACCTGTGATAGGATTCGGTGCCACCTGTGTGGTGACCTTGGTCACCCAATCGGGGCGTGCCCGAGGTCGTTCGCTAATGTCACCCTCCGACGGGCAGGGGCAGGTGAGGAGACTGTCCCTGTCACCGAGGAGGGGGTCGGAGGTGGAGAGACCAGGTTGCCGACGCGGAGGGAGAAAACCCAGCCACCATCTAGGGCGAGAAGGAGAGATAGGAGAAGGGAGCAGAGGGAGGGGTATTATGTGTCTCCCCTCTGCCCCTGATCCCGCTGGGTTGGATTCTAATGCTGAAGTAGCGACGGGCACGGCCCTGATTGAGGAGAGGAGAAGACTGCAGAGGGAGGAAGAGGCTGACCTGTCTTCATCTTCCCAGTACGTTAGTGCTGGGGAGGAACAGACGGTCAGGAGGAGAAAGTCACCGAGTAAAGCGAGGGTAAAAACATCTGCCCCCCCCCCCGGCAAAGGAACGGAGACTCGAGGACCTTTCAGTGATCAGCCCTAACCGGTACCAAACCCTCTGCGAGGACGCATCAGCCTCAGGGGAGGCTTCAGAGGGGGAGGTGGGACCGTCGGGGGCTGCTGAGTCTCCCTCAGGGAAGGGCCCCCTGCCTTCAGTGGAGGAGGCTGGCCTGGTACCCAGAGATGGAGACGATGCACCTCAAGCTGTTTTGGAAACCGTTGAAAAAAATGATACCAATACTCCCCAGGGAGAAACTACGGGGGGAAGTCCATCCCTTGCCTGGCCAAACCGCACGAGGTGAGGTGATGGACCAATCCCAATGTAAGAAGAGGACCCGTAAGACGAGGAAAAGTCGCGGGTCCTCTTCAGACTCATCTAGGGGTGGTGGTGGTAGGAGGAAAGGGGGTGGGAAACTGAAGGTCATTGAGCTCAATCGGTCTTAATGGCAGTCCCCTCTCCACTGACGCTGGCCACCATTAATGTGGCCAGCATTAAGTCTGATACGGCTAGGTTTGCAGCCTTTGATTTTCTTGGCCGAATTGAAGCTGACATTTTGTTTTTGCAGGAGACCAGGCTCTGTACTCTATCAGAGATAAACAGAGCAAGGAGGGAGTGGCGCAGGGGGCCCTCCTACTGGTCTCTTGCGGCTGAGCCGTATAGTGGAGTGGCGGTGCTTTTTACCGCAGAGGTGAAATGCCAGCGGCTGATCGAACTCGAAATGGGAAGGTGCCTAGTCTTAGACGTCCTCATGAAGGGGCAAAGCCTGCGCCTCATTAACATCTACGGTCCCCAGTCAAAGTGGGACCGTAAAAGCCTCTTTATGAAGATCAAGCCTTTTCTTTTTACGGGCAAACAAGTCATCTTTGGTGGGGATTTTAATACCATAACTAGACCCCAAGACCGAGGAGGTACCAGAGATAGACTGCCCTATGATGGCGTCGCGTTAAATAGCATAGTGAGTGAAGCTCGCCTGGAGGATATCCACATCAGGCATTCCCCAGGTCACCGTGGGTTCACCTTTCAGAGAGGAAGTGTTAGGTCCAGGATAGATAGGTTTTTTTTGAAGGAGAATTCCGTCACCACCCCTGTGTCCGTGGTGGAGGTGGAGTTCTCCGATCACTGCCTAATTTTATTTTCTTTGAATATTTCAGAAACCCTCCGGAGAGGAAGAGGTTTGTGGAGGCTGAATTCGTCACTCCTTGAGGAGGCAGCTGTAAGACAAGCCTTTGAGGAGTTTCTTCAGGATCAGGTACTATTACTGGGTCTTGAGGGCACTAGGTCAGAGTGGTGGGAGATATTCAAAAAAAGGGTGGCGGGATTTTTCCGCCGGCTCTCAAGCCTCAGGTCACTGGACATGTACCGCATGTACAGTGCACTGAGGAAGAGACTTGAACATCTGGTCTCGACCGGAGGTAGCCAGGAGGATATCTCCGGTGTGAAGGCTTTGCTTAAAGGGTGTCAGTATGATAGGCACGCATCCTTGGTTCTTGAGAGGGATTTCGGGAAATACCGCTCGCCCGACCCCTACAGGAACTGTAAGATGTCAGTGACTTGTAAGACAGTAACAGGCCTGATTGACAGTACAGGATCCCTGACAAGATCCAGGTCAGGGATCTTGGAGGTCGTCAGGTCTTTCTACTCGAACCTTTTGGCAAAGAAGGAACTGAATCGGGATCGGATTTCAGGTTTCTTGGCTGAAGCCATTCCTGAGTCAGCAGAAGACCCTTCTCTTGGTGTTTTGATAGAACCTATAAGGGAAGAGGAAGTCGTCAGGGCTATTGAGGGTCTTGCCCTCAAGAAGTCACCTGGCCCAGATGGCTTAACATCTGAGTTCTATCGGACCTTTAAAGGAGCGTTGGCTCCCCTCTTGACTGACGTGCTTAATGAGTGTCTATCCTCGGGCACTCTGCCAAAGTCAATGAGGAGGTCCGCCCTTATAGTTCTGTCAAAGGGTAAGGATCCGAGCCGTATTGAGAACTGGCGGCCCATAGCACTTCTCAATACGGACCGAAAGATTCTGGCGAAGGTACTTTTCAACCGGCTGGTACAGTTTGCGCCCCGGCTCCTCTCGCCGGCTCAGCACTGCTCTGTTCCCGGTCGTAGCACCTTAAGTGCGGTCCTGAGTGTCAGGGAGGCTGTGGAGCAGAGTAGGGCAGGTCGGTGGAAGGGGTACTTGCTGTCCCTAGATCAGGCTAAGGCTTTTGACAGGGTGAATCATGAGTATTTGTGGTCAACTCTCTCGAGGTATGGCCTACCTGGGGGGTTCATTCAGTGGCTGCAGACCTTATACGCTGGGGCTGAGTCTTTCCCACTTGTGAATGGTTGGGTTGGTCGTCCTTTTGAGGTGGGGTCGGGCGTCCGACAGGGATGTCCCTTGAGCCCGCTACTGTATGTGTTCGCCATTGATCCCCTGATTAGACGGATTAATGGTGGGCCGGTGGCGGGAGTCAGGATGGACCTGGAGGGCACCGGCTCCCCTTTGAGGACAGTAGCCTACGCGGATGATGTCACCGCTCTTGTCTCGTCGCGGGAGGAGATTGAATGGGTGATGTCTGAAGTGGACAGTTACTCGGAGGCTTCCGGATCAGCTGTGAACAAGAACAAGTGTGGAAGCCTCTGGCTGGGAGGGGGAGAGCCTGGTTTTTCTCTCCCCGGACACCCTCCCAGAACCCCAGGGGTCTGTAAAGATCTTAGGCATCCATTTTGGCCAGGGTGATTACCCACTCCAAAATTGGGAAGGTAGGCTTAAGGATGTCGCCCAGAGAGTTGATTGCTGGAAGGGTTGGTCCTTGACCCTGAGAGAAAGGGTTCACCTTGCCAAAGCCTTCCTGCTCCCGTTGGTGATCTATCTAGGTAGCGTCTGTGCCTTGTCAGAGTCTTGTTGGAGTAGGATCTGTTGCCTGTTCTTCCAACTGTTATGGGGGAACAGGCTCAACCTAATCAAGAGGGAGGTTACATACCGCACAAGGAGGCTAGGGGGGTTAAATATGGTTAACCCCGTGGTGTTCTTAATGAACACCTTTCTTAAGATCAATTTACCAAACCTCTCCGCCGAGGGGGCTCCTTCGTGGGTAGCCTCCTGCCAGGGGTGGTTTCGGCCCTTCTTCCAGAAATGGGAGGCAGGAGGGCAAGTGAAAGATCTTCGTGCACCCCATGGATATCTCCCAGCCTATGCTTCCCTGGTCTTGAAAGTGATTCGTCGGTGGGGTCTGGGGGCGTGGGAGATCAGGACTCAGTCAAGACGTTTTCTTGATGACAAAGTCCTGTTGACCCGCTTCCAGAAGCCTCTGGCGCTCAAAGATTGCCCAGGAGAAACCTTAGAGGGAGGGTTGCATTTTCTTAACTCCAAAAGGTTTCCTCGGAAGTTTTGGGATCTGACCTGGCGCTGCCTCCTAGGTAAGTTATATGTGAGGGGGGAACTTGAAGTACCGGAACTCCGACGAGCGAGGCTGCCCTCGGGAGGAGTGTGGCGACATGCTGGAAAGCATGGAGCACTTCCTGCTTCAGTGCCCCTTCAATATAAGGGTTTGCAAATTGGTGGGGACCTCCACCGGTTGGCTGCGGCTGGCTGGCCTTTCCTACGCCGAGTGGGCCTATGGGGCATTCAAACACCCGGAGGGCAGGGACTGCCAGACACTTTTTATAGTTAGCGCAGTGGTTAGGTTCCACTTGTGGTCATCCCGGTGTCTAGTGTTGACGCGAGGCAAAATCCTCCCGGAGGTGGAGGTGGTTAAAAACATCATGGTGGACCTGGTGAGGGTGCGCTCTCGGGAGTATGAGGGGTTGGGCGCAAAAAGGGCTGGTACCCTCTGGAGGGGTTTCACCTTTTCTGTTCCCTGAGGGATAGAATAAGGGATTAAAAGGTAGTTAGGTTAGGGCCAGATAGGGAAAGGGAGGGCAAGGTTTTGCACAAGAGGTGGGGTTTGTTTGTTTTTTTTGGGTAGGGAGGGACAGGTAGGGATAGGGTAGGGATAGATTGATAGATAGGGACATAGTGGTAGGGCAAGTAGGTAGGGACGGGCCTCTTGTGCTCTCTTCCTGGTGGAGGGCTGGTGTGTCACCACATAGGCATTTTGTTTTGGAAATAGGATGAAAGGGTAAGAGGCTTGAGGATAACCGACCCTAGGCCTGTGGGAGGTTTATGGGAGGGAAGGGGGTGTCAACGGTTTATATAAGATTGTGGGTTTTGTTATTGTATTTTGTCTGGTTTTCTTGTCTGGTATTTTGTTATTTGCTTTTGCCACTAAACATATTTTTTTTGTTCATTTCCATTTTTTTCTATTTCCCATTGTATGTAGTTAAAAGGGTTTTTTTTTCTTAGGGGGGTAGGTTGTTTGGGAGGGGGGTTTCTTTTGGGGGTGGAGGGTTTGATATATAGGTTTCGTGTGTCCGGCCTGGCTCTGGACTATGCGGACATGGGAGGACATGAGGCGGAGAGCCAGGTCGGTTTTCAGGGGCTCGGTGGCGGGTGGTGCCAGCACCAGGACTATGCGGACATGGGAGGACATGGGGCGTGGTGCGGGCCGGGTGTGGTGAAGGGAAAAAAAAAAAAAAAAAAAAAAAAAAAAATTTTCTAATAAGTTTCAGTTGGGGTTTTTTTTTTTGTTAATTCTGTTAGTGTTATATGTTTTCCATTGTATATTACTTATTTGGATTTTCTTTTGTTTCCAAGATAGGTAGAGTTTTGACTGGCGGATGACTGAAGAAAGACTGGAGAGTGAAAGGCGGAGTGAAAGGCAGAATGGATGGGGGCTGATTTGCGGCTGGATTTTCTTTTTTGGTCTTTAATTTTGTCCCGGTTTCTTGTATCTTATTTATTGATGTTGTTTATGCTATGTTTTGGATTTATGTATTGTGTCTGTTTATGAGTTTTATATTGTATTTTCGTATGTGACACTGTTTGTGAATTTTTACTTTTCTAATAAAAATAGTTCCAATTCCTTCGGGGCAACCGTGGGAGTCAGACACATTTGTTTGAGCTCCTGAGTCCAGAGGCTTAAGAGGCTTTTTGGATACTTGGAGACCGATTATTGGGTGTGGTTTTCGGTCTTTTGTGTGTTACATACCGTTGCTCCGACTCCCTTCCCCGTGCGGAAGGGAGCCTTATCATGGAGCGTGGAGCTCCTGCCTCCCCGGACCTTACAGGCGGGGGGCAGGAGAATGTCTGCCGACACAGCACCAGCAGAGCAGGGCAGGCGGAGGTCGCTGAGGCAGCAAGCCTCAATGAGAGTGGCGACCGGGACAACAGCATTGGGAGCAGCATCAGGAGCAGCAGCAGCGACATTGGCGGCTGCAGCATCAGGAACAGCATCGGGAGCAGCGACGTCCGTAGAGCGGGCGATGCCGGCAGGAGTAGCGATGGCGACAGGGGTGTCAGCAGTCTCGGCAGGTGGATCCGTGAAAACGGCAACATCAGCCACGGCGGTAACATCAGCGGCAGTGGCGGGTGAAGCCGGTCCAAAGGGGGCTATGGCCGCAGGATATGCGGTTCTCTCTGGAAGGGTCCCTGCAAGCAGTAGAAAAGACACAAGCTTACCGTCATCGCTGCCGCAATCACCCGCAGGATGGGGCATCAGGAAGGCTGGAGAGGAAGTCGCCATTTACAGCCGGAGGATCGAGGCGGTCCTGGAGGAATATGACCGAGCCCGGAGGTCCCTGTTCGCAATGAGTGGGGGAGCTTCAGAGTGCTCGCGCCCGTAGCGACAGGGCCTCAAGGAAGGACCGCCCGGTTTTCAGTAAGCAGGTAAGGAGCCTGAAAAAACAAATAAAGGCCCTGGAAGCCAGGTGCACGGAGATTCTGGAGGGCGCGGGGCCGTTCAGAGAGAAGCTGCTGAACGATGACCGCTTCTTCCGCAAACAGCAGGAGCAGTTGTTGAAGGATGGCCCCGTGTCCTCAGACAGCTCGGGAGAGGACGACTATTGTGAGTCAGACCTGGAGTCAGATGACAGCATGGCGGTACAGTATAGTCGGGTAGCCATCCCTAGTAGCAGCAGCCTGATACCCACATATACACAGGCATCAGCGCCGGCAGTGAAACTGGAAGTCAGAATGACAAGACAGGAAGTCGAATGACAGGCAGGAAGTGACACAATCTCCCACACTCCCAGAGAACCAACCACTGCCCGAGACGGAGGAGGAGGAGGGTGGAGCCTCGGGAGAAGGCGGGAAGCTGATGAGGCAAATCTGCCAATTGGAGTCCCCGTCCAGAATGGACCAATTAGCATTCAGCTTGTCAGATTTGGACGGGGAGGAGGAGGGAAAAGGAACCAAGACCAGGAAGAAGGCAAGGAAGGAAAAAAAAAGAGAAATAGAGACATTTAAATTTGTCAGGTCGTTGCCTGGGGAGCATCGTGCCGGGACCTCAGCCCAGGTTGCGATGCCTCCAGGAGAGAAAAGGGAGGCGCAGGCACCTCGGGTCACGCCAAGTGGCGGGGTGCCCGGGGTGCCAGCAGTCAAAATGGCGCCTGATAGTACCTTTCAGGTGGTGGCGGACAAGGAGCTCATAGTTGCGGACAAGGGCAAAGGCAAAGAAGCCCCCCCCTGTGGAGGGGAGTGGCGTAGGGAAACCTCCCTCCCTGGTAGGAGGTTTTAAAATATCGATGGCTTCCCCCAGAGTAAGGTGTAGGAAAGGGGGAGTGGCAGGTGGGCGTGGCTCATCCTCCTCCAGTGCTGATGAAGCCGGTGATGCGGAGGTCACTTCCGGGGCTAAGGGGGCGTGTCCTCCTACAACATCAGGTGCCGGGGTGACTGTGGATGCGGAGGCCGAGGTAAAAGCGGGGAAGCCATCAGCGAGTGGTGCAGCCGGCCCCGCTGTAAGAAGGAAGACTGCAGGTGTGAATGATGGACGAGTGGAGAAGCTAGTTAAGCAGACAGGTAAGGTAAAGGGGAAAGCGGGTGGGACAAAAGGGGTAATTAGTAGTATTCCTGAAGAAGGTGGTGTAGTATGCATGGGGGTCCAAGAGCCTGTAGTCGGGGGAGGCTGCGGGAGGAGGGGCTATTACCATTGCTGCTAAAAAAAAGTGTTTCTACTGCTGGTAATATTTCAGTTGTGGCCCCTGTTGTTTCTGGTATTTCTGCTGTTGTCCCTGCTGTTGTCCCTGCTGTTGTTTCTGCTGCTGTTCCTGATGCTGTCGTATGCTCTGTCCTGTTGTTACTCCTGTCACTGCTCCTGATATTGTTGCTCCCGTTGTCCTCTCTGCCGCTGTTCCTTCTGCTGCAGTTGGAGTGACCCGGTCCGCGGCGGCTATGCCAGGGCGGACTGTTGCCGCCTCTGGTGCTCCGGTTGCCGTGGCTGGGCTAAGTAGTTCTGCGGGGGTCCCTGGGAGTGGCGCTGGTACTCCGGCAGCGGAGGTTGCTGCGGCCTCCGGGCCCCCACGCTCCTATGCCAGCGTCGCTTCTGGGGCCCCTGGGGGTGCATCATGTCTTCCGCCCGGCTCCAGGGACGGCGATTTGCAACGGCAGCTCCTGGAGGCTTTACGGGCGGGCCAGTCCACAATGACCATAGATGGGCAGTCGAGAGACCTTAGGTTCTGGATCGAGCGTTTTGGCCTAGGGAAGTTCCGAGAGGAAGGAGGTGAGACCAGATGGACTCTCCCTACACCCGGGCGTAGGGGGCCGACACGGAGGAACGTGGCCCGTCTCGTGTGGGGGGGAGCCGGCCCTTGTCCCCAGAGGAGGGGGGTCGTGGAACTCCTACTCGGGATGGGTTTCAGGGCAAGCGACATCTTTGCCCTGATTCATCCTGTCGGCTCCTCGGAGTTTGACATCAGCTTTGTTACCCCGGAGGGCCTAGAAACCTTCTGGGGAAATTACAGGCTGGTGAAGGACGAGCCCGCCTGGCGTGACTTTATGGTGTGGGCGGTGTCACGCCAGGATAACATTAAGAAAGTGACCGTTTTAACTCGTAACGAGTCACTTTCTTATATGGACATCATGACCTGGCTGAACAGGTTTGGGGAGGTCAAGGACTTCCCAAAGAAAAATCTCGACGAGTTCGGGATATGGTCGGGGGCCTGGACCTTCATGGTCAAATTGCGACACGAGGATAACTCGGTGATGCATATCCCGTCCTCAACCTTCCTTGGGAAAGACAGGATCCTTGTCTTCTACCAGGGGCAGCCAAAACTCTGTCACAGGTGCGGTGACCCCTCACACTTGAGCGCCTCCTGCCGTGTGCAGAAGTGCGCCATGTGCGGGGAGGTGGGCCATCTCGCGGCGACCTGTGGCAGGGTGCGTTGCCAACTGTGTGGTGTCCTTGGGCACCCGATCGGGGCGTGTCCACGGTCTTTCGCCAACACCACCCTTCGGCAAGCGGGAGCAGTTGAGGAGGCTGTCCCTGCTGCGGAGGGGGTGAGTGGGGGAGGAGAGACTAGTCTGCCAAGGCAAAGGGAGAAGGCCCAGCCACCATCAAGGGCAAGGAGGCGCGAGAGGAGGAGGGAGCAGAGGGAGGGAGTTATGTGCCTTCCTTCTGCCCCTGGCTCTGCTGGGCCAGATCCTGATGCCGAGACAGCAGTGGGCACGACCCTGGTTGAGGAGATGAAGAGACTGCAGAGGGAGGAAGAGGCTGACCAGTCGTCTTCTTCTCAGTACGTCAGTGCTGGGGAGGGAGAGACGGTCAAGCGGAGAAAGTCACCGAGTAAAGTGAGGGCAAAAACATCTGCCCCCCCCCCCCCCCAGACGAAGGAACGCAGACTCGACGGCCCTCTAGTGGTAGGTCCCAACCGGTACCAATCCCTCTGTGAGGATGCGTCGGCCTCAGGGGAGGCTTCAGAGGGAGAGGTGGAGCTGTCAGGGGCTGCTGAGTCTCCCTCCGGGAGGGGCCACCTGCCCTCTGGGGGGGAGGCTGGCCTGGAGGAGGAGATGATGCACCCAGGGCCGAAGTTGCTACTGTTTCTGCGACCACTGTAACTCCTCAGGGAGAAGTTGCGGGGAAGGTCCATCCCTCCTCTGGCCAAACCGCACTGGGGGAGGTGATGGACCAATCCCAATGTAAGAAGAGGACCCGCAAGACGAGGAAAAGTAGCGGGTCCTCTTCAGACTCATCTAGGGGTGGTGGTGGTAGGAGGAAAGGGGGTGGGAAACTGAAGGTCATTGAGCTCAATCGGTCTTAATGGCAGTCCCCTCTCCACTGACGCTGGCCACCATTAATGTGGCCAGCATTAAGTCTGAAACGGCTAGGTTTGCAGCCTTTGATTTTCTTGGCCGGGTTGAAGCTGACATTTTGTTTTTGCAGGAGACCAGGCTCTGTACTCTATCAGAGATAAACAGAGCAAGGAGGGAGTGGCGCAGGGGGTCCTCCTACTGGTCTCTTGCGGCTGAGCCGTATAGTGGAGTGGCGGTGCTTTTTACCGCAGAGGTGAAATGCCAGCGACTGATCGAGCTCGAAATGGGAAGGTGCCTAGTCTTAGACGTCTTCATGAAGGGGCAAAGCCTGCGCCTCATTAACATCTACGGTCCCCAGACAAAGTGGGACCGTAAAAGCCTCTTTATGAAGATTAAGCCTTTTCTTTTTACGGGCAAACAAGTCATCTTTGGTGGGGATTTTAATACCATAACTAGACCCCAAGACCGAGGAGGTACCAGAGATAGACTGCCCTATGATGGCGCCGCTTAAATAGAATAGTGAGTGAAGCTCGCCTGGAGGATATCCACATCAGGCATTCCCCAGGTCACCGTGGGTTCACCTTTCAGAGAGGTAGTGTTAGGTCTAGGATAGATAGGTTTTTTTTGAAGGAGAATTCCGTCACCACCCCTGTGTCCGTGGTGGAGGTGGAGTTCTCCGATCACTGTCTAATTTTGTTTTCTTTGAATATTTCAGAGACCCTCCGGAGAGGAAGAGGTTTGTGGAGGCTGAATTCGTCACTCCTTGAGGACGCAGCTGTAAGACAAGCCTTTGAGGAGTTTCTTCAGGATCAGGTACTATTACTGGGTCTTGAAGGTACTAGGTCAGAATGGTGGAATATATTCAAAAAAAAGGGTGGCGGGATTTTTCCGCTGGCTCTCAAGCCTCAGGTCACTGGACATGTACCGCATGTACAGTGCACTGAGGAAGAGACTTGAACATCTGGTCTCGACCGGAGGTAGCCAGGAGGATATCTCCGGTGTGAAAGCTTTGCTTAAAAGGTGTCAGTATGATAGGCACGCATCTTTGGTTCTTGAGAGGGATTTCGGGAAATACCGCTCGCCCGACCCCTACAGGAACTGTAAGATGTCAGTGGCTTGTAACACAGTAACAGGCCTGATTGACAGTACAGGATCCCTGACAAGATCCAGGTCAGGGATCTTGGAGGTCGTCAGGTCCTTCTATTCGAACCTTTTGGCAAAGAAGGAACTGAATCGGGATCGGATTTCAGGTTTCTTGGCTGAAGCCATTCCTGAGTCAGCAGAAGACCCTTCTCTTGGTGTTTTGATAGAACCTATAAGGGAAGAGGAAGTCGTCAGGGCTATTGAGGGTCTTGCCCTCAAGAAGTCACCTGGCCCAGATGGCTTAACATCTGAGTTCTATCGGACCTTTAAAGGAGCTTTGGCTCCCCTCTTGACTGACGTGCTTAATGAGTGTCTATCCTCGGGCACTCTGCCAAAGTCAATGAGGAGGTCCGCCCTTATAGTTCTGTCAAAGGGTAAGGATCCGAGCCATATTGAGAAATGGCGGCCCATAGCACTTCTCAATACGGACCGGAAGATTCTGGCGAAGGTACTTTTCAACCGGCTGGTACAGTTTGCGCCCCAGCTCCTCTCGCCGGATCAGAACTGCTCTGTTCCCGGTCGTAGCACCTTAAGTGCGGTCCTGAGTGTCAGGGAGGCTGTGGAGCAGAGTAGGGCAGGTTGGTGGAAGGGGTACTTGCTGTCCCTAGATCAGGCTAAGGCTTTTGACAGGGTGAATCATGAGTATTTGTGGTCAACTCTCTCGAGGTATGGCCTGCCTGGGGGGTTCATTCAGTGGCTGCAGACCTTATACGCTGGGGCTGAGTCTTTCCCACTTGTGAATGGTTGGGTTGGTCATTCTTTTGAGGTGGGGTCGGGCGTCCGACAGGGATGTCCCTTGAGCCCGCTACTGTATGTGTTCGCCATTGATCCCTTGATTAGGCGGATTAATGGTGGGCCGGTGGCGGGAGTCAGGATGGACCTGGAGGGCACTGGCTCCCCTTTGAGGACAGTAGCCTACGCGGATGATGTCACCATTCTTGTCTCGTCACGGGAGGAGCTTGAATGGGTGATGTCTGAAGTGGACAGTTACTCGGAGGCTTCCGGATCAGCTGTAAACAGGAATAAGTGTGGAAGCCTCTGGCTGGGAGGGGGAGAGCCTGGTTTTTCTCTCCCGGACACCCTCCCAGAAACCCAGGGGTCTGTAAAGATCTTAGGCATCCATTTTGGCCAGGGTGATTACCCACTCCAAAATTGGGAAGGTAGACTTAAGGATGTCGCCCAGAGAGTTGATTGCTGGAAGGGTTGGTCTTTGACCCTGAGAGAAAGGGTTCACCTTGCCAAAGCCTTCCTGCTCCTGTTGGTGATCTATCTAGGTAGCGTCTGTGCCTTGCCGGAGTCTTGTTGGAGTAGGATCTGTTGCCTGTTCTTCCAACTGTTATGGGGGAACAGGCTCAACCTAATCAAGAGGGAGGTTACATACCGCACAAGGAGGCTAGGGGGGTTAAATATGGTTAACCGCGTGGTGTTCTTAATGAACACCTTTCTTAAGATCAATTTACCAAACCTCTCCTCCGAGGGGGCTCCTTCGTGGGTAGCCTCTTGCCAGGGGTGGTTTCGGCCCTTCTTCCAGAAATGGGAGTCAGGAGGGCAAGTGAAAGATCTTCGTGCACCCCATGGATATCTCCCGGCCTATGCTTCCCTGGTCTTGAAAGTGATTCGTCGGTGGGGTCTTGGGGCGTGGGAGATCAGGACTCAGTCAAGACGTTTTCTTGACGACAAGGTCCTGTTGACCCGCTTCCAGAAGCCTCTGGCGCTCAAAGATTGCCCAGGAGAAACCTTAGAGGGAGGGTTGCGTTTTCTTAACTCCAAGAGGTTTCCTCAGAAGTTTTGGGATCTGACCTGGCGCTGCCTCCTAGGTAAGTTATATGTGAGGGGGAACTTGAAGTACCGGAACTCCGACGAGCGAGGCTGCCCTCGGGAGGAGTGTGGCGACATGCTGGAAAGCATGGAGCACTTCTTGCTTCAGTGCCCCTTCAATATAAGGGTTTGTAAATTGGTGGGGACCTCCACCGGTTGGCTGCGGCTGGCTGGCCTTTCCTATGCCGAGTGGGCCTATGGGGCATTCAAACACCCGGAGGGCAGGGACTGCCAGACACTTTTTATAGTTAGTGCAGTGGTCAGGTTCCACTTGTGGTCATCCCGGTGTCTAGTATCGACGCGAGACAAAATCCTTCCGGAGGTGGAGGTGGTTAAAAACATCATGGTGGACCTGCTGAGGGTGCGCTCTCGGGAGTATGAGGGGCTGGGTGCAGAGAGGGCTGGTACCCTCTGGAGGGGTTTCACCTTTTCTGTTCCCTGAGGGATAGAATAAGGGATTAAAAGTAGGTTAGTTAGGTTAAGGCCAGATAGGGATAGGGAGGGCAAGGTTTTGCACGAGGGGTGGGGTTTGTTAATTTTTAATGGTAGGGAGGGACAGGTAGGGACAGAATGACAGATAGGGATATAGTGGTAGGGCGAGTAGACAGGGACAGGCCTCCTGTGCTCTCTTTGGTGGAGGGCTGGTGTGTCACCACATAGTCATTTTGTTTTGAAAAAATGGATAGAAGGGTAAGAGGCTTGAGGATAACCGACCCTAGGCCCATGGGAGGTTCTTGGGAGGGAAGGTAATTTCAACAGGTTATGTGGGATGGTGGGTTTTGTTACTTGTCTGGTATTGGTTACTTGTCCGGTATTTGTTATTTGTTATTGTTGTCGTTTATCATATGTTGTGTCCGTTTTCCCATTTTCTGTTTTTCCGTTTTCCCATTTTCCATATCCCATATTCATTTCCCACTTCCATTTCCATTTTTCATATCCATTTCCATATCCCATATTCATTTTCCATATTCCATTTCATAATTCCATTTGTTTGTTAGTAGTTAAGGGGTTTTTAGGGGGGTAGGTTGTTTGGGAGGGGGGTTTCTTTTTGGGGGTGGAGGGTTTGGTTTATAGGTTTTAGTGTGCCCGGCCTGGCTCTGGACTATGCGGACATGAGAGGACATGAGGCGGAGAGCCAGGTCGGGGTTCAGGGGCTCGGTGGGGGGGTGGTGCCAGCAACAGGACTATGCGGACATGGGAGGACATGGGGCGTGGTGCTGGCCGGGTGTGGTGAAGGAAAAAAAAAAAAAATAATTTTCTAGTAAGTTTTAGTTGGGGTTTGTTGTTTTCATGTTTGTTTCTTTGTTGGTGTATATCGCTCATATTGGTTTTCTTTTTTTTTTTCCAGATGATTAGAGTTTTGACTGAAGGATGGTTGGAGAGAGACTGAAGAAGAATGAAAGGCGGAATGAAAGGCGGAGTGAAAGGCAGAATGGATGGGGGCTGGTTCGCGCTTGGTTTTTGTTTTGATTTTTTTCCCAGTGTTTTATGCTTATGTTCTGATGTTATTTTATGATTTTACTTTGGTTTTATGTATTGTCTGATTATGGTTTTATACTGTATTTTTGGAGTGACAGATTAAGTGTTTGTAAAGTTTTTCTACTTTTCTAATAAAAATAGTTCCAATTCCTTCGACAACCTTTTTAAAGGATTTATCCATCTTCCTAATATTGATGGCCTGTCCTTAGGATAGGCCATCAATATTACATCTACGATGATATAACATCCAGGACCTCTGCAGATCAGCTTTTCCAGGACAGTGTGGCTACAGGTAAAGGTAACAATTCTAGGAGCCACGCTGTTCACTTGCCATACAAGGTGTAGCAGTAGGTTTAGGTAGTGCAGTGGTGCACATGGTATAGTGGGTGAGCAGCATGGCTCCCGGCATGTTATTACCTTTTAGCCGCCCTGTCTCGGTACTGCTGATCTGCAGGGGTTCTGATGGTGGGCCCCTAGAAACAATTACAATGGTGGGCCCTAGACATCCCAGTCCGACACTGTTCTGGAGCATCTTTTTCTTATACAGTTGTATTATGTCTTTTATTCCTCTTGAAAATATATGAATAAATAAAAACTCAATGTTACCATTTGCCTTGCCAAATGGGTGTGTCCCTTTCCACTCTAACACAAGGTATATCCCCAACTGGTAACATAGACTTCACTTGATTATACCCCAAATTGTTACAGAATAATCTATGTATATACAGAATATTAAAATGTAAACCCCTTTCTATCTGTTACATAAACGTAAGCAATTCTTTTTGTCTGTGATTAATAGTCACTTGCAGCATTTTTTGCTTTCATTTGCCATTATTGGTCACATGCTGTATCATTCGGTAATTGTGTTTATAAACATGCGTCATTTAATAATTGCAAAATATAACTAGACACTCAACTTTCCAAGCATTATAATTCAGATGCGGTTTAGTAATGTAATACCAGTGGGGTAACTAAGGCTCTGCTTGTCATGAGCATTGCAGAAGCATAGTTACTTTATTGAGAAGGTAATAAATGAATCTAAATTCAGGCTGAAGAAATGTGTTGTTACACCCCAGCACATCGTAAATTATATCAGAAAGACTGAAAGCGTATGTCATATAATAGGGTAAATACAGTTGGACAAATAGTTTTATATTAGTAGAAATTAATTGAAAACTATTACTGAAAAATCCCACAGAGACCATTGCCAACATCATTAAATCCATTCTCTGTCCAGTGCTGGAGACTATGTTGGAGTTCTCTGTGAATTTGAAATAACTCCTTTTCTCTGTAAAGTAGTGCTACAAGTTTCTGTCGCATCTTTCATTTCTGTTCTGAGTCTATGGGACTGTGATGTATGGAAGACTGTACATTTATGTACACATGCCTATCCATATGAATCTATGAACCAATGGGAAAGTTTTATTACCATATGAGCTATAATTACTATTTTGTGATCCTGGAGAACCCCTTTAATAAATTGTAGATCATGAATATGAGTATACTGTAGCAAATTTGCTTGAATATACTGCACATAAGCCGTTATTAAGCAACAGACGCTACATTTTCTTCATTTGTCTGCTCCTCTCACACTAAAGTGCTGCATTTTAGAAGCCAGTGTTTTCAATTTATGTAAAGAAATGCTGACACCAGTATTCTACAGATAACCAGCCCAGTGACAAAAGCGCAGCCAGTGAAGATATTATATACAGTACAGCTCATACTGACAAGTATTTCAGCTCAGACAAAGTACTGTACTTACTGCACAATTCTCTTTTGATGTCCAGCAAAGTTCAGTGCTGCGAGTTTCCTGTAACTCCGTATGTATGTATAGTATACAGATTCCAGTAACGTCCTTTCCTCTGTTGAGGGACAAAAACTTTCTTCAGGTCTTTTGCTCTATTATATCTTGCCCCGCATGTTTAAACATCTGTTCCCAAAGGGTGAATCACGGAAGCACATTACAGCAAGTCATGGGTATTCTGAAGTTCAATATGCAGCCCTCTTTAGCAGAGGCCAAATGTACAGACACTAATACATAGAACTGCTGCTGTACTCTGTAAGTTAGCAGCCATTACACAACTCTGCTCCAGAAATTTGCATAGTGTAAAGCTACAACACCCCCACATACACATACCATCACACGCCATCTAGTGCTTCACAGCATATATATAACTTTGTAGAAGATAAAGCTCAGTTTGAATCACCCAGTTGACAGCAGATGAAGTGGCTTTCACAGTATATCATATAAACAAATGCCAAGGACAGCACCAGTGATTCATCATATTGAAATTTGCACTAGAAACTCTTTTGCTACAATTTGGGTCATTTAAGTAAGAAAGGATTATGTCTGTTAAAAGTCCCAGAAAAAAGAATTTGCCTTCCTTGGAAATTAGTATAATTCTGTGTTGTGAAATATTGTACATCACATAAGCACAAAAATAGGTCATCCTTTACCAGCAACAGTTCATAGTAGCTAAAGCAAAGAGATTTGTTACAGTAATGTGATCATTCTCTGTATCCAGCTATTTCTAAATAATTTGCAATTATCAATTTTATCATAAGAAAGTCAGAAAACAATTAGAAATGTGCTAGTCACTGTTTTACTCTAGGAGATCATGCAGAGAGTGATAGATCACTACCTTTGACCTCTAAGCTAAGCATCTGGATCACATTAGATTAGTGCCAAAGGGAAACAATCAGGTCTTTACCGTATAGATTATTCCAAAGCCATAACAGTCTAATTCTACATATGATTTAATTTATCAATTGTTGTTTTAATAGGAAATTATCTGTATATTCCATTTCACTTCAGACATCAGTAGTTGCCAACTAAGAAGCATTTTTTTTTTACATTTTGCAATGATCATATGTTAATGTCTTATCATGTAATATCACAATGTAAGGACTTTTAAATAACATGACATGACATAGTGAACATTTTATTAAATATCTCTTACAGTATATGGGTGAATGTAAAGTATGTTCCCTCATTTTTATGTTACAAATTAGTTTTAATGTAGTTTAATTTATATATATATATATTATTTATAAATCGTATCTAAGCACCATTTAGAAGCTGAAGCAAAGTTGTTCTCAAAGCGTGCTTTCACAGCACAGAAATTTGGCAGCTGAAATTCTTGGCTATGATACAGAAGAGCATTTAATACAGTTCTACATACTGCTCTGTAATGAGGGGTTCTTTAAGGGCTGAAAGCCAGCTGTTAACTTAAAGGGAATGATTCTGGTTCATCCACTTGCAGTACATGTTAAGGCTTGAAGGAACTGCGAAGTTTTGCAAGTTGCTTCTGGGCTATACTGTATGTTACTAAAAGCATGCATTTCATTTCATGACCTAAAAAAGTTTGGTATAGAACAGAGCGCTATTACTGTACCACAAATTCCATCCATCCTCCACAAATGTGTTTTATTATTTAAAAGATAGATGAAAGTTTAAGGATCTGAAACTTAAAATAATCTGGAAAATATTTGAATATTGCAGTATTTACAAGAATATCCAGCACTCTAATGCCTCATATTACAACTCTGTGTATGTTCCAAGTTTATTGCTTCCTACTATACCTCTTTAAGCCTCTAATTTTATACAGCCTTTCTCTGTCAGATTCCATGTGAATTCCAACACAATCGTGCAGTTTTCTACCAGACAACATATTATGGAGCTATTCATCTAGAAAACAGTCATGTACAGAAGCACCATATGGTGGCAGACAGAGTGCCTACAAACAGTGACGTAACTAGGAATGGCTGGGCCCCAAGGCGAACATTTGACATGGCCCCCCCCTCCGGCAACCGCCCCCCCCCCCCCCACACACACACACACACAAACCGCGTTCCTACACACACTATTATGCCCTATAGTGTCTCCTGCACACAGTATTTTGGCCCATAGTGGCCCCTACACACAGTATTATGCCCCATAGTGGCCCCTGCACACAGTATTATGCCCCATTGTGGACCACCCATGAACAATTATTATACTCTGGTGTCTTTTCAGACCTCAGAGTATAATGATCGGAGACCCAGGGGAGGATACAAACATAAAAAACTGTGTTACTTACCTGTCCCTGGCTCCGGCGCACTCCCCGCTTCTTCAATGTTGGACCAGGCGTCACGACCAGCATCGCAACGCATAATGACGTTGGCCTGGACGTCACCAAGGAGACCCGAAGCCTGACGGAGCACAAGAGAGGTAAGTAACATTGTTTTTTATGTTCCTTCACCTCCTCTGGGCTTCCAATCATTATACTCTGGGGTCTACAAAGACCCCAGAGTATAATGATAGCATTGTTTGTGGGGTTCGCGGGCCCGGGCCTTACCAATCGCCACTCCTGCTCACAGCCACCTCTGCTTCCGCAAAATGGGAAGCGCAGGTGGCCCTGAGCAGAAGCGAGGATCGGTAAGTAAATAGGGCCTGTTACCTGCTGGGTTTACACCAGCAGGTAACGGCCTATTAAAAAAAAAAAAAAAAAACACTATCTGGGGCCTGCCTGGCCCCCTAATGTCCCGGGCCCTGTGGCAGCCACTCCCGCTGCTACCCCGGTATTTACACCCCTGCCTACAAATCTAGGAAACAAGCTATAGGGGGTGCAGTGGTAGCAGTCATTACTGGGCCCTGAACCCTGTGGTTCCCCCTGCCACCTAAAGTATAACACTATTTTTAATAGAACAAGGTAGTTAGAGGCCCCATTACAGATTTTGCATTGTGTCCTGGAAACTTCAACATAGGTCTCTAAAAGGAAGCCTCATGTTCCTGGATTTCCCCTTTGCATGTGACCATAAGTGTTACTCCAAATAGAGACATTGCTGGTGTTACATACATCCACATGTTTCTGTGTGGTTTTATTCCGTGTGTTCTCTACTCTTTGCTGCAAGAGAGCAATGGTTAATTCTCTGGATTCTGAGCACTGTCTAGTGTTCTTAGGAGCTTGTTAGCCCAGCTCTATATACACACATCAGACCTTTCAGTCACTGCCTGAAGATAGAGGTATTTTCCTTGCAGGTCTTGCTTTTGTATTTTGTTTTGCCCTTGCTACTGTACTGCACTTTTAGTTCTTCTCTGACACTGACTTTTTCCTGGCCTTGCTTTCTCTTGCAGTTTCACTTACATATTTGACAACCTGTTGACGACCCCTGGCTAGCTCCTGACTATGTTTCCAGTATGCTGTGCTCCTGCTTCCAATCTGATACTGCTTCGGTAACTGTGACCCATAGATTCTCTGCAGCAAAGACCAGGATCACTGTATAGGTGTTAAATGGTAAATACCAGGAAATCCTTTAGACACCACACCTTGGTTTACCTGTTGCTAGTCGGATTAAGGTTCAGAGGGTTCACTTCCAATTCAAGCACAACAGTATCTACATCATTTGCAGCACGGTATGCAACAGCTGGGGTTAGCAGTAGGATTTGCCAGCTAGGATTTAAACTCTAAAATCAATTGACGACTTCACTAGGTAAAACACAGCACACAAATTTCATCCAATTTACAACACAGTCTCAACCTAATCCTGATGCTGTTTAGGAACTACAATACAGCCCTGTTAAAACTTCTTTGTGACTGATATCAATTACCTTTGTGAAAATCAAATTTGTTTATTTCTGCATTAGATGTCAGAGGTACATTTAAGATCAAAATGTCATTTAGTTATGTATGGAATTATAGCTAAATAATATTTACTTAATTAGCATTATATTAACTAATTCCCTACAGAAATTAAGGGGGTTGTCCAACTTAAAACAAAAATGGATCAGGGGATGGGAGCCAATCACTGTCCTCAGCAGTGACCTCTACAATCACAGCAAGTAACTGCTGAGGATGGTCGGGTATAAGGTAACCATTGCATTGATTGGCTGCAATGGTTAGACGACTACAAATAGGACGTTATTACTTCATATCCGGCAAAGACCGAAAATGCAAGGAATCATGCTGCCAGCCCTGAAACAGGGGACTTTTTACATGACTAAAATAACCCTGGTAACTCAATTATGTTGCCATAGACAGCACAGTGCTGTACGGCGCTGATGACACTGGCAATGTAATTCTGTAAGCATCCTAAGTGAATGATATGCTTCTCCAACGTACTTGGGCCTGTGACCACAACCTCTGGCTTCAGTTTGTATTGGTTATCCCTAACTGTGTTCTATTGCCTTGCAGCTATACCTTCCATTGTCTGCTTCTATGGTGAGGCCATAAACAGTTGCTGTGTAACTCAGCTAGCTCAGTCAAAAGATGCCTGACTTTCATTTTAGTCTGCATCTAGCCTTATTTATTTCTGTCTTGAATACCTGTGCATGACCTAGCATTGTTCCTATAGTTCTTTCACCAGGTCCGTTTCAACTATGATCCTAGTTTGCTTTTTAATACCTTGCCTGAAATATACAGTTATACTTATCATTCAGACTACTGGCTCTGACACTTGGCACCGTCTGGCCTCACTCCAGTCCTGAATCCAAATACCAGTCCTATCATCTCACCAGTTACTACTACAGCATTTGACTGCCAACTGGAGACTGTTCTGGAGACCACAAACTGGGATTACCTGCAGTTCGTGGTATCTAAAGTGTTTAAAGGGTAACAGTCTCGTGTTTGCAAGACTGAATTTGGTTGTGTGCAGGAAGCCTTAGGCAGTTGCAATGGAAACCAATGATACCATTGAGTGGGCACTTGACTTGTCTGGGGGACACTAAGGAGCATGTTTTTTGTGTGGGCAATACAGAAGCTTTATAACTGTGTGCAGACACCAACAGAGCGTGTTGTCTGTGTGTAAGCCACTAAGCTGTCACTTTAATGTGCATGGGGTACTATGTGGACAGTTTTACTGTAAGGCATATACTAAGTGCGCACTCTCACTGTATTGAGGCAATTGGGGCACTATTGCTGTAATTAGTGCATTATAGGGTCACTATTACAGTGAGTAGTGCACTAAAGGGGGAACAATTACTGTGCAGAATCAGTAAAGAAGCACTGTATTGAAGACATTATTACTGTGTGCAAACACATTGAAGGCAATGTGTGCTGGCTAAAAGGGAACACTATTTTGTTGCACTAAGGGAGCACCAGTACTGTGTAGAAATACTAAAAGGGTATATTTGCAATCTGGCACTCAACAATTGACATTTCGGTCTGACGACCTTTGTCAGAGATTGCAAAAGTACAGAATATAAAGCATAATAAATATAATGACAGAAGGATAATGATATAATTTATAGAGAATATGGCAAAAAGATATATAAATAGATATATAAATATGGTAGTACACTGCTAGTGAAAGTGGAAAACTGTCGATATGTACAGATAATAGTGCATCCAATGGCACATTATATGATACGTCAGAAATAAAATTGTGTATATAATACATTCAGAAAAAAATTGTGTAATCCCTCTGTTAACAGATGTTATCCATAAGAGAGACAAGTGATTGTGCGACATGAAAATAAATATATCTGGAAAAAGCAAAGTTAAGAAAAATTCCAAGCTATAGCTGCAGGACATAATCAGGTTAGATATACAGAGTTACAGTATTTACAACAGGGAATGCACCAGAACTATATATGCACATGCTGAACAGAGAGCTTTGCTACCTAGAGCAATGGCAACGCTTTCATTGCTACAAAGATCTCATGTGCATGTTGACAAAAACATTGATTCATTCAGTCACTGAAACATGCCGTCTGGAAAAGGCACCCTTCAAACCCGAGACAACTGGAGCAGTTTGCTCATGAGGAGTGGGCCAAAACCTGTTGAGCAGGGCTGGTTTTAGACAAAGTGGGGCCCCGGGCAAAATTAAAAGTGGGGCCCCAAATGTTGAAATATTGTACCTACTACATAGTCACATTCTGATAATTTGATGTGCTGCAGTGCTTACAGGGATGTTCCTAAGGTCTTTAAGGCCGGGGCCCCCCACATTGTGAAAACTCAACGTTTTACAGTACCTGCAAAGTGGAGGGGATTCTGACTAATCCCATACACACATTGCAGACAAAAAAATCTGCAGCGGAAAAGCTGCATTTTCACAGCATGTCAATTATACCTTCATAAATGCTGGTGTTTTCCATAAAGGTATAATAGGTACAGAAAGTCCACAGAGGAAAACTCCGAGATCGCAATGAAAAATGCTGCAGAAAAAAAACGCAATGCGTTTCCGCCGCAGTCTTTTCCGCAGCATGAGGCCTTAGCATAAAGGGGTTGTTTCATTTGTTTGTAAATTTTTTTGCATAGCCAAACTAGTTGCTTGTGACCCGTTATAAATCAGGTGCACAAGTAACAAGGCATATGTTTTTTCCTACACACAATTAAAAAAATGTATATACATACAGAATTATCAAATAGGACCACTACACCAGGACTAAATACTGTCACGTCACCTGCTGACCGCTATACCAGGACTAAATACTGTCACGTCACCCGCTGACCTCTATACCAGGACTAATTACTGTCACGTCACCCGCTGACCGCTATACCAGGACTAAATACTGTCACGTCACCCGCTGACCGCTATACCATGACTAAATACTGTCACGTCAGCCACTTACTGCCAGATTCCCCTCTGTCCTCATAGTATAATCCACAAATAGCGGCTTTTACTTATAATGTTCCCCTCGTAGCGCCAAACACTTCACTACGATCAGAGTTACTCCATTCCCCATCTTGAGAACACAACTACGCCCTTTTATTTGCAGTTGCCCCATCATAACGCCAGCCAGCAATTAACCTGTTCCTGCCCTGCACTTTAATAGTATGCTGCAGTAAGCAGTTTGTTCCTAGGACTACACTTTGCAGAGACTGTAAAATGACCGTTTATGCCACGTGGGACCCCGGCCTTAAGGCTGAGGCCCCACTTTGTGGAAAAGCAGCTTTTTTTGTTGCAGATTTTGCTTCAGTTTTTTGAGCCAAAGCCAAGCAGGGCTATAAAAGGATTGTGAAATATCTAGGAAGCTTCTTACACTTCTCTCTTCTGCTCAATCCACTCCTGGCTTTGGCTCAAAAAACAGCAACAAAATCTACAACAAAAAAATCCGCTTTTCTGTAACGTGAAACACAGTGTTTATGGCGGCTGCAGAAACATGCAGGAATTTCCACATATATTTACCGTAATAGGGGAAGAAAGTGCAGAGAAAAATGCATCAAAAGCTCAATGAAAAACGCTGTGGGAAAAAAAAAAACAATGTGTTTTTGGTGCTTTTTATCTCCTGTGCTTTTTAGCTGCGTTTTGTTGTGTTGGGGCTAATCCTTAAAGGGGTTGTCCAGGAATTACAGGTTTCTGCAAGGAACCCGGGGAAGCCCCAGGGCTTGTTCCAGTGGCAGTTCTCGCCACACGTAATCGCTGAGGCCTATCATCCGCCTCAGCAGCCTAAGGAAAGGAACCTGGATGTCACTCACATACGTCACCTGTGATGTCCCGTGTCCTTTCCTTAGGCCGCTGATTGGCCTCAGCAGTTACGTGCGGCGAGGACTTCTGACAGAATAAGCCCCCGGGTGCCGCTGGACCGGACAGCTGTGAGAGACACCGTGGACAGGTGAGTGTGGGTTTTCTTATTTTTCACCTTCCCTGACCTCCTTGCAGAAAACAGTAATTCCTGGACAACCTGTTTAACATCTCAATATACTGAGCATCACACTATACAATACAATTCTAGTATGTATAATGGTACACATGTACAGAAGAAAACATAGATAGACAATAATATGCTGTATATACCTACATATATACCATATACTTACACACATACATTCATATACAATATATACACACACACACACCTGTCTACAATCATACAGTACTCACACAGTAGCTAACACACATACTGTAAACAAATATACAGATATATACATATTATATACATATTAAATATACATATTTTACACAAAACATACACTTACACTTGGCTGAATTGCTGGGTGCACTGGAAATGGAGGAAGCTCATGTGCAGCTCTGTCTGGCAGTAGTGAAAGCATCGCAGCAGACTTCCTCCTTCACACTACGATGTGCTGGATGTCTCACTGCATGGGGGGGAGGGGGGAAGCTAGTAACTGTTACTAAGTGCCGGCAAACTGTACAAGCAGCGATCAGCAGAATCTGCATCTGCCGATGCTTTCATCTACTGCCGATTAAGAGTCCTAATAGTAGGGAAAGTATGGGGCCCCTATGGGTGTTGGGGCCCTGGGCAATTGCGCAGTTTGCCCCCCCCCTAACACCGGCCCTGCTGTTGAGAGGTGCAGAAGTCTCATTGACAGTTACAGGAATCGTTTGATTTCAGTGATTGCCTCAAAAGGTTGTGCAAAAAATATTAAGTTAAGAGTGCCATCATTTCTGTTTCATGAGTTTTCTTTTTTAAAAAAATTCTGTTTAAGCATGGCTGAAAAGCAATGTCTGACTTTCATTTGTTCATTTTCATAGAATTTTTACATATTATTACTTTTGTCAGATTCAATTTATTTCTGTGACCATTGTGGGTTTTTCTTTCATTAAATGAGGGTACCAACAATTTTGTCCACGTGCGTACACTAGCGTTCAAAAGTTTAGGGTCACTTAGAAATTTCCTTATTTTTGAAAGAAAAGCACAGTTTTTTTCAATGAAGATAACATTAAATGAATCAAAAATACACTCTATACATTGTTAATATGGTAAATGACTATTCTAGCTGCAAACGACTGGTTTTTAATGCAATATCTACATACCTTGTCAGACTGGGATGTCTAGGGCCCACCAGTGGAATTGTTTCTAGGGGCCCACCATTAGGACCCCTGCAGATCAGCGGTACCGAGATAGGGCGGCTAAAGGTAATAACATGTCGGGAGCCATGTTGCTCACCCACCATACGATGTGCACCACTGCACTACTTAAACCTACTGCTACATCCTGTATGGCAAGTGAACAGCGTGGCTCCTAGAATTGTTACCTTTACCTGTAGCTGCACTGTCCTGGAAAAGCTGATCTGCAGAGGTCCTGGCTGTTGTATCATCGCAGATGTAATATTGATGGCCTATCCTAAGGACAGGCCATCAATATTAGAAAGATGGATAAATCCTTTAAAGAGGTTGTCCAGGAATTGGAACTATTTTTATTAGAAAAGTCAAAATTCACAAACAGTGTCACATACGAAAATACAATATAAAACCCATAAACAGAATCAATACATAAATCCAAAACATAGCATAAATAACATCAATAAATAAGATACAAGAAACCGGGACAAAATTAAAGACCAAAAAGAAAACCCAGCCGCAAACCAGCCCCCATCCATTCTGCCTTTCACTCCGCCTTTCACTCTCCAGTCTTTCTTCAGTCATCCGCCAGTCAAAACTCTACCTATCTTGGAAACAAAAGAAAATCCAAATAAGTAATATATAATGGAAAACATATAACACTAACAGAAAACTAACAAAAACCCCAACTGAAACTTATTAGAAATTTTTTTATTTTTTTTTTTTTTCCCTCACCACACCCGGCCAGCACCACGCCCCATGTCCTCCCATGTCCGCATAGTCCTGGTGCTGGCACCACCCGCCACCGAGCCCCTGAAAACCGACCTGGCTCTCCGCCTCATGTCCTCCCATGTCCGCATAGTCCAGAGCCAGGCCGGACACACGAAACCTATATCAAACCCTCCACCCCCAAAAGAAACCCCCCTCCCAAACAACCTACCCCCCTAAGAAAAAAAAACCCTTTTAACTACATACAATGGGAATATGAAAATGGAAACGGACAAAAAAATATGTTAAGTGGCAAATAGCAAATAACAAAGTACCAGACAAGAAAACCAGACAAAATACAATAACAAAACCCACAATCTTATATAAACCGTTGACACCCCCTTCCCTCCCATAAACCTCCCATAGGCCTAGGGTCGGTTATCCTCAAGCCTCTTACCCTTCCATCCTATTTCCAAATCAAAATGCCTATGTGGTGACACACCAGCCCTCCACCAGGAAGAGAGCACAAGAGGCCCGTCCCTACCTACTTACCCTACCACTATGTCCCTATCTATCAATCTATCCCTACCCTATCCCTACCTGTCCCTCCCTATCATAAAAAAAACAAACCCCACCTCTTGTGCAAAACCTTGCCCTCCCTTTCACTATCTGGCCCTAACCTAGCTAACCTGTTTTAATCCCTTATTCTATCCCTCAGGGAACAGAAAAGGTGAAACCCCTCCAGAGGGTACCAGCCCTTTTTGCGCCCAACCCCTCATACTCCCGAGAGCGCACCCTCACCAGGTCCACCATGATGTTTTTAACCACCTCCACCTCCGGGAGGATTTTGCCTCGCGTCGATACTAGACACCGGGATGACCACAAGTGGAACCTAACCACTGCGCTAACTATAAAAAGTGTCTGGCAGTCCCGGCCCTCCAGGTGTTTGAATGCCCCATAGGCCCACTCGGCATAGGAAAGGCCAGCCAGCCGCAGCCAACCGGTGGAGGTCCCCACCAATTTGCAAACCCTTATATTGAAGGGGCACTGAAGCAGGAAGTGCTCCATGCTTTCCAGCATGTCGCCACACTCCTCCCGAGGGCAGCCTCGCTCGTCGGAGTTCCGGTACTTCAAGTTCCCCCTCACATATAACTTACCTAGGAGGCAGCGCCAGGTCAGATCCCAAAACCTCTGAGGAAACCTTTTGGAGTTAAGAACACGCAACCCTCCCTCTAAGGTTTCTCCTGGGCAATCTTTGAGCGCCAGAGGCTTCTGGAAGCGGGTCAACAGGACTTTGTCATCAAGAAAACGTCTTGACTGAGTCCTGATCTCCCACGCCCCCAGACCCCACCGACGAATCACTTTCAAGACCAGGGAAGCATAGGCCGGGAGATATCCATGGGGTGCACGAAGATCTTTCACTTGCCCTCCTGCCTCCCATTTCTGGAAGAAGGGCCGAAACCACCCCTGGCAGGAGGCTACCCACGAAGGAGCCCCCTCGGCGGAGAGGTTTGGTAAATTGATCTTAAGAAAGGTGTTCATTAAGAACACCACAGGGTTAACCATATTTAACCCCACTAGCCTCCTTGTGCGGTATGTAACCTCCCTCCTGATTAGGTTGAGCCTGTTCCCCCATAACAGTTGGAAGAACAGGCAACAGATCCTACTCCAACAAGACTCTGGCAAGGCACAGACGCTACCTAGATAGATCACCAACGGGAGCAGGAAGGCTTTGGCAAGGTGAACCCTTTCTCTCAGGGTGAAAGACCAACCCTTCCAGCAATCAACTCTCTGGGCGACATCCTTAAGCCTACCTTCCCAATTTTGGAGTGGGTAATCACCCTGGCCAAAATGGATGCCTAAGATCTTTACAGACCCCTGGGGTTCTGGGAGGGTGTCCGGGAGAGAAAAACCAGGCTCTCCCCCTCCCAGCCAGAGGCTTCCACACTTATTCCTGTTTACAGCTGATCCGGAAGCCTCCGAGTAACTGTCCACTTCAGACATCACCCATTCAAGCTCCTCCCGTGACGAGACAAGAACGGTGACATCATCCGCGTAGGCTACTGTCCTCAAAGGGGAGCCGGTGCCCTCCAGGTCCATCCTGACTCCCGCCACCGGCCCACCATTAATCCGCCTAATCAGGGGATCAATGGCGAACACATACAGTAGCGGGCTCAAGGGACATCCCTGTCGGACGCCCGACCCCACCTCAAAAGGACGACCAACCCAACCATTCACAAGTGGGAAAGACTCAGCCCCAGCGTATAAGGTCTGCAGCCACTGAATGAACCCCCCAGGCAGGCCATACCTCGAGAGAGTTGACCACAAATACTCATGATTCACCCTGTCAAAAGCCTTAGCCTGATCTAGGGACAGCAAGTACCCCTTCCACCGACCTGCCCTACTCTGCTCCACAGCCTCCCTGACACTCAGGACCGCACTTAAGGTGCTACGACCGGGAACAGAGCAGTGCTGAGCCGGCGAGAGGAGCCGGGGCGCAAACTGTACCAGCCGGTTGAAAAGTACCTTCGCCAGAATCTTTCGGTCCGTATTGAGAAGTGCTATGGGCCGCCAGTTCTCAATATGGCTCGGATCCTTACCCTTTGACAGAACTATAAGGGCGGACCTCCTCATTGACTTCGGCAGAGTGCCCGAGGATAGACACTCATTAAGCACGTCAGTCAAGAGGGGAGCCAAAGCTCCTTTAAAGGTCCGATAGAACTCAGATGTTAAGCCATCTGGGCCAGGTGACTTCTTGAGGGCAAGACCCTCAATAGCCCTGACGACTTCCTCTTCCCTTATAGGTTCTATCAAAACACCAAGAGAAGGGTCTTCTGCTGACTCAGGAATGGCTTCAGCCAAGAAACCTGAAATCCGATCCCGATTCAGTTCCTTCTTTGCCAAAAGGTTCGAGTAGAAGGACCTGACGACCTCCAAGATCCCTGACCTGGATCTTGTCAGGGATCCTGTACTGTCAATCAGGCCTGTTACTGTCTTACAAGTCACTGACATCTTACAGTTCCTGTAGGGGTCGGGCGAGCGGTATTTCCCGAAATCCCTCTCAAGAACCAAAGATGCGTGCCTATCGTACTGACACCTTTTGAGCAAAGCCTTCACACCGGAGATATCCTCCTGGCTACCTCCGGTCGAGACCAGATGTCCAAGTCTCTTCCTCAGTGCAGTGTACATGCGGTACATGTCCAGTGACCTGAGGCTTGAGAGCCGGCGGAAAAATCCCGCCACCCTTTTTTTGAATATCTCCCACCACTCTGACCTAGTACCTTCAAGACCCAGTAATAGTACCTGATCCTGAAGAAACTCCTCAAAGGCTTGTCTTACAGCTGCCTCCTCAAGGAGTGACGAACTCAGCCTCCACAAACCTCTTCCTCTCCGGAGGGTCTCTGAAATATTCAAAGAAAACAAAATTAGACAGTGATCGGAGAACTCCACCTCCACCACGGACACAGGGGTGGTGACGGAATTCTCCTTCAAAAAAAACCTATCTATCCTAGACCTAACACTACCTCTCTGAAAGGTGAACCCACGGTGACCTGGGGAATGCCTGATGTGGATATCCTCCAGGCGAGCTTCACTCACTATTCTATTTAAC
Source organism: Leptodactylus fallax (assembly GCA_947044405.1). Classification (NCBI taxonomy): domain Eukaryota; kingdom Metazoa; phylum Chordata; class Amphibia; order Anura; family Leptodactylidae; genus Leptodactylus; species Leptodactylus fallax. The sequence goes on along the minus strand of CAMRHE010000011.1, from coordinate 2,794,867 downwards.
GCGGCGCCATCATAGGGCAGTCTATCTCTGGTACCTCCTCGGTCTTGGGGTCTAGTTATGGTATTAAAATCCCCACCAAAGATGACTTGTTTGCCCGTAAAAAGAAAAGGCTTAATCTTCATAAAGAGGCTTTTACGGTCCCACTTTGTCTGGGGACCGTAGATGTTAATGAGGCGCAGGCTTTGCCCCTTCATGAAGACGTCTAAGACTAGGCACCTTCCCATTTCGAGCTCGATCAGTCGCTGGCATTTCACCTCTGCGGTAAAAAGCACCGCCACTCCACTATACGGCTCAGCCGCAAGAGACCAGTAGGAGGGCCCCCTGCGCCACTCCCTCCTTGCTCTGTTTATCTCTGATAGAGTACAGAGCCTGGTCTCCTGCAAAAACAAAATGTCAGCTTCAACCCGGCCAAGAAAATCAAAGGCTGCAAACCTTGCCGTATCAGACTTAATGCTGGCCACATTAATGGTGGCCAGCGTCAGTGGAGAGGGGACTGCCATTAAGACCGATTGAGCTCAATGACCTTCAGCTTCCCACCCCCTTTCCTCCTATCACCACCACCCCTAGATGAGTCTGAAGAGGACCCGCGACTTCTCCTCGTCTTGCGGGTCCTCTTCTTACATTGGGATTGGTCCATCACCTCCCCCGGTGCGGTTTGGCCAGAGGAGGGATGGACCTCCCCCCGCAACTTCTCCCTGAGGAGTTACAGTGGTCGCAGAGACAGTAGCAACTTCGGCCCTGGGTGCATCATCTCCTCCTCCAGGCTCCAGGCCAGCCTCCCCCCCAGAGGGCAGGGGGCCCCTCCCGGAGGGAGACTCAGCAGCCCCTGACGGCTCCACCTCTCCCTCTGAAGCCTCCCCTGAGGCCGACGCATCCTCACAGAGGGATTGGTACCGGTTGGGACCTACCACTAGAGGGCCGTCGAGTCTGCGTTCCTTCGTCGGGGGGGGGGGGGGGGATGTTTTTGCCCTCACTTTACTCGGTGACTTTCTCCGCTTGACCGTCTCTCCCTCCCCAGCACTGACGTACTGAGAAGAAGACGACTGGTCAGCCTCTTCCTCCCTCTGCAGTCTCTTCATCTCCTCAAACAGGGTCGTGCCCACTGCTGCCTCGGCATCAGGATCTGGCCCAGCAGAGCCAGGGGCAGAAGGAAGGCACATAACTCCCTCCCTCTGCTCCCTCCTCCTCTCGCGCCTCCTTGCCCTTGATGGTGGCTGGGCCTTCTCCCTTTGCCTTGGCAGACTAGTCTCTCCTCCCCCACTCACCCCCTCCGCAGCAGGGACAGCCTCCTCAACTGCTCCCGCTTGCCGAAGGGTGGTGTTGGCGAAAGACCGTGGACACGCCCCGATCGGGTGCCCTAGGACACCACACAGGTGGCAACGCACCCTGCCACAGGTCGCCGCGAGATGGCCCACCTCCCCACACATGGCGCACTTCTGCACACGGCAGGAGGCGCTCAAGTGTGAGGGGTCACCGCACCTGTGACAGAGTTTTGGCTGCCCCTGGTAGAAGACAAGGATCCTGTCTTTCCCAAGGAAGGTTGAGGACGGGATATGCATCACCGAGTTATCCTCGTGTCGCAATTTGACCATGAAGGTCCAGGCCCCCGACCATATCCCGAACTCGTCGAGATTTTTCTTTGGGAAGTCCTTGACCTCCCCAAACCTGTTCAGCCAGGTCATGATGTCCATATAAGAAAGTGACTCGTTACGAGTTAAAACGGTCACTTTCTTAATGTTATCCTGGCGTGACACCGCCCACACCATAAAGTCACGCCAGGCGGGCTCGTCCTTCACCAGCCTATAGTTTCCCCAGAAGGTTTCTAAGCCCTCCGGGGTAACAAAGCTGATGTCAAACTCCGAGGAGCCGACAGGATGAATCAGGGCAAAGATGTCGCTTGCCCTGAAACCCATCCCGAGTAGGAGTTCCACGACCCCCCTCCTCTGGGGACAAGGGCCGGCTCCCCCCCACACGAGACGGGCCACGTTCCTCCGTGTCGGCCCCCTACGCCCGGGTGTAGGGAGAGTCCATCTGGTCTCACCTCCTTCCTCTCGGAACTTCCCTAGGCCAAAACGCTCGATCCAGAACCTAAGGTCTCTCGACTGCCCATCTATGGTCATTGTGGACTGGCCCGCCCGTAAAGCCTCCAGGAGCTGCCGTTGCAAATCGCCGTCCCTGGAGCCGGGCGGAAGACATGATGCACCCCCAGGGGCCCCAGAAGCGACGCTGGCATAGGAGCGTGGGGGCCCGGAGGCCGCAGCAACCTCTGCTGCCGGAGTACCAGCGCCACTCCCAGGGACCCCCACAGAACTACTTAGCCCAGCCACGGCAACCGGAGCACCAGAGGCGGCAACAGTCCGCCCTGGCATAGCCGCCGCGGACCGGGTCACTCCAACTGCAGCAGAAGGAACAGCGGCAGAGAGGACAACAGGAGCAACAATATCAGGAGCAGTGACAGGAGTAACAACAGGAGCAACGACAGCATCAGGAACAGCAGCAGAAACAACAGCAGGGACAACAGCAGAAATACCAGAAACAACAGGGGCCACAACAGAAATATTACCAGCAGTAGAAACACTTTTTTTTAGCAGCAATGGTAATAGCCCCTCCTCCCGCAGCCTCCCCGACTACAGGCTCTTGGACCCCCATGCATACTACACCACCTTCTTCAGGAATACTACTAATTACCCCTTTTGTCCCACCCGCTTTCCCCTTTACCTTACCTGTCTGCTTAACTAGCTTCTCCACTCGTCCATCATTCACACCTGCAGTCTTCCTTCTTACAGCGGGGCCGGCTGCACCACTCGCTGATGGCTTCCCCGCTTTTACCTCGGCCTCCGCATCCACAGTCACCCCGGCACCTGATGTTGTAGGAGGACACGCCCCCTTAGCCCCGGAAGTGACCTCCGCATCACCGGCTTCATCAGCACTGGAGGAGGATGAGCCACGCCCACCTGCCACTCCCCCTTTCCTACACCTTACTCTGGGGGAAGCCATCGATATTTTAAAACCTCCTACCAGGGAGGGAGGTTTCCCTACGCCACTCCCCTCCGCAGGGGGGGGCTTCTTTGCCTTTGCCCTTGTCCGCAACTATGAGCTCCTTGTCCGCCACCACCTGAAAGGTACTATCAGGCGCCATTTTGACTGCTGGCACCCCGGGCACCCCGCCACTTGGCGTGACCCGAGGTGCCTGCGCCTCCCTTTTCTCTCCTGGAGGCATCGCAACCTGGGCTGAGGTCCCGGCACGATGCTCCCCAGGCAACGACCTGACAAATTTAAATGTCTCTATTACTCTTTTTTTTTCCTTCCTTGCCTTCTTCCTGGTCTTGGTTCCTTTTCCCTCCTCCTCCCCGTCCAAATCTGACAAGCTGAATGCTAATTGGTCCATTCTGGACGGGGACTCCAATTGGCAGATTTGCCTCATCAGCTTCCCGCCTTCTCCCGAGGCTCCACCCTCCTCCTCCTCCGTCTCGGGCAGTGGTTGGTTCTCTGGGAGTGTGGGAGATTGCGTCACTTCCTGTCCTGTCATTCTGACTTCCTGTCTTGTCATTCTGACTTCCAGTTTTACTGCCGGCGCTGATGCCTGTGTATATGTGGGTATCAGGCTGCTGCTACTAGGGACGGCTACTCGACTATACTGTACCGCCATGCTGTCATCTGACTCCAGGTCTGACTCACAATAGTCGTCCTCTCCCGAGCTGTCTGAGGACGCGGGGCCATCCTTCAACAACCGCTCCTGCTGTTTGCGGAAGAAGCGGTCATCGTTCAGCAGCTTCTCTCTGAACGGCCCCGCGCCCTCCAGAATCTCCGTGCACCTGGCTTCCAGGGCCTTTATTTGTTTTTTCAGGCTCCTTACCTGCTTACTGAAAACCGGGCGGTCCTTCCTTGAGGCCCTGTCGCTACGGGCGCGAGCACTCTGAAGCTCCCCACTCATTGCGAACAGGGACCTCCGGGCTCGGTCATATTCCTCCAGGACCGCCTCGATCCTCCGGCTGTAAATGGCGACTTCCTCTCCAGCCTTCCTGATGCCCCATCCTGCGGGTGATTGCGGCAGCGATGACGGTAAGCTGGTGTCTTTTCTACAGCTTGCAGGGACCCTTCCAGAGGGAACCGCATATCCTGCGGCCATAGCCCCCTTCGGACCGGCTTCACCCGCCACTGCCGCTGATGTTACCGCCGTGGCTGATGTCGCCGTTTTCACAGATCCACCTGCCGGGACTGCTGACACCCCTGTCGCCACCGCTACTCCTGCCGGCGTCGCCCGCTCCACGGACGTCGCTGCTCCCGATGCTGTTCCTGATGCTGCAGCCGCCAATGTCGCTGCTGCTGCTCCCGATGCTGCTCCCGATGCCGCTGTCTCGGTCGCCAGTCTCATTGAGGCTTGCTGCCTCAGCGACCTCCGCCTGCCCTGCTCTGCTGGTGCTGTGTCGGCAGACATTCTCCTGCCCCCCCGCCTGTAAGGTCCGGGGGGCAGGAGCTCCACGCTCCATGATAAGGCTCCCCTCCGCACGGGGAAGGGAGTCGGAGCTACGGTCTGTAACAAACAAAGACCGAAAACCACACACAATAAACGGTCTCCAAATATCAAAAGCCACGTAAGCCTCTGAAGCTAGGAGCTCAAACAGACAAGTCTGACTCCCACGGTTGCCCCGAAGGAATTGGAACTATTTTATTATAAAAGTAGAAAAAGTTCACAAACACTGTCACATATGAAAAATACCATACAAAAACCATAAACAGAGACAATACATAAATCCAAAACATAGCATAAATAACATCAAATACAAGAAAACATCAAGACAAAATTAAAAACCCAAAAACATGCGCAAACCAGCCCCCATCCATTCTGTCTTTCACTCCGCCTTTCATTCTGCCTTTCACTCCGCCTTTCATTCTTCTTCAGCCATCCGTCAGTCAAAACTCTAGCTATCCTAAAAACAAAGAAAAAAAAAAAAAAAAAAAAATGAGCGATGTACAATGAAACATATAACAAAAACATATAACACTAATAAACCCCAACTGAAACTTACTATGAAATTTTTTTTTTTTTTTTTTTCCCTTCACCACACCCGGCCAGCACCACGCCCCATGTCCTCCCATGTCCGCATAGTCCTGGTGCTGGCACCACCCACCACCGAGACCCTGAAACCCCGACCTGGCTCTCCGCCTCATGTCCTCTCATGTCCGCATAGTCCAGAGCCAGGCCGGGCACACGAAAACCTATAAACCAAACCCTCCACCCCCAAAAAGAAACCCCCCTCCCAAACAACCTACCCCCCTAAAAAAAACCTTAACTACTAAAATGGAATTATGAAATGGAATATGGAAAATGAAAATAGGATATGGAAAAAAATGGAAATGGAAATGAATATGGGATATGGAAAAATGGAAAATGGGAAAACGGGCACAAAACATGACAAACGACAACAACAACAAACAACAAGTACCAGACAAATCAATACCAGACAAGCAACAAAACCCACCATCCTACATAACCCACCATCCTACATAACCTGTTAAGATTACCCTCCCTCCCATGAACCTCCCATGGGCCTAGGGTCGGTTATCCTCAAGCCTCTTACCCTTCCATCTGATTTCCAAAACAAAAATGCCTATGTGGTGACACGCCAGCCCTCCACCAGGAAGAGAGCACAGGAGGCCTGTCCCTGTCTACTCGCCCTACCGCTATATCCCTATCTATCATTCTGTCCCTACCCTGTCCCTACCTGTCCCTCCCTATCAGAAAATAATAAACCCCACCCCTTGTGCAAACCTTGCCCTACCTATCCCTATCTGGCCCTAACCTAACTAACCTACTTTAAATCCCTTATCTAACCCTCAGGGAACAGAAAAAGTGAACCCCCTCCAGAGGGTACCAGCCCTTTCTGCGCCCAGCCCCTCGTACTCCCGAGAGCGCACCCTCACCAGGTCCACCATGATGTTTTTAACCACCTCCACCTCTGGGAGGATTTTGCCTCTCGTCGATACTAAACACCGTGCTGACCATAGGTGAAACCTGACCACTGCACTAACTACAAAAAGTGTTTGGCAGTCCCTGCCCTCCGGGTGTTTGAATGCCCCATAGGCCCACTCGGCGTAGGAAAGGCCAGCCAGCCGCAGCCAACCGGTGGAGGTCCCCACCAATTTGCAAACCCTTATATTGAAGGGGCACTGAAGCAGGAAGTGCTCCATGCTTTCCAGCATGTCGCCACACTCCTCCCGAGGGCAGCCTCGCTCGTCGGAGTTCCGGTACTTCAAGTTCCCCCTCACATATAACTTACCTAGGAGGCAGCGCCAGGTCAGATCCCAAAACTTCCGAGGAAACCTTTTGGAGTTAAGAAAACGCAACCCTCCCTCTAAGGTTTCTCCTGGGCAATCTTTGAGCGCCAGAGGCTTCTGGAAGCGGGTCAACAGGACCTTGTCGTCAAGAAAACGTCTTGACTGAGTCCTGATCTCCCACGCCCCCAGACCCCACCGACGAATCACTTTCAGGACCAGGGAAGCATAGGCCGGGAGATATCCATGGGGTGCACGAAGATCTTTCACTTGCCCTCCTGACTCCCATTTCTGGAAGAAGGGCCGAAACCACCCCTGGCAGGAGGCTACCCACGAAGGAGCCCCCTCGGAGGAGAGGTTTGGTAAATTGATCTTAAGAAAGGTGTTCATTAAGAACACCACGGGGTTAACCATATTTAACCCCACTAGCCTTCTTGTGCGGTATGTAACCTCCCTCCTGATTAGGTTGAGCCTGTTCCCCCATAACAGTTGGAAGAACAGGCAACAGATCCTACTCCAACAAGACTCTGGCAAGGCACAGACGCTACCTAGATAGATCACCAACGGGAGCAGGAAGGCTTTGGCAAGATGAACCCTTTCTCTCAGGGTCAAAGACCAACCCTTCCAGCAATCAACTCTCTGGGCGACATCCTTAAGCCTACCTTCCCAATTTTTGAGTGGGTAATCACCCTGGCCAAAATGGATGCCTAAGATCTTTACAGACCCCTGGGGTTCTGGGAGGGTGTCCGGGAGAGAAAAACCAGGCTCTCCCCCCCCCAGCCAGAGGCTTCCACATTTATTCCTGTTTACAGCTGATCCGGAAGCCTCCGAGTAACTGTCCACTTCAGACATCACCCATTCAAGCTCCTCCCGTGACGAGACAAGAACGGTGACATCATCCGCGTAGGCTACTGTCCTCAAAGGGGAGCCAGTGCCCTCCAGGTCCATCCTGACTCCCGCCACCGGCCCACCATTAATCCGTCTAATCAGGGGATCAATGGCGAACACATACAGTAGCGGGCTCAAAGGACATCCCTGTCGGACTCCCGACCCCACCTCAAAAGGACGACCAACCCAACCATTCACAAGCGGGAAAGACTCAGCCCCAGCGTATAAGGTCTGCAGCCACTGAATGAACCCCCCAGGCAGGCCATACCTCGAGAGAGTTGACCACAAATACTCATGATTCACCCTGTCAAAAGCCTTAGCCTGATCTAGGGACAGCAAGTACCCCTTCCACCGACCTGCCCTACTCTGCTCCACAGCCTCCCTGACACTCAGGACCGCACTTAAGGTGCTACGACCGGGAACAGAGCAGTGCTGAGCCGGCGAGAGGAGCCGGGGCGCAAACTGTACCAGCCGGTTGAAAAGTACCTTCGCCAGAATCTTTCGGTCCGTATTGAGAAGTGCTATGGGCCGCCAGTTCTCAATATGGCTCGGATCCTTACCCTTTGACAGAACTATAAGGGCGGACCTCCTCATTGACTTCGGCAGAGTGCCCGAGGATAGACACTCATTAAGCACGTCAGTCAAGAGGGGAGCCAAAGCTCCTTTAAAGGTCCGATAGAACTCAGATGTTAAGCCATCTGGGCCAGGTGACTTCTTGAGGGCAAGACCCTCAATAGCCCTGACGACTTCCTCTTCCCTTATAGGTTCTATCAAAACACCAAGAGAAGGGTCTTCTGCTGACTCAGGAATGGCTTCAGCCAAGAAACCTGAAATCCGATCCCGATTCAGTTCCTTCTTTGCCAAAAGGTTCGAGTAGAAGGACCTGACGACCTCCAAGATCCCTGACCTGGATCTTGTCAGGGATCCTGTACTGTCAATCAGGCCTGTTACTGTCTTACAAGTCACTGACATCTTACAGTTCCTGTAGGGGTCGGGCGAGCGGTATTTCCCGAAATCCCTCTCAAGAACCAAAGATGCGTGCCTATCGTACTGACACCTTTTAAGCAAAGCCTTCACACCGGAGATATCCTCCTGGCTACCTCCGGTCGAGACCAGATGTTCAAGTCTCTTCCTCAGTGCACTGTACATGCGGTACATGTCCAGTGACCTGAGGCTTGAGAGCCGGCGGAAAAATCCCGCCACCCTTTTTTTGAATATCTCCCACCACTCTGACCTAGTACCTTCAAGACCCAGTAATAGTACCTGATCCTGAAGAAACTCCTCAAAGGCTTGTCTTACAGCTGCCTCCTCAAGGAGTGACGAATTCAGCCTCCACAAACCTCTTCCTCTCCGGAGGGTCTCTGAAATAGTCAAAGAAAACAAAATTAGACAGTGATCGGAGAACTCCACCTCCACCACGGACACAGGGGTGGTGACGGAATTCTCCTTCAAAAAAAACCTATCTATCCTAGACCTAACACTACCTCTCTGAAAGGTGAACCCACGGTGACCTGGGGAATGCCTGATGTGGATATCCTCCAGGCGAGCTTCACTCACTATGCTATTTAACGCGGCGCCATCATAGGGCAGTCTATCTCTGGTACCTCCTCGGTCTTGGGGTCTAGTTATGGTATTAAAATCCCCACCAAAGATGACTTGTTTGCCCGTAAAAAGAAAAGGCTTAATCTTCATAAAGAGGCTTTTACGGTCCCACTTTGTCTGGGGACCGTAGATGTTAATGAGGCGCAGGCTTTGCCCCTTCATGAAGACGTCTAAGACTAGGCACCTTCCCATTTCGAGCTCGATCAGTCGCTGGCATTTCACCTCTGCGGTAAAAAGCACCGCCACTCCACTATACGGCTCAGCCGCAAGAGACCAGTAGGAGGGCCCCCTGCGCCACTCCCTCCTTGCTCTGTTTATCTCTGATAGAGTACAGAGCCTGGTCTCCTGCAAAAACAAAATGTCAGCTTCAACCCGGCCAAGAAAATCAAAGGCTGCAAACCTAGCCGTATCAGACTTAATGCTGGCCACATTAATGGTGGCCAGCGTCAGTGGAGAGGGGACTGCCATTAAGACCGATTGAGCTCAATGACCTTCAGCTTCCCACCCCCTTTCCTCCTATCACCACCACCCCTAGATGAGTCTGAAGAGGACCCGCGACTTCTCCTCGTCTTGCGGGTCCTCTTCTTACATTGGGATTGGTCCATCACCTCCCCCGGTGCGGTTTGGCCAGAGGAGGGATGGACCTCCCCCGCAACTTCTCCCTGAGGAGTTACAGTGGTGGCAGAGACAGTAGCAACTTCGGCCCTGGGTGCATCATCTCCTCCTCCAGGCTCCAGGCCAGCCTCCCCCCCAGAGGGCAGGGGGGCCCCTCCCGGAGGGAGACTCAGCAGCCCCTGACGGCTCCACCTCTCCCTCTGAAGCCTCCCCTGAGGCCGACGCATCCTCACAGAGGGAATGGTACCGGTTGGGACCTACCACTAGAGGGCCGTCGAGTCTGCGTTCCTTCGTCGGGGGGGGGGGGCAGATGTTTTTGCCCTCACTTTACTCGGTGACTTTCTCCGCTTGACCGTCTCTCCCTCCCCAGCACTGACGTACTGAGAAGAAGACGACTGGTCAGCCTCTTCCTCCCTCTGCAGTCTCTTCATCTCCTCAACCAGGGTCGTGCCCACTGCTGCCTCGGCATCAGGATCCGGCCCAGCAGAGCCAGGGGCAGAAGGAAGGCACATAACTCCCTCCCTCTGCTCCCTCCTCCTCTCGCGCCTCCTTGCCCTTGATGGTGGCTGGGCCTTCTCCCTTTGCCTTGGCAGACTAGTCTCTCCTCCCCCACTCACCCCCTCCGCAGCAGGGACAGCCTCCTCAACTGCTCCCGCTTGCCGAAGGGTGGTGTTGGCGAAAGACCGTGGACACGCCCCGATCGGGTGCCCTAGGACACCACACAGGTGGCAACGCACCCTGCCACAGGTCGCCGCGAGATGGCCCACCTCCCCACACATGGCGCACTTCTGCACACGGCAGGAGGCGCTCAAGTGTGAGGGGTCACCGCACCTGTGACAGAGTTTTGGCTGCCCCTGGTAGAAGACAAGGATCCTGTCTTTCCCAAGGAAGGTTGAGGACGGGATATGCATCACCGAGTTATCCTCGTGTCGCAATTTGACCATGAAGGTCCAGGCCCCCGACCATATCCCGAACTCGTCGAGATTTTTCTTTGGGAAGTCCTTGACCTCCCCAAACCTGTTCAGCCAGGTCATGATGTCCATATAAGAAAGTGACTCGTTACGAGTTAAAACGGTCACTTTCTTAATGTTATCCTGGCGTGACACCGCCCACACCATAAAGTCACGCCAGGCGGGCTCGTCCTTCACCAGCCTATAGTTTCCCCAGAAGGTTTCTAAGCCCTCCGGGGTAACAAAGCTGATGTCAAACTCCGAGGAGCCGACAGGATGAATCAGGGCAAAGATGTCGCTTGCCCTGAAACCCATCCCGAGTAGGAGTTCCACGACCCCCCTCCTCTGGGGACAAGGGCCGGCTCCCCCCCACACGAGACGGGCCACGTTCCTCCGTGTCGGCCCCCTACGCCCGGGTGTAGGGAGAGTCCATCTGGTCTCACCTCCTTCCTCTCGGAACTTCCCTAGGCCAAAACGCTCGATCCAGAACCTAAGGTCTCTCGACTGCCCATCTATGGTCATTGTGGACTGGCCCGCCCGTAAAGCCTCCAGGAGCTGCCGTTGCAAATCGCCGTCCCTGGAGCCGGGCGGAAGACATGATGCACCCCCAGGGGCCCCAGAAGCGACACTGGCATAGGAGCGTGGGGGCCCGGAGGCCGCAGCAACCTCCGCTGCCGGAGTACCAGCGCCACTCCCAGGGACCCCCGCAGAACTACTTAGCCCAGCCACGGCAACCGGAGCACCAGAGGCGGCAACAGTCCGCCCTGGCATAGACGCCGCGGACCGGGTCACTCCAACTGCAGCAGAAGGAACAGCGGCAGAGAGGACAACAGGAGCAACAATATCAGGAGCAGTGACAGGAGTAACAACAGGAGCAACGACAGCATCAGGAACAGCATCAGGAACAGCAGCAGAAACAACAGCAGGGACAACAGCAGGGACAACAGCAGAAATACCAGAAACAACAGGGGCCACAACAGAAATATTACCAGCAGTAGAAACACTTTTTTTAGCAGGAATGGTAATAGCCCCTCCACCCGCAGCCTCCCCGACTACAGGCTCTTGGACCCCCATGCATACTACACCACCTTCTTCAGGAATACTACTAATTACCCCTTTTGTCCCACCCGCTTTCCCCTTTACCTTACCTGTCTGCTTAACTAGCTTCTCCACTCGTCCATCATTCACACCTGCAGTCTTCCTTCTTACAGCGGGGCCGGCTGCACCACTCGCTGATGGCTTCCCCGCTTTTACCTCGGCCTCCGCATCCACAGTCACCCCGGCACCTGATGTTGTAGGAGGACACGCCCCCTTAGCCCCGGAAGTGACCTCCGCATCACCGGCTTCATCAGCACTGGAGGAGGATGAGCCACGCCCACCTGCCACTCCCCCTTTCCTACACCTTACTCTGGGGGAAGCCATCGATATTTTAAAACCTCCTACCAGGGAGGGAGGTTTCCCTACGCCACTCCCCTCCGCAGGGGGGGCTTCTTTGCCTTTGCCCTTGTCCGCAACTATGAGCTCCTTGTCCGCCACCACCTGAAAGGTACTATCAGGCGCCATTTTGACTGCTGGCACCCCGGGCACCCCGCCACTTGGCGTGACCCGAGGTGCCTGCGCCTCCCCTTTTCTCTCCTGGAGGCATCGCAACCTGGGCTGAGGTCCCGGCACGATGCTCCCCAGGCAACGACCTGACAAATTTAAATGTCTCTATCTCTCTTTTTTTTTCCTTCCTTGCCTTCTTCCTGGTCTTAGCTCCTTTTCCCGCCTCCTCCCCGTCCAGATCTGTCATGCTGAATGCTAATTGGTCCATTCTGGACGGGGACTCTAATTGGTAGATTTGCCTCATCAGCTTCCCGCCTTCTCCCGAGGCTCCACCCTCCTCCTCCTCCGTCTCGGGCAGTGGTTGGTTCTCTGGGAGTGTGGGAGATTGCGTCACTTCCTGCCCTGTCATTCTGACTTCCTGTCTTGTCATTCTGACTTCCTGCTTCACTGCCGGCACTGATGCCTGTGTATACGTGGGTATCAGGCTGCCACTACTAGGGACGGCTGCCCGACTATACTGTACCGCCATGCTGTCATCTGATTCCAGGTCTGACTCGCAATAGTCGTCCTCTCCCGAGCTGTCTGAGGACGCGGGGCCATCCTTCAACAACCGCTCCTGCTGTTTGCGGAAGAAGCGGTCATCGTTCAGCAGCTTCTCTCTGAACGGCCCCGCGCCTTCCAGAATCTCCGTGCACCTGGCTTCCAGGGCCTTTATTTGTTTTTTCAGGCTCCTTACCTGCTTACTGAAAACCGGGCGGTCCTTCCTTGAGGCCCTGTCGCTACGGGCGCGAGCGCTCTGAAGCTCACCACTCATTGCGAACAGGGACCTCCGGGCCCGGTCATACTCCTCCAGGACCGCCTCGATCCTCCGGCTGTAAATGGCGACTTCCTCTCCAGCCTTCCTGATGCCCCATCCTGCGGGTGATTGCGGCAGCGATGACGGTAAGCTTGTGTCATTTCTCCTGCTTGCAGGGACCCTTCCAGAGAGAACCGCATATCCTGCGGCCGTAGCCCCCTTCGGACCGGCTTCACCCGCCACTGCCGCTGATGTTACTGCCGTGGCTGATGTCGCCGTTTTCACGGATCCACCTGCCGGGACTGCTGACACCCCTGTCGCCACCGCTACTCCTGCCGGCGTCGCCCGCTCTACGGACGTCGCTGCTCCCGATGCTGTTCCTGATGCTGCAGCCGCCAATGTCGCTGCTGCTGCTCCTGATGCTGCTCCCAATGCTGTTGTCCCGGTCGCCACTCTCATTGAGGCTTGCTGCCTCAGCGACCTCCGCCTGCCCTGCTCTGCTGGTGCTGTGTCGGCAGACATTCTCCTGCCCCCCGCCTGTAAGGTCCGGGGGGCAGGAGCTCCACGCTCCATGATAAGGCTCCCTTCCGCACGGGGAAGGGAGTCGGAGCGACGGTATGTAACACACAAAAGACCGAAAACCACACCCAATAATCGGTCTCCAAGTATCCAAAAAGCCTCTTAAGCCTCTGGACTCAGGAGCTCAAACAAATGTGTCTGACTCCCACGGTTGCCCCGAAGGAATTGGAGCAACCCATGTGGCTGTCTGGAGGTGTAAAGTAAAAAATAAATAAATTAAAAAGCATACTCACCTGTCCCTGGCGCTCCGGTGTCCGCTGCTAGTGACTATTCAGTCCCATGCCGGCAACTGGGGTGCCGGGGACAGGTGAGTATGCTTTTTTTTTTTTTTTTTTTATAATTAACATTTTATTGGTTTTTCACATATCGCCAATCAATATACATCGTTAAAGACAATGTGCATGACAAAACAATCATTAACCAAACGATCAGATGAGCTGGTGTATTACATACAACGGTTAGCTAAGAACACAATAATAATAAATGGAAAGCGGTGGGGAAGAGACAATGAGTCCTTAGGGTGAAAGGCCAAGGGTCTCAGAAGGTATGTTAATTAAACATGGGGTTCCCACAGGTGCGTCCAGGTAGGGTCTTTAGAGAAATCATACCATGGCGCCCAAATAGAGCTAAACTTCTGGTGGGTGCGAAGTTGGTACTTTACCTGTAGGGAAATGTGCCTCTTGAAGGAGTAGGATAGAGGATTGTGATCGTTTAAGAGCGTGGAGTACCTGGGAGCGCTTGGTGGGAGAGTTGAGACCCTTGACGTTCCATGACGTGAACTTAACACAAGACATAGACAACAGTTAACAATAAACTGAGAAATACTAATAAGTATGTAAAGCAAACGCTATAGTGAGGCAATCAAATTTAAACAATTATATATAATGTACTGAGCTACAGTTCCGTGTCGTGGGGGGGTGGTAGAGCAGGGAGGTCGGCCCAAAGAGCCGGTAACAGAATCGCTAAGGGAACAAAGAGCGTTGTAAACTCCTTTAGAAGGTAAAGGCAAACAATATATAAACTGCATGCGAACTAGGCCCATCCCCGGCTACGGGGTGGCACGCGTGAAAAACAACATTATAACAAATAATGAATCGTGGTCATAGGTCAGATAGTAAAAAGGATATAAAATATTTAGGACATCACGAGAGATAATTCAGTCCACAGGTGCCCTCTTCCTCTGGTGTTTAGATTTCGGACGTTTCCAGGCTTCCACTTTGGGAAGATCAGGTAGAGAGGCAATGTCTGTGAAAGTAAGCCATGATGGAATGGTGGCTGGATCCAATTCCAGAGGCGGACACGCAGCAAACAGGTCATCTGGATGCCAGATATTGTACATACGCCCATTGAAGTTGTAGTAGATCCCGAAGGGAAATAGCCATTTATACGGTATCTTAAGTGTCCGAAGACGGTCTGTGAGTAACTTCATCTGTCATCTTTTAGCCAGGGTCACCGGGGAAATGTCCTGAAAGAATGTAATCCTGTGTCCTTCATAGGTGAAGTCCGGGGTTACGTGGGTTTTCTGCAAAATCGCCTCTTTGACTGGAAAGGACAGCAGTTTGCAGACGATATCCCTGGGAGGTTCCCCTTCCTTAGGCTTCGGGGCGCAAAGCCCTATGGGCTCGTTCAAGTTGGACATCCGATGACAGATCGCCCTCCAAGACTGATTCCAGGAGTCTCTTTGTGATGGTCATGGTTTCAGAGGGCGGGAAGTTCTCTGGCACACCTCTGATACGTAGATTATTCCACCTACCCCTGTTGTCCTGATCCTCCAGATAGGAGTGCAGAGAGTTCAGATGGGCCTGGCAAGCCGTAAATGCTATAGTAGTAGCTTCGCCATGTGCCAGGAGCGACGTCTGTGTTTCCTCTAGGTGCTCGACTCTGGAACCAATGCCCCGGACATCTTGTTTAATATCCGCTAGTTCTTTCATGACCGGTTGCAAAGTTTTCTCAAGTAGTTTCTGCAGTCCCTTGGATGAAATGGTGACCATGGAGGTGGAGGCGGAATCGGATATGTTTCCGTCATCCATGATGCTTTCTGCGTCGGACGCCTCTGCAGGGTCAGGGGCAACTAGAGAGCGTCTTGCCTCTGATGTGGAATTGAGTGGTGTGCGCTTCTCGAAAAACTTGTCAATTTCTGCTTGGGACTTCTTTGAGTGTTTCGGTGTAGCTCGTGGGTCTACGGGCTTATTCTGACCAATTTTGACCATGATGCAGCTATCAGGACATGCCAGCCCACACCGGGAAAGAGCACAATCAGGCTGGGTTAGGAAGACATAGTAAGATCTAAGGGACCCTAGTAAGAAGTGGCAGGCACCCAAGGGTTAACTCACCACCCGAGTGGAGGAGCCGCGTCACTCAGGGCCGCTGGTAGCATAGAAGGCAAATTTGGGGTCCAGGTGTAGCAGAGAAAGGCTTGGTCTTAAGGCGAAAATATGAAGGCCCCAAGATGGCCGCCTCTCGTTGTGAGAGTGGCGGTAGGCCCCAGGCTCCAGACACTCCTCGGCGTCGGCCAGAGCGCGGAGGGAGAGCAGAAGGAATCACCCACGCAGATGGAAGAGCCTGGCAGTGTGGACGGTGGAGTCGCCGAGGAATCAGCTGGTAGCGGGTGATCCCATTCAGGCTGGTCGAGGTAGAGGTAGAGGTAGAGCAGGCCCCAAGACCGAGTATGCTTTTTTTTAAAATGTTCTTATTTTTACACCTCTTTGGCGGCCGCCACAGTGGTCACTCCAGTTTATGGGCAACCTCTTTTAAGGGGTTGTCTAGGCCAAATTTTTTTATAGCCACTTCACTGGCCCCCCCATACAGTGGCCTCTTCACTGGTCCCCCATACTGTATGGGAAACAGTGATGGGGTCATTATATTGTGTGGGAGCAGTGATGGGGGCTAACATCCTGTGGGGGGGACATTAAACTGTGTGATGCATATTAAAGGGGTTGTCCAGGGTTAATCTTTTTTATGGCCTAAGCTTAGGATAGGCCGTAAATACCTGATCAGTAGGGGGCTGATACACGGCCCCATCAGCTGTTCGGATCCACTTTCGGTGCCTGTTCTGTACACAACACAGGGCCGGAAGCAAAAGCTCCATCTGCTGTATAGCAGTCAGATGCCTTCACTGCAGCTCAGCTCCTACTGACTTCAATATGTGCTGAGATGCAGTGAAGGTGCCCGGCTAATACACAGTGGACAGAGCTTTCTGCTTCTGGCCCTGTATTGTGCACAGGACGGGCGCCAGAAGTGGCTCCGTACAGCTGATTGGTCCGGGGTCAGCCCCGTACAGATCAGGTATCTATGGCCTATCCTGAGGATAAACCATAACAAATTATGCCCGGACAACCCCTTTAATATAACCCCTAATGTACCACACTTTAAAGAGGTTGTCCAGTATAATTTTTTTTTCTTTTTTATAATTAGTCCGGGGGAGGTGAATCCCCCCTACCCCCCCCCCCCCCAAAAAAAAAAATCATACTCACCTGTACCCAGTGCCCTCCCAGCACGGTCTGGTCCTGCAGCTCCGCTGTCTTCCTTTTGCCGGAAGTCCTCACTGGCTGTGATGTCCCAGGTCCCTTCCCTTAGGCCGCTGATTGGCCTCAGGGGTCACGTGACATCACAGGTAGTCACGTGCAGAGGGAACTTTAGCTGGAAGAAAACAACAGAACTGCAGGACCGAACCGCGCTGGGAGACACTGGGGACAGGAGAGAAAGATTGGGGGGGTTTTTTTGTTTTGTTTTTTTCGCCTGCCTCGGCATAATTAAAAAAAAATAATGTTATCCTACACACCCCCTTTAATGTCCCCCAGGCTATTGGCCTCCATCACTGCCCCCCCCCAACAATATAATGGCCCCATCAATGGTCCCCATACAGTATAGGGGACCAGTGAAGGAGCCACTGTATGGAGTATATGCTCCACAGTGGCCCCCACCCAGTATTATATGCTCCACAGGGGCCCCCACACAGTATTATATGCTCCCAACAGCCCCCCCCTCCGCTTCGGTGCTGTTTTTATACTCTGGGGTCTCCTCAGACCCCAGAGTATAATAATCGGAGGCCCAGGGAAGGTGATTAAAAATAACAAACATTCATACTCACCTTGCCTTGGCTTTCCTGGGCATCCTCACTCCATCCTGCCGTCTTCAGCGTCTTCAGGCCCTCTTCCAACATCGCTGCTGAGGTCTGTGATTGGTCCTCAGCGGCCACGTGGGGGCGCACTGACGTCATTACGCGGCCGCGCCCCATGTGACCGCCAGGGCCTAATCACAGGCCTCAGTCACATCACGGAAGAGCGCGGGAGAGGACGCTGTGCCCAGGAGAGGTGAGAATATCTATTTATTATTTTCAGTCACCTCCCCTGTGTGCCCTGCCCTGCCATCTATTGGAAAGGGGCCTGCAATATGCCAGGGCCCCTTTCCAATAACAGTATGTATAGCGGTCCAGGCTCGGCCATCTCCAGCTGGCCACGGGCACCTTACCCTGCCAAGCCCGGTCGCGGTCGCAACCCCTGCGACTTTGATCGTTACACCACTGTTCAGGGGCCCGAATGGGATGGTCAGGATCCCGATCGGGCCCCTGACCAATGCATCTGCATTGGCAACATGAGGACTAATAGTCGGGGCCCACCGGTGGATTCACCGATTCTCCGGTGGGCCAGTCCAACCTTGTCTATATAGGTGTATAGAGGCCCATTTCAAGCAACAATTACTCCAGTGTTATAATGTACATTGTGTTTGCTAACTGTGTAAGAAGGCTAATGGATGTTTAGAAAACCCTTGTGCAAGTATGTTAGCACAGCTGAAAACAGTTTTGCTGGTTAGAGAAGCTATAAAACTGACCTTCCTTTGAGCTAGTTGAGAATCTAGAGCATTACATTTGTTGGTTCGATTAAACTCTCAAAATGGCCAGAAAAAGAGAATTTTCATGTGAAACTCGACAGTCTATTCTTGTTCTTAGAAATGAAGGCTATTCCATGCAAGAAATTGCCAAGAAACTGAAGATTTCCTACAACGGTGTGTACTACTCCCTTCAGAGGACAGCACAAACAGGCTCAAACCAGAGTAGAAAGAGAAGTGGGATGCCCCGCTGCACAACTGAGCAACAAGACAAGTACATTAGAGTCTCTAGTTTGAGAAATCGATGCCTCACAGGTCCTCAACTGGCAGCTTCATTAAATAGTACCCGCAAAATGCCAGTGTCAACGTCTACAGTGAAGAGGTGACTCAGGGATGCTGGCCTTCAGGGCAGAGTGGCCAAGAAAAAGCCATATTTGAGACTGGCTAATAAAAGGAAAAGATTAATATGGGCAAAAGAACACAGACATTGGACAGAGGAAGATTGGAAAAAAGTGTAATGGACAGACGAATCGAAGTTTGAGGTGTTTGGATCACACAGAAGAACATTTGTGAGATGCAGAACAACTAAAAAGATGCGGGAAGAGTGCCTGACGCCATCTGTCAAGCATGGTGGAGATAATGTGATGGTCTGGATTGCTTTGGTGCTGGTAAAGTTTGAGATTTGTACAAGGTAAAAGGGATTTTGAATAAGGAAGGCTATCACTCCATTTTGCAAAGCCATGCCATACCCTGTGGACAGCGCTTGATTGGAGCCAATTTCATCCTACAACAGGACAATGACCCAAAGCACACCTCCAAATTATGCAAGAACTATTTAGGGAAGAAGCAGGCAGCTGGTATTCTATCTGTAATGGAGTGGCCAGCGCAGTCACCAGATCTCAACCCCATTGAGCTGTTGTGGGAGCAGCTTGACCGTATGGTACGCAAAAAGTGTCTATCAAGCCAATCTAACTTGTGGGAGGGGCTTCTGGAAGTATGGGGTGAAATTTCTCCAGATTACCTCAGCAAATTAACAGCTAGAATGCCAAAGGTCTGCAATGCTGTAATTGCTGCAAATGGAGCATTCTTTGACGAAAGCAAAGTTTGAAGGAGAAAATTATTATTTCAAATAAAAAACATTATCTCTAACCTTGTCAATGTCTTGACTATATTTTCTATTCATTTTGCAACTCATTTGATATATAAAAGTGAGTTTTCATGGAAAACACAAAATTTTCTGGGTGACCCCAAACTTTTGAACAGTAGTGTATATCCTGCCAAACTAGTACTAGCTCTAAGATAGAACACTTACTTACTGCTACTACTGTTAGCTAGTGTTCTTCCCCAGCAAGACATACTGAACGGTACAGGAAACTTCACTGAGCAGAGGATATGCTTGCCAGTGTTTTCGGAAAAAGAAATTTGTTGAAGACAGAGTTTTAAATGGTGTCCTGTGCATTTAAGGGCAACATAATTTAAGGGCACCATATTCAGGAATTAGCTTGTATATTATTGCCTAATAAAGAAGACAATTTTATTTAATGTTCCCTTGCAGCAGCAGGTTGGTAGAGGTCTCTACAAAACTACTACTGATGCAGTGGTGGTTCAGTATTGTGTTATGGAGCACTATAATAACAAGTTGTAGCTTTTGGATATTATTTTAAGAATAGAGAAACTTGGGATGCTTAAAAAGTTCAGTAACTTTTGTACATTTGAAGTGCTAATTTTCTATGGAAGACTTTGATTGCACAACTAACTGTCACACTGCCTTCAAAAAAATGTAAAAATCAATTTACAGTATATATGATAGAACTAAAATAGGAATCAATTTACAAACTATTATGTTGAGATAATGAATCTACTAATTCTATGAGGAATATATGAGGGCAATAAAAGGCTTTTGTTATATTCTTTTGAGATGTCTTGGAAACTTAATCTAAATATATATTTATAACAGTCCCAAGACAGTATTTAGTTTTTGACTACTTTTTCAAGGGAAATCAGTTCATGTACTCTTGAGAATCTAATATTATTTTCTGTACAATGTAGCCCAATTATACAAATACCTTCTGAAAATAAAAACCAATGCCTGTTTCAGGAACTTATTTCAGTGACCTATTTGTTCATCAAAAACTTAATCTATGAAAACTTAAGCAGCTTTAAGACACTGTCAATACAGTATGTGAATAAAGAAGTTTAATTTAATGTTTGTCTGGTTTAGAAAATCCATTTTCAAATACTCTACCCTATTTAAAAAATTCTGTTTAATGCATAGGATTGTTCCATTTAGGGCTTTCATTTATCAACAGAAGTTTGAAGTATCAGTAAAGAACAACATTCCCTTTAAAGGACATAACATATCCATAAATTTAATAGCGATCCCAATTATTTTATAAGGCTAAGGCCACACGTTGCAAAAATGCAGCATTTTTGACTGTTGTTGAAATTCAGGAGAAAAGAAAACACTGCATTACAATACCAGCAAAGTGAAATTTTGTTTAATCTCATCCACAAATTGCAAAAAAAAGCCGCAGAAAGGCTGCGTTTCTGAAAATCACAGCATGTTAATTTTACTGTGGAATTGCAAGCTTTTTCCCTATAGATTTAAAAGGGAAATAAAAATTGCAGAGGAAAACTCAGTGAAAAACTGCGTAAAAAAGCTCAACGTGTTTTTGTTGTGATTTGCTACATGGGACCTTAGATTATACAGTGGGGAAAAAAAAGTATTTAGTCAGCCACCAATTGTGCAAGTTCTCCCACTTAAAAAGATGAGAGAGGCCTGTAATTGAGATCATAGGTAGACCTCAACTATGAGAGACAAAATGAGAAAACATATCTAGAAAATCACATTGTCTGATTTTTTAAGAATTTATTTGCAAATTATGGTGGAAAATAAGTATTTGGTCAATAACAAAAGTTCATATCAATAATTTGTTATATATCCTTTGTTGGCAATGACAGAGGTCAAACGTTTTCTGTAAGTCTTCACAAGGTTGGCACACACTGTTGCTGGTATGTTGGCCCATTCCTCCATGCAGATCTCCTCTAGAGCAGTGATGTTTTGGGGCTGTCGCTGGGCAACACGGACTTTCAACTCACTCCAAAGGTTTTCTATGGGGTTAAGCTCTGGAGACTGGCTAGGCCACTCCAGGACCTTGAAATGCTTCTTACGAAGCCACTCCTTCATTGCCCTGGCAGTGTGCTTGGGATCACTGTCATGCTGAAAGACCCAGCCACGTTTCATCTTCAATGTCCTTGCTGATGGAAGGAGGTTTGCACTCAAAATCTCACGATACATGGCCCCATTCATTCTTTCATGTACACAGATCAGTCGTCCTGGTCCCTTTGCAGAGAAACAGCCCCAAAGCATGATGTTGCCACCCCCATACTTCACAGTAGGTATGGTGTTCTTTGGATGCAACTCAGCATTCACTCTCCTTCAAACACGACGACTTGTGTTTCTACCAAATAGTTCTGCTTTGGTTTCATCTGACCACATGACATTCTCCCAATGCTCTTCTGGAACATCCAAATGCTCTCTAGAAAACTTCAGATGGGCCCGGGTATGTATTGACTTAAGTAGGGCGACACGTCTGGAACTGCAGGATCTGAGTCCCTGGCGGCGTAGTGTGTTACTGACAGTGCCTTTGTTATGTTAGTCCCAGCTTTTGTGATCATTTTGACCCCACGGGGTGAGATCTTGAGTGGAGCCCCTGATCGAGGGAGATTATCAGTGGTCTTGTATGTCTTCCATTTTCTAATTATTGCTCCCACAGTTGATTTCATCACGCCAAGCTGCTTGCCTAGTGCAGATTCAGTCTTCCCAGCCTGGTGCAGGTCTACAATTTTGATTCTGGTGTCCTTCCACAGCTCTTTGGTCTTCACCATAGTGGAGTTTGGAGTGTGACTGTTTGAGGTTGTGGACAGGTGTCTTTTATACTGATAACAATTTCAAACAGGTGCCATTACTACAGGTAATGAGTGGAGGACAGAGGAGCCTCTTAAAGAAGAAGTTACAGGTCTGTGAGAGCCAGAAATCTTGCTTGTTTGTAGGTGACCAAATACTTATTTTCCGCCATAATTTGCAAATAAATTCTTAAAAAAAATCAGACAATGTAATTTTCTGGATTTTTTTTTCTCATTTTGTCTCTCATAGTTGAGGTCTACCTATGATGTCAATTACAGGCCTCTCTCATCTTTTAAAGTGGGAGAACTTGCACAATTTGTGGCTGACTAAATACTTTTTTTCCCCACTGTAGCTGTTTTTCGCTTGTGGTCACATTACAGGAAAATTATACACTTGCTTCAAGGTTTCTCCATTTCTCACAGAAAATAAATGGTTTCAAACGATAACACTTAACTTTTAATATTTAAATATAAAAAATACACAAAGGACGTCCACTAATCTACTAAAAGACAGATCAATGTGGTCTGTGCCTGCCTATTCAAAGTTTATTCAGGATTTAATGTTAGACAGTATTCACACTCTCCAACTTTCCACTGGACCTAGGGTGTAATTAGATACTTTCACCACCCTTAGACTAAGGTTATAGTGTCACGGCTGCATCATACAACAGGTCAGTATTATAGTATATAATATGGACACTATAACCTTAGTCTAAGGGTGGTGAAAGTATCTAATTACACCCTAGGTCCAGTGGAAAGTTGGAGAGTGTGAATACTGTCTAACATTAAATCCTGAATAAACTTTGAATAGGCAGGCACAGACCACATTGATTTGTCTTTTAGTAGATTAGTGGACGTCCTTTGTGTATTTTTTATATTTAAATATTAAAAGTTAAGTGTTATCGTTTGAAACCATTTATTTTCTGTGAGATATGAAGTAATAGGGAATGGTGTAGAACCCGCTGTGAGAAGGTTTCTCCATTGTTTAGTAGTGGAAGTCCTTGTGATCAGGTAATCATCAAAGGGATAGCGTTATGATTCATTTGTTTTCATACTGTGCAAAACAGAATAAAGCAAGTGGCAAGGTCTCAGGAACAATAAATATCAACCACTTCCCAAGATAAGCCATAGTATGGTGACTGTTGTGTCTTTAAATATGGTCCCCACTCAAAAGCAGTTTCCAGGTCTCCCGCGGTAATGCCCGCAATCAGAGAGGACTATTTATGTGCTACCCCTCAGAGTCATTCACCCTCCCCTTTACTATCCATTGCCAGTCATCTCCCATGCTGCAAGATCACAGGAGCTGTCCAGTCACTATGTCAGTTGGGAGCCTTCTGATGGCATCCAGGTCTGCCATAGTAATATAACTATTAAAGATTGCCTGATGACAGATTCAAGTCCCTAGGGGACAAAATATAATAATAAGAAAAAATTAGTAATAAGTATTTTTATTATTACCTTTGTGTTACATGTTGGCAAACTTACAGTGGCTTGTAAAAGTATTCATACCTCTTGAAATTTTTCACATGTTGTCACCTTATAACCACAAACTTAAATGTATTTTATTGAGATTTTAAATGATAGACCAACACAAAGTAGCACATAATTATGAAGTGGAATGAAAATGATACATGGTTTTCAAAATTTTAATCAAATAAAATCTGAAAAGTGTGAAGTGCAAAAGTATTCAGCCCCCCTGTACTCTGATACCCCTGAATAAAATCCAGTGCAATCAATTGCCTTCAGAAGTCACTTAGTTAATTGAGTCCAGCTGTGTGTAATTTAGTCTCAGTATAAATACACCTGTTCTGTGAAGGCCTCAGTGGTTTGTTAGAGAACACTAGTGAACAAACAGCATGAAAAGCAAGGAACCCACCAGACAGGTCAAAGTTAAAGTTGTGGAGAAGTTTAAAGCAGGGTTAGGTTATAAAAACATATCCCAAGCTTTGAGCATCCCAAGGAGCACTGTTCAATCCATCATCCAAAAATGGAAAAAGTATTCTACAACTGCAAACCTACCAAGACATGGCCATCCACCTAAACTAACAGATCGAACAAAGAGAGCACTGGTCAGAGAAGCAGCCAAGAGGCCCATGGTCACTCTGGAGGAGCTGCAGAAATCCACAACTCAGGTGGGAGAATCTGTCCACAGGACAACTATAAGTTGTGTACTCCACAAATATCCCCTTTATGGAAGAGTGGCAAGAAGAAAACTATTGTTGAAAGAAATAAATAAGAAGTGCCGTTTGCCACACTGCTCATCACCCTGAACACACCATCCCTACTGTGAAACATGGCGGTGGCAGGATCATGTTGTGGGGATGCTTTTCTTCAGCAGGAACAGAGAAGCTGGTCAAAGTTGATGGGAAGATAGATGGAGTTAAATACAGGGCAATCCTGGAAGAAAACCTGTTGGACGTTGCAAAAGACTTGAGACTGGGAAGGAAATTCACCTTCCAGCAACACAGTTATCTTAGCCAGAGCGACAGCAGAATGGTTTAGATCAAAGAATATTCATGTGTTAGAATGGCTCAGTTAAAGTCCAGACCTAAATCCCATTGAGCATCTGTGGCAGAACATGAAAATTGCTGTTCACAGACACTCTCCATCCAATTGGCTGAGCTTGAGCTATTTTTCAAAGAATAATGGGCAAAAATCTCAGTCTCTAGATGTGCAAAGCTGGTAGAGACATATCCTAAAAGACTTGCAGCTGTAATTGCAGCGAAAGGTGACTATACAAAGTATTGATATAGGGGGGCTGAATACTTTTGCACATCACACTTTTAACGTTTTTAACTTATTAAAATTTGGAAAACCATGTATCATTTTCATTCCACTTCACAACTATCTTGTTAGGGTCTTGCCAAACGTAGCAATACCCTGACACTACTGCAGGGGTCTGGGAGGAAGGACAGAGACAAGTGAGCCCTAATCTCACCCCAGCCACTGTCCCTTCCTATTGCCTCAGTTACCCTAAACGGTAAAAGGACAACCTGAAGACAAGCCTTATACTGGGTATGTGACACACAGAACAGGACAAGACAAAAACGACAAAAAGAGAGGTCAGGAAGCCAAGGGGTCGGTAACAAACGAGCAAAGCAGTACAAAATCACAATCCAAGAGAATAGTCAAAAGGCAAGCCAGAGGTCAGAGAAATAGTACAGTAAATATAAAGGGCACAAAGAGAGCAGGCAAAGTCAGAGCAATAACCGGCGACCATATGAGGGCTGACAACCTGTTTATAGAAAGTCTGGGACCAGCCCCAGACCTGATAGGTACACAGCCTGTCAATCACACAGGCCAAGAAGAGATTAACTCCATGAAGTCCAAAGAGAAATGCTCAGAACACGGGTGTGGCCAGAAATCCATTAAATTGTCTAGGACCATGTTCAGACTGAGCAACAAGAAACCTACACAAAGAACCAAACTGAACACGCCTCCTTCGCCACAGCATGTGAGCGGAGGGTGGCGCCGAGACCCGAACAGGCAGAGACGTTACAGTACCCCCCCTTTAAGAGGGGCCACCGGACCCTCACCAGATAAACCAGTTTTACTGTAGTAGGACCCAGTACTTTTTCTGCCTTAAATTCGGGGTCTTTTTGCACAACCACAGACACTGGTGGGCCAGGCAAACATTTTTTATTCACCTGGTGTTTCCACCTTTAGCAGCCGAAACAGTCTCCTCAGTAACACAATTTAAAGTGTGCAGAGCAGTCATATCAGCAAATACCTGGTTGCCTGAGTGGTTCTTCTGATTACCGCTCAGGCACTGAAGTTTTTCTGCTGGTCTGCGAGGTCTGGTCGAGCAGTCACGGATGAAATGACCGGAAGAACCACAGTACAGGCAGAGGTTGTTCCTGAGACGATGCTCTTGTCGCACCTTGGCGTCCATAACTCCCAGTTGCATGGGTTCCTCACCAGGAGTCATGGGAGAAATAACAGGTTTCTCAGGAGAGAGTGAGGGAGAGACAGAAAACTTGGAAGAAGCAGACCCTTTAACATTTTCCCGGATCCTACGGTCAATACAGACAGCCAAAGTCATGGCCTGCTCAAGAGTGGGAGGATCTGGGTGACCAACCCAGACCTCCGTAACACGGTCACATAGGCCTTGTTTAAAGTGGGCCTTTAGAGCTGACTCACACCAACCTGCAGTCACGCTGCACTTGCGGAATTCTGCGCAATATTCCTCAGCAGAGCATTTGCCCTGCAGCATGGTGAGGAGTTGTGATTCCGCAAGCCCAATGTGGTCTGGCTCAGCATATTATATAGACCACAAAGACAAAAAAATTTTTCAAAGTTAATCCACTCCTCAGCCCCTGGAGGGAGTTTAAGGGCCCAAGCTTGTGGATCCTCCTGTAGGAGGGATATAACTACTCCCACCATTTGGGACTGGGATGCATGTGGATTAATCCAGAAATACAAGCGACAAGACTCCCGGAAAGTCTCAAATTTTTCACGATCCCCTGAAAAACGGTTGGGGAGTAGCATCTTAACCCTAAAAGGGGCAGAAACAACTGGGGATGCTGCAGCGGCATCAGTAAGGGTCTGCAACTGTTTAGCAAGCTCAGCTACCAGGCCTGCCAAACCTTCCAACTTGGCCACAAGGCCCTGAATAGGATCCATACTGATCCTATGGGAAGAAATGGCAGAATGTTATGGGCCAGTTATTCTGTTAGGGTCTTGCCAAACGTAGCAATACCCTGACACTACTGCAGGGGTCTGGAAGGAAGGACAGAGACAAGTGAGCCCTAATCTCACCCCAGCCAATGTCCCTTCCTATTGCCTCAGTTACCCTAAACGGTAAAAGGACAACCTGAAGACAAGCCCTATACTGTGTAAGTGACACACAGAACAGACCAAGACAAAAACGACAAAAAGAGAGGTCAGGAAGCCAAGGGGTCGGTAACAAACGAGCAAAGCAGTACAAAATCACAATCCAAGAGAATAGTCAAAAGGCAAGCCAGAGGTCAGAGAAATAGTACAGTAAATATCAAGGGCACAAATTGAGCAGGCAAAATCAGAGCAATAACCAGCGACCATGTGAGGGCTGACAACCTGTTTATGGAAAGTCTGGGACCAGCCCCAGACCTGATAGGTACACAGGCTGTCAATCACACAGGCCTGGAAGAGATTAACTCCATGAAGTCCAGAGAGTAATGCTCAGAACACGGGTGTGGCCGGAAATCCATTAAATTGTCTAGGACCATGTTCAGACTGAGCAACAAGAAACCTACACAAAGAACCAAACTGAACACGCCTCCTTCTGCACAGCATGCGAGCGGAGGGTGGCGCCGAGACCCGAACAGGCAGAGACGTTACATATCTGCTACATTGTTGATGTAGCACTTAAAATCTCAATAAAATACATTTAAGTTTGTGGTTGTAAGGTATCAAAATGTGAAAAAGTTCAAGGGTTATGAATACTTTTGCAAGCCACTGTATATAATGTTCCTGAATAATGTTGTAAGAGAGCATTGGTACTAAGCATAATAGAAATATTATGTTTATTACAATATTTTTCTGTTTTTATTTGAAAACTTGTATTTGTTTTCAGTTTGGAAAAATGATATACCATACCATGTAGTATTTAAATTTTGTGTTACTTTTTTAGATTCTACAGTACAGACCAAAAGTTTGGACACACCTTCTCATTCCAAGAGTTTTCTGTATTTTCATGACTATAAAAATTGTAGATTCACACTGAAGGCATCAAAACTATGAATTAACACATGTGGAATTATATACTTAACAAAAAAGTGTGAAACAACTGAAAATATGTCTTATATTCTAGGTTCTTCAAAGTAGCCACCTTTTGCTTTGATTACTGCTTTGCACACTCTTGGCATTCTCTTGATGAGCTTCAAGAGGTAGTCACCTGAAATGGTTTTCACTTCACAGGTGTGCCCTGTCAGGTTTAATAAGTGGGATTTCTTGCCTTATAAATGGGGTTGGGACCATCAGTTGTGTTGTTCAGAAGTCGGGTGGATACACAGCTGATAGTCCTACTGAATGGAGTGTTAGAATTTGTATTATGGCAATTAAAAAGCAGCTAAGTAAAGAAAAACGAGTGGCCATCATTACTTTAAGAAATGAAGGTCAGTCAGTCCGAAAAATTGGGAAAACTTTGAAAGTGTCCCCAAGTGCAGTAGTCAAAACCATCAAGCGCTACAAAGAAACTGGTTCACATGAGGACCGCCCCAGGAAAGGAAGACCAAGAGTCACCTCTGCTGCGGAGGATAAGTTCATCCGAGTCACCAGCCTCAGAAATCGCAGGTTAACAGCAGCTCAGATTAGAGACCAGGTCAATGCCACACAGAGTTCTAGCAGCAGACACATCTCTACAACAACTGTTAAGAGGAGACTGTGTGCAGCAGGCCTTCATGGTAAAATAGCTGCTAGGAAACCACTGCTAAGGACAGGCAACAA
This sequence comes from Leptodactylus fallax, assembly GCA_947044405.1. NCBI lineage: Eukaryota > Metazoa > Chordata > Amphibia > Anura > Leptodactylidae > Leptodactylus > Leptodactylus fallax. The sequence goes on along the minus strand of CAMRHE010000011.1, from coordinate 2,766,457 downwards.
GCACAAGAGACTTGTTTGGGCTAAAGAACACAAGGAATGGACATTAGACCTGTGGAAATCTGTGCTTTGGTCTGATGAGTCCAAATTTGAGATCTTTGGTTCCAACCACCGTGTCTTTGTGCGACGCAGAAAAGGTGAACGAATGGACTCTACATGCCTGGTTCCCACCGTGAAGCATGGAGGAGGAGGTGTGATGGTGTGGGGGTGCTTTGCTGGTGACACTGTTGGGGATTTATTCAAAATTGAAGGAATACTGAACCAGCATGGTTACCACAGCATCTTGCAGCGGCATGCTATTCCATCCGGTTTACGTTTAGTTGGACCATCATTTATTTTTCAACAGGACAATGACCCCAAACACACCTCCAGACTGTGTAAGGGCTATTTGACCAAGAAGGAGAGTGATGGGGTGCTACGCCAGATGACCTGGCCTCCACAGTCACCAGACCTGAACCCAATCGAGATGGTTTGGGGTGAGCTGGACCGCAGAGTGAAGGCAAAAGGGCCAACAAGTGCTAAGCATCTCTGGGAACTCCTTCAAGACTGTTGGAAGACCATTTCAGGTGACTACCTCTTGAAGCTCATCAAGAGAATGCCAAGAGTGTGCAAAGCAGTAATCAAAGCAAAAGGTGGCTCCTTTGAAGAACCTAGAATATAAGACATATTTTCAGTTGTTTCACACTTTTTTGTTAAGCATATAATTCCACATGTGTTAATTCATAGTTTTGATGCCTTCAGTGTGAATCTACAATTTTTATAGTCATGAAAATACAGAAAACTCTTGGAATGAGAAGGTGTGTCCAAACTTTTGGTCTGTGCTGTATATTATTAACAACTTACATTTGAATTTACACTTTGCTTTACATCTTTTTCATGATCAAAAAATAACATGTAGCTATTTGTTAAAATCTAGAAAAAGCTCCTTTTAGTAGGAAGTGTTGAAAGCCTTTTGCTTTTCATTGTCATTTTTACTGAGTTAACCCCTTATCAACATCCACGTACTATTACGTGGATTGGCACTTTAAACATACTGGTTCTCCATTACATTACACACAGGTGATGCAGCTGCAATGACCAAAATCAGAGTCCTCTCTGATTGCAGGCATTAACCCTTCTTAACACCGTGGTCAAATGTGACCAAGGCATTGGATCATCAGTGGCAAGTGGGAGCCACCATGTTTAAGGGCATCACCTTCCCCTGGAACAAGATCCTGGGGCAGCGACCTGTAGTTATGACAGCCAATCTATTGAAGGCTCCCCGGCATGTCTTCTATGCATCTCTATGCTTATGGCAGCCTGTAATAGAGGTGAATGGATTTTACAATTTACTGCGAAGCATTAATATTGTAGTATACTGTAGTGGTTCAATTCCCCTAGCGTATCTAAAAAATATATATATGGTTTAAAAATATATAAAAATATATAAAATTATATTAAAAAAGTTAAAATCAACACCATTTCCCTAGATCCCAAATAAAATTAAACAAACAAAAAAAAACATATAACATTAGGTATACCTACATCCAAAAATGCCCAAACTACAAACATAGCGGGAAACAATTGAAATGGCTAAGCCACTGTTTTTTCGCATTTCAACTCTCAAAAGATGTTCAAAACATCAGACATTCCCCAAAATGGTATAAATGAAAAGTACGACTGGCCCCACAAAAAACATGCCTTACATAGCCTCATTTACAAAAATATAAAAAAGTTAAGGTATTGCCATAATCATAACGGCCCACAGAATATAGGTAGCAAGTCATTTTGGCTGCACAGTGAACACAGTAAAAACAATCATAAGAAAATGGTGCAAATGCAATTTTATTCTAATTCCACCCCATTCTGATTTTTTTTGAAGCTTCCCAGTACATCCTACAAACTATTAAATGGTACCAGTATGAAGTAAAATATATTGCTCATCGTACAGCTCTGTGAATGGAAAATTAAAAAAAATTCTGGCATTTAGAAGGTGCAGAGTAAAAAACAAAAGTAAAAAAATGAAAAAGGAAGGATTTAACATTTGCTTTTGCAATAGATATTCAGAAATGCAGACCATAAAGCAGGTACAGTTGTATTTTGTTCCTACTTTTTATTTTAACTAGACTGTCAGTTAAAAAAAAAGGTTTCCAAACTATGAGGATGGTCAAAAGCTAAGTTTATATAAAGCTGTGAAAGCAAATAAGTTCATTCAGACAATCTGGTCAGTGAGAGAGAAGAGTCCTCACTTCTAGAGGACCAAGAGTCTTTAGATTGAAGCTAAATCAAAATTTCTTTATTGAGAAAACAGCTAAGCTCGTTCAGACAATCCTGTCATAGCATCAGGAAAAGATGAATAGAAACACCACATTTAGGATCCAAGGGCTTTCACATTGAATGATACTTTCAGCTCTTACAGTACAGTCTTACAGTATTCCGTCCCTTGAACTTTTCAACCTTTTGCCACATTTCAGGCTTCAAACATAAAGATATAAAATTTGTATTTTTTGGTGAAGAATCAACAACAAGTGGGACACAATTGTGAAGTGGAACGAAATTTATTGGTTATTTTAAACTTTTGTAAAAAATAAAAAAACTGAAAAGTGGGGCGTGCAATATTATTCGGCCCCCTTTACTTTCAGTGCAGCAAACTCACTCCAGAAGTTCAGTGAGGATCTCTGAATGATCCAATGTTGTCCTAAATGACTGATGATGATAAATATAATCCACCTGTGTGTAATCAAGTCTCTGTATAAATGCACCTGCTCTGTCATAGTCTCAGGGTTCTGTTTAAAGGGCAGAGAGCATCATGAAGAACAAGGAACACACCAGGCAGGTCCGTGATACTGTTGTGGAGAAGTTTAAAGCCAGATTTGGATACAAAAAGATTTCCCAAACTTTAAACATTCCAAGGAGCACTGTGCAAGCAATCATATTGAAATGGAAGGAGTATCAGACTACTGCAAATCTACTCTAAACTTTCATCTCAAACAAAGAGAAGACTGATCAGAGATGCAGCCAAGAGGCCCATGATCACTCTGGATGAACTGCAGAGATCTACAGCTGAGGCGGGAGAGTCTGTCCATAGGACAACAATCAGTCGTACACTGCACAAATCTGGCCTTTATGGAAGAGTGGCAAGAAGAAAGCCATTTCTCAAAGATATCCATAAAAAGTCTTGTTTAAAATTTGCCACAAGCCACCTGGGAGACACAGCAAATATGTGGAAGGTCTCTGGTCAGATGAAACCAAAATCGAACTTTTTGGCCACAATGCAAAACGATATGTTTGGCGTAAAAGCAACAGAGCTCATCACCCTGAACACACCATCCCCACTGTCAAACATGGTGGTGGCAGCATCATGGTTTGGGCCTGCTTTTCTTCAACAGGGACAGGGAAGATGGTTAAAATTGATGGGAAGATGGATGGAGCCAAATACAGGACCATTCTGGAAGAAAACCTGTTGGAGTCTGCAAAAGAGCTGAGACTGGGATGTAGATTTATCTTCCAACAAGACAATGATCCCAAACATAAAGCAAAATCTACAATGGAATGGTTCACAAATAAACGTATCCAGGTGTTAGAATGGCCAAGTCAAAGTCCAGACCTGAATCCAATCGAGAATCTGTTGAAAGAGCTGAAAACTGCTGTTCACAAATGCTCTCCATCTAACCTCACTGAGCTCGAGCTGTTTTCCAAGGAAGAATGGGCAAGAATTTCAGTCTCTCGATGTGCAAAACTGATAGAGACATACCCCAAGCGACTTGCAGCTGTAATCGCAGCAAAAGGTGGCGCTACAAAGTATTAACTTAAGGGGGCCGAATAATTTGGCACACCCCACTTTTCAGTTTTTTATTTTTTACAAAAGTTTAAAATATCCAATAAATTTCATTCCACTTTACGATTGTGTCCCACATGTTGTTGATTCTTCACCAAAAAATTAAAATTTTATATCCTTATTTTTGAAGCCTGAAATGTGGCAAAAGGCTGAAAAGTTCAAGGGGGCCAAATACTTTCGCAAGGCACTGTATGTCTATTTAATAGAATACCCTGGTTATGGGAGCTAGGGATTTGTCTGACTAGTTCCTCGAAAGCAAATGTGGCCATAGCCAAACCATCTATAAAGACCATGGTAACACCAGAGAATGGTTCTGATTTATTAAGCCTTCATCGAAAGACATCAAGTCTCTTGTAAACTCAGTCCTCAGACATGGTGTGAGCCTTTACCCAAGTTAAAGTTGCAAACCTAATTCAAAAAAAAATTCTAACGCTGTGTAAAATGTAAAGTAAATAAGAATGCAATTATATAGAAACCTTATATAACCATATTTTATTTACAGTAAAACATAGAACACATATCAGAAGTTGAAAGTTAGACATTTTTCCATTTCATATGCAGCTCAGTATGGATAGTGCCTTTCGAAATGTGTAAGCTGCCCATGCCAAATGATATACTTGATGTGCACAAACAACCACAAATACTGACTAAGCATGTGGCATCTTGCATGCACCAAAACAATTATATTAACTAAGGCTGTCCGCCGAAACCCATAAGCAGTAGCTTCAGTTCCTTGCTGATGTCATTTTAATGGTGTGAATAAAGGCAAAGTTTTATATGGAAACCGCTCCATGCTGGAAATTATTGTTTTTGGATTAAAACAAATATAGTCACCTAATAGAGTGAAGTCAATAGAAAATCGAAGAACTTCATTTTTTTTCAATAAAGGGTGGTGTATGGCTGCAAGGCCTTTTCTTGTGTAATATCTGCCTCCCTTTCATATCCATTTCTCTCCCCCTTCTCCTCTACATCACTTGTCACCACTCTTTCTTGGTGTGCCATGTGTTGGTTTCTTTTTTGTCAGTTGTCGACCAACTGTTTGCAGCTCAACATGTAGCATACAACAATACAGACAGGCATAGACAAACATTGAACAGCCAAGGACCCATCATTCACTTCTGTCAGCATTCACACACACAAATTTGCACTGAAACTCCAGACAAAAGAAAAATCACAGAAATGTAAAAAAATAAATGAACATTATTCAAGTGAAAAAAAAATGTCAGTAGTAAAGCAAAATTATCTCTGGGTTACCAAATTGCATTCTTCACTTCTACAAATAAAGGATTGTTCACATTTCTCATCTAGCTAAACATTTAGGGAAAAGGTAAATGGGAGGCCAGTTTCTTCACACTGATTTTATGCAGCTGTAAAATAAAATATAACAATGACTACATAGAGATGAGCGAACCTCTCAAGATTCAATTAGTTTTGGGTTCGGGTGACTTGGGTCCCAGAACTACAAGTACTACAGTACTACAGGCTTGTTGTTATTTGGAAGACAAATTTGTGGCTGTGTGCCACTTAAGAAGTGATGAAGAACTGGCTTTTCAGAAAAAAACCCACCAAAAATTATTCCTTAATGGGAGCAGATTGCCACACCAATATTTCCTTGGTATTGGAAGAAGCAATGATGAGGTTGTTTGTTTTATTTTCTTCTTACTATGCCAACAGAGTAGCAGTGGCAAGTGACACTGGCAGCTATAGAATTTGAAGATAAGTTTGTGGTACACTGTCAGCGTACCTGCCACTTGAAAAGAGAAGTGGTAAAGAATTGACTTAATAAAAAAGCCACCAGAAAGTGTCCCTTTATGGCAGCAGATACAGCAAAAATTGAAACAGAAAAATTTGTGACACACTATTATCAGAGTGCCTGGCCTGCCAGCTGAAAAACCGAGAACATACTATATAATGGAGTGGATTCTATGACAGTGTGAAAAGCATTTGGGAAGCAGAAAAGATTGTCCTGTTACTTATCCCTGTATGAGAGCACATGCCACATCAAAATCATGTTGGTGGAGTGACAATTTAGAGAGTTTCAAGAAAAATTGGGGTACACTATCATCGTAACTGATCTGCCAGCTGAAAAATCTAGAAAATGATTCTATGACCCTGAGAACAACATTTGGGAGGCAGAAAAGAACCTGGATTATCCTTCTAGTTATCCCTCTATGGGAGCACACGCCACATCATCATGTTGGTGGAGTGGGAATTTACAAAATTTAAAGAAAAATTTAGGGTACACTATCTTAAAAAGCTGGACTATCTTCCAAAACTGATCATCATGACTGATGTAGAAATTGTTCTTCTCACAGACCAGTTATCCACTCCATTGTGTCTATGGTATGCTGCATGCGGTAATCATTCACCATATACTCCAGCTAAAACTGGCGCTCTTGCATGTGCCACAGTGCCACTCAATGTGTAAGCAACGCCTTGCCCTGGTTAAATTAGTGGTGGGAGATGGTGGGAGGAGGTGGATGGATCCTGCCTGGTGTTTAAATATTACCTGCCCTGCACCCATGATGTGATGTCACTAGTAGTACTAGAAAGCACAAGGCCTTGCTGCATTTCTAGACTGTGGTCTCTGCTGCTCAAAACTGTGGGCCACGACAGCTATGTATTGTCGACCAACAGCAGATAGTTCAAAATCTGCTATTTCAGAAGTCTACATTGTAATGTGTATGGCCAGCTTTTAGTGTATGACCCATGTTTAGCCTTAGGGTCTCCACCCACCCATCTTCCCCAACTTTTGAGTTTATGAACTATGGCTAAGGACCCACGTAGCAAGATGCAGCAAAAATAAAGCTGCAGAAAAAAAAATCACGTTTTTTTCCACATCGTTTTTCACAGAAAGTTTTCCTTTGAAAAGAAGAGTTGAAAAAAAAGAGTTTGAAGAGTTTACCTCTGCAGACTATATGCCCCTATTTTACCTATATGGAAAATGCCAGTGTTTCCTTGGGTGTAATTGAGATGATTTTCCACTGCAGATTTTTTTCTGTAACGTGTAGATGGGATTAGCCAGAATCGCGTCCACTTTGCAGGTAATGTAAAATGCAGCGTTTTTGCAATGTGGGGCTTCAGTCAATAGGAGTTTTTCACTAATCCGTTATGTAATTATAGGATTTACATACCTTATTTATTTTGCATTGACTTTTTATATTCATATTGTAATTTCTTTTCAATATTTGACATTAATTTTATTTGTTCATAAGTAAAGGGTTTTTTATTGGCTCATCTGTATGGGATTTTACACCCAGTGAATAGTGTTATATGATTATTTATTAATTACTTATTTATTTATTTATTTATTTATTTATGCATGCATGCATGCATGTATGTATGTATTTACGGGACTTATATTGTCTAGCCACAGAGTACTGACCACCTAGAATTGTTGAGTGTGGTTCAGGGTCTTTTTCTGTGTTTTTTATCATTTGTGAGTCCTGGATTATGTATGAAATAAAGATCCTTTCATATTAGGTATGTGGTTTTTTTCATATACCATAATATGTTATGTCATTTTATTTTATGTGATGCTATTTACCATCAACAATTACTTATACTGTTTGTACAGTTTATGCCTTAAAAAGTATGTTGCATTATGCTTTGGGTAGATTATGCTTCAATTATTCACTATATATATAGTATATTGTATATATGTTATGTTAATGTGACATGAACAGATTTTCAAAGGACTAATGACTGACATGTGACTGATCTGGGATTGACAGACATGAATCCATCATGACAGATGTGACATCAGCACTTAGTAAATGCCCCTTGGGTCATAGAAATACTTCAGACAGTTTTTCCTGGCAAGCTATAGTGGAATCTGAGGTACCACTTATAGGGAGTGATAATTCCTTAATTTAAAGACAAGTGTAATTCCAGAGATGACTAGGAAACTGCAACTGCATATAAGGGAGTGAGCCATGGTTTCTAAGTTGAAATAGTCCATGTGGACGTGCTCAGAGTTTTGTTTGATCCTGTTCAATAAACCTGTTTGCCTCTTACAAGACTCTGTAACCATATACTAGTTGCTTCAATTAAGAACTTTGTAAACATCAAACACATTGCCCCCGTTCGTTACTACATCTTGTGCTATCGAGACATATATCATTAATGCACCATATATCACCATAGGACAGGTTTGATTACCTAACACCTGTCTGCCCAGAATGCCACATTTGTTCTTCCTGAAAATAGATTATCTTTATACCATAACGTGAGAATTACTTTTACCTGGTCATAAATCCCAAGGTCTCAAATAACATCTAACATTTTATTTTCTCTCCTGCTTTGAGCAGCAAGTCCAAAATGCGCTCTGAGCTCTATTCGCATCAATAGCAACCATCATAGTTAGATGAAGTACAGAACTCAGCAAGTCATTTTAAACTTGGCTACATCTGTACACAGATTCTGATACAAGAACCTCAGAATTCAATTGGTACTGTTCATCCCTGCATAAAAAGATAAATTGTATTCAAAATAGCTCAGAGAAAAAAAAATATTTTAATGATCACTAGCTAGTGTAAATAAGGCGTTAATGGGTTTGTATTTAGGTTTAGTTCCTATGGCAGCCATAGCTGTAAATACAGGCCTGAAAACATGCAGACACTGCTTACCTATGCAGACCAGAATTGAGAGTGAAGATTGAAGGATTATGTTGAGTTACAGTGAGTCATTGTCATCTGTGGCTCAAAGAACTAAGTGGCATATCACACTGTGTTTCAAATTGCAATTCCAAGCTAAATTTTTAATCTACGTTTGAGTGTATTTTCAAGTGCCATTTTTGGGGTAATTTTTTCAGTGGTTTGGCTGGAATTTTTTGGTGGAAATGTGGCGTCCCTGCTGGTGGCTTATCATCAAGATCTACTGGCTCCTATTATCAGTTTGTAGATCACAATCCAGTGTGTTTAGTAGCACTTTAAACATAAGCTGCTCAGATGATGTTTAAAGAACAATTTATCATATTTATTTAGCTATGAATAGTAGTAAAGATACATCATTATGTAAGTTAAACTAATAATTCGTTGATCAGATCTTGTTCCTTGAATGAAGCATGTAACTAAGTCTCTTACATATTGGCAAATGTCTTCTCTAATTCCAGATATGATAGCGACTGTTGGTTTAGGCATTGAATTTTAATTGATATGTAGTAAACTAAATATTGAGAGCCTGGTTGATGAACCAGTATTCTCCCAGTTTTTCAAATTTGCATAAAGGACTGTTTAGGAGAAAGGAAGATTGGGGGCTTGTAATCTTTTCATTCAAATTATGTCCTTCCATGAACAAATATAATAGGATAGGACTAGGAAATGCATTGAAAAGAAAGTCTGGATCTGCCAGGTTTGTTGGGCAGCCAGAGGCTTGGAGGAGGGCTTTGTCTACCTTCCTGAATTTTTTCTCTTAAAGGTTTTTGTAGTTACATTGTACATGCATTCACTGTTAGTGCAGTCCTGTCAATGTAGCACTGGCTTAAAGAGTATATCCTCTGCTTTTATCTGTCTTTTATTTAGAATGGCATGTCATCTTGTAATCCCTAGTTTATATTATTGTTTGAATTAATTGTTCAATTATTTTTAAATGTTACAGAACATAAAGATAGTATATGGAAAAATATGTCTTAAAAAGAAGCACAGCTTTAAGCTGTTAAAACAGAGTTTGATTCATATGCTTTGGTAAATTGCCAGCTAGACTTTGCCATTCATTAAATGTAAGTGTGTTTTACATTTGGCTTAGAGTGTGAGAGATACCAGACACTGGAACAATGGTATATTGTAGGTACAGATAGTTTCCATGTAATTATGGTGAGAACTAAAAACCTGTTACACCTTCAATAGTATTCTTTAATTTATGATAATTTAATGTTGTAATGCATTAAATTATATTACTTGTTTATACAGAAATCTTTAAAAATATACATTAACAGCATTTTCTGGTAGTATTTTAATTGTGATTTTGTGTTAAATAATAAATAGAGATGCAGTTTACATCAAATTCACATCTGGCATATGTTTTTCCTTGGATACGCTATACTGTATTTGCCCATAGTATCCATATAACCACGTTTGAAACCTAAAATCCGATTGGGTGATCCACTCCTCCTCTTTGTGTCTGAGTTTGGTTTCATACCTGAGGCCCATTGTGTTTCAGGAATCCTCAGAGCATCACAGTTTATATAGCTATACTGTATGTGCAGCGGTCCTTTGCTTTACTGATGTTCATAGCAATGACAAACACATGTTAGTACAGTGGTTTTCTTCCTTCCAGGCACCCAGGAGCTAGCTTTTGTGAGTTTGATGGATTTTAACAGGCAAATACTGAAATACTGAAAATTGTATCTGCTTTTTAAATCAAAGACAATAGCCTTGTATGTCAAAAAATAAAAAGGATAAAAAGGTTCTGTATAGTCCATTCAACAGTTGGTTTGCATTGAATTCTTGAGTCTGCTGCAAGTCAATAAATTTCCCTTCTTCCAGTCTTACCTAGAGAACTCGTAGTGTCTCCAGGAGAACAAGAAGACCCTTAGACCACCAGAAATTCTAATGGAAAAGACCACCTAGAAACACTGGTAGTCTACCACTAGTTGCTGTGCTGCACCTGGACTTCCTTTTGTTTCAGGTAGTACATACAGACATAGTATGGTTGTTAGTAGTAAATTGCATTCAGCAGCAGCAGCTGCTGTGAATAGTATACAGTTCTGTTTCCCAAATGCTGTAAAACAACAATATAGAACCTCATTTTAGGAAAATGATTAGGGTGTTTGTTTTTAGCAATTGAATGGTAGAGAGGACACACTTTCTTGTTATTCAAAAAGTGGTTCTGTACCAGTTGAGGTATTATAATATAACAACTACTATAAAATATTATATTATTATTTAAGGGTCACTTCACAGCTTTACATCTGATATAAATGGCTGGCACTTTAAACTTTTAAAGGAGACAGTACATTTACCCTAATATTAGCAGTAGTAGTAGTTAGATGTGGGTGAACTTCATGAGATTTGTTTCATGAATATTCATGAGATTTACCTGTCATTTTTCTTTCTGACTTAACTGGAAGGACTACTACCATACTTTGGGGTCACTTCAGATCCCAGAGCATAATAATCAGAGGGGAGGTGCGGAATAATAGACACTGATACTCACCTTCTCACACTTCTCCTGGGCACCCTTGCAGCATCCGGTGTTTCATTGAGATCTTCTTTGAATATCTTCTGGCCACGAGTGATGTCACTGGCCCCAGGGGACTCCTGGGCCTCAGTGGTCATGCAGGGTCCATTGATGTTGTGATGCTTGCATAAAGAGACCAAAATTGTGCTGACTCCTATATGTTTTGAAAGGTTTCTGCTTACTTCCTTGGCTGACTGACCATTTCTATGTCTATATAAAGTGGGTCATAGCCAGTAAAATATGATCTTCCTGATGATGAAAGCAGAAGCCTATGGCAACGCACATGAGTTAAACCAAATTTTGGTCTCTGCAGGCCTCTATACATTGAGTTGTACATCACATTGGTTTCTGTGGACATTGTTATGCATGTGGAGGACACTACCAATCAGAGCCTGTCCATATTGCTGTGGCCAGGACTTATTCTCCTAAGGTATTTGCATTTAAATTGCCTTGACTATTTTTCCTGGCATTGTGTGCTATATTCACATGAGAGCAGGGATGCTCTGTTTGTAAAAAATAGCCGTCCAGTAGGCGTTTTCATGTGAAGCAGTATAAAATAGTAGAAGCAATATGAAATAATTGGTGTATATATAGATTCGAAGAGCTGGTAAAATTGGTTATTTTTTTTTTTTAATCATATTTGCTTTTGATATTGCTTAAAAGGGTGGCTGCTTTTAATCAGCTGATCATTACCCCTATATAATTACTACTTAATTCTTAGTGCCTTGAACATCACCCATGTGTCATGACACTTGTGTCAAAGCATCATGAGTAAAGATGGGCAAATCAGTTTGTACCGGATATTCCAAATTGTTTGTTTTTTTAAAAAACCAAACAAATGAAGATTTGTCTTGGGTGAACTAAAATGGCCGCCGCATTATAATATGGGGTCTCTTCAGATCTCAGAGTATAATAGGTGAAAGCCTAGGGGGAGGTGAAATAAAAAAAAACATTCATACTCACCTACCCTTACCTCTTTTGGGCCTACTCGCTGCGTCCAGTGCTTTCCTGGTGACGCCCAGCACTCTTCTTCTCTTCTGCTCTTCACACAACCACCTCTAAGACTTCTCCTGTGCATCCCCCATACTCTGGAACTCGTTACCACCACACATAAGACTATCCCAAGCTTTAAGGGGACCATGTAGTCTCACCTCTTCAGGAAAGCCTACAACCTTCAATAACCCTGCTTCCACCACACCACCATCTGAATAGTTTCTACCCTCACCTACTGTTTCTGCCTTCCTTTCCTCAGATTGTAAGGTCCTTGCAGGCAGGGCTCTCTATTATACTATACAAGTTGGTCACTGTTAGTGTTGCACTTGTTTTGTGTATTTTGTGTTTTCCATGTAAACCCTCAAATGTTGCTCTAAAAAGAAATAATAATAATAATAATAATAATAAAGTTGCACAAATAAAGCTGTATGAACCGGTCCTTTCATGTGCAGATCCAAAATCCTGTGCATGCAGGGTTACACTTAGATAAAAGCATAATATCCTGTGGGATAATGTGTGTGTGTGTGGGGAGGGGGTGAACAGAGGAGGGTTAGTTTGGGAAAAGTAGGTGCAGAAGTGTTAGATTAGGAAATGTGATAGGCCTGCTAGAGGAGATGTGTGTTTTGGATTTTCTTGAAGTTGTGGAGGTTGGGTATAAATCTGATTGCCTGGTTCACTCATCTCTAGTAGTAATGTAAAAGAAAGACTTCCATCATGGATTTCTTCATATTGGGATGATTGGTAGTTTGCCCACACTTACTAACATTCTCAATGAATTGTTCTGATCATCTATTTTTAACTTCCTGTCAAAGTCAAAACAGAAAATCAATGGCAATAACAAATAAATTTCTATAAATACTGACATGTGCAACATACAAACATTTTTCCCCACATTGCCTAAATATAGTATTGTTCTTACTCATCCTAAATACAATTTATGCATATTTGTATATTTTAATGCCTCTGTGAATTTCAGCAAGTGAAATCATTGACTATCCTTAAAAGAATATTGCATGTTCCCATTGTAATTTACTTTTGAGATGTTTATGAGAATGACAATGCTAGAATCTACATTACGTTCATTATTTATGTTCCATTCAGACATAGATGAGGAAATGATTAAAGCTTGTATTCATCACTACACATAGAACAGTTAAATGTTCTTAAAAAAATCAAGGTCATAAAGAGTGAGTAATACATACTGTATGTGTACAGATGCAGCAAATGCTATTGGACTTGCTGAAGCGTGTTAATGTAATATGCTTAAGGGGTGCAGCATGCAATCACAATTCAGGTAAAAATATCAGACAGCACAAATGTGCCTTTAACTTCATGTTAAGATTTTATTGTTTTAGTCCTCAGTGTAGGTCATTGCCTTTATCATCAAGAATTGCTTAGTGATGCACATACCAGAACCTTTGCTCTTATCACTACAATATTTTGTCAAAACATCACATAGTTAAAAGATAATGCCAAACTTTGAACTAAACTGAAAAGAAAATATTTTAAATCTCTTTTGTTTTATATACTGCCTATGCATTTGTAAGGAAATTCAATAGAAAAATAACACAAAACGCTATGCTGAATAACCTTGTATGTCATAAATTTGAATATTCTGATGCCTCTTCTCAAATGCCGGGGGCTTTGTCTTTCATAACTAATGAGGTGCGACAAAGTACATGGATAACAATAAATCACACCAAAATCCCACAAAGAGCTTTTTGGGGTGATTGTATGGCAGTGCGTGGCTATTGTTAAATCACAGTTAGAATTTGAAATGATAGTGTCATATGAAATTAAGGATAAAGTGGTAGTATTCTACACACTTAAGTTTTAACGCTGCAAACATGAGGATAAAGAATACCTTGTGAAGCAGTATTTATATAACAGAAAAGAAGAAACATGTTTGGAGTCACATTTAATCCGAGATGGAACTACAAGCAGTAAAGTTAAATCAGTGGATACATGAAAGTACTTTAAAAAGAAAGGTTGCATTCTAAATAAGAAGACCCAACGTCAATGCCAGTAATAACTGTTTATTCAGAAATGAAAGCAGAAGATGTGGTCAGCCCTTAGCAAATACTATTAATATTTGTAAAATAGAGATGCTCTTTGATTTACATTCACAGACCTGAGTTTTCTCAACTTTATTTTTCATGCCAATAAAATTTTGGTATTGTAGATGCACATAACCTACATATTATATGTAGACCTTAGTTATTAATACAAACTGAATGGCATTGCTGTTGTATTCCTTAAGTCTTGGTTAGAAAGTAGCAAGTTAAAGCAAAAAAATTCTGTATACCTAAAGCTGAGGTCCTGAGGTCAGTGTCTAATTTTATATTGAAAATCTGCAAAAAGTGGAAATATCGCAGAATATCATAATACAGAAGTATCAGAAGACAGAAAGACAGAAGCAAATCATGTCAGTGTTCTCATACAGAAATATAAATCTAATTAAATTTAGAAATTAATAAACATCAAATATAATTGATATAACAAAATTTACATCTAATAAGTAATGGAAGTGTAAGGTAATATATCATAGGTAAGTTTTCTATGAAATAGACAAAGGATGAGTATAGAAAGTTGTACAACAGTTTGCTTGCATCACCTTGTGTATTCAAACTGTTGGAGGCTTATAGCATTTTTTTGAAAACAAAAAAAAGTCACCCACTATTATCAATGGGAAGTTATCTATAAATTGTAATTCCAGGGCAAGTGTCTAACCTACACTAGTAGTGAGCTAAAGTTCAAGATAACAACATTCAACAAAAATATCATGATTATTTTTATAATTTGATATTTTTTATTTTATATATATATACAGTGGGGAAAAAAGTATTTAGTCATCCACCAATTGTGCAAGTTCTCTCACTTAAAAAGATGAGAGAGGCCTGTAATTGACATCATAGGTAGACCTCAACTATGAGAGACAACATGAGAAAACAAATCCAGAAAATCACATTGTCTGATTTTTTTAAGAATTTATTTGCAAATTATGGTGGAAAATAAGTATTTGGTCAATAACAAAAGTTCATCTCAATACTTTGTTATATATCCTTTGTTGGCAATGACAGAGGTCAAACGTTTTCTGTAAGTCTTCACAAGGTTGGCACACACTGTTGCTGGTATGTTGGCCCATTCCTCCATGCAGATCTCCTCTAGAACAGTGATGTTTTGGGGCTGTCGCTGGGCAACACGGACTTTCAACTCCGTCCAAAGGTTTTCTATGGGGTTGAGATCTGGAGACTGGCTAGGCCACTCCAGAACCTTGAACTGCTTCTTACGAAGCCACTCCTTTGTTGCCCTGGTGGTGTGCTTGGGATCATTGTCATGCTGAAAGACATGGCCCCATTAATTCTTTCATGTACATGGATCAGTCGTCATGGTCCCTTTGCAGAGAAACAGCCCCAAAGCATGATGTTGCCACCCCCATGCTTCACAGTAGGTATGGTGTTCTTTGGATGCAACTCAGCATTCACTCTCCTCCAAACACAACAAGTTGTGTTTCTACCAAACAGTTCTACTTTGGTTTCATCTGACCATATGACATTCTCCCAATACTCTTCTGGAACATCCAAATGCTCTCTAGCAAACTTCAGACGGGCCCAGATATGTACTGGCTTAAGCAGGGGGACACGTCTGGCACTGCAGGATCTGAGTCCCTGGCGGCGTAGTGTGTTACTGACGGTAGCCTTTGTTACGTTAGTCCCAGCTTTCTGCAGGTCATTCACTAGGTTCCCCCGTGTGGTTCTGGGATTTTTGCCCACCGTTCTTGTGATCATTTTGACCACACGGGATGAGATCTTGCGTGGAGACCCTGATCGAGGGAGATTATCAGTGGTCTTGTATGTCTTCCATTTTCTAATTATTGCTCCCACAGTTGATTTCTTCACACCAAGCTGCTTGCCTATTGCAGATTCAGTCTTCCCAGCCTGGTGCAGGTCTACAATTTTGTTTCTGGTGTCCTTCCACAGCTCTTTGGTCTTCATCATAGTGGAGTTTGGAGTGTGACTGTTTGAGGTTGTGGACAGGTGTCTTTTATACTTATAACAATGTCAAACAGGTGCCATTACTACAGGTAATGAGTGGAGAACAGAGGAGCCTCTTAAAGAAGAAGTTACAGGTCTGTGAGAACCAGAAATCTTGCTTGTTTGTAGGTGACCAAATACTTATTTTCCACCATAATTTGCAAATAAATTCTTAAAAAATCAGACAATGTGATTTTATGGATTTGTTTTCTCTTTTTGTCTCTCATAGTTGAGGTCTACCTATGATGTCAATTACAGGCCTCTCTCATCTTTTTAAGTGGGAGAACTTGCACAATTGGTGGCTGACTAAATACTTTTTTTTCCCCACTGTATATATTGTAACGGGATTGCTCAGGGATCGTCGTCTCTTCAGATAGATGAGCACTTTTTGGCACAGCAATTAGAGTCCAGTCCAGTCAAGTATGGTGCAACTGGCTGCAACCAGTTTTATTAGTGTTTTTAAGGAAAACAAAGCAATAACAATACAAAATAAAATCCTAGCCATCCGGCCACTGCACAGCTCCCTAAAGACAATACACAGCAGTTATAACTCACAATGGTTTCCCAAGAGCAGAGGTAGCCAAAAACCTGTATGCTGTCTGCCCTTATATACACACACTTCAGGAAACAAGGAATTAACCCCCAGTCATCTCAAAACCTGAAGTGGCTGAATGGAGTAGAGCCACACCCAACTCTGCCTACTCCATTAGCCAGGCCTTTTACCAGGGTATAGGTAAAACCCTTCAGCAAGGAACACAACTTTCCCAGGTGCATTTAGAAGGCATATGACAAGAACCTGGGAGAAATGTATACTCCTTCTACCACTTTCCCCCTCTTTCTGTCACAATATATATATACAGTACAGACAAAAAGTTTGGACACACCTTCTCATTCCAAGAGTTTTCTGTATTTTCATGACTATAAAAATTGTAGATTCACACTGAGGGCATCAAAACTATGAATTAACACATGTGGAATTATATACTTAAAAAAGTGTGAAACAACTGAAAATATGTCTTATATTCTAGGTTCTTCAAAGTAGCCACCTTTTGCTTTGATTACTGCTTTGCACACTCTTGGCATTCTCTTGATGAGCTTCAAGAGGTAGTCACCTGAAATGGTCTTCCAACAGTCTTGAAGGAGTTCCCAGAGATGCTTAGCACTTGTTGGCCCTTTTGCCTTCGCTCTGCGGTCCAGCTCACCCCAAACCATCTCGATTGAGTTCAGGTCTGGTGACTGTGGAGGCCAGGTCATCTGGTGTAGCACCCCATCACTCTCCTTCTTGGTCAAATAGCTCTTACACAGTCTGGAGGTGTGTTTGGGGTCATTGTCCTGTTGAAAAATAAATGATGGTCCAACTAAACGCAAACCGGATGGAATAGTAAGATGCTGTGGTAACCATGCTGGTTCAGTATTCCTTCAATACCTTAAATACCTTTTCTCATGATTGGATACACCTGGCTATGAAGTTCAAAGCTCAGTGAGGTTACAAAACCAATTTTGTGCTTCAGTAAGTCAGTAAAAAGTAGTTAGGAGTATTCAAATCAATAAAATGATAAGGGTACCCAAATTTTTGCACCGGTCAAATTTTGGTTTAATGCATATTGCACATTTTCTGTTAGTACAATAAACCTCATTTCAATCCTGAAATATTACTGTGTCCATCAGTTATTAGATATATCAAATTGAAATGGCTGTTGCAAACACCCAAATATTTAGAACTAAAAATGATTAAGATTAATAGGGGTGCCCAAACTTTTTCATATGACTGTATTATGATTATTTTTAGAATAATAATTAAATATTTTTATTATATATATATATATATATATATATATATATATATATATAAAAATGAGTTTCTGTCTGTCTGTCTATTCTTTATGTGCAACCAAATGACTGGACCGATTCTCGCCAAATTTGACACACAGGAACATCAGGTGTCCGGGAAGATTTTAGACTGGGTCTCAGCTCTCTAGGATATACCGTTACTGAGATACAGTATTCCCAAAAAATTACCTGCATTAGTCAATACAAGCCTGCAAGTCTTTCACTCATATTCCAACTGCCATACACACGGTCACATGTCCCTTATCAGCCAATAGAAGCTCACAGGCACTTACTCTCCTCAGTCACACAGCTTTACTCCAGGTTTTCATAGCAACCAAGCTATGACCTGTATTAGTCAATAGCAGTTCGCAGGTCCTTAAATATTCAGTCATATCACGTGTATCAGCCAATATAAGTTCACATTTCATTTACCAGGTTTCCATAGGAACACAGCCATAAATAGACTGTACCTATACTGGACTGCCATACTGGATGTCAAGTGCAAAACTGGCCAATTCTTATGGGGCCACTACACAAACAAAAAATGAAATATACCCCTGCGAAACCGGGTCCTTCTGCTAGTATATTATATATATGCAGCAACAGTTTCGTCCTTCGAGCCAGAAACCCCAATAGATGTTCAGGGATACAATCCAGAATGAGCATTCTGGTCTTTGCAGTTGGGAACACTTGAAACCGTGGTGAGTGAGACAATTTGTTCTTACTGTGACTTCCTACCTGTAAGACCACCATTAAGGTATTATGTCCTTAACACCAAAGAACACCTTTGTCTGTGAGGTAGGTCTTGTATAGGATTGCTGGTATGTTGTCTTCCTTTGTGTCTACAATTATGCTCTCTGTGTGAAGACTAAATTTAGTGAGAGAAATGTGTGCCTAAGGAGAGTGACTGACATAAGGGAGCATTTGTTTTGTGAACTCAAGAAATACAAAACTCTTATGTATGCCTTAAATAGCTCTATGCAGCAGGCCCAAGGTATTCTCTCTGGCTGGGCTGTATTGATATTAGATTGCAAATTGATCTTTGAAGAAGTATTGGGTAACCATCCCTGCCCATTAGTCAGGTATAGTATTTGTGCAAGATCTACCTGTGACCAAGTGCAGCTCAGGCATCCAGGAGTAAGTGAATTCACGTAGTTCGAGTGGTGGTATTGGAAGTCTGAATCAGGTGTGAAGAGAGGTGGCTGACTGCTTATCTGGTGACTGTGGTATGGTGTGAGTGTAAATTGGCATGAAACTTTGTAAGGTAAGAATACAGTGAGTGGTATTTATAAGAGAGATTCACAGGTATTATAAGACAAAAAAGATAGCTTTGATTTGTGTACTAAAAGGTTCAGCTTAAGTGTTCATAGAGCGTTATATCAGTTGTTGGAGATCCTTAGAATTCAGGAGTACTCCAAGGACCCTCCTCCCAAGGGTGTCAAGTTCACAAGAGGTGACTAAAAAAGGTATGAGTATGAGAGACATCTATTTTTGTGAAGAAACATTTAAGTTGATAGATATAGATTGCCAAGAAGGAGTCACAAAACTGTTGTGTGGAAAAAGATACCCCACAGCCAAGCTAGTCTAATCCTCCTGAAGACAAGTGCGAGAGTCTGATTGTCTCTCGATGGCCTGATGGGTATTCACCATCCAAAGAGGCCGCTGAAAGGAATGGGTAGAATTTAGAAAAAAAAATGCAAACATGCAACGGGATGGGTTTCTGGATTTGAAGCACTGGAGGGAGTTCCAGAGAGGACAGGGTCCTTGGATAAAAGAGAATAGAATGCAAAAGCAAATTGAACAGTGGATCTGAAATGATGAAAATGTAAGAGCATGTGCGATGTTAGCAATTGTGTGTGAAAAATGAAAATGCATGTTATTAGTAGGCAAGAGGAAAAGTATACAGAAGCTATTACAGATTAAGTAGGTGCAGTATTGTGAGTACTGCGGGAAGTACTATAAGGAAAGAGACACAGATGCTAGATCAGAAGATTGGTAAATTTGTCAAGTGCCAAAAGCATGTGTGACCAAGTGAGAGTGACAAGTATGGGATATTCAGTGTGTATGTGGTTCTAATTGTATGAGAAGTTGAGTTATTGTCAAGGGGACAATTTGACAATTTCCATATGACCAAAAAGCGAATAGTGTATTGTATTGTGAAATATATGGCATAGTATTGGACCCATATTTGTTTTATGTTTATTTTACCAGTAGTGTACAGTTAAGACTTTGCTAGAACTGAACAAAATTAGGCATTACATGCAGCCCAGCTGAAGGGATAACTGATGATAGGAGAAAAGGGGGAGAGCTTAGAAAGGTGTATATTGTGTATATTGCACAGGGATAGCCCATTCTGCCCATCTGAACACAGATGACATTGTATGTATGGTACTCTAACATAATCTTAAAGTTTACTAATGCACTACTGTATGAGTTGTCTCTCAGAAAGAGATAATTCGCCTAGATAAAATGTCTGAAGTGCAAAAAGGGGTTCTAGAACACTGAGTGTAATTTTGTTTACAACATTGACCGCTGAATTGTATGAGGTTATCTAAATAGGCTGATTTTATCTATAGGTTTAAGTTTAAGGCTAACTTAGCTGTGTTCATTTATTTTGCCCTGTCAGAGCGTGGGTAACACAAGCAGTGCAGAAAGGAGAAGTTGTGAGTTTAGAAATTCGGAATGCCTGCAGGAACACTTCTTTCTCATTTTTATATTGCAGTGGTAGAAAATGATACATTGATTGCTACAGTGGATGTCTATCACTGTAGGTGAGATGTCTGGTTCCTGTGTTCACATCAGTATGTTGGAAAGACCTGTATGCAAATGAAATAACTGTGTCTGTGACAGCCATGATACCTTTCTATCACAGATTTGATTATTTGATCCTGACCACCCCTGGGTAATTTGCATATCTTAATTTGGTTAATACTTGTCTATTTGGGGGAAAGGACATAACTTGAGGGAGTACAACTGCACCTTGAATTTTTGGTTACGCCACTATCTGGGAGCTAAGGGTCAACTGCTGCACGTATGCATGTATGACTGACAGCAATATTGTTTAATCTGCCTCCACCAGACAGCAAAGAATTCACTAAACCAAAGCAATCATGCCCTACTCCAAGTGTTGCAGGAATGGGCCCCATAAAAGTCAACCGATTATGCAGTATGTGAATATTTTATACTTTCCTTAAATGATGGCTCCAATAGGTTAAAAAATAAGTTGTTTGATTATGGTAACATATTTTAGGATTGTATTTCCTTTACTTAGATGATGCATTTCTGGTTGGGTATATTCTTTATATTCTATTGTTTATGCAACACTAGTATGATGATTTGAGCAAGCAGCATTTTTTTTTTTTGTGGATGCAGAGGTTTTTACTTAATTTCATAGGAAAACAATACAATAAATTTACATGATAGACTTGTATTCCTGTATTTGGTGTTGAACCCAGTTGTTGACTACTGCAGGGTTCAAAAACAGGAGGAAAGGTGATGTTAGTATGAACAAAGTGATTTAAGCAATATCCAAACTCTTCTGGTGAAACCAGTGAGAATACATTAAGGATACTCTAGAGCACATGATTGATTGTTCCCCATGATTTTGGGACTTATCAAATTCTGTAAAAATAGTTTCTTACTAGATCTTGTCCTACTCTCAAGGACCTTATCTTCCTTTTATCTTAAGGGTTCAGTCTCTCACATCTTCCACACAATCACATCTAGTAGGGAATCTCATTTCAAATCTCACAAAGCAGTAATCACACTAGATCTCCAGATTCTCAGATGGCTACTGACTGTTACCTCTTCTATCACATTCCTTACTCATACCAACGCAAAAAACAGGGCAACATCCACACAGTATCCAGTCTATATTGAACTACTATAAAGCAATTCCTCCAACTGTCAAGTGTGTATTGTCCAACCATTTCCAGAAGTGCACTACCAGGTCACATCAAAGGCTTGCAGGACTACCAATCTTCTTTGAATTTGTCCCACCAGTCCAACACAGGGATGGGATTTTCATTCATCCCTCTCATTTTCTCTCATAGCCTCCTGTGGGTTTGAGCACAGTACCACTTCCACAAGTACCGGCTTTTAAAGAGGACCTTTCACCACCTCCAACAAGTTCATCTCCTAACATTATTGAATAGGCGCTGCTCCACTCATTCCAGCACAGTTGGAATTTTTTCTCTACTACCCCCACCATTCCCGAGCTTTTATTTTTGGTCCCTGATATACTATTTAGTCTCTGTACTGTCAGGAGCAGACAAGAGGTATGATTCTGAGCTCTGACACTCGCTGTCTCTGATTGGAGCTCTGAGTTACTCCCCCTGCCTGACACTGCACTTCTGATATTACAGAGCTTAAATAAATAGCACATCAAGCACCAAAACTAACTGCGCTTGTTGCTTAGGAATGGTGGAGGCTAGAGAGAAAATTCTAACTGCGCTGGAATCAGTGGAGCAGAACCTATTAAGAAATGCTAAAAACTGGAGTTGATGAAGGTGAAAGGTTCTCTGAGCTGCCCATTCTCACTGTCCCAGCAGATTGCTCAGACCTAACTCCAAGATAAAAAGATAAATATAAATATAAATAAGCCACTAGGTCTCAGCCTCCTTATGCAAAACAGTAGCAGAGAGAGAACATTCTAGCAGCTCATGCGATTAGTCCACACTGTCGCCATGTAGTGTCATTTCCCTTCTTTTTATAATCTCCTACCCAGCTCCCTTCTAGCAATGTGGTGCTATAGCTCCTCAGCATCACCATGCTCTGTTCCCTAGCTGGAACCAGAGAAAGTATATATATATACAGTACAGACCAAAAGTTTGGACACACCTTCTCATTCCAAGAGTTTTCTGTATTTTCATGACTATAAAAATTGTAGATTCACACTGAGGGCATCAAAACTATGAATTAACACATGTTGAATTATATACTTAACAAAAAAGTGTGAAACAACTGAAAATATGTCTTATATTTTAGGTTCTTCAAAGTAGCCACCTTTTGCTTTGATTACTGCTTTGCACACTCTTGGCATTCTCTTGATGAGCTTCAAGAGGTAGTCAACTGAAATGGTTTTCACTTCACAGGTGTGAATAAGTGGGACTTTAATAAGTGGGATTTCTTGCCTTATAAATGGGGTTGGGACCATCAGTTGTGTTGTTCAGAAGTCAGGTGGATACACAACTGAATGGAGTGTTAGAATTTGTATTATGGCAAGAAAAAAGCAGCTAAGTAAAGAAAAACGAGTGGCCATCATTACTTTAAGAAATGAAGGTCAGTCAGTCCGAAAAATTGGGAAAACTTTGAAAGTGTCCCCAAGTGCAGTGGCCAAAACCATCAAGCGCTACAAAGAAACTGGCTCACATGAGGACCGCCCCAGGAAAGGAAGACCAAGAGTCACCTCTGCTGCGGAGGATAAGTTCATCCGAGTCACCAGCCTCAGAAATCGCAGGTTAACAGCAGCTCAGATTAAAGACCAGGTCAATGCCACACAGAGTTCTAGCAGCAGACACATCTCTACAACAACTGTTAAGAGGAGACTGTGTGCAGCAGGCCTTCATGGTAAAATAGCTGCTAGGAAACCACTGCTAAGGACAGGCAACAAGCACAAGAGACTTGTTTGGGCTAAAGAACACAAGGAATGGACATTAGACCTGTGGAAATCTGTGCTTTGGTCTGATGAGTCCAAATTTGAGATCTTTGGTTCCAACCACCGTGTCTTTGTGCGACGCAGAAAAGGTGAACGAATGGACTCTACATGTCTGGTTCCCTCCGTGAACCATGGAGGAGGAGGTGTGATGGTGTGGGGGTGCTTTGCTGGTGACACTGTTGGGGATTTATTCAAAATTGAAGGAATACTGAACCAGCATGTTTACCACAGCATCTTGGAGCGGCATGCTATTCCATCCAGTTTGCGTTTAGTTGGACCATCATTTATTTTTCAACAGGACAACTACTCCAAACACACCTCCAGACTGTGTAAGGGCTATTTGACCAAGAAGGAGAGTGATGGGGTGCTACGCCAGATGACCTGGCCTCCACAGTCACCAGACCTGAACCCAATCGAGATGCGATTTCTGAGGCTGGTGACTTGGATGAACTTATTCTGACTGACCTTCATTTCTTAAAGTAATGATGGCCACTCGTTTTTCTTTACTTAGCTGCTTTTTTCTTGCCATAATACAAATTCTAACACTCCATTCAGTAGGACTATCAGCTGTGTATCCACCTGACTTCTGAACAACACAACTGATGGTCCCAACCCCATTTATAAGGCAAGAAATCCCACTTATTAAACCTGACAGGGCATACCTGTGAAGTGAAAACCATTTCAGGTGACTACCTCTTGAAGCTCATCAAGAGAATGCCAAGAGTGTGCAAAGCAGTAATCAAAGCAAAAGGTGGCTACTTTGAAGAACCTAGAATATAAGACATATTTTCAGTTGTTTCACACTTTTTTGTTAAGTATATAATTCCACATGTGTTAATTCATAGTTTTGATGCCTTCATTGTGAATCTACAATTTTTATAGTCATGAAAATACAGAAAACACTTGGAATGAGAAGGTGTGTCCAAACTTTTGGTCTGTACTGTATATATACAGTGCCTTGCGAAAGTATTCGGCCCCCTTGAACTTTTCAACCTTTTGCCACATTTCAGGCTTCAAACATAAAGATATAAAATTTTAATTTTTTGGTGAAGAATCAACAACAAGTGGGACACAATTGTGAAGTGGAACAAAATTTATTGGCTATTTTAAACTTTTGTAAAAAATAAAAAACTGAAAAGTGGGGCATGTAATATTATTCAACCCCTTTACTTTCAGTGCAGCAAACTCACTCCAGAAGTTCAGTGAGGATCTCTGAATGATCCAATGTTGTCCTAAATGACTGATGATGATAAATATAATCCACCTGTGTGTAATCAAGTCTCTGTATAAATGCACCTGCTCTGTCATAGTCTCAGGGTTCTGTTTAAAGCGCAGAGAGCATCATGAAGGCCAAGGAACACACCAAGCAGGTCCGTGATACTGTTGTGGAGAAGTTTAAAGCCAGATTTGGATACAAAAAGATTTCCCAAACTTTAAACATTCCAAGGAGCACTGTGCAAGCGATCATATTGAAATGGAAGGAGTATCAGACCACTGCAAATCTACCAAGACCCGGCCGTCCCTCTAAACTTTCATCTCAAACAAGGAGAATACTGATCAGAGATGCAGCCAAGAGGCCCATGATCACTCTGGATGAACTGCAGAGATCTACAGCTGAGGTGGGAGAGTCTGTCCATAGGACAACAATCAGTCGTACACTGCACAAAGCTGGCCTTTATGGAAGAGTGGCAAGAAGAAAGCCATTTCTCAAAGATATCCATAAAAAGTATCATTTAAAGTTTGCCACAAGCCACCTGGGAGACACACCAAACATGGGGAAGAAGGTGCTCTGGTCAAATGAAACCAAAATCGAACTTTTTGGCCACAATGCAAAACGATATGTTTGGCATAAAAGCAACACAGCTCATCAACCTGAACTCACCATCCCCACTGTCAGACATGGTGGTGGCAGTATCATGGTTTGGGCCTGCTTTTCTTCAGCAGGGACAGGGAAGATGGTTAAAATTGATGGGAAGATGGATGGAGCCAAATACAGGACCATTCTGGAAGAAAACCTGTTGGAGTCTGCAAAAGACCTGAGACTGGGACGGAGATTTATCTTCCAACAAGACAATGATCGCAAACATAAAGCAAAATCTACAATGGATTGGTTCACAAATAAACGTATCCAGGTGTTAGAATGGCCAAGTCAAAGTCCAGACCTGAATCCAATCGAGAATCTGTGGAAAGAGCTGAAAACTGCTGTTCACAAACGCTCTCCATCCAACCTCACTGAGCTCGAGCTGTTTTCCAAGGAAGAATGGTTAAGAATTTCAGTCTCTTGATGTACAAAACTGATAGAGACATACCCCAAGCAACTTGCAGCTGTAATTGCAGCAAAAGGTGGCGCTACAAAGTATTTACTTAAGGGGGGCGAATAATATTGCACGCCCCACTTTTCAGTTTTTTATTTTTTACAAAAGTTTAAAATAACCAATAAATTTCATTCCACTTCACGATTGTGTCCCACTTGTTGTTGATTCTTCACCAAAAAATTTAAATTTTATATCTTTATGTTTGAAGCCTGAAATGTGGCAAAAGGTTGAAAAGTTCAAGGGGGCCGAATACTTTCGCAAGGCACTGTATATACAGTATATATATATATATATATATATATATACATATACACAGATATGTCTTCCCTTAACTTATCTCTAATGTTCTAGTATGGTTAAGGACTCCATTTTCTTATGAAACCATATATAAATACAATATTGCAACATAACATAACACTTGACACTGGGTGGCTGCACATAGACACATATAGATAGACAGTATATCACACTATGAGAGCATATCACTTTGTGATATATTATGAAAGATTGCTGATGACACACACATACCTGTACTAGTCCAGCCAAGAGGAAAGGTATGAAAGTATATACATTATGAAGAAATAGAAAATTTGTAGTCCTTTATTTCTAAAAGGAGAGCATCAGTTAACCCCTCTTACTTTAAAAAGGAAAATAAAAAGTGGCTGTATAAAGCAGAAACCCCCTTCAATAAACATGATGACTGTTGTTGATATCCTCTAGAAAGACAATACCCCCTTTTCAAATGCAAAGGAGTCTTTTATAGCAATAACTGAAATGTCTATATAACTTCTATGGAAGTTAAAACCAGTGAGGGTATTTTGTTTGAATGAAAGTGTTACAAGTCACAAAATATGTTACCATATTTCTGCTTTCATGTTACTTCACTGTTGAGCACTTGCTTTAAAGGGGTTTTGACACAAATGACACTTATCAATATCCAAAGGATAAGGCATAGGTGCCAGATAAATGGGGACTGGGAAGTTCTCCTGAATGTATATTGTGAATGGAGTGCTAGAGTGCATGCATGACCAGAGCTTTATGCCCTTCTATAGAGATGATGTACATTGCCATGTGCTCCAGCACTCCAGTCACATGAAGTATTTAGAGGAATTTCAGAACCCTGCTCTCCTGATCACTGCTTGTCCCAGTGGTTATACCCCCAGCAATCTGACACTTATCCCCTAAGTGAATAGCGAATAAGTATTATTTGAGATCCAACACCTTTAAGATTAACAGTTTTTTATTTCTTTGTAAAGAAAATAGTTCTCAAAGATCAACAGGTTTTATGCCATTGTAAAGAAAATATTTCTTATTTTTTCTTAATAAAACTGTTCTCTTAATATTACTACCTTGTATGTAAGGATAAAAAACTCAATTTGACATGGAGATAATTCTACAGAAATAGAAAACATAAATTACATATTTTGTGTGCATATTTTACCAGATGGATAATAAAAAATGTGAGAAGACAGAGCTACACACAGAGATTAATACTTGTACCTGTGTCTTCCCCAAATTAAATACCTGTTAAACAAATATTTCATGTTTCAGACATTTTGTTTTATGAAATTTGTCCTGCAAGACAATTCTGTTGTATGCATAATTACAGTTTATGACAGTTATTCTACATTCTAGGGCTGCTGGTGCACCATGCTGATCTTGGTTGTCGAAGTGGTTCAGCTCCTGGGACTTAGTAGGTCTGTATTTCATTCCTCTTCATCAAATGGAGGGTGTTTAATCTCCATTATTTGTTCCTTGCAATGTTGCTGGTGTATAACGTTTATTATCTTTTCAGCTGTACTCTCCTCAACTTATAGAAATCACAAAGAGAACTTGTCACCATGAAAATGCAATGTAATCTGCAGGACATTGTGGAGCAGGAGGAGCCGAGCACAATGATACACACGTGGACAAAATTGTTGGTACCCCTCGTTTAACTAAATAAAAACCCACATTGGTCACAGAAATAACTTGAATCTGACAAAAGTAATAATATATAAAAATGAACAAATGAAAGTCAGACATTGCTTTTCAACCATGCTTGAACAGAATTTTTTATAAAAGAAAACTCATGAAACAGGCCTGGACAGAAATGATGGTACCCTTAACTTAATATTTTGTTACATAACCTGTTGAAGCAATCACTGCAATCAAACGATTCCTGCAACTGTCAATGAGACTTCTGCACCTCTCAACAGGTATTTTGGCCCATTCCTCATGAGAAAACTGCTCCAGTTGTCTCGTGTTTGAAGGGTGCCTTTTCCAGACGGCATGTTTCAGCTCCTTCCAAAGATGCTCAATAGGATTTAGGTCAGGGCTCATAGAAGGCCACTTCAGAATAGTCCAATGTTTTAGCCATTCTTGGGTGATTTTAGCTGTGTGTTTTGGATCATTATCCTGTTGCAAGACCTATGACCTGCGACTGAGACCAAGCTTTCTGACACTGAGCAGCACATTTCTCTCTAGAATCCCTTGATAGTCTTGAGATGTTAGTGTACCCTGCACAGATTCAAGACACCCTGTGCCAGATGCAGCAAAGCAGCCCCAGAACATAACAGAGCTTCCTCCATGTTTCACAGTAGGGACAGTGTTCTTTTCAAGATATGCTTCATTTTTCCATCTGTGAACATAGAGCTGATGTGCCTTGCCAAAAATTTTGATTTTTGTCTCATCTTTCCATAGGACATTCTCCCAGAAGCTTTGTGGCTTGTCAACATGTAGTTTGACAAATTACTTTTGTCAGATTCAAGTTATTTCTGTGACCATTGTGGGTTTTTCTTTCATTAAACGAGGGGTACCAACAATTTTGTCCACATGTGTATATAGTTTTGTAGAAAATAGGCAGGAGAGGGAGGAGGCAGAGCAAACAAGGGGACTGGAGCTGGATCCCATAACTTGATCAGTAGTCATAACCAGTCTGGGACACCAACAAATGCCTAGACTAGGTAAGTTATTGTCAAGTCCCTGGATAATGACCTTTCATTCAACCAGCATATCACAAGCTAATGCCATATTTCTTTCTATCCCTAAACCAATCTCACTGATTAGTAGTGTAAAAGGCAGCTAAATAGCAGATGCCAAGCCTCAAGTTTGCAGAGGCCAATTGGAAAAATTACTTTTGCCAAGTTCATAATCCTCACAGGAAAATACCAGTGGAAACACAGTGACACACAATTCTTTTCTTACTGCAGGTATTCACACCTTTTGTATGCCTACTATCTTAGGTTACTTTCACACTGTGCCCCCCCATCCGGCACATATATTAAATACATTCTTGTGATGGATACTCTTCAATGGCATCTGTCACTGATAGGTAGCCATGTAAAAATGTATACCACATGGCATATGTTAACACCATGCTTCTGTATGGCATTGGAATGGTCTTCTGCCAATTTTTTCTGTTAAGGCTGCAATTCACAAAACAACCACTTAATTGGTGTACATAGATGCATACAGGAAAACACTTTGTGATATAATTTCACAAAATTATACTGTCCTAAAAAGTGGTTAATCTCAAGACCATACAGTTGTTCTAAAAAGTTTATATACCCCGGCAGATTTTTTATTTTTTTGGCGTTTTTCAGAGAATATGAATAATAACACAAAAACTTTTTCTCCACTCATGGTTAGTGGTTGGTTGAAGCCATTTATTGTCAAACTTCTGTTTTCTCTTTTTAAATCATAATGACAACCAAAAACATCAAAATGACCATGTTCAAAAGTTTACATACCCCAGTTCTTAATACCGTGTATTGCCCCCTCTAACATCAATGACAGCTTGAAGTCTTTTGTGTATGAGGATCTTTATTTTCTCAGATGGTAAAACTGCTCATTCTTCTTGGCAAAAAGTCTCCAGTTCCTGTAAATTCCTGGGCTGTCTTTCATGTACTGCGCGCTTGAGATCTCCCCAGAGTGGCTCAATGATATTGAGGTCAGGAGACTGAGATGGCCACTCCAGAACCTTCACTTTCTTCTGCTGTAGCCAATGACAGGTTGACTTGGCCTTGTGTTTTGGATCGTTGTCATGTTGGAACGTCCAAGTACGTCCCATGCGCAGCTTCCTGGCTGATGAGTGCAAATTTGCCTCCAGTATTTGCTGATAACGTGCTCCATTCATCTTTCCTTCAACTTTGACCAAGTTTCCTGTGCCTTTGAAGCTCACACATCCCCAGATCATCAGTGATCCACCTCCGTGCTTTACAGTAGAAATGGTGTTCCTTTCAACGTAGGCCTTGTTGACACCTCTCCAAATGTAACGTTTATGGTTGTGGCCAAAAAGTTAGTTTTTTGTCTCATCACTCCAAATTACCTTGTTCCAGAAGTTTTGAGGTTTGTCTCTGTGCTGTTTGGCGTATTGAAGGCTAGATTATTTGTGGCATTTGCGCAGTAATGTTATTTCTTCTGGCAACTCGACCATGCAGCCCATTTTTCTTCAAGTGCCTCCTTATTGTGCATCTTGAAACAGCCCC
This sequence comes from Leptodactylus fallax, assembly GCA_947044405.1. Classification (NCBI taxonomy): domain Eukaryota; kingdom Metazoa; phylum Chordata; class Amphibia; order Anura; family Leptodactylidae; genus Leptodactylus; species Leptodactylus fallax. The sequence goes on along the minus strand of CAMRHE010000011.1, from coordinate 2,736,167 downwards.
ACCGATAGTTTTCAGAGTCCTGCATTTCAGCTGATGTTATGTGTGGGGTTTTTTTTTTTGCATCTTGAACAATTTTACGGGCAGTTGAGGTCGAAATTTTGGTTGGTCTATCTGACCGTGGTTTGGTTTCTGGGCATGTTATCAGGCCAAAATCACCAGGGTATGTGAACTTTTGAACAGGGTCATTTTGATGTTTTTGGTTGTCATTATGATTTAAAAAGAGAAAACACAGAAGTTTGACAATAAATAGCTTCAATCAACCACTAACCATGAGTGGAGAAAAAGTTATTGTGTTATCATTCATATTCTCTGAAAAAAGGCCAAAAAACAAAAAAATCTGCCGAAGTATGTAAACTTTTTAGCACAACGGTATCTCAAAATGTCCAGTCAAACGGTCAGGTAAGAAAGGACACATTTACAATGAATCCTTCATAGATAAAGATAATAACAACTTTATAATGACTTGGCTAGAAGAATATTACTACATACGTGTTTTATATAAAATGCCGCAATTTTTTTCCCGATACAGTTATCTTAATTAACTAATTGTGTTTTGTAGGACCTTAATATTAATTGTTCTCCTTTATTGTTTACCTAGGCATAGCATCATAAAGCACATAAAGTTGGTCAGTCCCTGGTACTGTAGCTCAGTTCTATTCGCTTGAATTTAACTGAGCTTCAGTTACAGATGTAATAGTGCTAACCTAAAGAAGCTTAACCCCCAGGACTGGAAAACTGCAGATCCCAGGTGTTTAACCATTTAGATGCAGCAATCAATAGTGAACTAAGTATATAAATGGTGTTGAAGGGAGCGGTCTCCCTCAACTAGGCATTGGCACCTCTGTGGATGCAGGGTGCTAATGCCTTCACTGATACCTTTACATGGCAGCTTTTGACCTATTGAAAGCCTCCAGGCATGCCTTTAGTATTTCTGTATTAGGCTGTCCCAGAGGCATAGATTGTGAAAGACAGCATAATATGTTGCACTATTTAGTGAAACCAGGTTGCAATAGGTAGTGAAATGTATTATGTATGCAGTCAGAAGATCACAAGTTCAAGTCCCACAGAGGGAATAAAAAATAATGTTAAAAAAAATTTAAGTTTTATTTAAAAAAGTTAATTAATCCACATCCCAGAATGTTTTATGTATGTATGTATATACAGTGGGGAAAAAGTATATAGTCAGCCACCAATTGTGCAAGTTCTCCCACTTAAAAAGATTAGAGAGACCTGTAATTGACATCATAGGTAGACCTCAACTATGAGAGACAAAATGAGAAAACAAATACAGAAAATCACATTGTCTGATTTTTAAAGAATTTATTTGCAAATTATGGTGGAAAATAAGTATTTGGTCAATAACAAAAGTTCATCTCAATACTTTGTTATATATCCTTTGTTGGCAATGACAGAAGTCAAACGTTTTCTGTAAGTGTTTACAAGGTTGCCACACACTGTTGTTGGTATGTTGGCCCATTCCTCCATGCAGATCTCCTCTAGAGCAGTGATGTTTTGGGGCTGTCGCAGGGCAACACGGACTTTCAATTCCCTCTAAAGGTTTTCTATGGGGTTGAGATCTGGAGACTGGCTAGGCCACTCCAGGACCTTGAAATGCTTGTTACGAAGCCACTCTTTCGTTGCCCTGGTGGTGTGCTTGGGATCATTGTCATACTGAAAGACCCAGCCACATTTCATCTTCAATGCCCTTGCTGATGGAAGGAGGTTTGCACTCAAAATATCACGATTCATGGCCCCTTTCATTCTTTCATGTACACGGATCAGTTGTCCTAGTCCCTTTGCAGAGAAACAGCCCCAAAGCATGATGTTGCCACCCCCATGCTTCACAGTAGGTATGGTGTTCTTTGGATGCAACTCAGCATTCACTCTCCTCCAAACACGAGTTGTGTTTCTACCAAACAGTTCTACTTTGGTTTCATTTGACCATATGACATTCTCCCAATACTCTTCTGGAACATCCAAATTCTCTCTAGCAAACTTCAGATGGGCCCGGTTATGTACTGGCTTAAGCAGGGGGACACGTCTGGCACTTCAGGATCTGAGTCCCTGGCGGCATAGTGTGTTACTGACGGTAGCCTTTGTTACGTTAGTCCCAGCTTTCTGCAGGTCATTCACTAGGTCCCCCTGTGTGGTTCTGGGATTTTTGCTCACCATTCTTGTGATCATTTTGACCCCACGGGGTGAGATCTTGCGCGGAGCACCTGATTGAGGGAGATTATCAGTGGTCTTGTATGTCTTCCATTTTCTAATTATTGCTCCCACAGTTGATTTCTTCACACCAAGCTGCTTGCCTATTGCAGATTCAGTCTTCCCAGCATGGTGCAGGTCTACAATTTTGTTTCTGGTGTCCTTCCACAGCTCTTTGGTCTTCACCATAGTGGAGTTTGGAGTTTGACTGTTTGAGGTTGTGGACAGGTGTCTTTTATACTGATAACAATGTCAAACAGGTGCCATTACTACAGGTAATGAGTGGAGGACAGAGGAGCCTCTTAAAGAAGAAGTTACAGATCTGTGAGAGCCAGAAATCTTGCTTGTTTGTAGTTGACCAAACACTTATTATCCACCATTTGCAAATAAATTCTTAAAAAAATCAGACAATGTGATTTTCTAGATATGTTTTCTCATTTTGTCTTTCATAGTTGAGGTCTACCTATGATGTCAATTACAGGCCTCTCTCATCTTTTTAAGTGGGAAAACTTGCACAATTGGTGGCTGACTAAATACTTTTTTTTCCCCACTGTATATATATATAAAAGAAAGCATAACACAAATATTGAGTATCACCACATCCGTAATGACCTGAGCAATACAACTGCAATGTTGTTTTCCCTATAAGGTGAACACTGTAAAAGAAAATCTTTAAAAACAATTCCAATATTTGACTGACAACCACCAAAAAAACATTGTAAGTAACAATCAAAAAGTGTTATGTTCCCCAAAATGGCATCAATAAAAATGTCTGGTCTTCCCACAAAAAAAAAAAGTTATCACACAATTCCATTAATAAAAAATAATTAAGTCTTGGATGGGTCTTGAAAGTGATGATGCAAAACAAATCAATGTATCAATGTAATCATATTGACCCAGTGAATAGATTTATCAGGTTATTTTAGCGACATGGTGAATGGCACAAAGTTTATAGCATAAAAAGACAATGGCAGATTTGCTGTTTTTTCTATTCTCAAAATGGTACAGAAAATTTTTTTAAAAAAAGTTGTGACTGTTGGTATATAATGACGGAAGATTGCAAAAAATGGTTTGGTCACTAAAGCCTAAAACAGGCTGATAACTTAGAGGTTAAAAATTGAATTATTGAAAGATATACAGTAAATCACAATGCTGAAACAAATATTTTGGTAAGCGCTCAGTAAACAAAATGGATTATAAACCACTAACATTTCTTTTTCCTTAGTGATGTCCTTGTTTGATGGTTGACCTCCAAGAGTTCTTATACAAAGAATCTCTTGAAAAGATTTAGCCCACAGAACTTAGTTGTCAATCATGCAGTTCACCTTTTACAATTCAAAAACTGTGATTTATGACAATATTAGAAAAAAATATACTGCATGTAAACATTGTTGCAAATCATTTATTACAATTAGTGTTTACTTTTTAAGAATCCAAGTGCATAATAATCAACACTAAAAAAAACAAGCTGAAACATCAAAAAAGTCTGTACTATCAGATGATCTGAAAAGAGCATGTTGTAAACCTAACTTACTGTCATGTTAACATCTGCTTAACCAGAGGGTCAAAAACCTTGTCTGCATCTTTAAACATGACTTACATATTCCCCAGAATGCCGTTGGCAGTATTCCCATTGCCCATTATTCCCAATTACCCATTTGTTTTGTTAATTGCATTGATCTTCTGAGTCAGCAACTACGGCTGAATTGTTTGACTTTGTTCTCATTAAAGCCTTTTTGCGCAAAATGTGTGTGATGTCAGAATCAAGAGATGGAATAACAAATCATATTTCCTTCACAGTAAAGGATAGCTAAACTTCTTTCTTTTTTGATTAATTTCATGCCTGACTCAGTCAGAGATTAGGCTCTGACACATTTTATAATTAAATATTGAAATCATAAAGTGCAAGAATGTTTAATTTTTAAAATATGAGTTTTAATTTACCTCATACAGAGAATAGCTCTGGTCACCTGTGGAGATGCATTACACACTACATTGCCTAATGTATGATGCCTGAATAAGACTGAGCATACAGTTAAAGTAAACTAATGCAATTTACTGAATAGCAGTCAAATATTTATCCAGTTGATGAAGCAGACTTTATGTAAAACTCTGACAATAATTAAGGAAAAACCTTGCTTAACCTCTGTTATACTGGAGGAATCAATACTCTCTAGTCTATGCTTTGTGCTGGGATGTGTGCCTGGCATGCTGGGGTTACAGTGTGTTCTCTTTCTTTTAACATATGCTCTTATGATCTAGCAGATGGCTGATATTTGGTTTATCATATTCATGATTGAACTCTGGTTGATGCTGCAGCATCCGCCTGAACAGGCAAAGATCTTATTCCATATCATCCTGTTCTAAAGAACAATTGTTTGTTTAAGGCAATTGAAGACTGAGAATATATGCAGGGAAATGTTTGTACACCTCCAGAGCTTCATCTTTTTAGAAATAGAATGTTTGTCGATAAAGGTGGTAAATATTTATATGGAGGGTTATTTACACAGAGACATGGTTACTTATTTTAGAATAAAGCTTGAAACAAGATATTTTATGATTCAGAATTACTGTAGTATGTGGTGAATTTTAGTGAATGATTTTATTTTTGTTATGATACAAGGCAAAATGCAGCCTAAAAGAAAATAGGAATCACAAAGTGTAGATAAAAATGTTTTTCAATAGTCATAATGATAATGACTATTACCAAATGCTGAACATGAAGCTTTCATAGAGAACTTTTGATACACAGGCAGATAGTGGACCCCTAAAGTCATGTTTAAATTGGTGCAGGCTAACCTGGGGTGTAGAATTAATGGGAGCTTTTGTATTTACTTTTAGGTTTATCACAGAAGAATTGTCTTCTCAGGGGTGTAGTTTAAGAGGTTGGTTGAGATTGTGCCCTCGGTACCAGGGGCAATAATAATCCTTTCTGCCACTGCCAGGAAGATACATGATACATCAGAAAACTTTGCGCCAGGTCACCATCCCATAGTGTCTGGTTGGGAGCCAATACACCAGCATGTGTAGGTAAAGGCCAAGCCACACAGAGGCCAAGCTAAAGGACAAATGGTAATGGTTCAAAAAAGTAAATGAGAGACAAGATTATAGACTTAGCTGAAGTTTTGATTAGGAACTGAGATTGTACATCTAGGGAGAAGTACAGACACAGGCAACAGGAATGTAGCACACAGCAAACATAACAAGTTTTAACCCTAAAGTTAAACAAAAAGAAGCAGTCCTTAAATTTAGTTTTTTATGTCTTTAAAGTACTCTAAAACTCTTAGGAACACTTAGCTGCATCTCCATTTGCAAGTTGCTTTGAGCATTGCATAGTTTACTGCTGCATCTCCTATATGGATGAAGGATCAATGTTCATGAGAGTATGGCTTTAAAAGTTATATTTAGCCATTTCTAACCTTTTCTGTGAAAGTTAATGTTAATATTACTTCTATTACAGCTCAACATGTGAAAGAGACAAGAACCACTGGTTAAGGGAGTAATGGAGAAAAACAATATATCTGGAATCATATAAACATTTTGATAACTATTTGCAGCAACCCATCAGAGGGAATCAGGAGGTTCAGAGTAATAGTAGTAGTAGCAACACTTGTCACAGTGGCTTGTTGACTCAACCAATTCTTTCAGCTCTCCTCCTGGGCTGGTTCAGAGTTGAGAGGGCCTGTGATGTACCTGATGTTGGTGATAGTCTTCCCCTGGGGCACTTTCTAATAGACTTCTGCCCTCCTGAGTCAGATAGGGGTTGGAGTCCCCATGATGTTGTTACAGGAATTAAGACTCAGGATACTAGTGGCTACAAAGAACACACAGAACTTTACTGTATATCTGATGCAGTAGTAAGACAATCAACAGCTTCTACAATATTAGAAATACAGTTCCCATACAGAGGTCCACTGTGAGTATGGGGTGAGTGTGGTAGGACCAGAAGCCTGCACTTTAGTTTGTCTCGCTCTCTCTCTCTCTCTCTCTCTCTTTCTCTCTCTCTCTCTCCCTCTCTCTATATATGTTGTCTTTACTCTCTCTCTCTCTCTCTTTCTCTCCCCAGGATGCCCTGTCTGTCCTGTGGTTTGTCAAGGGTCAGTGCTCTAAGACCCTTGTTAGGAATGTCCTTAGACGCCATAAAATTGCACTCAACTAACTTATTAACTTCTCCTTTTGGCTGAAAACAGCTTACTATTTACTGTCTTAGGGCTGTAGCACAGATGCCATAGTTTTAAGGCACAACTAAGCTGGCAGAAAGTCTTCTGCCAGATTCCACACTGCTAAATATGTGGTTCGCTGTTTGTTTTGCATTTACCATGTTCCTATGCATATAGTTTTGTATGTAACTGGTTATTGTAGAAGCTGGCAGAGGACTCCTGATCTACTCCCACTTTCCTGAAGTTTTCTGGATGGAAGCTACTTCTATTTCAGTTGCCTTCCATCCACAGTGGACCAGCCCCTTTAAGGGATAAATAACCAGTTACATACTAAACTATGTACACATTTCAAATAGTGCACCATATGTTTAGCAGTGTCCATTGGTATGCTGCAAATTGAATGAGTTTTTAGATGTAGATGTGATATGGTCCCTAATTTAGTATTTTGGTGTGCTCATAAATTAACTGTGCTTTAGAAGGACAAATCAGTCTAATAGCAATCACTATTTAGCTTCACATTTACAAACTTCTATCCAGTCTGATGATGGAGAGGGACCATTTAGACTCTCCTTTCACATTTGTGACACCTGAACTATCCCATTAATATATATAAATATATACAATTACCATATATATAAAATTACTTGTGTCTTTACAATAACAGATTTACCTTACAGATAAAGCAGATTATTATTATTATTATTATTACTATTATTATTTTTCACATTTTTTTACTAAATCTGTGTTTATTTATTCTTATCATTCTGTGTTAAAATAATATCTCACACTTTCTCTCTGTTGTATCTCTGCAAAGACCTATGTACATTTAGAGGTTTAGTTCAACATCAGATAATGCAAGAATTTGAGCAAGGTGAGAGTCCTGGGCATAGCTTGTTACTGACTTTCTGCTTAAATAATAAAGAATTCTGTTTGATGTAGTAGAAGATACTGACAATATAGTATATCCTTTCAAACCTTCATAATACTTAATGTCTTTTCTAAAAGAAAAATATATTCAGAAAGTATAGATAGTCTCTGATCTAGTTCTTCCCTTGGGACCCTCTTTTTCTTGTCTCAGGTTGCACTAGTTCGTGGTCATGAATTGTGTGTATTTACCATTGAAACAGACCCTGATGTTGGTGTAGATTGTGAGAAAAGTTTTATGTATTTGGCACTGACAATTTTCTCGCCTCCACACTTTATACTTCTATTGATTTAATTGCTGCATTTCACAAACTATTACTGTATCATCCTTTTCAACCATTTACTTTACATCAACAACCTATTAGCTTTTCAGTGCAATAATTGTAATTGTAATGACTCTTGGATTAAATGAAAATTCAATATAACATTTAAAGCTTGTATAAGAGTTTTATAATAGCAGATATTTTATCATAATAGTTTTGATCTGTTGTGTAACTAACACTTGATGTCATCATAAGACCTTTCTTATATGATTAACATTACAATAGATGTTTCATTATTAGGGACCATAGCTCTTAACCAGTATATTATGGATATAGACACACTTTTGAGCAACTGCACATAACCAAAAACCCTGCCCACCCATGGTGGCCAATGACCAAACAATTTTGTAACTTGTCACAAGAGGTAGGTGTATGTGCTTAGCTGCAATGTGTGCCCATACCCTAAACAAAATGATTGTATGCAGTATGGAAAATGATCTGATATAATGCCTAAAGTAAACATGTAGCAGGACTGAATCTGTTATTTGTTGTCCCTTTGTATTTAAATAAAGCACAAGAGTGTTCCATATGGACAGCCCTTTCCACATGCTCCTTCTCTGGCTGACTTTTGTAGCACAATAATGTATTGCTTGGTCACTGCTTCATTGCAAGTAGTGTCATATACTGGAAAATGAACAGCCACACAGAATGTGTCGATGGGGATTAGATAAATTGGAGGAAAAGATCCCTAGGACTGCCTCAATATATAGGGTTAGGAAAGTTGCATTTGTGTTAATCAATTAATTGATGCAATGTCTTCAATATAGCAAGAGGTTGTCTAGTTGGCACAACCCTTTTCAGACAATTCACTATAAATTGTATAGGATAACAAATTAGTTTTTGTTATTTTACTAATAACAAACACTGTAACATTATTGAATAGAGTGGAAATAATACAACCAGTGCAGACTTTTCCCATATGCTATTTCACTTGAGGGTTTTTCTGGGATCTTATATTATTTATAATAAACTAAAGTTTGGAAACTGAAGTTACTTAATATACTTTATATAAAGACTCTCAAACTGTTCCCCTGTAAACATTGTATATGTACAGTGTGTGAGAAGGTGACAGGCAGAGTGCTGGAGTCCCGCTATATCAGCCCCAGATTTCTGACTTATGTGTGGTCCTGGGCTGGTCTTGAGTAGGCTTCAGCCCCAGGTGTAGGTCCCAGGCTCGATACTGGCCCATAAAGGCCTACAGAGCATGCATTTCAGGGCTGATCCTGGGAGTGAGAGGAGGTGTCTGTGTCTGTCCTGCTGTACTGAGTCTGGTGAGATCTAACTCTGCTGTTTTGTTTATCCGTGTGGCTGGAAGTAAGCCACCTGGATAGTTAGCTGCATTATGTACTAGTTAGTGCTCAGACGAGCAGGAATTTTGTTTTCCCTTTTGCCTGAAGTTAAGGCTGTATTTTATTTTGCTCATTTTTTGTATCTGACATGAAGGTTTATTTATTTTGTTCTTTTTTGTAAATAAACCTATTTGCACCAGAGCACAGCAGCAGCAAGCTCAGGTGGAAGCTGAGAGGCGACAACAGCAAGCCCAAGCACAGCAGCAGGAGATGAACTTGCTGCTAATGGAGAAGCTAACGCTGCTCAGCTAGGCTTTGGTTGACCAGAGGACGGCAGGCGAGTGTACTGGTGCCAGAGAGACCCAGAATGTACTAGACCGCTGCCGAGCTGCCGTACGTAGTACGCTACAAAAGATGACGTCCACAGACGACATGGAGGCATATCTTCGAGTGTTCGAGCGAGTAGCCGAGCAGGAGAAATTGCCAAAGGACCAGTGGGCCGATGTAGTGGCACCTTTTCTCATGGGGGAACCTCAGAAGGCCTACTATGACCTGTGTGAACAGGAGGATAAGGACTACTCCAAGCTGAGAGGTGAGATTTTGTCACGTCTCGTCGGTGTGAACATGGATGTATGTGCTGGAAGAGTGAACCACTGGACTTTCTCTGAGAATCTCCCACCCTGATCCTAGATGCATGATCTAATTTATCTGGTAAAGAAGTAGCTTCAGCCTGAGGAGGCCACTCCGGCACAGATGGTGGAGAGAGTGGTACTTGACAAGTACACCAGATCGCTTCCACCTCAGATTCAGCACTGGGTTGGACAAGCGGGACCTACAACGGCTCACCAGCTTGTGTGTTTAGTGGAATGGTACCGAGCCACTGAGGAGTTACTGCAGATGTCTCCCAGACCTATTAACCCTAAGACAGATAAGACTGTACCAGCTACTGTGTGGGTGAGGAAGGTTGTAATGGGAGGACGCTCAGAGGGGGAACAGGCAGCAGGGGCTGTGAACTCTAAATCCAGGTCTCAAAATGGAGACCCATACCATCTCAGATGTTGGTGGTGCCATGAACTGGGTCATGTTGCTGCCCACTGTCCCCTGAAGACTGAGCCCATAGACTGCAGCAGTTCCAGGCGGGAGTTCCTATTTGCTCAACCCGACTGTGCGGCAGAAACCCTGACTGAACTGCAGATGTGTATTGTGACTGTGGCAGGGTGTGCTGTATTGGTTCTCCTGGACTCTGGAAGCCTGGTAACCCTGCTGCACCATGATCTGACTGACCCTGCACTGTACAGTGGACAAACTATTGGGGTCTTGTGCATACATGGTGAAACTAGAGAGTATCCTGTTGCAGAGGTATAAAAACTACCTCTGGTACAGTCTCTCACAAACTGGTCGTGGTTAAATCCCTGTTCCATAGTGTGATCATAAGGAGGGATTTTCCTCTGTTTTGGGATATGTGGAAAAAGCAGAGGCTACCATGTCCTAAAAATGTTATTATTGGTGATGTCTTGCCTAAGGTTAACCCTGAACCCTTTGATCCTGTCAGGGAAACACCAGCTGTGGGGGTGACCCAAGATAGTAATAATTGTGCCCTGTCTGTGTTAGCTGGTGATACTGAAGGTCAGGAGGGAGCTCCCGAGATGCCTGAGCTCGAGGTGTCCTGTGACAATTTTGGGACTGCTCAAATTAGAGATCCTAAACTGTCTCATGCCAGGGAAAATGTAAAGGTGGTAAATGGGGAACCCTAGTATCCAGGGGCTGACAAGGAGTTCCCCTATATGTCCATGAACCAGGACCTACTGTATAGGGTAAACCAGATTTATTGTCAAACAATTGGTGGTTCCCACGACCCTATCAAAGAGTGGTTTTAGATTTGGCACATAAGCATGTGTTAGGAGCACACCTGGGGTACAAAAAAAACCAAAGAGCACATTCTACAGCGTTTCTATTGGCCAGGACTTGATAAACAAATACAAGAGTATTATAACTCCTGCCCAGAGTGTCAACTAACTGCTCCTGTGTCACACTTCAGGAGTCCTTTGGTACCCCTACCTATTATAGAGGTACCATTTGAAAGAGTGGCGATGGACTTGGTAGGTCCCGTTGTAAAGTCTGCTATGGGTCATCAGTATATACTAGTGGTGTTAGATTATGCTACACGATACCCTGAGGCCGTACCCTTGAGACATACTTTGGCTAAGGTAATTGCCAAGGAGCTCTTTTATATGTTCTCTCGGACAGGTATACCCAAGGAGATTCTGACTGACCAAGGGACTCCTTTTATGTCCAAGGTAATGAAAGAAATGTGTAAGCTCCTGAAAATTAAACACCTGCGAACCTTGTCTATCACCCCCAGACAGATGGCCTAGTAGAGAAGTTCAACAAAACCCTTAAGGGCATGTTAAAGAGGGTGGTTAGCAAGGATGGCAAAGATTGGGATTGACTACTGCCCTATTTAATGGTTGCAATCCGGGAGTCCTCCACAGGTTTTTCCCCATTTGAGTTGGTTTATGGTAGACACCCATGTGATCTCCTAGACATAGCTAAGGAAACCTGGGAACAAGAGCAAACTCCTTACAGGAGTGTAATTGAACATATTACCCTGATGCAGGACAGAATTGCAGCAGTAATGCCTATTGTGAAGGAACATATGGAGCAGGCCCAAATGGCTCAGAGCCGTGTCTATAACAGAACTGCTAAACTTAGAACTTTTAATCCAGGTGATCGGGTATTGGTTCCTACGGTGGAAAGTAAATTTCTAGCCAAATGGCAAGGGCCATATGAAATTATTGAAAAAGTGGGGGAAGTAAACTATAAAGTGTACCAGCGGGCAAGAGGAAGCCCGAACAAATATACCATATAAATTTACTAAAACCCACAGGTACGGGTTAATCTAAAACCGTACCGGATACCTGAAGCTCGTAGACAAGCCATATCTGAGAAGGTCAAAAATATGTTGGCACATGGGGTAATTGAGGAGTCCAAGAGTGACTGGTCCAATCCCATTGTTTTGATTCCTAAGCCAGATGGTACCATAAGGTTCTGCAATGATTTCCGTAAGATGAATGAAGTTTCAAAGTTTGATGCCTACCCGATGCCCAGAGTCGATGAGTTAACCGAGAGGTTGGGACATGCTAGGTACTTCTCCACCCTCGACTTAACCAAAGGGTACTGGCAGGTGCCGCTCACTAAGACGGACAGAGAAAAAATTACATTTGTCACTCCAGATGGCCTGTTCCAATATGTGACTATGCCATTTGGTTTACATGGGGCTCCAGCGACCTTCCAGAGGTTGATGGACAGAGTCCTTAAACCCCATTGAAGGCATGCTTCGGCTTATCTAGATGACATTGTCATCTTTGGTATGGACTGGGAAAGTCACCTACCAAAAGTCCAAGCCATACTAAATTCCCTCCTGGTAGCCGGTTTAACAGCCAACCCAAAAAAGTGTGTTTTGGATCTTGAAGAGGCCCGATACTTGGGGTATATAATAGGAAGAGCGGTATTAAAGCCTCAGGTTGACAAAGTGGAAGCCATTCAAAATTGACCCCGACCCTTAAACAAAAAACAAGTGAGAGCTTTTCTGGGAATTGTCGGGTATTATCGTAGGTTCATCCCTAACTTTGCAACTATTGCAGCTCCACTGACAGACCTGACTAAGGGAACTAGCTCTGTAATTGTCAAGTGGAGTGAAGAGGCTGAGGGGGCATTCCAGGTATTGAAGGCGATTCTCTGCAAACAGCCAGTTTTGGTCACACCTGACTTCACAAATGAATTTGTGGTTCAGACTGATGCCTCTGATGTAGGGTTAGGCGCAGTGCTGTCCCAAATGGTGGGTGGTTAAGAACACACGGTTACCTACTTGAGTAGGAAGCTTACACCACCTCAAAAAAACTACAGCATTGTGGAGAGGGAGTGTTTAGCCATTAAGTGGGTGCTGGAATCCCTGAGGTACTATTTACTGGGCCGACACTTTAAGCCGGTCACTGATCACTCCCCTCTCACATGGATGTGCAGCGCCAAGGAGAGAAACGCCAAAAAATTTTAAATTCACAGTAGAACACAGGGCAGGCAAGCTGCAGGGGAATGCCAATACCCTATCCAGGACCCATTGTATGATTGTCAGAAGTGTCCGCTCCTATAGGTCTGAACAAAGGAAGGGGGGGTATGTGAGAAGGTGACAGGCAGAGTGCTGGAGTCCCGCTGTATCAGCCCCAGATTTCTGACTTATGTGTGGTCCTTTGCGGGTCTTGAGTAGGCTTCAGCCCCAGGTGTAGGTCCCAGGCTTGTTACTGACCCATAAAGGCCTACAGAGCCTGCGCTTCAGAGCAGATCCGGGGAGTGAGAGGAGGTGTCTGTGTCTGTCCTGCTGTACTGAGTCTGGTGAGACCTAACTCTGCTGTTTTGTTTATCCGTGTGGCCAGAAGTAAGTGGCCACACGTATAGTTAACTGCATTTTGTACTAGTTAGTGCTTGGACGAACACTGATCTCCTTACCCAAAGGGAATTTGGGTGTCATTCTTGGTTTCTACACGATGGGGATCTCACCAAGAAGCCCATCAGATCTCTTGCTTTACAATACGGACACCCAGCAAGGAGATATGAAGAATCCTGGTTCTGAGATGAAAGGCTGGGGGGCGTGACTTCTCCTTTTTGGTAACATCACTTAGGGAAGAGACCTTTTTAGTTAAAAGTTCTCAGACCAGGCAGAGGGAGGTCTTTTGTTATCCTGGAAGAAATGTGACCGCATGTACGAGACACATGCTCTCTAACTTGCTTAAGCAAGAACCCTGAAGCCTACCACATGGGCTCAGAGAAACAGAATATCTATTTGTTCTTGTAATGGTCTTCTTCTGCTAAAAGACATTTGAACAGCATTGCTCAGAGCCAAGGGGGTGCTGTCACTGGAATAGCATGCCCAAACGCATGCTTTTGGACTAACCTAAGGACGTTCCCTGGGCCCACCATCAGGAGCCCAGAGAATCAATCGCAGGCTTGTGTTGGTAATATTTCCTTTTCTACTGTTTATTCCCATTTTTATTTTGTGCACCGTGTCATGTCGCTTTCCACTTGTATTTGCTTGATTGCTACATGTATGTTCTGTATGTGTTAAGTGTCTAGTACTGACCCTTTTAGGGCTTAATAAATATATAAAATTTAGAAAGCTTGTTTCGTATTATCCTATGGGCGTAGAAGACTCACTGGTGGTGAGTGTGAGGTAATGAAGCGATCTCATGGGTGCCGAAAGTGGTTTCGGTAAGACGACATCCTTCACAATCACTTAAAGAGGAACTTTCACCACCTTCACCAATTCAAGTTCTTAGCATCTGTTAACAGGTGCCGATTCCAGCACAGTTGGAATTTTTTTCTCTAGCTCCCACTGTTCCCAAGCAACAAGCACAGTTAGTTTTGATGGCTGATGTGCTACTTAAGCTCTGTAATGTCAGAAGATATAAACATAGACTATACAATCTAAAGATGTGCCAGATTTAATACCCAGCATCAGTCACTGTGATAAATTATAGGTATTTACAGACTGCCTGTTTAACCCCTTAACGACATTGGACGTACTATTACGTCCTGTGCGCTTGGTACTTAGCGCAACAGGGCGTAATAATACGCCCTGGGGCGGCCGCCCGCTCACTATCTGAGCGGGCGGCATCGGAACCGGGTGTTAGCTGTAACTGACAGCTAACACCCTGCTCCATATCCCCCGGTCGGAACTGAGTTACGATCGGAGGTTTTAACCCCTTGGATGCCGCGGTCAAACATGACCGCGGCATCCAAGGGGTTCCGCCATGTTGCCGCTCCCCTCGACACCCCCCGCGGCGAGATTGGGGGGTGCCGATATCTTTAATCTGCAGCCCGGGGTCTGCCCAGTGACCCCAGGCTGCCTGGAGACCCCACTACCTGGTTGATCCTGCCGAGACCTGCGGAAGTGAGCGCTATGCGTCTGCATAGCCTCACTTCCTGTATAGACTGCAAGACACTTGTAAGCTCGTGTCTTGCAGTCTATAGTGCTGAGCCAGCAATCAAATCATTGCTGGCTCAGGTGTCCTAATGGGACACATGAAAAAGTAAAAAAAAGTGAAAAAAAATAAAATAAAGTGTTTTATATAAAATGAATTATATAAAAAAAAACTAAAAATTAATAAAAACAATGCATATTTGGTATTGCCGCATCCATAACAACCTGTACAATAAAACTGAAACAATATTTAATGTACACGGTGAACGTCGGAGAAAAAAAAACTGAAAAAACTCACCAAAAGTAATGATTTTTTGCCATCTGACCTTACAAAATATGCCATAAAAAGTGATCAAAAAGTCCTATGTACCCCAAAACAGTACCAATAAAAAAGCACAGGTTGTCCCGCAAAAAATAAGCCCTAAACCAACTCTGTTCACCGTAAAATAAAAATGTTACGCATCTCAGAAGATGGCGATGCAAAAACAATTAATTTATGTCCCCAAATGGTTTTTTGTTCTGCAAAATTAGTATCGCATTAAAAAAACAGTATAAATGAGGTATCTCCGTAATCGTACCGACCCGTAGAATAAAGGTAACATGTTACTTATGCTTTATGCTGCATGGTGAAAAATTTCAAAGGTAAAACGCAGTGCCAGAATTGATGGGGTTTTTTTTAATCCAACAAGAAAGAGTTAATAAAATGTATTCAATAAGTTATAGGCACCCAAAGATGATGTCATTACAAAATACATCTCACCCCGCAAACAACAAGCGCTCATATGGCTACATCACCAGAGAAATAAAGAAAATATAGCTCGTACAATGTGAAGACAAAAACCCCAAAAATCGCCAACTCTTTAGAACATAACTGGCTGCGTCAGGAAGGGAATGTATAAGCTGTGTGAGCATATATGACTGAACACCCCAGATTTAGAGTTTATGAGGGAAAATAAACCAGAAGTGACCCCCAGAGTGACCTCCCCAATAATAGGAACTACTGGGGAAATAGTAGGGAATTTGGTGTTCCCAGTGTACTCCGCACAGCTTACATATTCACTTTTCCCCATCCACTGTGCAGTCACGTCTGGGATACTAATGCTTACTACACCCCTTGATAAATTCTTTGAGGGGTGCAGTTTTCAAAATGGGGTCACTCCTTTGGGGAATCCACTTTTCTGGTACCTTACAGGTTCTGCAAACATGACATGGCGTCCAGATCCCAAACATCTGAATCTGCACTCCAAAAGCCACATAGCGCTCCTTCTCTTCTGCGCCCTGCTGTGTGCCCAAACTGCAGATTATACCCACATGTATTACACTTGTACCCAGAATAACGTACTTAATGTCATATGTGGGTATAAACTGCTGTATGGACACAGCTGGGCACAGAGTGGAAGGAGCGCTATTTGGTTTTTGGAGCACAGACTTGGACGGTTTGGTTTTTGGACGCCATTGCACTTTTGCAAAGCTGAAACGCTAGTAATGTGGAATCCCCTGACATGGTACCCCATTTTGGAAACTACACCCCTGAAGGAATTTATCCAGGGGTACAGTGAGCATTTTTAACCCCCAAGTGTTGCTATAGTTTATTATCCATAAATTAATACGCAGCTGATTGTGAAAGGTGAAAATGACAATTTTTCCAGGAATACGTAATTTCAGTGCGTAATATGTTGTGCCCGGCTTGTATCAGAGATGAACGCTCCAAAAGCTGTTGTGCGCGGGATCCCCGCTTAACAGTTTTTGGAGTGTGTGTCTCTGCAGACATAAGCTGGGCACAACATATCGGGCACTGAAATGGCGTATCTATGGAAAAATGTTATTTTTAACTTTTCATTATCATCTGCGCATTCATTTCTGGAAATTAAAAGAATGCAACACTTAAGGGTTAATAATGCTCGCTACACCACTTGATAAATCCCTTGAAGGGTGTAGTTTCCAAAATGGGGTCACAAGTCTGTGGATTCCACTTTACTGGCAATTCATGGGCTCTGCAAAAGTGACATGGTGTCCATAAACCAAATTGTGCTCTAAAAACCAAAATAGTGCTCCTTCCCTTCTGTGCTCGGCTGTTCCCAAACAGTAGTTTATACCCACATATGGCATTAATTACATTATCCTGGGTACACCAGAGTCATACATGGGGGTATAAATTGCCACTTGCGCACACAGGAGGGTGCAGATGTGAAGGAGCACTATGTACTTTTGTAGCGCAGATTTAGATTGTTGGTTTTTGGACGCCATGTCACATTTGCAGAGACCCTAAAATCGCCCCTACAACATGGGGGTCACTTCTTGGAGAATTCCAGTTTACTGGCACCTCCAGGGCTCTGCAAAAACAACATGGCGACCAGAAAGTCCCTCTAAATCTGTACTCCAAAAGCTAAAAAAACACAGTGCTCCTTCCTTTCTGAGCCCTGCTGTGTTCCCAAGCAGCAGTTTATACCCACATATATAATTTTTTTTCCCCCGGGATAGCCCACTTAATAGTTTTAGGAGTTCATGTCTCTGATGCCACAAAGTGGCCGCAACATATTCTGAAATTGGATATTTCTTCAAAAACTTCAATTTTCACTTTGTACATTAATTTTTGGGAAGCATTTTTAGGCTCAAAATGATAATACCCCTTGATACATTCCTTGGGGGGTGTAGTTTCTAAAATGGGGTCCCTTTTGAGGGGTTTCCATTGTATTGGTACTTTAGGGGCTCTGCAAATGTGACATGGCACCCGAAAAATATTCCAGCAAATTCTGCCCTCCAAAAGCTAAATAGCGCTCTTTCCATTCCAAGCCCCACCATGTACCCATACAGCAGATTACAACCATATATAGGGCATTTCTGTGTTCAGGAGAAATTGTGTACCAAACTTTGGGGAGCTTTTTCTCCTTTGTCCTCTTATGAAAATGAAAAATTTGGGGCTAAATTGACAGTTTATTGGAAAAAAAAAATTTTCATTTTCATGTCCCAATGTTAATAAAATCTGTGAAACAGCTGTGGGTTCAAAATGCTCACTATACCCCTTGACATGTTCTGTGAGGGGTGTGGTTTCCAAAATGGGGTCACTTTTAGGGGGTTTCCACTGTTTTGGTACTTTGGGGGCAATGTGATTTTCTAGATATGTTTTCTCATTTTGTCTCTCATAGTTGAGGTCTACCTATGATGACAATTACAGGCCTCTCTCATCTTTTTAAGTGGGAGAACTTGCACAATTGGTGGCTGACTAAATACTTTTTTCCCCCCACTGTACATGCATATTTGGTCCAGAAAAATATCCAAGAAAATGGAAAAAATAAACTAAACTACTTTAATGTTCTAAACGAAACTACTTTCAACTCTCAATTAATTGACATTACACAACTTTAAAGGATTATTGTTTATCATAGACAGTTATAGCATATCCACAGGGAATGTCATGGATGTCTGATAGAAGCAGGTCCCCCCACTTGGAACTGCATCTATCTTTACAACAGGGACCCTCCAAGCTTCTTTTGTACCTAGTGCAATGATCACATATTGCTCAGATATATGCAGAACACCCATATAATTGAATGGAGGGAGCCATATATGTACAATCCATATACAGTGGCTATGGCACCAGGTAGCACTGTGGGACAAGGGACACAGATACATACAGGTCCCAAAGAGGAATGCTGCATCTATGAGACATTTTTGAGACATCAGTGAGGCTTAACCTGTTGCTATACTCTAAGGCTAAGGCCTCATGTTGTGGAAACGCAATATTTTTTACTGCTGAGGAAACACAGCAGAAAAAACTCTACATATTACAGAAAAAACTCTGAGAAAAATGTAGAAAAAAATACAATGAAAAACTGCGTAAAAACAAGATTTTTTTCCTTGTGTTTCGCTACGTGGGGCCTTAGCCTAAATGTTTAAAATGAGATTATCTCTTTAAGTAGCAGAGATTCTGGTTTGGAAAACTAACTTCTCTACTCTCATGTATGTATACAGAATATACTTGGTGTGTGACTGCTCCCCCCCCCCCAGTGCCTTTCTGCTCCATAATAGTGTCTTTTTAACCCTGTTTTCTGTAAACTATGTTTTTTCTACATGGGTATTACATGCTGCATATTCCTTATAAATTCTTTAATTATTAAATCTTTTATGTGTAAAGTAGCATTTGTAGAAATGTGAAATCCTTAACCTAATCAGCCCAATGTTAATTGATAATACTAATACTACAGTCAAATATGTACACTTCTATATATACAAATGAAAATCCGGCTGCCAAATGAAGACAAAACCTTTATGTGTGACTGTGGAAGGTAATAATTAGCTTTGTAATAGCACTTAAACAGGCTATGGCTTAATACTGAGCTGCATTTAATAAACTGGTAGTATAATACTAAATTTTATTACTATATGTATGGAAAACTGATATTTTATAGATATTGTACACAATAGATAGTGAAGTTCATTAATTTACTATCTGACAATAGAAGCTTCACAAAAGATCCAGGGCAAAAGCTTAGCTGGCCTGGGGGAGATTTGTCCCTGTAGAGTTAACAATGCTTTGGAGGGCCTACGGCAGAATATGCTATGCCAGAAGGGTGGTTTAGGGGCTATCATTAGCCCCTTAGGATGCCCCTTATAAGTAATTGAAACATTGCTTGTGCAGAAAGTGGTGTATAAGAAAAGGCCAAGATGAAACAAACTCAGATGTGAAGGAGATTTTAAATTATTTAGAAACAAAGCTTATTCTAGTCAATATAATGAAAGTGGAAAACGACAGTCATTCAGTGTAATAGTTTCAGAATGAAAGTAACATTTGAATGCCACTGATAATAGAAATACAGTCATTACATGCAGAAAATATTATTTTCCAAATACATTGCAATTTGTTATTTTCTAAACAAATAAGAAATATATTGCATTTGACTAAAAACATTTGCTGTGTGTGGATAGTAAGGCATTGCATATGACGTATTTCTATAGACACTATAAATACAGTGTATCTGTAAACTGTAAAACACATAGAAGCTAGGCTCAAATGAAGAATCAAAGATTATTTACAATAAATTAATCACTTAATACTTCCTGAATTGGAAATGATTCAATGATTTATATCTCACATGTCTCTTTTCTATGCATTCCAGGTTCCCAGACTTTCCCTGATTTTCCTATGCAGGATTTTTAATATGCAACAATTTTATGTATTCAGAATAACAGGATTTTTTTTGTTTGTATATATGTACTATTTATGCTTTAGGGTCACTAAAAAGTATGGACTAAATGCAGTAATGCTTGTTACACTGACAACTTTGGTTTCTCTTTAGACATTTATGTGACTCTTTGGCAGAGCAGTAGCTATGGATTCAGCACAGAGGGGGCAAGCACATTTGAGTACCCTACCCATGTATAGCAATATTACCAACATACACTGACCATATAATGGTAGATATTGGTTCTACACAGGCTCGGCAGATTATTTAAATATGTACAGTACCAGAAAATGTAGTGACTTACAGGTGATGTAGTGACTTACAGGTGATGTCTCCAT
Source organism: Leptodactylus fallax (assembly GCA_947044405.1). Lineage (NCBI taxonomy): Eukaryota > Metazoa > Chordata > Amphibia > Anura > Leptodactylidae > Leptodactylus > Leptodactylus fallax. The sequence goes on along the minus strand of CAMRHE010000011.1, from coordinate 2,715,771 downwards.
TCATATTTTTCGTCTCTTCCATCTGGAATGGATCACCTTGACCACTTCTTCCAGCTGTGTCTCTGTAAATTTTGTAATAATAATAATAATAATAATAATAATAGTCCTTTAATAGTCCCACAATGGGGAAATTCAGTGTGTTACAGCAGCAAAGATAAGATAAGATAAGCAGATACAAATACAACATGAACAGGAATGTTCCAAGGTGAGAGGCATTACATTAATAGCAGACAGACAGATAGGAAGTAGCAGAGGGGGGGGGGGGGGATTTAACAGGCAGAGAGATATTTCAGTTCTCTGTATGTAATGATCTCCGCTTAGGTCGGTGTTGGTTGTAAAGCCTAACCGCGGTGGGGAGGAAAGACTTCCGATAGCGCTCCTTCTCACACCTAGGGTGGAGCAGTCGGTCACTGACAGTACTGCCCAGCGCAATCATAGTCTCATGCATGGGATGGGAGTTATTCTCCCGCATGGAGCTCACCACGGACAGTATCCTTCTGTCACCCACCACCTGCACTGGGTCCAGTGGGCTCCCCAGGACAGAGCTGGCCCTTCTAATCAGCTTGTCAAGTTTATTTCTGTCCCTGGTTGATATACTGCTCCCCCAGCAGGCCACTCCAAAGAAGATGGCTGATGCCACTACCGAGTTGAAGAAAGTCCTAAGAAGTGCCCCCCGGATTCCAAAGGCTCTCAGCTTCCTAAGCAGGTAGAGCCTGCTGTGGCCCTTCCTGTACAGGGCCTCCATATGATCTGCCCAGTCCAGCTTATTATTAAGGAGCAAACCCAGGTACTTATAGGTGTTCACAATCTCGATGCCCGTCCCCAGGATGTCCACTGGTTTTGGAGGGCATCTGCCTTTACGGAAGTCCACCACCATCTCCTTGGTCTTCCCCGCGTTAATCTTCAGGTGGTTCTGGTGGCACCAGTCCACAAAAAAACGGTTCAGTTCTCTGTACTCCCTGTCATCATCGTCTGTGATGAGGCCTACTATTGCAGAGTCGTCAGAATACTTCTGTAGGTATCAGCTAGATGAGTTGCACCTAAAATCAGCAGTGTACAGTGTGAAGAGGAAAGGGGCTAGAACCATACCCTGAGGTGCCCCCGTATTACAGACATCTTTGGCTCCTCGGTTTTCCAGACTCCCAACCCACATTTTCTGTTATGGAATTAGATGCAGTTCTAGGTATACAGTAAATCCCATTACCAGACAGACTGAATCGAGTGGTTTAAACAGCGCCGAGCGTCCGGCGCCCTCCAACCGCACCGCTCCCAACCCACAGAGGTTTTCACCAGAGCCCCTAAAGGTGGGGATGGACTTGATACTACTGCTGGCCAAGGCAGACGTTAGCTGGAGGGCGCAGGATGCATGAAGCACCACAAGTCCCAGCACACCCAGACACTGAAATCACTTACCAGAAATTGTCCAAGGATCAGGTGGTGGTGCTGAAGATATAGGTGACTGCTGTAGGCAAGAGACAGAAGAAGATGGCAGCAGAGTGATAAGCATAGTCGTCCAGGCCAATTCATTGCCGTGAGGTCAGCGTAGTTCCAAGGGATATCCAGAAGACAGGTCAGACAGGCCAGATCGTTACTGTGAGGTCACTGAAGTACCAGAGGTTAATCCAAAAAAAAGGTCAGGCAAGCCAGGTCGTTAACGTAAGGTCAGTGAAGTGCTGAGGGTTAATCCAGGAGAGAAGAGAGTAATCTAGGGAGCGGGGTCATCAACAGGAGAGCAGAGTAAAGCCAAAACGAAGATCAGGGAGCCGAAGTCTGGAAACAAGCCGAGGTCACAACAGGAGAGCTACAGGTACTAGGTCAGGAGGTCAGGCAGAGCCAGGGAAAGGTAAGGAGAGGTCAGACAGGGCACACGAAGAGACAGGAGAGAGCTAACATCCAGTGGTAACCGAATAGCTAGCACTGAATATGAGCAGAAGTAACCTTTAAATAGGCCCGGACTGGCCACTCAATTAACCCCTACCCGGAAGAGACCTCCGTTCCCCGGATCATATCAGAAGTGAACTGGCAACCCCCGTATGCTCCTGACATTTTCCTTATGAAAATCCCCTGAAAATGAATAATACCCCCTTTGTGCGTCTTTAAATTAATAATGCCCTTGCATGTCCCCATTAAATTAATAGTACTGCTGCAGATAATAATGCCCCCTAATTAATAATGACACATCAAAGAGGACCTTTCATGTCCTTTCAGGTAAGGAGTGTTATATACCATAGAAAAGCTGACAGTGCGATGAATTCAGTGCACTTTTGGCTTTGCCATTATCTTCTCCAGTTGCAGAGATATCGGTGCTGTTAGCCACTCTTCAGGTCTGCAGCCTACAAGGTGGTGTGGAATAAAACCTTGGCGTCCCAGCATAGGAGGCATGATGCAATGACATCATCGGTGCTGTGGCACAGACATCCAAGTTGTAGTTAGGGCACCTTGTAGGCCACAGGTCTGAAAGGGCTTGCAGCTTATAAGTAAGAATGGTAGAGCATAAAGCCATCAGCTTCCTCCTCTACCATGTATAACAACTATATCGTTGTAGATCCTGATACAGTAGAAATTACTGCCTGATAGAATGTTATAACTAGGCTTTCTGTCAGGTGGATGGTTCTGGGCTAGAGAAAGTAGTCTGGGACCACCCACTTGACAGCAGAGAGTCTAATTAGCATATTTGGAGCTGAAACTAATAGCACTAATTGGTAAGGAACACTGAGAAAAAAAAATTCCAATTTTGCTGGATTCAGTAGCATGGAGCGTATTGAAGGATGCAAAGTGTTGGAATTGGTGGAGGTGGTGAAAGATTCCCTTTATGTTCATTAGTTACAAGCTAAAAGTTCTGCTCTGTTAGGTAGCTACACAGTCTGATTCTTTTACCTTTGTTTAACTTATTTTTTATAGAACTTTACCTATTTTAGGTGTTCTTTAACACATCATACTAAACACTATTCTCTTTATAAAAGAAGAAATACATTTATTCCAATTTGTCTTGAAACAAATAAAATTGTAAGGGAATTGCTAGTTGTGCAATTCCTTAGTGCTGCTGCTGAAACAAGGGAAGAAGGGAAAGACAGAGAAAGTGAGTCCTAAACTTGTCCCTACCTAATTGCCACAACTGTCCTAAAGACAGGGACAACTGGGTGTCAGACCCTTCTCTGACTAAGTATTAATACAGAATGCAGACAAGACAAACAACAATAAAAGGGAGGTCAGCTAGACCAGGTCAAACCAGAGAGACAAATAGTACCAAATCAAAATCCAAGAGAATAGTCAAAGGGTAAGCCATAGGTCAGGAATATGAATACAGGTAATAAACAGCAAGAGAAGCGCATAGCTAGGAAAAAGTCACAATAGCCAGCCAACATGTGTGGGCAGATGACTTGTTTATAGGAAGTCCAGAACCTGCCGTAGACTTGATTGACAGATAGGTTGTCAATCACAAGGTAAGGCTAAGTTTAACTATTGAGGAACAAAGGGAAACCAAGGTGAAGGAGACGAGTGTGGCAGAAATTCAATTAGAGAAAAGAGGTAATAGAGCAGTGTTCAGACAGAGCAACAAGAACCTTAAGCAAAGAATCAAAACTGAACACGCCTCCAACGCGTGCGAGCGGAGGGTGGCGCAGAAACCCGAACAGGCAGAGACATTACAAAAACATAATATCATGGCATGCTGCCAAAAGCCTAAAAGACCTCAATAACCTTCCCCAACAGGGTAATCACAGACATAGAAACAAATAAGTTAGAATATCACTTTGTGATAGCTTGAAGGGATTTTCTCAAAAAAAACTTTAAAAAAACTTGAATAAACATGCAGATAAACAATCTACCCACCTCCTGTGTGTCCTCTCTCCTAAGATCTGCACCCCCATAGCGCCATTACATTTTCAGCCTACATGGGTCAGATAACGCTAACAAAAATGTGAGTCAAAAAGGCTCTAGCTGAGCCATAGCATACATTTACAAGCGGATACATTACATGTAGAGTTCAATATAAACATATGATTGATATAGTGATATTACATAACAGGCTGCATGGTAGAATACGGATGTGTCTACACTTATAGAGGAGCTTTCCAGGTATGCGCTGTGGTGCTAGAGATATTGGTGCCGTTAATTATCTCCCCACTATCAGAAGGGCAGGCTTTACAGCTTAGCATTGATTCTGAGCTGTAAGACTCACAGCCTAGCAATGATTCTGAGTTGTAAAGCCCACCTTTCTGACAGTGGAGAGATATCAGTGCCGAAACTAACAGCACCGATGTCTCCAGCACTAGTGCGCATACCGGGAAAGCCGACAGCGTTAGCTTTCTTGCATTATATAATAACACACATCTATGATGACGTGAAAGGTCCTTTTTAAATAATTTCCAAAAGCATAAATTTAAATGAGGGTATGTTAAGGGTTAATATACAGTATGTACAGTTCAATGTAAACATATGAGTGATATAGTGATATTGCATAGTTTCTAGGCTGCATGAAAAATTCAATACAATAACATTACATGCTAACAAAAGACTTGAAAAACAAAAGTTGTTTTCGGAATGGCCATCACAGAGCTAATGTAAATTCAATGTATGTGAATGGGGGCTATCACGTGACTTTTCTTTTGACAGTCTGCTTTAACCAACCCTGAAAAAATAACGGATTACCTCCACGTCATGGCCAAAAAGTATTGCCACTAGAGATAGGTGAAACTCCTAAGATTTGTTTAATTTTGGGTTCGAGTGGCTCTGGTCCCTGATACGTTTTGGGTCAAACAAGTTTGGTACAAACCAGAAATGAAATAATTTTACTCTGCAGTCTCCTCTGACCCCTGAGTATAATAGGTAGAGGCCCAGGGAATGTGTAAAGAATAAAAAAACATTTATACTCACCGTCCCTTACCTCTTTTGGGTCTCCTTGTGGTGTCTGGCGCTCTTTCTTGGTGTCCTCAGTGGCATCAGGTGCCTGGGGGGATTGGACCCTCAGTGTGAGCCCAGGCACATGATGTCACAAGGAGAGCGCCAGACACCATAAGGAGGCCCACAAGAAGTGAGGATAGGTGAATATAAATGTTTGTTTTTTTTGTTTCTCCTCTACTGGGCCTCCCCCTATTACACTCTCAGGTCTGAAGAGACCCCAGAGTATATTAATTTATCGCAATTCATGTCGCAGTAGCCAGTTTAGTTGGTCTGAGACGAATCCCCAATAGTTCGGTTTTGTGACAAAGCAGTTCACCCATCTCTAATTGGCACAAAGCATCTAAATGTTAAGGCCATAATATTATTGAATAAAATACTTTATGGATGCAAATCTTAGCTTCATATAGTGATGCAATGCTAATCATATAAGTGATTACACAGCTATATCCGGTGACTCACAGTTGATGCACACTCTGATTGTACTCATTCAGTTTCCTTTTTCTTTTTCATCTGACCCAGTCCACCATGAAGATTTCTCCCAATGATTACTTATCTCTACCGAGCTGTTACTGAGAGATCTTTAGCTCTTCTATATAAACTTCCAATCTTTCAAAACCCTTAGCAGTACCATTATGAGGCATCCCCTGATATTCTGCCTACTTCTACTCCAGGTGCCAACATTACTGTACCTGCTATGTAGTAAAGTGCCCCCAATAACTATACTTCAGAAACAACAGTGTCATTACTATGGTTCCCACAAAAATTATACATATTAGTAATATTGCCTCACATGATAAAGTGTCTGTGGTATTAATTCCCCAGACAATAATGTACTTGTGCCCATATTTTTATTAATTCCCCACACAAGTGCATGTACTTGTTCCTCACACAGTAATAGCACATCCTTGGTGAAATCAATACAACCAGTGAATCTCTTTGTGCTTTCGTACAGTAATAGGGTGTCTTTAGATAATGTGTTTGGCTAATGATGTTTAAGGGCAAATTTTCCAGCACAGCAAATTAAAAAGGAGTAGGAATGTACAAAATACAGTACCATGTTTACATCCTCAATCTTTTCAAAAAGTAACAGATCTGACCAACTCATCCTCAGCACCTTGCAGTCTACTGCAAAGCTTCTATGAACCAGAATACTAACTGCTCTTGAAAATGAACATAAGTCAGAATGGTAAATAATTTTGATCTCTTTTAGATGTGCTGGGCAACATTGCATGTTCTGAAGACAAATTATTCCTGGTAAATAACTTTGTATCAAATTAAACCCTGACAAACTCTTAACCACTTCAGGGCTGGACAAATTTCTCTGGTTCAGGACCAGACATATTTTAGAATTTTTCATGAATGCGGATTTGAGGGCTATGACATATTTTTCATTTGGGTTATTCAAATAATTTTTGCGTCCACGTAGGGCTTTATTTTTATGTTATTCTTATTTTTGCATGTTTTTTCTTTTTTTTATATATATCCCGAAAAAGTAAACAAAAAAGGAGGGAACAGAGGCAAAAAACTAAGGATAGGCCATCAATCTTAAAAGTGAATAACTGTTTTAAGAGTGGATCACCCTAACATATAAAGTCGATGAGCAGTCCAGAATTGGTTAATCTTGCTTACTAAGCCCTTCACATTCCATGATCATATTTTCATAAAAGAAAGAAAATTAAAAAAAAAAAAATCACTTCAAAATGAATTTTCGTAGACTAGGACTTGGTGACTAGCCTGGTTGGTGTGGCTTCAGTGGGAAATGAGGGGCAGAAAAAAGTTGCATAATGAAGTCTCCCCACATTTTTCGAGCTGCTATTTTGATTTGTGCTGCCTACAGTTTTCCCCTATGTGCTCTCCAAAAACCTACACAATGTAGGTTAGCCCTTCTGGATCTGTCTTCCAAGTCTATCAATTTATTAGCTGAATCTTTTGCTCTTGTGTTGTAAGCTAGAAACTTTTGATTATTATTAGAGATGCAACCACATCTCAATCTCTCTTATTTTAGAAAGGTCATTTTTGATCAAACTGGCATCTGCTTGGATCCCGGAAGGACCGGCAACCCCCGCATACCATCGCAGAGGTTCCGGCCTGCCTCCCTAGGGGCCGTAAGGAGTTCCTAGAGGAGAGGACCGGCAACCCCCTCATGCCGCCTCGGAGGTTCCGGTCCAGCTCCTTACAGTAACCCCCCTTCTACGAGGGCCCCCTGGGCCACTAAAGGCTGGACCAGGCTTGAGGGGAAACTTTTGGTGAAAATTTTTAACTAAAGTTGGTGCATGGACCAACCCAGCTGGCTCCACCTTCTGGCCACTTCAAATTCCTGGTTCCCCTCAACTAGGACAGGTGGAGGAGGGTTAACAGATGGAAGGACAGGAGGAATATATTTCTTCAACAGGGACTTATGGAAAACGTTGTGAATCTTGAGAGAAGGAGGAAGAGCCAGTCGGAAAGACACAGGGTTAATGATTTCAGTGACCTCATAAAGACCAACAAATTTAGTTAACCCAATCAGACTGGTTAGCAGAAATATAGCATCTCAAATACTGCTCCAAAGTCTGATTGAAACATTCAGTTTGTCCGTTAGTTTCAGGATGGTAAGCAGAGGAAAAAGATAATTGGATCCCCAGAAGACTGCAAAAAGCTCTCCAAAACTTAGCCACAAACTGAACGCCTCTGTCAGATACAATGTTGTCCGGAATACCATGGAGCCTGACCACATGATCTAAAAATAACGGGATAATGTCTTGGCATTAGGCAATTGAGCGAGAGGAACAAAGTGACACATCTTGCTAAACCTATCCACTATGGTCCACACAATAGACTTTCCCCCAGAAATTGGTAAATCCATAATAAAATCCATTGATATATGTGACCAAGGTCTGTCAGGCACCGGTAAAGGGAGTAATTTCCCTGAGGGTCTAGACCTCGGATCCTTGGCTCTAGCACATATTGAACATACCGACACATAAGCCACAATGTCCCGAGACCTTGAAGGCCACCAGTAATGTCGGGATACTAGCCTCTTAGTACCCAAGATGCTGGGGTGACCGCATAACACAGAGTCATGGAGTTCCTGTAAGACCCTAAGACTCAACTGAGATGGGACAAACAGTTTACCCTCGGGTGTCTCTGGAGGGGCAGAGTGCTAATTTTGCTTGATCTCGGATGCTTAAACCAACGAGACGACAGAAACCACAAGCCCCTTGGGGAGAATTGATTCTGGCTGGGAACAATCAGACCAAAACTTCTAGACAAAGCATCTGCTCTAATGTTTTTGGACCCTGGTCTAAAAGTGACAACGAAATTGAACCTGGTAAAAAATAGTGCCCACCTAGCTTGTCTAGGGTTCAATCTCTTAGCAGATTCCAGAGATACCAAATTCTTATGGTCAGTTAAGACAGTTATCTTGTGTCTAGCTCCCTCCAGGAAATGTCGCCACTCCTCAAAAGCCCATTTGATGGCCAATAGTTCTTGGTTACCAATAGCATAATTCCTTTCGAAAGAGGAGAATTTCCTGCAGAAGAAAGCACAGGGTCTGAGTTTAGTGAATGAGGAAGGTCCTTGGGACAATATAGCCCACACTCCTACTTCAGAGGCATCAACCTCAACAATAAAAGGTTCACTAAGATCCAGTTGAATAAGAACCGGTGCTCTAGAAAACGCTTGCTTTAAAAAATCAAATGCATCCATTGCCTCTTGATTCCAGTTTATCAAATCCGCCCCCTTGTGAATGAGACCAGTCAGCGGTTTTGCTATAGTGGAAAAATTGGCAATAAACCTCCGATAGTAATTTGCAAAGCCAAGAAACCTTTGCAAGGCCTTTAGTGAGGTGGGTCGAACCCAGTTGAGCACAGCCTGAACCTTGGCTGGGTCCATGCTGATGGCCGAGGAAGACAAGACATAACCTAGAATAGACAATTGCTGGACTCCAAAAAGGCATTTTTCCCACTTAGCAAATTACTTGTTCTCCCTCAGGACTTCCAGAACAGACCTAACATGCTTAACATGAGACTCCCAATCCTGGGAAAAAAAAAACAAAATAACATCTAAATAAACAATGACAAAATGACCAGTAAAATTCCGATAAATGTCATTCCCAAAACTCTGAAATACTGCGGGTGCATTACTCAAGCCGAAGGGCATTACCAAGTTCTCGTAATGGCCCTCAGGCGTGTTAAATGCAGTCTTCCACTCGTCTCCCTCCCAAATTCGAATAAGATTATAGGCCCCTCTCAAATCTAATTTGGAAAAAAATTTTGCCCCAGAAATCTGGTTTAATAAATCGGGAATAAGAGACAGAGGATACTGGTTCTTCACCGTAATCTTGTTTAGGGCCCGGTATACAATACAGGGCCTCAAACCGCCATCCTTCTTTTTAACAAAAAAGGAGAAGTGGAAGGACGAATATGCCCCTTGCCCAGAGTATCTCTTATATACTCTCTCATAGCCTGTCTCTCAGGTTCAGACAAGTTGAACAACCGCCCTTTAGGAAGTTTAGAGTTGGGAACTAACTCGATAGCACAATCATAAGGTCTATGAGGGGGTAATAAGTCAGCTCCAGACTCGAGAAACACATCCACATAGTTTGAGATATAATCCGGCAAAGGTACAGGGACAGTAGAGACAAAGAGAGCCATACAAGAGTTCATACATTCGGAACCCCATTTAACCACATCCCCCAATTTCCAATGTAAGACAGGATTATGTGTCTTCCACCAGGGCAACCCCAGGACAATTTCTGAGGGCAAATTCTCTAAGACAAAGAAGGGGAGTGTTTCAGAATGAAGGGTTCCAACCTTAAGATTCAGGGAGGGAGTAACAAATTTAACAGAGGACTGGACTAGAGGAGTGGAATCAATAGCGGTGATTAAAACTGGTTCTTCTAACAAAATCAGGGAAAGACACAAAGGCCACCTTTAAATCAATAAAATTGGCCATGGAACCACAGTCAACAAATGCACTACCCAAAAGAGTCATACCAGAGAAGGAAATTTCAATAGGTAAGACAAACTTATGACAGGACACAGAAGGAAGTACCTGTTCTCCCAGACAGACTTTCTGAGGAACAGCAGAGCGTTAAGCTTAATATGACCTAGGTCTTTTAGGACACTTGTTTAGGATGTGACCTGTTTCACCACAATAGAAGCACAACCCTCTCTGCCTTCTAAACTTCTTACGGTCTTCCGCAGTCATGGCAGCTCCGAGTTGCATGGGCTCGGGACCGGACTCTAGCAGTTGAGCAGGTTCAGAGAAGAATGGTTCCATGGCGACTCGCTCTCTTCTACGCTCACGTAGACATCTGTCTAATTTGATGGCCAGACTCATGCTCTCCTCCAAGGTAACAGGTGATGGGAAATTAACCAAAATATCTTTAATAGCATCAGAGAGCCCCTTACGGAATTGGAAACAGAGAGCAGAACTGTTCCACTGAGACTGGACTGACCACCTTCTAAACTCCGTGCAATAGTTTTCAACTGATCAGGTACCTTGCCTAATAGAAGAGAGTTTGGCTTCGGCTAATGCTCTTTGGTCAGGTTCATCATACAATAACCCTAAGGCTTTAAAAAAGTTATCTACAGAAGATAATTCAAGTGCACGGGGATCCAGAGAAAAAACCCAGGTTTGAGGGTCTCCTTAAGTAGAGATATTACTATGGCTACCTGTTGCTGCTGGTATAATTTGCAGGCTTCCCGAAAATTAGTAAAGGATTTTCGATCTCCTGAAAACCTATCTGGCAAGTTTATCTTGGGCTGTACGGAAGCAGTGCCTTGGGGAATGGCTTGAGGCCGAGCTGCCTCTTGATCCTGTACTCTCACAGCCAGATCTTGGACCAATTGAGTAAAATTCTGCATCTGATCCACAAGAGCTTGCATAGGATCCATTATGGAGGTCAAAATACACAAAGTAATGTTGGCTGGCTATTTTGTTACGGAACAGATGCAGAGTAGAGCTAAGTAGTGAGTCCCAGCACCAGTCAAACCGAATCAGAATGGTAAAAACCGTGCTGAACGTCCCACGCTCTCCCAACCGCACCGAACCCCACCCCCCCAGAGATGTTCACCAGGGCCCCTGATGGTGGGGATGGACTTGGAAGCTACTGACGGGCATAGCAGCACGGGCCAGAGAGCGCCGGACGCACAGCACATCACCAGACACAGCAGAACAGAAACCGGAATCACTTACCAGTAGCAGCAGGAGTAGGGATGTCAGTCTGTAGAGTAGAAAGCAGTGGATGGCAGCAGGCAGTATATGGCAGCAGAGTTCCAAAGAGTAATCGTACAGTCCGAGTTGTCAGCGTGAGGTTAGCGTGGTACCAAAGGGAAATCCAAATAGATGTGTCAAACAAGCCAGGTCGGTAACAGGAGTGCAGAGCGGTACCAAATCTGAGTTCAGGAGGACGAAGTCTTAAGGCAAGCCGGGGTCATTAGCAGGATAGGAAAACAAGGTACAAAATTGGGAGGCCAGAAGGATAGTCAAAACACAGAAGCAGGAGGTCTAGGCAGGAGGTAACAGGACAGGAAATATACAACACTTACTACCAGGGGAAACTGAATAGCCAGCGATTACCTGGAGCAGAAGTCCTGAAAATAAAGGTTCCAACCGAGCGCCTGCTCCGGAAGGGAATCCCCTGGCCCGAGTGGGGAAGGACCAGCAACCCCCTCATACCATCGCAGAGGTTCCGGCCTGCCTCCCCAGGGGCCGGAAGGAGCACCTAGAGGAGAGGACCGGCAACTCCCGCATGCCGCCGCGGAGGTTCCAGTCTGGCTCCTTACAGCTCCTATGGCTCTCTCTAGCCCATTTCTAGTTTTCTAAAGCAAACACATACAAAGTAATATCAAAATGAAAGTGGAGACTCATGGCAGGCATTAAGGCCCCCGGCGCCTCGATCAAAGCTGACCAAAGTGCCATTTTCCCAGTCGCTGGCCTCTGGAATGAAATCCAGGGCCGGCAATACATTGCCATGACAGCCAGGAGCCTATTGAAGGCTCCCTGGTTTCTCTGGCATTCATTTGTATTACAGGCTGCAGCCAGCCAATTCGCTTTGCTCTGTACTGATGAAGGACAACAATCCGGAAACAGCGCTGTATGCAGATAAGTGAAATTGGCTTGGCTAAAATCCCTTCTGCTGTCTCAAGGCTCGGTGAGTCAAAAGCAAATTGAGGATTTGTTACATCCAATAGAGGGCGCATGAGCTCCCCAGCTCCTTTCCCATAATGCCTTGTGATATGTAGATGCTAAGTAGAGGGCAAAAGGCAATTAAAATCTTTACACACCTTTACTGGTGCTCTCCTCAATGTGAGAGATTCTTGTCCCCAACCCACTCATTGCCTCCCACTAAGCCAGCCACTTCACTTTGCTCTGTACTGATGAAGGACAACAATCCGGAAACAGCGCTGTATGCAGATAAGTGAAATTGGCTTGGCTAAAATCCCTTTTGCTGTCTCAAGGCTCGGTGAGTCAAAAGCAAATTGAGGATTTGTTACATCCAATAGAGGGCGCATGAGCTCCCCAGCTCCTTTCCCATAATGCCTTGTGATATGTAGATGCTAAGTAGAGGGCAAAAGGCAATTAAAATCTCTACACACCTTTACTGGTGCTCTCCTCAATGTGAGAGATTCTTGTCCCTAACCCACTCATTGCCTCCCACTAAGCCAGCCAATTCACTTTGCTCTGTACTGATGAAGGACAACAATCCGGAAACAGCGCTGTATGCAGATAAGTGAAATTGGCTTGGCTAAAATCCCTTTTGCTGTCTCAAGGCTCGGTGAGTCAAAAGCAAATTGAGGATTTGTTACATCCAATAGAGGGCGCATGAGCTCCCCAGCTCCTTTCCCATAATGTCTTGTGATATGTAGATGCTAAGTAGAGGGCAAAAGGCAATTAAAATCTCTACACACCTTTACTGGTGCTCTCCTCAATGTGAGAGATTCTTGTCCCTAACCCACTCATTGCCTCCCACTAAGCCAGCCAATTCACTTTGCTCTGTACTGATGAAGGACAACAATCCGGAAACAGCGCTGTATGCAGATAAGTGAAATTGGCTTGGCTAAAATCCCTTTTGCTGTCTCAAGGCTCGGTGAGTCAAAAGCAAATTGAGGATTTGTTACATCCAATAGAGGGCGCATGAGCTCCCCAGCTCCTTTCCCATAATGTCTTGTGATATGTAGATGCTAAGTAGAGGGCAAAAGGCAATTAAAATCTCTACACACCTTTACTGGTGCTCTCCTCAATGTGAGAGATTCTTGTCCCTAACCCACTCATTGCCTCCCACTAAGCCAGCCAATTCACTTTGCTCTGTACTGATGAAGGACAACAATCCGGAAACAGCGCTGTATGCAGATAAGTGAAATTGGCTTGGCTAAAATCCCTTTTGCTGTCTCAAGGCTCGGTGAGTCAAAAGCAAATTGAGGATTTGTTACATCCAATAAAGGGCGCATGAGCTCCCCAGCTCCTTTCCCATAATGCCTTGTGATATGCTTGTCACTATGTAAGCAACAAAGCATGCAGCCATGCTTGCAGGTATGTGAACAGACCCAGGGGCCTGCTATGTTAGGTCTTCTTAGCCAGCGTGGTTGTCATCATCATCTCAAAACAAATAAGGGTCAGCCTCATCCCTTGGCTGCAAAATATCTATGACCAAAATAAAATTTTGCACCTCCAGTAGCCAGAGCAATTTTCACAGTTTTGAGATGTACAAATCAAACCTAAATTGCAACATTAAAAAAATCATCCAACCCCCCCATACCCATATATTTTCTTAAAGTAGATACCTGCAGTATTGTCAGCATTGTCAGAATGCCACTTAGTACTGTATGTGAACAAGCACCTTCTTGCAATTTTGATTTAAAGTGAATGTTTTATAAAAAAAAAATGCAAATAAATGTATATTAGTTGCTAAAAGTGGAAACCAAACAAAAAGTTATATGCACCAAACCTCCTAAAAATAAGAGATCAACATGTGCAGACTCCATTCATATCACTAAAGCCTAAAAACCTGCATGCATATGTCTTCAGAAAATCACTATAACTGGAATGAGCAAAAATCTGCTTTGAAGCTGGAAATGTTAAAAAAGTATCATCCTATAAAATGTAGGGATTACACACCGTGGAAAGCAAGTGCACCACTAAACCCTATTATTTTTTGAAAGTAGACAACCTGAAGATTACATGTGTCTCAATTGGTTATCAATAGCCATGTCCACCTTCATGTAACTTTGTGACAAACACAAATAATTTTTTGAAAAAATGCACTAAAACATATATTTGCACTTAAAACTCCTATTCAATCTTGCATTCACACACAAAATACATTTAAAATAAAAGATCAAGGTGTACACAATTTATTTATACTGCATCTAGCAAACTGTGACTATGATACCAAAATCTAACTTTTTTGAGATTGCACAGCATACCGTATATAAAAAGACAACTTAACATTTCATATATACAACCACCTTCATGCAACTTTGCAGCAAACAGAGATTGTAAGCAAAACTTGCACAAAAATTCAAATTTGTCACTAAAGTGCATGCTCAAGCAGTCCCTTTCTGCAAACAAAATGTACAGTACTTTCCAAAAAATTGCAAGATGTGAGGAATTCATACATACCACACATATATATATTTACAGGTGCAGGTGTTAAAGAAACGCCAAAATCGCAGAAATGCGCCAACCAATTTTGTGCATGTAAATTAAATAGGAGTTTACATAAAAATATAATTTTCTATCCCCCTATAAAAATTGTAGCAATGTATACGTTCATCTCTAGTGATAATCGTTATTGCTATTATTTTAACATGTAACAGATATCGCTAGAGGCGTATTTTACTCTATAAAGATCAGGTATGGACAGGACAGGGATTGGGTGAAATGTAAACTTTATTGATGACTTTGTGCATGTGTTGTGTAAGTGTTTGGTGCAACTCTTTTGGTGCTGCGACCTGGACAATGGTAAACGTCTGGGCCACAGCGCTAGTAAACTTCCTGGTTATGTTCAGAGGGGTATTATATAAGAATACCCCTCTAGTAAGGCTCAGAGCGGTATTACATTATCCCTCTATGTGACAATCAGAGAGCAAAAGTATAGTATGCTCTCTGATTGATAGGAGAGGGGATAACATGGACGGAAGTCCCTGCTATTCCCCCCTGGGGTCACATACAGGTTATGCACAGATGATGATGATGATTTTTCAACTCTGTGCAGTCTGCAGGGCGGCTCCTCCCCCCTCCTCCTCCTACCGCAGCTCTTAAGATGTTTCCTGAGACAAGAAGGGGAGGACATTTTAGAGCCCCATATCTCAGGACCCGTTAGCAGCATTAAGAAGATCTCAGATTCATTTTAAAGAGGAGAATCTAATCTTTAAAATCAGGTCTTCATGATATACTTTACAAATTCGGAGTGAATAGCTGTTAAAAACGCTGTCGGGAATTGAGATCTGCAATGGGATCTCAGTGCCAAATAGCGTTTTCAACAGTGAATCGCTCCTAAACTGTAAGGGCTATTATGAAGATATCGGTATTATTTTAAAGCTGAGCTCATCTTTAAAATGAATCCCAGATCTTCTTAATAGACCTAACGGATCCTGAGATATCATCATTAGAAGTAAGGAAGTATTAGATGCGTGCTTGGCTACAGAAGTGCCACCCTGGGAGGATATGTATAAGATACGTGGCTGGCAGGGAAAGGGTTAAATCAACTTGGCATGTCGAAATATTGTGTTGAATTGTTTTCCTGAGAAATTGCATTAGTTAACTAAACTAGATATCAATTACCTCTGGCCACATCTATAAATAAATAAAAAATGGCCAAGGACATGTGCAGCGTCCCAGAGGCTGCTGCTTTTTATTGTTTCTCTGTGTGCTTCTGGGTTTCGTTTTGGTACGCCCCGTTCTATGTTAAATGTATTGTTGCAGCTTTTCCCTGTTGTTTCTCCCCTGCAGTGTTCAAATCCTAGCCTTGGTTAGCCCTGGCCTATCACAGGCCACTGGGCGGGGGTGTGGGAGACTCCACGGTGACCATTGGCCTAAGTTCAGTTTTAGTCAGTCTAGTGTGAGCAGTGGAACAGTGAGGCTGTGCAGAGTGTTCCTGCCCCCACAAGCTGGACTGCGGCCAACGGTCAGCCATCACAGTCTCCAGGAGGATTATATTCGGCCCCAGAGACAGCAAGGAGGACTTTTTCGGCTGTCCATCATTGTGGAGCTTTCCGGTGCCGTGCCAAAAGGAACAGAGGGGACCCCGACAGGAGGATCACATCGGGCCTAGTCTTCAGGTAACCAAAACCCTGTCAGGCCTCCCTGTACCACCACTCTCCCTATCAGCCATCCCTGGGAGAGGTACGAGAGGAGGAGGAGTGGAGAACTATACTGCAGAGCCTGTATCATCCCTGAGCACCCTCCTAGAACCAAGGCTGGGGGTTGGACACTGTAGAACTACTACCCCCATTTGAAAACTGCTGTTACCTCACCGTTCCTGTTGCCAAATAAACGCTGTTTCCTGTTCACCTGCACCGCTGACTCCTGAGTCGTGCCTGCTAAAATATCAGGGCCTTTCCGACCTACACCACACTGGCTCAGACAGGAGAGGTTCCCTCTCCAACTGGAAGTGCCCCAGGGGAAAGAACTACTACCACCACCATCCGGTAGTGCTGCAGGACCCCCCTCGACTTTGTCCGGCGCAGGAGTGGAACTGGAGTGGTTGGTGAGTGTTCTCGGCCTGCTAGGTGGCACAACATCCGGCACTACTACTCCCATCCTCTGGTCTCCTCCATCTAGGTTGTGGCACATGGTATAAACCATGTTCAAGTGCTGGCAGCCATTTTCAGGCTTTTCTATATAGAAAGTGATGACCTTGGGTTTATGGTCATTTGACCTGTACCTGAACAGCATTTGGCTGTTGAAGCCAGTTAGTCAGATGCATTGGAGTTCATTTTTAAGTTTACAACATGTCCTAAACCATTTAGTCAGACAACACCATTAAAAAGGGATTATATTGTCAGCTTCCACAGTGGGGGAGGAGTACACACTAATTATGTCACTGCCTGCAGTACCAAAGATTAGCATCAACACCATCGGGACAGGAGAGTTGATAAATGTCTGTTTGATCCGGGTCTGACCACTGGGGCACCCACTGATAAAAAGAATGAGGGTCTCTTATACCACTAAATGAATGGAACAGAGGTAAGTTGTTGAGGAACCTTGTTCAATTGTTAGCACCTTTGATAAGCCATCAGTTCTCGAAATGGTGAATGAACCATGTCCATGGTTGTCTATATTGACGACCTATCAGATCAGTGGGGGTCTGACACCTAACACCCAATCAATCAGTTGTTCTCAGCATCTGATGCAGAGACAATGGAGCCGAACGCAGATCAGGTTACTGCAGATCAGCTCTCATTCACTTGAATGGGAGCTAAGCTGCAGTGGCTCCATTCAGACACTACATATAGAACAGAGATATTTGTTTAACGCTCCATTCTCTGTGTATTAGTAGCTGAGAATAGCTGAATGGTGGGATGCCAGATATTACACAACACCACTACTAATCTAATACTAATAACCTATAATTAAGATAACTCATTATTATTTTTAGCCATTCACAGCCATTTTGAGTTTCAATTTTCAATCAATTTTAATAATATGCTCATGTAGCCCTAAAATTTTGTACATTAATAAGGGGTAAAAGGAAAAAAAAATACATTATACAGTTTGTTTTTGCACATGGCATGGTGCAGAAAGAAAGGCGCCTTGAGGTACCAGAATAGTCGAAACTCCTAAATTAAATCATTTTAGAAACTACTCCTCTCAAGGAATTTATAAAAGAATGTACTGAGCATTTTGACTCCACAGGTGTTTCATAGAATTTATTAACATTGTGAAAAAGGAAAACTGCTTTTACTCACATTTTTCATTTCTACATGGGGTAATAGGGGAAAAATCTCAAAATTTTTATAGCAATTTCTCCTCAATACAGAATTATCCCATATTTGGTTGTAAACTTCTGTTTGAGTAGATGGCGGGGCACAGAAGGAAAAGAACACTATTCGGCTTTTGGAGGGCAAATTTTGCTGAGATCATTTTCAGATGTCATGATGCATTTTCAGATCCTTAAAGTGCCTGTGCTGTGGTAAGTAGTAAGATATGAACTCATTTTGTAAACTATACCCTTTGAGAAATTTATCAAAGGGTATAGTCACCAAAGAGATGCTTTCTAAAAAATTGGAGAGGGGATGGTGTCTGATTTTAGAAACACCCTATATGTGCCCTAATCATTTGTCTGGAAATATGACAGGGCTCAGAAGTGAAAGAACATATAATTTGGACGATTAAATTAAATAATAAAACCCTATTTTAGAAATGACACCCCTCAAAGAATTTCACAAGGGATATAGTGATCATTTTACCCCAGGAGTGCTTCCCAAAAATTAATGTGCAACGTATAAACTGAAATATTTTGTGCGCACTTTATGTCAACAGAGATAACACTCCTAAACAGTGATGTAATGATCGGGCACGGCATGCTATGGGGCCCATGGCCAGCTGGAGATGGGTGGGCCCCGGACCACTGTGATAGTCGTTGGAGAAAGCCTAGTTCCCCAAACGCTATACATACTTTTATTGGAAAGGGGCCCTGGCATATTGCCAGGCCCCTTTCCAATAGATGGCAGCCCAGGCGAGGTAACTGAAAATAATAAATACATATGCTCACCTCTCCTGGGCACAGCGTTCTCTCCGGCACTCTACCGTCATGTGACTGAGGCCTGTGATTAGGCCCCAGAGATCACATGGGGCGTGGCCACATAATGACGTCAGTGCGCCCCCACGTGACTACTGAGGCCCAATCACAGGCCTCAGCAGCGACGTCGGAAGAGAGACTGAAGATGCTGAAGACGGATGGATGGAGCGAGGATGCCAAGGAAAGGTAAGGCAAGGTGATTATGAGAGTTTGTTATTTTTAATCACCTTCCCTGGGCCTCTGATTATTATACTCTGGCGTCTGAGGAGAGACCAGAGTATAATAATAGTGCCAAAGCGGAGGGGAGCTGTTGGGAGCATATAATACTGTGTGGGGGCCACTGTGGAGCATATAATACTGGGTGGGGGCCAATGTGGAGCATATAATACTGGGTGGGGACCACTGTGGGAAGCATATAATACTGGGTGGGGACCACTGTGGGGAGCATATTATACTGTGTGGGGCCACTGTGGGGAGCATATTATACTGTGTGTGGGGGGAGCAATGTGGAGCATATAATGCTGTATAGGGGCCACTGTGGAGCATATAATGCTGTGTGGAAGCCACTGTCGAGCATATAATACTATCTGGGGCTACTGTCGAACATATTATACTGTTTGGGGCCCCGTAACCGTCACTATCAAGAATTTGCTGTAGGGAGGAGATAGGGGGCCCCGGACAAAAGTTTGCACGGTGGCCCACAAGACTTTAGTTATGCCACTGCTCCTAAAACTTTTAGGCTAAGGCCCTACCTATGGAGCTGCAGCCAAAAAATGCTGCAGAAAAGGCCGTAGCGGAAACGCGTCACATTTGTGTCACAAAAAGTCTGCAGAGTTTTCCTCTGTGGATTTTCTGCCCCTATTAAACCTATACGGAAAACACCAGTGTTTCCGTAGGTATAATTGACATTTTGCAATTTTCAAAAACGTGAAATTGCACCTTTTCCGCTGCAGATTTTTTTTCTGCAAAGTGGATGGGATTAGCCAGAATCCCATCCACTTTGCAGATACTGCATAACGCAGCGTTTTTTTGCTGTTGCCTTTGCACCACTGCCAAAACGCTGTGTTTTCGCAAAGTGGGGCCCTGGCCTTAAGTTATTTACCCAGGTACAAAAATGTTATATATGTGGTCTGTTTGGGCACATAGCAGGGCTCAGAAGGAAAGAAGTGCTGTTCTTTTTAGCTTTTGAGGTCCAGATTTACAGGAACTGGTTTTTGGAATCAATGTCTCTTTTGCAAGAGCCCTAGAGGTGCCAGTAAAGTTTCATTCCCTAAGAAGCGACCCCTTTTTGGAAACTAATCCCCTCAAGGAATGTATCCAGGGGCGCCCCATTCCCCATGTCTTGCATTCATTTATTTTCCAAAAAAGTGAAAATTGAAATTGTAGCTCTGGAGGAGATACCATGGCCAAAATGTAATAATACAGAATGGTGATTAAATCGCAACTTTTCATGCCATACTATTACATAATGGTACAGCACATGTTAACAGGATACTGTATATATAAAGTATATTTTTCATGGAAAAAATAAAATGATAAGTATGTTTTAAATTTGCCTCTATACTACATATCTTTCACAATATCTTTTGGGAAGCTGAAAATTTCTATTGAAATTAGGAAAGTGACAAGAATATACTATATTGCTGTAAGCTATGTTAGAAATATATTTTATATTGAATATATATTTAGATGTTCTTGACCTTCTTGTTAAATTGTCTGTGGTTCTGAACAATTTCACCTTATATGTCATTTCATAAAAGCATAAAGAATTTTGTCATTTTCATGTATTCAAAAGGTTGAAATGACCATGATCTTGTCACTTCAGTCAAGAAAATTAACACATTAAAAAGCATTGCTCCCTGAATTCAGTATACTATTTATCAGAATACAGTGTATAAGTACAGACAATATTATTCAATGGATGGTGATGAAGATAAAGATTTATACATATAAAGGTGGAGATTTTATTCTACATAAAATAAAGAAGATGCAACTGAATATACAGTAAACCACCTTAGGTTGTTTAACTCCTTCCCGCTGGTGACATTTTTCGATTTTCATTTTTGACTCCCCACCTTCCAAACCCCATAACTTTTTTTATTTTTATGTTCACAGAACCATATGAGGGCCTAATGTTTGTGGGACAAATTGTTCTTCATAATGGCGCCATTTATTATTCTGTACAATGTACTGGGAAGCTGGAAAAAAATTCAGAATAATAATAATAATAATAATAATAATAATAGTCCTTTAATAGTCCCACAATGGGGAAATTCAGTGTGTTACAGCAGCAAAGATAAGCAGATACAAATACAAATACAACATGTACAGGAATGTTCCAAGGTGAGAGGCATTACATTGATAGCAGACAGACAGATAGGAAGTAGCAGGGGGGGGGGGATTTAACAGGCAGAGAGATATTTCAGTTCTCTGTGTGTAGTGATCTCCGCTTAGGTCGGTGTTGGTTGTACAGCCTAACCACGGTGGGGAGGAAAGACTTCCGATAGCGCTCCTTCTCACACCTAGGGTGGAGCAGTCGGTCACTGACAGTACTGCTCAGCGCGATCACAGTCTCATGCATGGGATGGGACTTCTTCTTCTGCATGGAGCTCACCACGGACAGTATCCTTCTGTCACCCACCACCTGCACTGGGTCCAGTGGGCTCCCCAGGACAGAGCTGGCCTTTCTAATCAGCTTGTCAAGTTTATTTCTGTCCCTGGTTGATATACTGCTCCCCCAGCAGGTCACTCCAAAGAAGATGGCTGATGCCACTACCGAGTTGAAGAAAGTTCTAAGAAGTGCCCCCCGGATACCAAAGGCTCTCAGTTTCCTAAGCAGGTAGAGCCTGCTGTGGCCCTTCCTGTACAGGGCCTCCATATGATCTGCCCAGTCCAGCTTATTATTAAGGAGCAAACCCAGGTACTTATAGGTGTTCACAATCTCGATGCCCGTCCCCAGGATGTCCACTGGTTTAGGAGGGCTTCTGCCTTTGCGGAAGTCCACCACCATCTCCTTGGTCTTCCCCGCGTTAATCTTCAGGTGGTTCCGGTGGCACCAGTCCACAAAATCCTGGTTCAGTTCTCTGTACTCCCTGTCATCATCATCTGTGATGAGACCCACTATTGCAGAGTCGTCAGAATGTGGGGGAATTGGAGAAAAAGTGAATTTGTGCAACTTTCTTATGGGCTTCGTTTTTACGGCGTTCACTTTGCAGGCAAAATGACATGTTATCTGTATTCTATGTTTAAGTACAATTCCGGGATACCAAATTTACATAGTTTTATTTACATTTTAACCAAAAATTTAAACAAAAATGTAAAACTTTGCAAACAAAAAAAACATTTCTCAAATTGACTATATTCTGAATGTTTACAATTTTGGTGAATATTTATTGCTTTGATCACTTTTTATTCAAATTTTTATCAGAGGTGAAACAGCAAAAAAACTGCGCTTTGGCACATTTGATTTTTTTTTTCATGTTACAGCGTTCACTGTATGTAAAAAATATTTTTATAAGTTTGTAGAGCGGCCATTTTTGGACACAGGGATACCTAATGTGTATGTGTTTCACAGTAATTTTTTAGCTTTATATGTATTCTAGCCAAAGGGGGTGATTTTAACTTTGAGATTTGAGATTTAACTTTGAGATTTTAACTTGAGATCATGATAACTAGAAACAGTCAGAGGTATAAGAACTGTTAATTATGCAGACAATAGATCCAGCTGTAATTATACTAAACTCATTTATTGGACTTGGTGCACATGGCAGCAGTCTGTTGACATTGGTGGCAGCATGTCCAGTAGTTTATGCATGCAAAACGACTGTCCCTAGGACAGTTAAATGTATCACTTATAAAGGTACATGGTAGGTTCACCAGTTGTTTGAAAAACATCTACACATTTTTAAACAAGGTAATTATAGCATGTCCTGTAATAACACTTAAGTTATTGGCATACTCATGAATTTATTAGGATGACATGGTTTATTAACTAATGTTATATGAATATAATTCTCTGAAGAGACATTCTGCCTGCATTCTGTAGACCCTGCCACTAAGTATTAATTGTGAATGTAAGTTTTAGCAAGATGGGAACAATATGAAAATGTTATACTCCACCTCAGTATTTAAGTAATGGATAAAAGATGTCACTGGTCTATGTCACTAGGCCTCTGCTATGTCTTATAGTTTGTAAGGATAAACAGCAAAGCACTTGTATAAAGGAACAAAGAACTCCTGGAGCTCAGCTTTACAAATGAAAAGTAGATTTAGTATGAAACCACTACATATTTTACAGTATTATTACCGTCCCATGGCTTGTATCACTGATTTGTAATAATTTAACGACCAAAATGTAAATGTTGTTCTGCTACTGATGAAAAGATTTAATGACATTTGAATACAAGCAACAAGCTCAAGTATCAGAATTATCAAATAACAGTCTACAGTCAGTGGGAGGTATTTTGATGTGTTAATATATGCAATAAAAGGAAAAAAAAAAAACCTTGTGCAGCTTCATTGTTTGAGTATACCTGCAAATTCTACCACACTATATATACAGCTATACAGCATAGTACTGTGCAAACGTTTTAGACATGTTTGGAAATAATGTTGCAGAATAAATTTGGAGCTAATCAGATTCTTCCCCTGATGATGCAAACTGCCTTCTGCTGCAGTCAAGTTTGAAAAAGCTCTAAGATATAGACAACGTCAAGGACCGTATATGCTGTAGTCTCCCAAGGAAACTTAGTGCAGCAAATGAAAGACACATCATGCTTACTTCCATTTGAAATCGGAAGATGTCCAGAAGTGATATTATCTCAGAACTGGCAGGAACCAGCGGGACCCACGTATACCTATCTACAATTTGTTGAAGTCTGGCCAAAAGTGGTCTTTATGGAAAAGTTTTAGCCAAAAAAATGCATGGAAACAAGGCCAAGCGATCCAACTATGCACAAAAACATAGGAACTGGTGAACAGAAACAATGGAAGAAGGTGCTCTGGATTGATGAGACAAAATTTGAAATATTTGGCTGTAACAAAAGGCAGTTTGTTCACCGAAGGACTGGAGAGCAGTGCAATAATGAATGTTACCAGGCAAAAGTGAAGCATGGTGGAGGTTCCTGGCATGTTTGGGGCAGATACTTATCCATAATGCAATACAATTGGCTACAAATTTATTCTGCAGCAGCACAACCCCAAACATATAGCCAATGTCATTAAGAACTATCTTCAGTGTAAAGAACAAGGAGTCCTGGAAGTGATGATATGTCCCCCAGAGGCCAAAGTCAGGAGTGGATTGAACAGAAGGAAAAGCATAAGTGCTTCCTTTATATTTTCCATTTCTTTTGTAGCCAGTCCTGGGTTTGGCTATTTAAAAAAAAATGCAAACATTTTCAACAAAAAAAAGCTGCTTTTCCACTATGTGGGGTCTTAGCCTTAGAAAGTTTTTTGAGCCTTCTTTGACAAGTAGTTGGGAATGTGACTCACTGGATAAGAATCAAGCTTAAAATGAAACAATGTATGGCACAAATAGTCAAAACATTTTTGTAAAAAATCTATCTAATGGTGGTATAAACTTAGACTAAACAGTCTAAAGCTACACTTGATGTATCATTAAGCATTAAACATAAATCGAGAGCAGTTTAGGACTGTTTAGTTTGCAGTGTCTTACTTTTAGGCCGGGGCCCCATGTTGTGTACACGCAGCGTTTTAGCCACGGCGGAAAAGCTGCAGCAAAAAATGCTGCATATTACAGTACCTGCAAAGTGGAAGGGATTCTGCTAATCCCATCCACACATTGCAGAAAAAAAATCTGCAGCAGAAATGGTACAATTTAAAAAACTCGCATTTTTGTAAATCAGTATGTCAATTATAACTACGGAAATGCTGGCGGTTTCCCCATAAGTATAATAGAGACGGAAAATCCACAGAGGAAATCGCTGCAGAAAAACACGTGATGTGTTTCCGCTGAAGTCTTCTCCACAGCATTTTCTGGCTGCGGCTCGCTACGTGGGGCCTTAGCCTTAGATAGTATTAGTAAATCAGACCCATTGGAAGTACATGTGCTGTGAGTTAAATGTTACCATGGGTCTACACAGTGCCACATCACCAGGTTGGAGTGTGAAGGTGCAGGAGACTTATAAGATATACAGTGCCTTGCGAAAGTATTCGGCCCTCTTGAACTTTTCAACCTTTTGCCACATTTCAGGCTTCAAACATAAGGATATAAAATTTTAATTTTTTGGTGAAGAATCAACAACAAGTGGGACACAATCGTGAAGTGGAACGAAATTTATTGGATATTTTAAACTTTTGTAAAAAATAAAAAACTGAAAAGTGGGGCGTGCCAAATTATTCGGCCCCCTTAAGTTAATACTTTGTAGTGCCACCTTTTGCTGCGATTACAGCTGCAAGTCGCTTGGGGTATGTCTCTATCAGTTTTGCATATTGAGAGACTGAAATTCTTGCCCATTCTTCCTTGGAAAACAGCTGGAGCTCAGTGAGGTTGGATGGAGAGCGTTTGTGAACAGCAGTTTTCAGCTCTTTCCACAGATTCTCGATTGGATTCAGGTCTGGACTTTGACTTGGCCATTCTAACACCTGGATACGTTTATTTGTGAACCATTCCATTGTAGATTTTGCTTTATGTTTGGGATCATTGTCTTGTTGGAAGATAAATCTCCATCCCAGTCTCAGGTCTTTTGCAGACTCCAACAGGTTTTCTTCCAGAATGGTCCTGTATTTGGCTCCATCCATCTTCCCATCAATTTTAACCATCTTCCCTGTCCCTGCTGAAGAAAAGCAGGCCCAAACCATGATGCTGCCACCACCATGTTTGACAGTGGGGATGGTATGTTCATGGTGATGAGCTGTGTTGCTTTTACACCAAACATATCGTTTTGCATTGTGGCCAAAAAGTTCGATTTTGGTTTCATCTGACCAGAGCACCTTCTTCCACATGTTTGGTGTGTCTCCCAGGTGGCTTGTGGCAAACTTTAAATGAGACTTTTTATGGATATCTTTGAGAAATGGCTTTCTTCTTGCCACTCTTCCATAAAGGCCAGATTTGTGCATTGTACGACTGATTGTTGTCCTATGGACAGACTCTCCCACCTCAGCTGAAGATCTCTGCAGTTCATCCAGAGTGATCATGGGCCTCTTGGCTGCATCTCTGATCAGTCTTCTCCTTGTTTGAGATGAAAGTTTAGAGGGACAGCTGGGTCTTGGTAGATTTGCAGTGGTCTGATACTCCTTCCATTTCAATATGATCGCTTCCACAGTGCTCCTTGGGATGTTTAAAGTTTGGGAAATCTTTTTGTAGCCAAATCTGGCTTTAAACTTCTGCACAACAGTATCACGGACCTGCCTGGTGTGTTCCTTGGTCTTCATGATGCTCTCTGCGCTTTAATCAGAACCCTGAGACTATCACAGAGCAGGTGCATTTATACGTAGACTTGATTACACACAGGTGGATTATATTTATCATCATCATTTAGGACAACATTGGATCATTCAGAGATCCTCACTGAACTTCTGGAGTGAGTTTGCTGCACTGAAAGTAAAGGGGCTGAATAATATTGCACGCCCCACTTTTCAGTTTTTTATTTTTTACAAAAGTTTAAAATAACCAATAAATTTCGTTCCACTTCACAATTGTGTCCCACTTGTTGTTGATTCTTCACCAAAAAATTTAAATTTTATATCCTTATGTTTGAAGCCTGTAATGTGGCAAAAGGTTGAAAAGTTCAAGGGGGCCGAATACTTTCGCAAGGCACTGTATAAGGGGAGGACCTTGAGTCTTGATCATGTTTAATTTGTTTAGCTTAGCCTGGACTAATTTCAGTTTAGTATATCACTATATATTTATTATATTTAATTACTATATTATAATTATTATGTTTTATTACTATATTATTTATTATATTTAAATATACAGTATATATATATATATATATATATTTAATATATTGCGTGATGGATTACCAGCATTGGTAAAACTAGTAGTAGTTTTTCTCTGTTCTTCTCCCTATACAAAGGTAAAAAACCCATTTAAGACTAAGGCCCCACATAGCAAAAAAGCGTTGCAGGAAAAACCGCAGCAGCTGCGATGGTTTTGGAAATCACAGCGTGTTCACTGCACGTATTTTTCCTCAATGTGTGGATGGGATTCGCTAGTCCACTTTGCAGGGACTGTAAAATGCGGTGTTTACGCCACGTGGGGCCCCAGCCTAATAGTTGTGATTTTTCTTGGTACCCATTACCATTGAATAACTCTCCATTACCATTATTTAGGGGATCTACCTGTTCTGACCTTGTTTTTATTTATTTTTTTGCATTAATTAGTCAACTGCCATTCATTAGGTATTTTAGCCGATTTTATTTTCTCTTCACAGATTTTATTAACTTGTAACATTCAAAGGCTACAGCAGATTTATATTTTTAAATACCTTTTTTATTGTTTATTGTCCTTTTATCAGTAATTGTAAGCCATGGGGGTATTTTATTTTAGATATTTATACTTGTTCCTTAGAGGAATAAACTTTGCTATGTACTTATTCAAAGTAGATTTAAATTTATCCCTTATGTGACAATTGCTGTTGCCAATTTATATCCGGTAGTGCTGACCTTCTTAAAATGTAGTGATTTTGCCCTTCAAACTTGACTTTGTTTTTTACAATTTGGGTGTAATGTGATTAAATTACAGGTGCTGTTAGCAAGCTTTTCATGAGTAACAACAATTCCAACATGTTCTGAATTGCTAAAAATATGGCTAAGTATCACCACTAGCAAGATCTACTACAAACTGTCCCATAAAATGATCCTGCAATAAGTTGAGGAATTTTCTTCCCTTTGTAGATGAAGCAGAACCATGACCCCAGTCAATATCTAGGTAGTGTAAATCTCCCATTAACACCACTGTACCTGTCTGTATAGCCTGCTAAATATGTTTATATAGCTGACATTTATCTCCTTAATGGGTTCTATAGATTATGCCAAAAGGTATTTTTTCAATGGTTACATCCCTTTGCAATGATACCCACAAGGTTTCCACATCCTGACAAAATTAACCCACTATTCCTATTCATACACACCCTCTTTCATGTCATTGGTAACATGCAGACATGCCAACAGTCTTGATTATAAAAAAAAACACTTCCCAAAATTGCACATTCCCTAGGGTAGGGATAAAGTGTCAAATGATAAATAAAATTACATGTTAGATCTAGAAATGAAAGTGGAACCATGCTATGGCTGATTTAGAGGGGCATCATGTTGGGGATCAAAAATGATGGGCTTATTTTACATTAGGATATAGGTAATCATCATGGGGCAAAGAAAGAGAGGGACCATTAATAGTTATGTATGTGGGCTGGATTGGCTTGTGTACAGTTGCCACAGCTGTGTTATTTGTCTAGTTTAGTGTTACTCAACCTTTTTAATCAGAGTACCCCCTAGTGAGAAAAAGTTCCAACAGAATACCTCCAAAGGAGCGATCTCTTGTAAATGACTTATAACAATTATTTAATGGCCCCCATAGTGCCCCCACATGTAACCTGATGGCCCTCACACTCAGAGATGTCTATATTACATGATAAACTACATATAGGTTCCCCCTGTGCAGGATAGACACTCACTCGCACATGGGCATGGGCACCATCTTTACAGTACTGATTAAAGTATTCATTGCAGTTACTGATGCCATAAATACTGATGGAAGCCCTCATTGCACTTCTATAGTAAGGATGGCGCCTGCGGTCATGCACGGTGTCCATCCTGGGCAGAGAGGACCTGCATGCAGTGCAGCATGTAATATAGACCAGTGGTTCTTAGCCACAGCACATACCCCCTGGGGTAAGTATACCACAGTTTAAGAACCACTGGTCTAGTCTATGCCTAGTTTTGTGTGATATGCTGCTAAGTTCTCAAGTATTAAATACATGATTTTGGGCTCTTTCATTATTGTTTGTTTTTTAGGGGGTGTACATGTTTGCTGATTTTATTATTAACCCACATTCTGTACATTTCCCCCATATAAGACCATTTTTCTGTGCAAATTTTGGTAGTTGACTCAAAGAGGTTTCACTATATATTTATATATATATATATAACATATATAATGTAAATATATAATACACACATTTATATATTATGCATATGTTACTCTCTTGTCTGGCTTCTACTATTTTATTATAATTTGAAGTTGAAGTACACTACTGTTCAAAACTTTAGGGTCACTTAGAAATTTCCTTATTTTTGAAAGAAAAGCACAGTTTTTTTCAATGAAGATTAAATGAATCAAAATACACTCTATACATTGTTAATGTGGTAAATGACTATTCTAGCTGCAAATGTCTGGTTTTTAATGCAATATCTACATAGGTGTATAGACGCCCATTTCCAGCAACCATCACTCCAGTGTTCTAATGGTACATTGTGTTTGCTAACTGTGTAAGAAGGCTAATGGATGTTTAGAAAACCTTTGAAAACCCTTGTGCAAGTATGTTAGTACAGCTGAAAACAGTTTTGCTGGTTAGAGAAGCTATAAAACTGACCTTCCTTTGAGCTAGGTGAGAATCTGGAGCATTACATTTGTTGGTTCGATTAAACTCTCAAAATGGCCAGAAAAGAGAACTTTCATGTGAAACTCGACAGTCTATTCTTGTTCTTAGAAATGAAGGCTATTCCATGCAAGAAATTGCCAAGAAACTGAAGATTTCCTACAACGGTGTGTACTACTCCCTTCAGAGGACAGCACAAACAGGCTCTAACCAGAGTAGAAAGAGAAGTGGGATGCCCCGCTGCACAACTGAGCAACAAGACAAGTACATTAGAGTCTCCAGTTTGAGAAATCGACGCCTCACAGGTCCTCAACTGGCAGCTTCATTAAATAGTACTCGCAAAACACCAGTGTCAATTTCTACAGTGAAGAGGCAACTCAGGGATGCTGGCCTTCAGGGCAGAGTGGCCAAGAAAAAGCCATATCTGAGACTGGCTAATAAAAGGAAAAGATTAATATGGGTAAAAGAACACAGACATTGGACAGAGGAAGATTGGAAAAAAGTGTTATGGACAGACGAATCGAAGTTTGAGGTGTTTGGATCACACAGAAGAACATTTGTGAGATGCAGAACAACTGAAAAGATGCGGGAAGAGTGCCTGACGCCATCTGTCAAGATTGGTGGAGGTAATGTGATGGTCTGGGGTTGCTTTGGTGCTGGTAAAGTGGGAGATTAGTACAAGGTAAAAGGGATTTTGAATAAGAAAGGCTATCACTCCATTTTGCAACGCCAAGCCATACCCTGTGGACAGCGCTTGATTGGAGCCAATTTCATTCTACAACAGGACAATGACCCAAAGCACACCTTCAAATTATGGAAGAACTATTTAGGGAAAAAGCAGGCAGCTGGTATTCTATCTGTAATGGAGTGGCCAGCGCAGTCACCAGATCTCAACCCCATTGAGCTGTTGTGGGAGCAGCTTGACCGTATGGTACGCAAAAAGTGCCCATCAAGCCAATCCAACTTGTGGGAGAGGCTTCTGGAAGCATGGGGTGAAATTTCTCCAGATTACCTCAGCAAATTAACAGCTAGAATACCAAAGGTCTGCAATGCTGTAATTGCTGCAAATGGAGCATTCTTTGACGAAAGCAAAGTTTGAAGGAGAAAATTATTATTTCAAATAAAAAATCATTATTTCTAATCTTGTGAATCTCTTGACTATATTTTCTATTCATTTTGCAACTCATTTGATAAATAAAAATGTGAGTTTTCATGGAAAACAAAAAATTGTCTGGGTGACCCCAAACTTTTGAACGGTAGTGTATTTCTAATATTATTACTGTAATAATTGTGTAATAATATGACTGATGTTAATAATAATATTCATGAAAATACAAAAAAAAACCTACATTTTTCTTGCAAAATTTGAAAAAGGAAGATTCAATTTAGATATTACTATTCTAAGAAACACTGGTTGTTTTATATAAACCAAGGCCATCTAGTGGCTTTAGTTTGCATGAAAGTTTTAAGATTAAGCTTTATTGCAACTGCTGCCAAAGTTTATTTTAAAATATGGCTGTTCTACTGATTTGTATATACTGTGCTATATGCCTGCTATATGTGAATTACTGCTTAAAATCAATTGTAAATTCAATCATATATACTTTTTAATCTCTCTATCTCCTTATACATACAGTAATTCAGTAAAGTTCAGCAGCATCCATGAAAAGTTGTGTCTTCAAGTCTGAATTCAGCTAGTACAGTACCTGTTTATGGGCAGAACTGCTTGAAAACATCAATTCACTGTATTAACAGGATACTATACCTAAAATTGCAAAGACAGAATTTGAAGACTGAACAATATAGTGTGGTAAGAATAAAAATGGTTGTTGTTTAGCTCAAATATATGGCTTGCATTTGATCTCTTGGAAATATGCTGTTGTGAAACTCTGTGATTATATGGAACCTCTAACATAAAACATACTCTCTGACCTGTAGAGCTTTGCTGAAAATTGTTAGGCCTAGATGACAATCATAATCCCAATACATTCTAAGAAATTATATTTATTAGCTGGGTATGGTTTCTTTTGCCATATATCAAGTGCTACAGCTCTGCTTCTTCTTCCACTTTGCCCTCCATCAGGACTTTGGACTCTATTTGTTCTGAGCAGTGGATCATTTCTTTTACTTAGCATATAGTGTTGGAGGGCAATTTAGGTAACAAAGCTATCACCAGGGCTTTGTTGCAGCAGTTTTGACTGCTTTTTCTTTACCTACAATACTATACTGCATATTCATTAGCTGTAATTTTGCTGCTTTAAGCAAACTTTGACCCGTTTATGGCGGAATAGTGGTAAACTGCATTGAAGGTGCCTGAGTCCATTAAGGCTTGGTTACTGCAGTCTTTACTGCATGTGCCTTTCACCTGCAATACTATATACACACTGCATATTTATTACCTGCAATATTACTGATTGAGCAGACTCTTCGACCTGTATATGGGGGAGTACTAGAGGACTGAATTGTAGGTACATTAAGGCTTGGTTACTGTTATATTTACTGCATACACCTTTTACCTGCAATACTATACACTTTTCACAATTCATATTTATTACATAGACTTATAGAGTCCACCATTAGGGCTCGGTCACTGCAGTCGTTACTACATACAACTCTCATTTCAAACTTACAGTCTTTTGCCTGTTGTAAATCAGAGTCCAGCCTTACACAGTAGGCTGACTGCAGATTTCAGTAATAATTTGTGTCATAGCAGTTTTCAATGCTTCCTATCTCATTGTCTGTATTCCTGAAGACTCAATTCAGGGGTGAAATGTGTTGAAGGGTGATCCTAAATATGAATGCCATTGGACATGTTTTAGACCACTAGGTACAAATAGATAGTCCATTAGTGGAGTTATTCAGCTTTTCAGTTGCATGGTCTAACACTCTTTTCCTATTTTTTGCAGTCTTCCATAACACCATAACTTCTCTTTCCTTCACACCTTTTAGGGTAAGAACAGATCTTGGGGAATAGATACCATATAATTCTGTATCCCATTGACCACAGGTATGTACACACACTTACAGCCACAGCATTTTTGGCACATATCATTAAAAGTTCCTTCACTTCTTCTTACTAAGTGCACACACACAAACAAACAACTACTATAAATAAAAACTGACCAAAACTTTAAAAATGATCCTACTATATCAGTACTAGTGAGGGGGGGATAGCAGGTTGTGATACTTTTCTCATTTCACTTGTAAATATTTAATTGTCCACCAGACCAGAATAAACTGGAACAGAACATTTAGACAAACACCTGGATGAGTTTCTGTGGATTACTTTCAGCAGAAATTGATCACTGCACTATCTCTTCTCTTTTTTGTCATCAAAAGCATACTTGGTCTTGTTTTTGGACCATTTGGAGAATCCAAATGACATTGCTTTGATTGTTGTCTTGAATCTTGATCATAGCCACATTTGTTGCTTGTTTTATAGAAAGTCTGATCACTATTTCTCAAACTAGTGATGTGAACTAGAATGGCCACTTTGTTAGAGACCACTGTCCTTTCATGATTGGAGCTTCCTTCTATAGAACTTAGGCAAATGACCTTGGAGCACTTCAAACAATCAAATAAGCAAGTTTTCCATGGATCAGATTCAGTGTGCCTCAACATTAGAATTGGAAAATCAATTGATCAAGTCACTAGTCAGCCCAGTATTTCAAAAACTGGCAACCTTGTGGGGATTTCTCATGTGGTGATGTGAAGAGTATACACACGTGGAAAAAATTGCAGGTACCCCTCATTTAATGAAAGAAAAACCCACAATGGTCACAGAAATAACTTGAATCTGACAAAAGTAATAATATATAAAACTATATGTTGATAAGCCACAAAGCTTCTGGGAGAATGTCCTATGGACAGATGAGACAAAAATCAAAATTTTTGGCAAGGCACATCAGCTCTATGTTCACAAATGGAAAAATGAAGCATATCTTGAAAAGAACACTGTCCCTACTGTGAAACATGGAGGAGGCTCTGTTATGTTCTGGGGCTGCTTTGCTGCATCTGGCACAGGGTGCCTTGAATCTGTGCAGGGTACAATGAAATATCAAGGGATTCTAGAGAGAAATGTGCTACCCAGTGTCAGAAAGCTTGGTCTCAGTCACAGGTCATGGGTCTTGCAACAGGATAATGACCCAAAACATACAGCTAAAAACACCCAAGAATGGCTAAGAGGAAAACATTGGACTACTCTGAAGTGGCCTTCTATGAGCCCTGACCTAAATCCTATTGAGCATCTTTGGAAGGAGCTGAAACATGCCGTGTGAAAAGGCACCCTTCAAACCCGAGACAACTGGAGCAATTTGCTCAAGAGGAGTGGGCCAAAATACCTGTTGAGAGGTGCAGAAGTCTCATTGACAGTTACAGGAATTGTTTAATTGCAGTGATTGCCTCAAAAGGTTGTGCAACAAAATATTAAGTTAAAGGTACCATCATTTCTGTCCAGGCCTGTTTCATGAGTTTTCTTTTTTTAAAAATTCTGTTGAAGCATGGTTGAAAAGCAATGTCTGACTTTCATTTGTTCATTTTTATAGAAGTTTTATATATTATTACTTTTGTCAGATTAAAGTTATTTCTGTGACCATTGTGGGTTTTACTTTCATTAAACGAGGGTTACCAACAATTTTGTCCACGTATGTAGCAAGAATAAACTATTATTTTAGCCCTGCTTAATTTAGAATTCTGTTGAAAAGGGCAAAGTTTACAAAATACATAATAACTTTGGAGCCCATTGTGTACTCTTTTTTAGGGACACTTCCACAAACATTCTGGCACATTAGTTTAGTAAACATTCCTAATGATTTATTGATTAAAGGAAACTTCAAACAAAATATTGAAATATCTGTCTGGAAAGCCATTTCATAAGCTGGCCATACACAGATTCTAGAATGTATCGCTCATCTGAAACGAACGTTTGTTGCTCGTTCGTACAGGCAATTGTCCCAAACCAAGCAAATGCTATGCAAAACAAATATTTGTTACAGAAATGTTTGTCTCAACCAACGGAGTTTCTGACTAGCTTATATTTTGAAATATACATGCTCACAGGTCTGTCAGTTTAGCCCATACACAAACGATTACAGCCAACTGACAAAAAAAAATCCAATACAACCAATTTTGGTTGCGACCAACTTTAGTCGATGGTCAGCTGTATGGGACAAATGTTCTTAGGTTTATACAAAAAAAGTCTTTCAACAAACATTGAAAATATGCCACTTCAGCAGTTTAAAGTCTAATGTGCATGTCCAACATAAAGCCTTCACACAAAAGTGAAAATGGACGTGTGACTGCCGCTTTTGCAACGTCCATCACGCATCCATTTTGAGAACACATTGATATCAATATATCTATTCACAAGTCTGTTATTTAACGGCCATCAAAAAAACTGACATGCTCTATCTTTGTCCATTTTCACAGAAACACGGACTGAATACAATTCAATGAATCCATTTTTAACTGATGTAAAATGGATTGACGTCCGTTTTACTTTAGTTAAAAATGGATCAGTAGGTTGGGTCAAAAAGGAAGACCAATGGAATTCATCCATTTTTTTTCAATGACAGTTAAAAACTGATTCAAAGCAGATGACACCTGGCTGTCAAAAACAGAAAAATGGAACAGATAGAAAAATTATGCAAAATGGCATTTTAAAAGGGACATGTATCTCCATTTTTAATGACTGTTAGATCCACAAAAATATCACTGTCATGTGCATAAGGCCTCAGGCCACATTCACATGACCAGGACAATGTGTCATGGGGAGATAGGGACTCTTAGGAGCATAAGTTACTATACTGCATGGAGTCCCTCACCCAGCATAAGGTGCAGGCCTGTAATTCCAGCTAACACATGAACCAAGTTTCGCAGCTGAAACTCGGTCGTGTGAATACAGCCTAAGTCTCTGGTAATCAGTCAAATCACAATGAGAACCTCTCTTTTTCAAATGGAGAAGACTCTGAAGGCCATAGAGTCTTGAGTGATGGCGCTGCCCGAAATTACTACATGGTTATGGCCTTAACCCATCTATCTAGTCATGGAACGTTCAAGAAAAACATCCAAAGTACTGCAATTTTTTTCTAGCCTAACTAGTTCTAGGTAATAAAAGAATGGGTAGAAATTAGCCATAAGTAGGGCATGAACCACTGCTATAAGAGCAATAATAGCTTCAAAAACATTCTCGGATGTCTCTAAGCTCCTTGAAATAGTACCATATGGATGCATTATTCAAAATAATGCAGTTTTCTTAAATTTCATCTATATAATAATACAGCATTCTACAGTAAAATATTGTGCTGCTGCTGCTTCTAATGCAGATCAGGTAGAATACTGCTCCTGGCTGCAGTCCGCTCAGGAGTGAGGTCACCTATCTGTTTTACTTAGATCCTGCTATCTCTGCTCTACCCTTACATCTTCATTCAATACCATGGTAGATATCAGCAAGGAGTATACTGAGGAAGGAGAGCACCAACAGAAGAGTCTGCAGGAGGAGAAAGGATTGCAACAGGCTATGTCAATGTAGAGAAGAATGATATAAGCCATTGCAGAATCTGCAGGGGGGACGCAGAGAGATCAAATATACAGGCAACATTAGTGTTTGTCAGAGCAGGGAAGAAGTAATTATCCAGGGTCTGTATTAGAAGGGAATGAAGTACAAGAATGAAGTTACATATGCTAGCATATATCTATATGCTAGCATATGAGAGGCAATAGTACCCTGGATACACAGAACTCACAACCAACATGCACCGATATAACTGGAAGGGAAACACCCACCTGAGAAGAAAGTTTAAAACTAGGAGCAGGCTGAATTAGAAAAGGAGTATTGTAGCCTGAAACTTAGTGCACATATATGTAATGAACTGTACCAATAACGTACTATAAGTAAAATGTGTCCATATTTTAGCTTTTAAGTCTAAAACTTAATGACTGTGGAAAAACTAAATAAAACTTTTGGACTTGTCAGTCAAAGTCTGAATTCTATTAAGGTGCAGTGGCAAGACTTGAAATTAGTAACAGTTCATGTACAGAAAATAAAGTGTGAATTAAAGCTACAATATAGTGAAATATAGTGGACGTAAGTTACACAATGTTGAATTAGTTGAAATCATTGCAGTACAAAGAGGGTAAACAATCTATTCTGGTAAAAGTACAATATTTATTACATTTTTGTATAGGTAATATAGATTCTAGAATATTGAATACTTAGATACCTATTAAAACCATTAAATTAATAAATGCAAAACCTGTTTGTGATTACTCATATTTTATTTGTTTGACAAATAATTTCACTGCAGGATATTGAGTGTGGCAAATATATATACACACCATATGGCCAAAATATTGGGACACACATTTTACTTGTTGATTTCAAATGTTTCATTTAGTCCTCTTGCCACAAGTATATAAAATTCAGCACCTAGCCATGCAGGCTGCCTTTACAGTCGTTTGTGAAAGAATGGATCATTCTAAAGAGCTCAATAAATACTGTGATAGATGCAACAGTTGCAATAAGTCAGTTCGTGAAATGTCTTCCCTCCTGAATATGCTATGGTCAACTGTGAGAGGTATTATTGAAAAAAGGACCCCAGTTACTGGTAAAGCTACAAAGCAGAGTTGTTGAGTGCTCAGAAACATAGTGCATTAAAGTTGCCAACAGACTGCTGACTCTGTAACTGCAGAGGTCAAAACTTCCTATGGCATCAGCACAATAACCTGTACAAGGAGCTCAGTATAGGTTTCCATGGCTGAGTGGGTACATGCAAGCCTTACATCACCAACCACAATGCCAATTGTGCCAGGCCTTGTTGTCAAACATCAGTGTCTGGGCTTACAACTATTTTTCTAGATGAATAGGCAACAATTCCCACAGACATACTCCATAATCCTGTAGAGTGAAA
Organism: Leptodactylus fallax; assembly: GCA_947044405.1. Taxonomy (NCBI): domain Eukaryota; kingdom Metazoa; phylum Chordata; class Amphibia; order Anura; family Leptodactylidae; genus Leptodactylus; species Leptodactylus fallax. The sequence continues at coordinate 2,678,671 of CAMRHE010000011.1, read as the reverse complement.
GTTGTTTTGGCTGCAAAGAGGAGACCAACTCTGTATTAATGCCTATGAATTTAGAATGGTATGTCATGAAAGTTCCTGTGGATGTAATGTAGGTGTTCTAATTATTTTACCCATATAAGATAGATAGATAGATAGATATATAGATAGTTCATTTCTTAGTTATATTTAGCATTATTGTGATATAATGTACTTAACATATATTTCTTTGACATGTACAGTACTAGTAGTCATGATTGTATGTGGCAGAATTAATTTATCTTGTGTAACCTCTATGCTAAAATAAGGACTTAGTTTTCCCATTGCATTGAATGTTGGATGATTGGATAATGTGAACATCAAAGGAACTGTTCATTTAATTTTAAGCTGTAAAGTTGTCTTTTACTTTATTAACTTTCAATCAATAAACAAGCAGTTTGCAAATGTAATCAGGAAATGCTTCCAATTGGCTAACAATGTATCAAAGCCAATGCTTCAAGGCAACAGCAAGCTGTAACAAGCAGTTTATTACCAGTAGCTGTTACTGACATTAGTCAAAACCAAGAAAGATAAAATGGAATAAGAAATGTAATGCTGGAAGAGCCTTGGGCGCTGTGTTCTCTTCTTCCTTTTGAAAACTGCAAGCCTGTCTTTGATATGATAACAAATATAAACTGTTTAAAAACACCAAATGTGAAAAAAACTGAGACTAGTCTGTCATAGAGTTAAATCCATCCAGAGTGACACACAAACAGTAGTAACATCCAGCGGATATATGTTATGGAAATATTTTGAATTGAATTTACATGTGAGAAGATCTAGTTTTGATTGTCTGATTTAGTATTTTGTAATAGCTATGTTCATAAATCAAGTGAATGTAGTTCTATAAATATATTGCATCTCATGAGAAAAAAAATTGTACAATGTTATAAGCTGCACAATTTGATAATGAAAGAAACCAATAAGGTTTAAAATGTGTTATTTATTGGTTTTTTGTTTTTTTTTACTGTAGGTCATCTACTATTTACATTGCTCTTTATAATATTTTATATAAGATATATACAAGATATTGCCATTAGTTTCATACCAATTTTCCTGATGGCAGACTTTCTATAAAGGGATTTCCCCATGAATATAACCATATATAAATTTATAGACAATGAAAAGTTAAAGATTTTTGCAAATATAAGGAAATAAAAATTTTGCAGGGTTTTAAAGATTTTCTCCAATTATCTTAGGGGTGACAGTCTGTTGTCTTGATCAGTTGCCAATAGATACGACCATGAATACAGTAACTTTCTATGGTCTGGGACTTCTCAGAAACTTAGGGGTGATTCTCCTTTTCTCTGAGTATTTGCTGTGCTTTCCTCTGCTTTTTTTCATTCCCTTATTAGACTAAAGCCCCACATAGCGAACCACAACTAAACAACACAGGGGAAATGCATCATGTTTTTTTCCGCAGAATTTTCATAGCGTTTTTGCTGCATTTCAAGCTACAGTTTTCCTCCCTTATTAAATCTAGAGGGAAAACACGAGCGTTTTCAAGGGTAAATGCAGCACTTTTCTTCCACAATGTGTGGATGAGATTAACCAAATTCTCATTCACTTTTCTGGTACTGTAAAATGCTGCATTTTTTATGCTGCATTTCCACAGTCAAAAACGCTCAAGAGTACACAGCCCCAGAGGTTGCCAGTATATGGTGAAACTTGTTGGGGAAACTGCTTGTTTCTTTGTTTTAGATCAGTCACTGAATTTCTAGTGCCTCTTTATGTAACTAATGAAATGGCGGAGGAACCTAAATAACATTAGGGTTATTTGAGACAGAAATGCATGAGATAGCTATGGTTATGATAGATTGAATTTTTAGCTTTATATATATCTAATTATAGCTAAAAGAGAATCAAAACTATATTACTGCCTGAGTAGGAATATCTATCCAACAGTTTTAATGGTATATTTGATGAGATAAAATAGAAATGGTCACTGTAATTTTAAATCATAGATGTGTTCACAAGTTTTAATGTGATATGATTAAAAGTTATATTTTATAGGGGTTGAAATTGAACCTTAGCCCCTGTATGGGATTGTTTTTCCCCATTTGGCTTATCCTTGGTTTATACCTAACGTTGTTGAGTACTACACTTTAAATATTGCGGCTGTTTTAGCCACATATTCCGCAGCTCAAGACTCCCTGCTGATTAGGACCATTCATCTGGGCCTAATCAGCAGTGGAGAGCCGCCACTGAATGCCGATGCCCTGGATGGGCATCCCATCATGGGTAGACCGTGGCCGGAAAACTGCTGTGGAAAATGATGAGGAATCATCTTCCTTTTCCGTCATGTGAATTTACCCTTACACTCTGTAGTGTTTACAGACTATTTGCAAGTCACAGAGACAAATGATGAAATGTTTGTTAATTATGGATACGGATTTTGGTGAAACTTGTGTGAGAACAGAGGCAATATGTAAATTCAATGGCCCAGACTAATAGCTGGACAATATAAACTTAGTCTGAAAATGGATCAGTCTTATCACATTGGCTGATGCTGGATGATAAATCTGGCATATCTTTAGACTGTCTAGTTTAAGTTTATACCACCTTGTACTTGACTTAGTTTGAGACAGAATTTTACAACACATTTTGGCACATCTTGGCACATTTCGAAAAGGGCTCCAATCGCGGATAAAAGGAACTTCAACTTTAACAAATCACATGAAATCCAGATAAGACATGATACCATCAGATTTACAACAAACACATTTAAGCCATGCCCCTTTTCTCTCAGAAGCCATACCCACATGTTTAGCAGTCTGAAAAATATTAGCTCAAACAGATGCACCAAGTTGCACCAAAGATATAATCTATGTTTACGTCAGTGTCTAGATATAACCACAATAGTGTATCTGGGCCAATATTTTATAGAAGGCAGTGGCTGCCTGATGTGTGGTATATATGGTATTAATATTAGTATTATTAGTACAGCAGTTTATTAAAAAAAATTGCTAAATTTCACATACACACGTGGACAAAATTGTTGGTACCCCTCGTTTAATGAAAGAAAAACCCACAATGGTCACAGAAATAACCTGAATCTGACAAAAGTAATAATATATAAAAACATGTTGATAAGCCACAAAGCTTCTGGGAGAATGTCCTATGGACAGATGAAACAAAAATCAAAATTTTTGGCAAGGGACATCAGCTCTATGTTCACAGACGGAAAAATGAAGGATATCTTGAAAAGAACACTGTTCCTACTGTGAAACATGGAGGAGGCTCTGTTATGTTCTGGGGCTGCTTTGCTGCATCTGGCACAGGGTTTCTTGAATCTGTGTAGGGTACAATGAAATCTCAAGACTATCAAGGGATTCTAGAGAGAAATGTGCTGCCCAGTGTCAGCAAGCTTGGTCTATTGGTCGCAGGTCATGGGTCTTGCAACAGGATAATGACCCAAAACACACAGCTAAAAACACCCAAGAATGGCTAAGAGGAAAACATTGGACTATTCTGAAGTGGCCTTCTGTTAGTCCTGACCTAAATCCTATTGAGCATCTTTGGAAGGAATGAAACATGCCGTGTGAAAAGGCACCCTTCAAACCCGAGACAACTGGAGCAGTTTGCTCATGAGGAGTGGGCCAAAATACCTGTTGAGAGGTGCAGAAGTCTCATTGACAGTTACAGGAATCGTTTGATTGCAGTGATTGCCTCAAAAGGCTGTGCAACAAAATATTAAGTTAAGGGTACCATCATTTCTGTCCAGGCCTGTTTCATAAGTTTTCTTTTTTAAAAAATTCAGTTGAAGCATGGTTGAAAAGCAATGTCTGACTTTCATGTGTTTATTTTCATAGAATTTTTATATATTATTACTTTTGTCAGATTCAAGTTATTTCTGTGACCATTGTGGGTTTTTCTTTCATTAAACGATGGATACCAACAATTTTGTCCATGTGTGTAAGTTATCCTTCCTTCCTTCCTTCCTTCCTTCCTTCCTTCCTTCCTTCCTTCTTTTTCTTAAAATAATTCAGTAAAATCACCTATTCTCTATTTAGCCCTTTCCCTACATCTACTGTAATAGTACTTCAGATTCCTGGTCTTTAAGGATGACGGCACCGTGTCTCCACTGTATTACACAGCAGAGACCTGTGAACTCTGATCGCAGGCGTTGTTCTATTCTACAGCCTCCTGAGTGTCCCCAGAGTCACCTGGCTGGTGTCTTAATCGCACCTGTACATTTGCTGGTGTTTTTGAGGTGGAGAGGACATGAGCGTGCAACTGATTAGATATGGGGAGTAAAGGAAAGGTTTGAGTGAAATATAAACCCAAGACAGCGGGCATGCTGCCTCAAAGTTATGGTAAGACCAGTGGCGTAACTAGGAATGGCTGGGCCCCAAGGCGAACATTTGACATGGGCCCCCCCCAAACCACCGCCCCCAACCCCCCCCACACAAACCGCATTCCTACGCACACTATTATGCCCCATAGTGGCCCCTGCACACGGTATTATGTCCCATAGTGGCCTCTGCACACGGTATTATGTCCCATAGTGGCCCCTGCACACGGTATTATGCCCCATAGTGGCCCCTGCACACGGTATTATACCCCATAGTGGCCCCTGGACACGGTATTATGCAGCATAGTGGCCCCTGCACACAATATTATGCCCCATAGTGGCCCCTGCACACAGTAGTTTGCCCCATAGTGGCCCCTGCACACAGTAGTTTGCCCCATAGTGGCCCCTGCACACAGTAGTTTGCCCCATAGTGGCTCCTGCACACAGTAGTTTGCCCCATAGTGGCGCCTGCACACAGTAGTTTGCCCCATAGTAGCCCCTGCACACAGTAGTTTGCCCCATAGTGGCCCCTGCACACAGTATTATGCCCCATTGTGGACAACCCATGAACGATTATTATACTCTGGGGTCTTTTCAGACCCCAGAGTATAATGATCAGAGACCCAGGGGAGGATACAAACATAGAAAACACTGCAACTTACCTCTTCCTCGTGCCGGTGCACTCCCGTGCGCTACTTCGGCCATCTTCAATGTTGGACCGGATCTCGCGACGCATCATGATGTCGGCTGATGTCTGGGATGTCACCAAACAGGCCCGAAGCCTGCGGAGCGGCAGAGAGGTGAGTTACAGTGTTTTTTATGTTCGCTCACCTCCCCTGTGCCCCCGATCGTTATACTCCGGGGTCTCAAAAGACCCCGGAGTATAACGATAGCAGTGTTTGTGGGGTTCGCGGTACCGACTGCCACAGGGCTCCGGGCCCCGTAATGTTCCGGGCCCTGTGGCAGCCGCTACCACTGCTACCCCGATAGTTACGCCCCTGGGTAAGACCAGAGACTGAAATGGAAATATCAGGGTTAGGACTGTTTGTAGATGGTGGAAACAGCAGTAGTTCAGTCTGTGAGAGATTCAGTTCCAGATAAAGCAAAGACATGATATTTGAGACATCAGAGAGATAGTCACTGGTGTTCTGTAGTAGTGCAGGGGTGAAGTTACAAGAAGGAGTATATAGTTGGGTGTCATCAGCATAAAGATGGTACCAGAAGCTAAATCTGGTGATGATTTCTCCAATAGGGGCTGTGTAGGGAGAGAAGAGGAGGGAGCCTAGGACTGAGCCCTGAAGAACTGCAACTGCAAAGAGAAGTGGGGAAGAGACAGAGCCTGCAAATACACTGAAGTTGCAGTCTGAGAGATATCAAGAGAACCAAGTAAGGACAGTGTCTGTGAGGCCAACAGAGCACAACATGCCGAGGAGGAGTTGGTGGTCAACAGTGTCAAATGCTGCTGAGAGATCCAGAAGAATAAGTAGTAGAAGAGTCACCATTAGACTTAGCTGTAAGGAGATCATGTCATTAGCCTGCTGCCTAGGTTTTGCCTTGAACTAGAACCCTCTTAGGTCTATCAAACAGGGATGTCAGGCAGCATTAAGACACTGGAAGATGATTGAGGCCTCTGGAGTGTCATAAAGAACATGGGGGCTCGGGAAAGAAGGATACCCATTGATCTGAGTCTGTACCTAAATGTCATCTCTGTCACCCATTGTGTCTACAGTATATAAAAATAGACTTATTTAAACGTTTTAAATAATCTACGCAGTATGTTCATATCATACAGACACATCATACATGTATCTCATCTGTACAATAAGTGTAGTTAGGTATGGAAGAGTGAGTTTGGGTCATGTCCAAACCTGTGATAATCCAATCCCCATCAATTACCCCCCTTCCCCCCGGCTTTCTCTCCCAGTCCTACATTACAACAACAAAGTAAAGCCCTGCAGTCTAGGTTTATAATACGCTTTTTCCTAAATTAAAAATTAAAATAAAGGAATTCAACTATCTGTAATATAGTGCTGTATGGATGCACCATGAAGTCTGTGTGTGACAGTAAGTCAGTGTGTGACTCCCTAAGTTTGTATGTCAGTTAGGATAAAAGTCAGAAATTATGTGTATAAGTGTAAATATTAGTGTGTTTCAGTAATTTTGTGTTAGTGAGTGTATATTTCAATAAGTGGATGTGTCGGTACCTCAGTTTGCATAATGCAATGTGTTAATTAAGTGTGTATAGATATATTACATCTTTGAAGATTATATGGTATATTTTAGAGGATTTTATTTTCCCGATACTGGGGATATAAGGTGACATTCTCTTCCACAGTGTCTCGTGTGTCAATAAAGTGTGTGCAAGTAAGTTAATGTGTGGGAGTCATGCAATCCATCAGTAAGTGTAAATCAAATTAATTATGCTTGTATGACTGTCAGAGTCACTTTAACTATAAGACAAACAGTAAATCTACATTGGGTCCTATGGTCCTCTTTCAGCCATCACAGATCCAGCGGAACAGTCCAACATTTGGGGTGCTGTCCTGTTGTCCCAGGTGGTGGGCACTGATTTCAACTCTAACTGCATCCCTAGGATAGAGTTTAATACACTGGTAGAGCACATAGCCATCAGCTCCACCATTCACGCTTCAACTAGTGTTGTCTGTGACAGGGAGGTGCAATGAGACACATAAACAACAACAGAGCAGAAACCTGCAGGTAGCTTCATTAGTATGTATTATACTGTCTGATGGGCCACTTAGTGAGGTAACTTAGAGGGAATTATACTGAGTGGGGCCACATAGGGATCATTATAAAGTGTGGTGGGAAAGTAATGTGTGTTAGACATTGAAGGCCGCTATTACTGTGTTAGGTCACAAAGGGACTTGGTAGGATTGGACTGAGTCAAAGGCGCAGCGTAAAGGGGTTTTCCAAGCTAAAAATATTGAGGACCTATCATAAAGATAGGTCATTACTATCAGATCTGACACCCGCCATCCCCATTGATTAGCTCTTTTTAGCTGCTCATACACAGAGAATGGATCATGAAGCAGATAGCTCTGTTCTTAGTGTAGTTGCAAAATTGAAATACTGCAGCTTAGGTCCCTTCAAATGAATGGGAAATGATCTGCAGTACCAGGTCTGGCCACTACACAGAGAACACAGTTGTCTGCTTCCTGATCCATTCTTTGTGTATCAGCAGCTAAAAACAGCTGATTGGAGGGGGTATCAGGTGTTGGACTTCTAACAATCTTTTATTGATGACCTATCCTTTAGAGTGGTCATCAATATTTTTAGCCCAGAAAACCCATTTAACACAAAAATGTGTGTCACACTTCTCTTCTTTGTGTCCTTTGAAAGTTGGGCAGTATGTCTAAGTGGAGGTGATGGAGGAGCCACTTATGAAATTTTGCACTGGGCCCACCAATATGTTTAAACAACCCTACTGGCAGTAACTGTGAATGCTTTTGTGTATGTCGGTCAGTTATTGTTCATGTCATGCGGTATGTAAATATAGTGTTAGTATTTCAGTGTATGTCACTATGGCAGTGATAATAAAAGCTGGTGTGTGTCAAAGAGTGCATTTCAGTTAGTGACAGGGAACCATGGCAGCTCCTGCATGTTTATCACCAAAGGCTGCAGGGATAACAGATAAATGTTGTTCAGGATAACAGGCTGGGGAAGGTGAAAAACACAAAACAAAAAAAACCATACTCACCTGTCCCCGATGCTCCAGTGTCTCCCACCACAGTCTGGTCCTGCTGCTCTGCAGTCTTGTTTTAGGGGAAACTCCCGCTGCACGTGACCGCTGAAGCCAACCAGCAACCTCAGCAAAGCAACTGGGACGTCATTTGTAAACCTCACCTGTGACATCCTGTGTCCTTTCCTTAGGCCGCTGAGACCGCTGCTTGAGCTCAGACTTCCGGACTTCCGCCAAAACAAGACACTGGTATAGCAGGACCCGACCACGGTCGGAGACACTGGAGCATTGGGGACAGGTGAGTATGGTTTTTTTGTTTTTATTTCACCTTCCCCAGCCTCATATAAATAAAAAGTTATCCTAGACAACCCCTTTATTATATATGATTCACCATTGAAGAGGACTAATGATGAAAACAATATCTGTGTTTAGTGCAGCACATTAACATTCGTATTGTAAGACAAACCGCACTATCCTAGACATAAACTGAGTGATTCCGAGAAACAACTTCTTGAAAGACCTATAAAACTTGCACAGCTGAGATGCAGACTCCACATACACAGGTAAAAATTTATGCAGCAACTATCTTACAGGAACAGCTCCAAATTGACTACATCCCTCCCACTGGTGTCCAGTGTGTGCTTGATCTCTGCTTGGCAGCATCTTTGTTAAAATGTTTTGACCAAGTGATCCCTGGTTTGTGTTGCACTGATATTAAAAGAGGCCAACTGATAGTAGGAACCCTGGAAGATTTTCTGGATCACTGGAGTGATGAATCGAATTTCACTATCTGGCAATGGAGCAAGCATTCAAATGCTTCAAGATTTGGGGGTCAGGGTTGATCAGGGTCCCGGCAGTTGAACCGACACTAATCATATCCTCTGGAAAGGTATTAAATATTTGTCATGGCATAACTCCTTTAAAATAAAAAAAGGCATGGGTCACAGAAGGTGAGGAGGTCTATATATATATATATAACACACGTGGACAAAATTGTTGGTACCCTTCGTTTAATGAAAGAAAAACAGAAATAACTTGAATCTGACAAAAGTAATAACATATAAACATTCTATGAAAATGAGCAAATGAAAGTCAGACTTTGCTTTTCAACCAGATCACCAAAAGAAATAAGGTTTAAAGAGACCTCCCATATAAAAAATAACAATGTTTATTCATATGAAATACAATAAATACACATAAATATACCAACAAAGAGAATATGCAAACAAGTACGCAGATGGTAAAAGCGTATATGGTACCAGAAAAACCCTCCTCCCCAGGGAAAGCTGATGATAAATACTGATCAAAAATAGTGTAATTTAAACAATAATTAATAAGTAGATATGCAAATGTTCCAATAATCAACATGTACTAATGTTACAATAATCCAATATTATCAGGTCCCATATATCTAAAGGTCAAAGCCATAGCCAAGATATAATGACATGGGTCAAAAATAATCCGCATTAATATGAGTGGCCTAATTGGTTAGAATAAATGGCAGAACCACAGACTTAATCCCAACTATAGCTGAAAGTAAATCCACATCATATGGAACCAGATAAATATACCACTATAATTTTACATACCAGTAGTCATGATAGCATAGGAACAAAAGGCACCAGCATAAAGAACTCACAGGGAGGAAAGAGCGCTATGCCCAACACGCGTTTCACCACCAAATGGCTTCGTCAGGAGGCAATATGGTAACATAATTGGGGGATATACATATAAAACCTAAATGTATACACCTGTGGCACAAACAGCCGTCTATTAGTACATAAAACACATACAGACACTGGGAAATGTCCGGATCGTAATGCGCAATGACGTCACCACGCACGCGTAACGTGATGACGCCATCGCGCATAAAGAAAAAGGAACCAATCAATACTCCGCTTGCGCACGCGTACACGTGACGGAGTAAGGTCCTATACAGAAAAATAATAGATCACGGAAGGTCCCGCAGTCATGCGCATAATGGGGGTGTGAACCGAGAGCAAGGCAGGTGGTTTGGACTCCGCAACCAGAAATGAACGCACACGCGGTAGTTCAAGAAAAAAAATATATATTTACTATAAGTTAATAAAGGCTAGTTAAAGGTAAAATGACAGGGCTAAAGACAAGCAAAATATACAATATAGCATGAACAATTTCAAGGCAAATTCTGCAATGGTTTCTACTTTTACTCTGTCCACTTCTGCAGTATGGACACTGAATGAACAATATACTCAAAACTATCCCTAACTGACCCTGACTTCACATTTGGGTGCACCCCCTTTTCCCCAGTGGTCCAGGTGGACCGCTTACAGTCTGTAGAAGCGCGCGGTGGGGCCCAAAGTCGTTCCTTTCTTTTATAGTGAAACGTCCTCTCCTCACTGTTATCAGGATCTTGGGAGAAATGAAGTCCTCTTTAACAGGGAAACCCAATGAATGCAATGTAATCCAACAGCAGATTCCACTCAGCACACTGACAGTCCTGCCGAATCCATACACTGAGCTGGGATGTAAGCTGGGGTTTAGCAGGTGCTGTCCAGTACGTCAACAGCACTGCGAGTCTCTATCTGTGATATCCAAATACACAGTCACAATGTCAGTCTCACTGATCAGCCACTGAGCACAGTTCCTTTCACGTGGACTCACTAGTCCTGTTGTCTCTTTACACTCTGTTTGTCTCTGGACCAAGATACAGCTTAGCTGTACAGAAAAATCTCCACACCAGTTCAATACAACACTTGCCAAGATGGCTGCTGCTCTCTGTCTCGTCACTTCCTGCTTCTCTGCTCACACTCTGTCTGCAGAACAGGCAGGCTGACATAAAAAGGGGGGGGGGGTCTCACTCCAGCATCATGTCACAATTACAATGGCTGCTGTCTTAAAGGAACAGAATCACAGAAATACATTCAACATTAACAGTTTATACAGACAAATGAAGCTTAAGACAACATTGGCTGTCTCTTACATATTCCCCCCCACTTTAAGATTGGCAGTCCCTGCCTATGACTGTATATCCAGAGGGTTGTACTTTTATGCACAGGGTGGTAGTATACCGATGTATGGCAGGCCAAACAAACTCATCCTGCGCATACCGAACAGGGGGAATACCAGCATTTGGCCTAGTGGTCCGTCTGAGGACCGGTGGTATATTATGGGGTGCTACAGCTATGGGCTGAGAAGGACCAGCGGATTCCGCACCTGAGGGGGCACAGGCCGGAGATACAGTAGTCACAGGTGGAACATCCCCAGGAGCAGGGATCGGCCAACAATCATCCTCCTCGTCTGAGGCCCATTCCGCACCTCCATTCTCTGACTGTGGGAGCTCATTCACATAGGCAGGCCCATCATGATTTGTCCCTTCAGAATGACACAGGCGCAACATATTTCGGTGAAGTACTCTAACACAATCAGTTCCTTCTTTCTGGACCTGGTACACTGGCCCATTCGCATACTTGCGGCCAACAACACGATACGGCAAAGCCTCCCATCTGCTTTCCAATTTCCCTTGGGGTTTCTTGACACGAACTAGCACCAGGTCGCCTGGTTGCAATGGTGCTTCTTGCACTGGGGTCTTATCAGGATGGGGATGTTCTTGCAGGCGCTGCCGCACCAATCGATGGATCGTCTCAAGTCTCTGCCGATGCGCCCGCACCCAAGAGGTTGGATCCCTCGGAGGGAACCCATCCACATCATTCAACTGTAATTCTCCTACACTTCGCCCAGACCGCCCAAAGAGAAGTGTATAAGGAGAGTACCCCGTTGTAGAATGGACCTGATTGTTATAGGCCCACACCATTTCAGACAAGAACTGAGGCCACTGTAACTTCTTGTCTTCCTCCAGAGTCCGCAGCATCTGTAGCAGAGTTCTGTTGAATCTTTCACAGGCCCCATTTCCCTGAGGGTGGTATGGAGTCGTGTGCGACTTCTTTATCCCGTAGATACGTTGAACTTCTTTCATTACGTGTCCCTCAAAGCAGGCACCCTGGTCGGAGTGGATGCGTTTAGGGCACCCATATACTCGAATGAAATCTTGGCACAGAGCACGAGCTGCTGACTCAGCTGTCTGGTCCTTGGTGGCGGTTACCACCGCAAATTTGGTGAAGTGATCCACCATTACGAGGCAATACTGGTGTCCGCTATTGGATGGGCCCACCATTAGATAGTCTATCATGACGATTTCTAAAGGTTCCTGGGTCACGATGGTTTGCAGGGGAGCTCTCTGTTCTATTGCCTTATGGATCTCACAAGTTCGACAGCTGCGGCATACTTCTTCGACCATTTGACGAAGACCAGGGCAGTAAATCAGTCGCTGTAACCAACGAAAGGTCTTCTCATGACCAAAATGTCCATTCTTATTATGAGCCTCAACTGCCAAGGAGCGAGCCAGTTCACTAGGCACCACAATTTGGTATCGAATGTCGATCTCAGAAGGTAAATAGACCTTTCGGCATAGCACTCCATTTTTCATCTCCAACTTTTCCCACTGACTCAAAACAGATAATATCTCACGTGTCAGTCGTTCTCTTTCCTCTCTACAGGGCTTCTGGCCTTTCTCAACACACTTGATCATCTGCGCCAGCCCCTCATGGGTCTGTTGTATCTGTGCCCATTCCTGTCGTGAGGGACCAAAGAAAGGAGCCATTTCAGTCCCCTCCATCTCAAACTGATTAGTGGCGGTCAAGGCCTGTGAAAATCTGCTGAAATCGGGCACCTCCACATGCTCCAACTCATGATCCACGTCTTCTGTGGGGGTCTGGGCAGTTACCCTAGAAAGTCCGTCAGCATTCTGGTTCTCTGTCTTGGACCGATACTTAATGCGGTAATTGAACTTAGTCATTCGGGCTATCCACCTCTGCTCTAACGCCCCGAGCTTGGCATTTTCCAGGTGAGCTAGTGGGTTGTTGTCAGTCAGTACTAAAACTTCAGCACCGGTCAAATATTCAGAGAATTTCTCGGTCATGGCCCATACCAGTGCCAACAGCTCCAATTTAAATGAACTATAATTCTCGGGGTTTCTTTCAGAATCTCTCAAAGACCGGCTGCCGTACGCTATGACCCTCTCCTGGCCATCCTGAAGCTGGGAAAGCACTGCTCCAAGACCATACAGGCTTGCATCCGTATACAGCTGGAACGGCAAGTGGTAATCAGCATATGCCAAGATTGGGGCTGTTGTCAGTGCATCCTTCAATGCCTGGAAGGCTTGTTCCTGTTCAGGTCCCCACTTCACGGACCGGTTCTTTGGACCACCGGATGTGCCTCGTAGGAGAGCATTAAGTGGTGCTGCTACCTTGGCGAAATCCTTAATAAACCGTCGATAGTAACCGGCTACTCCAAGGAACGCCCTCACTTCTCGCAGGGTAGTCGGTATCGGCCAATCTTGAACAGCCGCTATCTTGTCTCTTGATGGTCTCACCCCTTCTCCTGATACGCGGTGACCCAAGTAATCAATTTCAGATTGGAACAACCGACATTTACTGGGTTTCAATTTGAGCCCATGTTCCCGCAATCTTCGAAATACTTGCCCCAACTGGTGGAGATGGTCTTCAAAGGTCGCAGAATACACTATAATGTCATCCAAGTAGATGAGAGTGAACTCAAAGTTGAAGTCACCGAGACATTTCTCCATCAACCGCTGAAACGTTCCGGGTGCATTTGTCAACCCGAAGGGCATCCGGTTAAATTCGTATAGTCCCATGGGCAAGATGAATGCCGTCTTCTCCTTGTCTTTTGTGGCCATCGGCACCTGCCAATACCCACTAGCCAGATCTAGTGAGGAGAAGTACCGGGCTCTCCCTAGCGCTGAGAGGGACTCCTCAATCCGTGGCAAGGGGTAGGAATCTCGTACGGTGCAAGCGTTTAACTTCCGATAGTCTACGCAAAATCGGATGGACCCATCTTTTTTTCTTACTAACACCACAGGAGCTGCCCAGGGACTCTGGCTTTCTTGGATGATCCCACCCTGTAGCATCTTAGCTAACAGTTCTTTTACTTCCTGATACAACTGTGGAGGAATTTGTCGGTAGCGCTCTCTAATTGGAGGGGTGTCTCCTGTGGGAATCTCATGGTAGATCCCTGTGGTACATCCAAAATCTTCAGCATACCGTGAAAAGGCGGCTCGGTTCTCCCACAACAGTTCATCTACCTTCTGCACCCATTCCAGAGAACATGAACTTACATCCATCTTCATCTGTTCTCGAATTGCACAGCCATTCCATTCAGAGGTGGGTTCCTCATCTTCTCCCATGGACACAGTTACGGTCCACTCATCCCTTTCAGTCGGCTTCAGCTGCATTGGAGTTACTTTCCTTACTTCCTCCGGAGTCACATAGATGTTAGCCAGCAGCCTCCCTGGGGTCAGGTCCACACTCTGGTCCTGAGTGTTTACACATCGAAGTGGTACTCTTCCATTGCGAACTATTGCCAAGGAACGGGCCACTAGCGGATCAACACCTCCTTCGGCTGCCTGCAGTGGTTCTACCAACACAGCTATGCCCTCTAGTTTCCGACAGGTGCCTACGGGCATGGACACTATTGTCTCCCGACTGGGTGGCAGTGTAACTTTTGTATGCAAAGGAACTGAAATTCGAGCCAGAGGACGATGTGCATCTGAACTTTTCTGTAAGCCACATGTCCGGATCAGCCGCTGGAAAGCTGTTTGAGTAGGCCGATGGGTGGTGGTTTCTTTCCAATAACCGTGACCTTTCTTTTCAAAGAGGATCTGATCTAATTCTTTTAACACATTCATCCCCAAAATGACAGGGACCTTTACTTCATGTGACTCCTGTACCACCACAATGCCTTTCCTACCCAGATCTTGGCCACATACCCGGACATTCATCCAGGCCACTCCCACGACCGGAACTGGTAACTGGTTAGCTGCGACCACTCATACGAATGTATGGGGATCATATTTCACATGTTGCCGGAAGTACCGTTCATAACAGTCTCTACTCAAGGTCGTTACTTGGGAACCCGTGTCAATCATCCCGGTAACCGGAATATCCTCCATTTCCACCTGTATGACAGGACTTGCAGCGATCAGGTCATCATCAGGGCATTCTCCCCACATAGTCTCCTTGTCAGTCTCCCCTACTACACGCCCTTCAGCAGCAGGGGACTTCAGTTTAACGGCGGTCTCTCATAAGTTTGTCGCTGCTCTGGACATCTAGCAGCAACGTGGCCCATCCGTCCACACTCCCAGCAGCGTATCCCCCGTCGTTCTGGCCATCTGTTTGGGCCCCTTCGGTAAGCCCCTTCGATTTCTCCTGAGCACTGCACTAAATGATTTGGACCCCTTCGGTAGGTCCTATCCTCACCCCTCCAGTGGGGTGGTGGGTGATTCTGACTTGCTGGGTGTGGATGGCTCACCCTTTCATCTCCAGTCTTCTGGAAGTCTGCAATTTTCATAGACTGCTCATCACAACGAGTGTGCAAGTGTTCCATTTGTTCTTGCAGTTTCTGCATTACTGTGAGAATTTCTTTAACCGTCCCTTTTTCTACTGTCTCTGAGCCAGAACTAGCCCCCTGTGACAAAGTAACTCCAACTGCGGTCTGGGGCTTCGGGAACATACTATTGGCACGGGAGATGGCCTCTACCTGTACATCATGGAATTTAGCATCAGTCTCTCGTCGTATAAAATCCTGCATAGTCACAGTTAAACTGCCGTCACGTATCCCCAGGACAAACTGGTCACGGAGAGTCCGATCAGGGTTACAGAAGGCTGGCGAGCCCCCTCTTTCCTTCCTTTGAATATCTCGGAGCAGTTCTTGTAGGGCATTTGCATATTGGGGAAGGCTTTCATTCTCCTGTTGTACCCTCTGGAAGAACCGAGCCTGCAGAGACCCCAGCAATGCAGTTTCTCCATAGATGGTTTCTAGAATCTGGACTACTTGCTCAAATGTCTGCCTTTGTTCAAATGGCCTCAGTATCACCGTGGTCTTAGCATCCCCTTGTAATGTCAATATTGCTAGCTCTACTAGTACTTCTGGTGCGGTCTGGTACATTCGCTGTATCATTCGTATCTGTTCCACCCACATACTCACTGACATATTATTGCCATCAAATTTAGCTAACTGACTCATTATAGCCCCTGCTGGCATTCTTCCTCCAGCACCATTCTCCTGAACGGGTGCGTCACCGTCCATTCTGGTAAGCGGATCCTGCCGACTACGCCAATTTGTGAACCCAGAGCAAGGCAGGTGGTTTGGACTCCGCAACCAGAAATGAACGCACACGCGGTAGTTCAAGAAAAAAATATATATTTACTATAAGTTAATAAAGGCTAGTTAAAGGTAAAATGACAGGGCTAAAGACAAGCAAAATATACAATATAGCATGAACAATTTCAAGGCAAATTCTGCAATGGTTTCTACTTTTACTCTGTCCACTTCTGCAGTATGGACACTGAATGAACAATATACTCAAAACTATCCCTAACTGACCCTGACTTCACATTTGGGTGCACCCCCTTTTCCCCAGTGGTCCAGGTGGACCGCTTACAGTCTGTAGAAGCGCGCGGTGGGGCCCAAAGTCGTTCCTTTCTTTTATAGTGAAACGTCCTCTCCTCACTGTTATCAGGATCTTGGGAGAAATGAAGTCCTCTTTAACAGGGAAACCCAATGAATGCAATGTAATCCAACAGCAGATTCCACTCAGCACACTGACAGTCCTGCCGAATCCATACACTGAGCTGGGATGTAAGCCGCGGTTTAGCAGGTGCTGTCCAGTACGTCAACAGCACTGCGAGTCTCTATCTGTGATATCCAAATACACAGTCACAATGTCAGTCTCACTGATCAGCCACTGAGCACAGTTCCTTTCACGTGGACTCACTAGTCCTGTTGTCTCTTTACACTCTGTTTGTCTCTGGACCAAGATACAGCTTAGCTGTACAGAAAAATCTCCACACCAGTTCAATACAACACTTGCCAAGATGGCTGCTGCTCTCTGTCTCGTCACTTCCTGCTTCTCTGCTCACACTCTGTCTGCAGAACAGGCAGGCTGACATAAAAGGGGGGGGGGTCTCACTCCAGCATCATGTCACAATTACAATGGCTGCTGTCTTAAAGGAACAGAATCACAGAAATACATTCAACATTAACAGTTTATACAGACAAATGAAGCTTAAGACAACATTGGCTGTCTCTTACAGGGGAGTAAAAGAAATTAGGAAAGTGATACCACAAAGCGTACAGTATACAAATGCAATATAATTATATTAAGTGCATATGTGGACAAAAAAATTCACCAGATAGTGAAATCACATAATATATAAGGCAGAAGCAAAATCGCCAATTAGTGAAACCACATAGTATGTGAACTACACGCTGTGAATAAAACTATATCAATAGACTACTATTAATAAAAGTTACAATTGATATATGGAATGTGAAAAATACACTATTATAAATATATAAGAAACAAAGTGAGAAAAAAAAACATATATTTCAATAATGGTGTCCTCCTGGAGGAATGGGACAAAATACAAGCAACAGTTTTCCACCATAATTTGCAAATAAATTCTTAAAAAATCAGACAATGTGATTTTCTAGATATGTTTTCTCATTTTGTCTCTCATAGTTGAGGTCTACCTATGATGACAATTACAGGCCTCTCTCATCTTTTTAAGTGGGAGAACTTGCACAATTGGTGGATGACTAAATACTTTTTTTTCCCCACTGTATGTACACACAAAGATAACATTGAGTTTACTGCAAGTCTGTTGTCTGTACTAGCAGCATATACGTTTTTTTACTCTCTAAACCTCTGCGGAATATGATGGTGGTATATAAGTAAACAAAATAAACAAATAAATAATAAATAAATCTATGTAATGTAACATACATTTACTTTGCATATTTGATCTGCATTATTATAGATTTCTAGTAATCATAATAAATCTCTCATGGTAAAAGTAATCTCTATATCTACTGAAGTTCTTCATAGTGTCCTGTCATCAAACAGTTTAAACCTGTTCATAAGCTTGTTGAAGAATACAGGAAGTGAAAAGAAGAAACAGCAGGCAAACTGTCGAGAGAGTGAGATGGGAAAACCCTATTAAGTACCAAACTAAGTGTCATCCTTAATAGGTTAGAGGAGTTCTCCCACCTCCCTCTCTCAGCAGCTTTATTTATTTAGCCTACTTGTATAGCACCATCATATTCTGCAGTGCTTTACAGACATTATTAATCGCTGTCCCATATAGGGCTTGCAAGCTACATTCCCTTTCAGTATGTGGGAAGAAACCCACACAAACACAGAGAGAACATATAAACATCTTACAGATTTATCCTTCAGCTGGATTTGAACCTAGGACTCCAGCACTGCAAGTCTGCAGTGCTAACCACCGAGCCACCATGCCGCCTTACTGTCTCTTTTTCTCATTTCCTGTATTCTTCAGCAAGCTGCTGGGCAGGTTTTGATTGTTTGATGGACAGGACACAATGAGATACTTCACTAGCTATAGACATTGCCTTTACCACGAGATATTATTTATTATGATTACTAGAAATGTAATATAAATGCAGATCAAGTAATATACACAGTAAATGTATATTACATTACACAGATTTGTACTGAACCCTTACACAGACAAGGGACTTATAGTAAGCTCCTTGTTATCTTTATGTTTACATAGAGAGATAAATACTCTGTTCGAGACTTTATCAGCAAACTGAAATTAGCTGAACTGATTGTCCTGACCACAGAGATGCAAGAGAACTTAGCCGCCTGAGAGAGAAGTGACTCATCCCATCAACCTGTTGTCACAGTACAGGAAATGCTGTGTAAACAATAGGAGGAATAATCTAACATAGCAGGCAAAGGAAGCAGCATTGCTAATGCTAATGTATTTAGGAAAACTGTTGAATTTACATAAGCTAACAGTATAGATAGGATCCTTGAGATGGGAATACCCCTTTAAGCTAAGTGAGACTGTAAAATATCCATAATCATATTACTCCTCCTAGCAATAGTCTTGCACTACAGATAGCACAATATATTATCATCAATGTGATTTAGGGTATTAATTTGCATAATAAAAATGCAATAATAGCAACATTGTAAAATATTATGGTCTCTATTGACAATAGATCATATTGCTGCAGATTTGTCAGCTTCACATTCATGCTACAAATTGCATCTGCCATCAAAATACAAAGATGCTGTAGTAATAACTGGAAACTATACAGACTACTCGATTACAGTGAAACAATTGTCATATAATGGAAACAGCTTGTTTTAAGGTTTGTGACATGTAATGTTGCCTTGATTGAAGTAGTCCCTAAAAGATGGGTAGACATCCATGAAAAGGTCTTATGCCACAAAAATTATTTACTGCCTATCCATGTGATAGGAATAAATTGCTGATTGGTGGAAGTCTGACTGCTGAGACCCCCACCCATTCTGAGAACGGGGATGTTTTATGCTAAGGCCCCACGTAGCAGGCCCCAGCAAAAAACCGCTGCAGGAAAAACCACGGCAGAAACACATTGCATTTTTTCCCTCAGTGTTTTTTCACAGAAAGTCCGCAGAGGTTTCTGCAGACTTTCTACTTCAATAATATGGGGAAACTGCCTGCATTTCCGTAGGTACCCTGTTTCCCCGAAAATAAGACAGCGTCTTATATTAATTTTTGCTCCCAAAGATGTGCTGTGTCTTATTTTCAGGGGATGTCTTATTTTTTTTCAATGAAGAAGAATTTACATTTATTGCTGAACAAAAAAATGAACATTTATTATATACGGTACTGTACAGTAGTTGTCATCACAAACCAGCATAACCAGACAAACTGTGAATCCTATCAAGAATTTCTTACTACCATACCATTATTTCCATAAACAACAATTAACAGTATGGTACATTTACCAATATTTATAGTATGCATAGAAAGTAAAATTTATTCAATGACAGTTATGTCATCATCTTCTAGGACATCATCATAACAATCCAAACCATTAATTTCCCTGCACACAGTATCATGTCCCATAGTGGCCCCTGCACACAGTATCATTCCTCATAGTGGCCCCTGCACACAGTATCATGTCCCATAGTGGCCCCTGCACACAGTATCATTCCCCATAGTGGCCCCTGCACACAGTATCATCTCCCATAGTGGCCCCTGCACACAGTATCATGTCCTATAGTGGCCCCTGCACACAGTATTATACCGGTATGTCCTATTGTGGACCACCCATGAACAATTATTATACTCTGGGGTCTTTTCAGACCCCAGAGTATAATGATCGGAGACCCAGGGGAGGATACAAACATAAAAAAACAACGTTGCTTACCTGTTCCTCGATCCGGTCCACTCTCTGCTGCTTCGGCCTTCTTCAATGCTGGACCAGGCCGGCGTCACGTGATGCGGGCCAGCGTCGCGACGCAAAGTGACGTCCCCAGCAGAATCATTACAGCAGAGTCGCGCAGCAAGAACAGGCTCTGCTTCCCGACACCAGGAGAACGCTCACCACTGCACACTCATGCGGTACAACACAGCAGGGACATCGTACAGGATAACGGCAGCGGGACAAAGGAGGACAACAAGGAAAGCAACAGGCTCAGGATGCTGAATGGTGAAGGTAGGGGACGACAGCAGTATTACGGTATACCATATACCGTACCGGTATGTTCTGTTCGGGAATGCTGCGAAACGAAACGTCTCCTACGGTACGTCTTACTTTCGGGGGATGCCTTATATTGGGCAATTCTACAAAACCTCTCCTATGTCTTACTTTCGGGGGTGTCTTATTTTCGGGGAAACACAGTATAATTGACATGCTACGATTTCCAAAATTGCTACAGTGGGTAGCTTAGATTAGCTAGATCAATTTATCCTGGACAACCCCTTTAACTAGGGTATTTGAAGTATATTCATTATTTTATTGACCATGAGGTTCTAATAGATTTTTTTGTCATTTGCCACTAAATACCACCATGGCTTTTAAAGCATGCACTTATTACTCTGTGCTTATAAAATACCCTATAAAATTTTTCATGCAGGTAAATAAATAGCAAAACACTAATCTCTCAAGTCATGAAATAATCTTCATATAGCAGCAATTAAATTATGTTATTGGTTTAAAAGAAGTATTGAAATAGCACAAACGTTTTGTTCACTTCTGATTACCTGAGAAAAGGTTCTCAACATTGCTATTCCACTTCTCAACTAAACATTTATAGAAAATTTTGCTTAAAAATGCCTTCATTTTGCATCAATTCTTTGATGCTGATTGCATCTCCCTATACACAGACTGCATTTTGAAATAAACATACTTGATCTATATTCAGAGATATGTAAAGGTTCCTGACATTAAGCCTACAAGTCATAAATATAACTGCTTAAGGCTAAGGACTCACATTGCCGAAACAGCTTTTTTTTGTTGCAGATTTTGCTGAGTTTTTTTGAGCCAAAGCCAGAAGTGGAATGACCATAAAGTAGCAGTATAACAGTTTCCTATATATTTCCCATTTCTTTTGTAGCCATGCTTGGCTTTGGCTCAAAAAACCACAGCAAAATCTGCAACAAAAAAAGCTGCGTTTCCGCAATGTAGGGCCTTAGCCTAAGGCTACAAGCACATGTGCTTTGTCAGTGTGCTAGCATTTTTTTCATAGCTGGCACACTGACCCATTCAGTTCTATGGCTGCATAAACACGCCCATGTATCACAGGCCCATGTATGTGGCAGTGAACGGGTCCTATACCTGTCCGTACTGTTCAATCAATTCCCCAGCTACATGCACATGGTCGTGAACATGTAACCTAAAGCTGAAGCTCCACGTTGCAAAAACATAGAAAAATTGCGAAAATGCTGCGTTTTACAGTACCTGCAAAGTGGATGGGATTCTGGCTAATCCCATCCACACATTGCAGAAAAAAATTTGCACGCATTTTTGAAAGTCTCAGCATTTCAATTATACCTGCGAAAATGCTGGCTTTTCCATATAGGTATAATAATGGCAGAAAGTCCACAGAGGAAAACTCTGAGAAAACACAATGAAAAACGTTGTGAAAAAAATTGCAACGGAAACGCTGTGTTTTTTTCCGCAGCATTTTTTTGCTGCATTTTGTAATGCGGGGCCTTAGCCTAACGCTAAAGCCAAACTATGCGGAAATGCAGGTAAGAAAGGCTGCAAAAACACTTTTCATTGCTTTTCCACTGTGTTTTTCATTTTACTATTGCCATACAAGTCTGTGGGGAAAAAAATGCAGCATTTCTGTAGTGCTACGCTAGGTTCACACCTGCGTTTGAGTTTCCATTTGGGGGGTTCACTTGAGGACCCCCCCGAACGGAAACCTAATCCGCTTAAAAAAGCTGTTACCTGCGGAAACCCGTGGACCCCATAGGAATGGGGAACAGAATCCCCCAACGGAGTTCAGGCGCAGGTGTGAACCTATCCTTATTTGGTTGAAGTTATTAACATATTAATAGCACTAACTGACCTTTTTTAAAAAAATGACTTTTTTTCCTGGAAAACCCCTTTGGGCTAAGTCACCACGTTGCCGAAACACAGCTAAAGCCAGGACTGGATTGAGCAGAAGGTAAAAGTATAAGAGCTTCCTATATATTTCCCATTTCTTTTGTAGCCATTCTTGGCTTTGGCACAAAAAAATGCAACAAAATCTGAAACAAAAAAAGCTGCATTTCCGCAACATGGGGCTGTAGCCTTAAGCTTCCTGCACAGCCTTTTCTTTTTCGGTTAATGACTGTGTTTCAACCTACATATAAAAATGATGATTATCACATGTTTGCTATAACCGGATAATCATAAACCTGACTATAATCCTACAAAATCCCTGACTTTTTGCAAGTCTACATAGAAGAACTGATGCTGTCTTGAAAGCAAAGTATCACACTAAATACTAATAATACTGTTTTGATTTAGATTTCTCTTTGTTTATTCACCTATAATTGGCAAGAATAAAGTATTCACACTTCTATTTTTGAAGGCAGTCTTACTTTTCACCACTTTAACAAGACAATATTAATTTACATCATTACTATAGGGTGCTATTTGTGTTTGTCAGTGGATGACAGCAAGTTGACAAATAAATAAATAAGCAATTTAGATATTGAACCTCTTAAAAACTGTATTCATAATGAGTGTTGTCGACAAAAGTAAGATGTATCAAATAAATTGCACGGTAGTGTTTTCCACAACTTCTACAATCCCCCATTTTAACAAGTGACTCAACATGAAGAATAACTGCAATCTATCTCCTGGAAGGTGTCATTGTGAACAAAGCAATGGAGCTGCTTTACTCCATTTCAATTGTTACTGCCACAGAGGAACTTATGTGAATAAATGTAGAATTTGAGTGCTCTACAGAACACCTAAAAGAGATAAGCCCGTTTTATAATTACTTTTGTGAGGACATAGCACATCAATAGAATAATGTAATTCCTTTATGCTACCAAATAATATAGTTCTTTTGTGTTTATCTACCTGAAGACTTGGCCACCCTTCTAGAGATCCTAGAGACATTGTTGACTTAAAACTATACAGCTATACATTTATGTGAAATTGAATAGTCATTTGTAAATGAATTAACTCCATATTTCCTATGAATCCATTACTTCTATCTTGGATTATGATTGCCAGTCAATTCACTCATGGCCTCACTTAATTCCAAATTGATTTTCATGGGGCTGTCAATGGATCAGACT